>CAMZMU010000098.1:7283680-7883680 GCA_947311845.1 Poa pratensis
GGCCAACCCCGTACTTGTAGAGAAGAAGCATACAGACATCCTGCGGATGTGTGTAGATTTTACAGCACTCAATAAGTGTGTCCAAAGGATCACTTTCCACTACCTCGAATCGACCAGATCGTCGACTCCACCGCCGGGTGCGCTCGCTTGTCCTTCCTGGATGCTTACTCGGGTTACCACCAGATAAGGATGAAGGAAGAGGATGAAGAAAAAACGGCGTTCATAACCCCACTCGGGGTCTACTGCTACACCACAATGCCTTTCGGGCTCAAAAACGCAGGCGCAACCTATCAGCGCATGATGCAAGATTGCCTCAAGAAGCAGATTGGGCGAAACGTCCAGTCTATGTAGATGACATCGTCATCACCACAAGAGAAGAAAGCACGCTACTCGATGACTTGCGGAGACATTCGCAAACCTCAAACGCTTCCACATCAAGCTCAACCCGAAGAAGTGCACGTTCGGCGTGCCAGCCGGGCAACTCCTCGGGTATCTAGTCTCAGCTCGAGGAATCGAGGCGGACCCGGAGAAAATACAGGCCATCTTGACGATGCAAAGGCCTTCAAAGCTCCACGACGTGCAAAAGTTGGCGGGGGTAGAGTAGCAGCACTCAGTCGATTCATCAGCAAGCTAGGCGAAAAAGCACTCCCGTTCTATCGACTGATGAAGAAGGCAGATAAGTTCGAGTGGACGCCAGAAGCCGAAGCAGCCTTCACGGACCTCAAGCGAGTCCTCACAAGCCCTCCAATCCTCGTAGCACCAAGGGAACGCGAGCCACTATACCTATATGTCTCTGCAACTAATAGGGTGGTGAGCACTGTTCTTGTGGTCGAACGCAGAGAGGAGGGACACGCCCAAAGCATACAACGTCCAGTCTATTACTTGAGTGAAGTGCTCTCCACATCAAAGCAGCGGTACCCGCACTATCAGAAGCTGGCATACGCCGTGTTCATGTCCTCAAGGAAGCTGACGCATTACTTCTCCGAGCACCCGATCACTGTAATCAGCACTTCAGGGATCGGGGACATCCTCACAAACCCCAATGCGACTGGGCGAGTAGCAAAATGGCTCATCGAGCTAGCACCAAGAGACATCAAGTATGATTACCCGAAGGCCATCAAAGCACAAGTTTACCCGACTTCCACACCGAGTGGATTGAAGCTCAGCTCCCAGGAGCACCAGATGTGTCCAATTCCTGGACCATGTACTTTGATGGCTCGAAGAAAAACGAAGGCGCAGGCGCAGGTGTCATCCTCATATCACCAAAAGGCGACAAGCTCCGCTACATCCTGCAAATGGGATTCGAGTTCCCGTCCAATAACGAAGCAGAATACGAGGCTCTGATCCATGGCATGAGGATGGCCAAAGCCTCGGGTGCACTCGACTGATGATCTACGGCGACTCGAATTGGTGGTGCAGCAAACAATGAAGGCTGCGACGCAATCGCAGATAACATGATTGCCTACCGTGACCTGTACAACATCATGGAGGGCAGCTTCGAAGGCTGCGAGTTGCGGCACATAGGGCGTGAAAGCAATGAAGAAGCAGATAAGTTAGCCAACATTGGTGCGACCAAAGCACCAGTGCCACCTGGTGTCTTCTTCGAGCGCATAGAGCACAGATCAATCAAAAAGAAGCGGCAACTCCTGCACAGCGCACCAGCCAAGAGCAAAACACCTAGCACAGAGGACCCACCAGTCGAGGTACTCCTCATCGAGCCAACTTGGACTCAACCCTTCCTCGCATACATACTCCGCGGCGAGGTACCCGAAGACTTCACAGAGTCAAGACGCGTCACTCGACGATCTAAAGCATACACTGTCATCAACGGTGAACTTTACAAACGCAGCATATCAGGTATGTTCCAGCGTTGCATAGCATTTGAAGATGGCCAAGCCATCCTTCGTGATATTCATGCAGGTACTTGCGGGCATCACGCCAGCAGTCGATCACTCGTAGCCAAAGCCTTTCGCGCAGGCTTCTACTGGCCCACAGCACTCAAAGACGCGGAGGACATAGTCAAAAGGTGCATCGGCTGCCAAAAATTCGCCACAAAGCCACACGCACCCGCATCGGCGTTGAAGACAATACCATTGGCCTGGCCTTTCGCCCAGTGGGGGCTCGATATGGTTGGGCCACTCAAAAAATCCTCCCATGGAGGGCATACTCACCTTCTGGTGGCGGTCGACAAGTTCACCAAGTGGATTGAAGCAGTACCCATCACAAGTTCGACTGCCACTACAGCAGTCAATTTCATAAAATCCATCATATACCGCTTTGGTGTGCCAATAGCATCATCACTGACAACGGTACAAACTTCACGGCTGAGGAATTCAAATCCTTCTGCAAAGAGCAAGATATCACGCTCAATTATGCATCTGTGGCGCACCCGCAATCAAACGGCCAAGTCGAAAAGGCCAATGGGCTTGTGACGAGTGGAATCAAGAAGCGCCTCCTGGTGCCACTCAAAAGGGCTGCGGGTGCTTGGGTAGAAGAGCTCCCGTCTGTGCTATGGAGCCTACGCACAACACCCAACGCCTCAACGCAATTCACTCCATTCTTCATGGTCTACGGCGCAGAGGCAATCCTGCCATCAGACGTAAGGTTCAACGCACCAAGTCGAAGCATACAATGAAGAAGATGCAGAAGCACTCGAAGATGCAGTCGACTTGCTCGAAGAAGCACGCAACACAGCGCTAGCACGTACAGCTGTCTACCAGCAAGATCTACGCAACTATCACAGCCGTCGACTGCGTACCAGGTCCTTCGAGGTGGGTGACTTGGTACTTCGACTGAAGCAAAGAAGGTGCATAAACTTGCTTCTCCATGGGAAGGACCCTTCATCATCACCGAGGTCATAGGTGGTGGAGCATACAGACTGAAGCATGCGAAGACCGGCGAACTCTCCACAATCCTTGGAACGTTGCGCAGCTGCGCCGTTTCTATGCTTAGATTGCTCAGTCGCATAATGTAATAGGCTCATATGTCGGATGGCTGCAGGTTTCAGACGCGCTCTTTTCCTTACCAGGGTACCTAAGGGGACTGGAAGGTTTTTAATGAGGCGGCCTGCAGCCTAACATTCATAAATGGAATATAGTCAATAAATTCCTCATACTTTTCCTGCTACTACTCGCATAGCTTATCAGCACAAAACTTAGCCACACCCGTATGCTCGGGGGCTGAGCTATCTCAAAACATAAAAGCTTTCGCTCTTCAAACATAATAATTCAGCCACACTCGAATACTCGGGGGCTGGATCGTAACACTAAAACAGGAAAAAGTTGCTCAACCCCAATCAATCACTCGGGGGCTGAGCCTGCAGGCATAAGTTGAAGCTTCAACTCTCATAAAATTCATAACCTCACTCGGGGGCTATGTAATTCATGATCTATGTAAACTGTTTTTCATAAACCCCACTCGATACACTCGGGGGCTGCATACATACAAGTGAACAAATATGTACTAAGTGGCAAATTTACACTCGGGGGCTGTTCCCTATACATAAATACCCTAATCTTCTGGTTCATCCTTTGCTGGAAGAACAGGGCCCATAAGTTGCGCTTGATAGCAATCAACCAATGTCCTCGCGTGATCGAATGTTTCGTCAAGGTTCGACTGGGACAAAGACGATCCAGGCACGGGTGGACGTAGCTGCAAATTTGGACGTTGACTTCGGAGATACGCCATGGTTGCGTTGGCACCGTCCACAAGCTTCTGGGTGATGAAGCCTCGAATGGAACCTGTTGACCGGAAGAGATCGAGCAACGCGTGGATTCCTTGAGGTTGTGGCCCAGTCGGAAAAACCATCTGGTTGATTCGACTGAAGGCCGACCTGCACAATTCAAGAAGCATAGTGCTCCGCCACACCCGATCTTGCAGAGTCGCAGTATGCGTGCTCGGTGCTTGTCCAATCGAAAGTGCTGGCGGCCAGTCGTGGGTTCGTCAGTTGCCATGTTCAACTGCTCATCCACGCGAGCCTGCTCCGCCTGGAAATCTTGAACAAAACCTGCAACAACACAAGTTGGGTGAACAAAAAAGAACAGGCTGTGAACTCATAAGATCAAGGCAGTCATGCTTACACTCGAGCTGTCTGTTCACGATCTCCATCTCGCCAAGCACATACTCCTCCCGTTGGGTGGGTAAAGCAGGCCTTGCCCTCATCCTTTCCAGCTCGCTTCGGGCACTCGCCAGTTCCTGCTCCTGTTTCGCAAGTCGAGCCTTCATATAACGTATTACCGCGGCATCGTTTGACGCCTGAGCTCGAGATCGAGAAGGGGTATGATGCCGCGACGAACTGGATGAAGTGGCGGCTGGCCGTTTCTGTTCCAAGCATCATAAAAGTTTCATGAGAAACTAGTCACAAAGCTCAGACGAGCAACAACATACAGCTTTACAAACAGAATCATAACGAGGAGCATAAATTCATACAAAGGTAGCAAAAGCACATGCATACTCGCATGGTCATAAGTTTAATTACAAGACATCAAAGGCGCGGCTGCCCTACTTCTCAGACATTGACTCTGACCTAGCCCTACTCGCACGAGCGGCGACCTCTTCTGCCCGGCGCTCCATGGTGGCCATAAAAGTTTCAGCCAACTTTGCGGCTGGCTCGTTCAAATGCTTTAGGGACACCAATTTCCCGCCAGGCTTACGAGGGAAAGCAGACAGAGCGGCTTCGAAGTCACCCTCTATCCCATGACCTAAAAGGAGTTTGAGGGTGGTCTCTGAGCCGCGTACCGTCAAAGCGCGAGCAAATTCGTCATAGTCGAAGTTCCCGGGCCCAGGACGTCTGCGAAGCCATCCACAGTCGAAGGAGGTTGGCTGGAGGGGAACACATCCTTGAACACGGCGCCGAGCGTGCTCGTAGATTTGGCGAGTGCGTCCTTGGCTTGGGTAGAGACGACATCCAGGTCGCCGATTGCGCGGTCAAGGGACAAATCGACACTCGGTTGATCTACAGGTGTCGATGCCCCAACAGCTCCTTCAAAAAAGCAGAAGTAACAAAAATGTTACATACTATTCAGTGGCAAAAGAAGTAGGCAAAAAGTGAAAGGCTCGACTCACCGCCTACGTCTCGGGTGAGGCTCGCCAGGCGCTCAGCATAATTCTTCTCGCGCAAAGCGGCGGAGTCCTTGGCATCATCCAAGGCCTTCTTCGACTCCTCGCGCTCCTTGGCGAGTGTCTCTTCTAACTCTTTAACCCGAGATTCAGCGTTTGCCTTGTCACCTGAGATAGATGGGCAGATGTCATTCACAATCGACAAGGCAAAGACTTACAGAAACCCAAGATACTTACGGGTGAGCTGCTCCATAACAGCGCGCAGATTATCCCTCTCCTGTTCAACCTGGACAAATGCTTTACCTGATTCCACCAGGTTGAGGTAGAAGGGCTGCACGCACACGAAACCAACATAAGCTATACACAAATAGGTCCAGAAGGAAGACTCGACAAAAAGACACTTACGTGTTCAATCCAAGGCGCGGGCTTGGCAGCAGAAGTTCCAATTTGCGGAGTCGATGTACTCGCAATATTGGCAGCCTCAATGGAAGTGGTCGTGGCTATTGTTTTCACAACCTCAGCCGCAACAGGAGAGGCTTCAGGCTGATCTGGAGTCGAGGCTCTCACGGTTGGAGGAGTTGGAGGTCGCACAGTCTCGGCACTACAAGTGACCGAAAGGCATACAACATAAGCAAAAGTACATAACTCACAAAAAATATTATTAAGTGCAAAAAGGAGCAAACCTGTGCTCTTCTTCATCCTCAGTGTCGAGCTCGTCAAAGTTTGGGCCTCCAAAAGGAGCTGCCCACTCGACTGAGGAGGAGGGGAGCCGAGCTCAAAGGACTCACGTCCAAGGGAGCAGCTGTGGTCGTAGGAGACGGAGCTGAGTTTCCATCATCCCTCACATCCGATTCCCTCGCGGGTGAGCTCGTGGAAGAAGACAAAACTTGGGCTGCCCGACGGCGCTTGCGAAGAGGAACCTCGCTAACATCCTCACTCGCGGCAGGCTCCTTGCCTGTGCTTCCTCTACCCCTTCCTCTTCAACCTCTTCTGTGGGTGAAGTGGTAGCCGAAGGTAAAGGCGATTCATCCCCTCCTTCGCTTCTACTGTCACCTCTGTTTCATAAGTTGGCCCATCTTCGGGAAGAGGAGGAAGAGTGGAGGTAGTCGAGTGGCCCTGCATACAAGATATAGCAGTCGAAAGTCAAAAAGATGCACAGAAGGATAACAAAAACAGAAGATCATATACTCGAAAGATTCACTAACCTCTGCAAAGGCTTTTCAGCCCCATAAGGATCGACTGGGCAGTCGACGTTGCAGGGCTCGCTCTGTTTAGTACTGGTGATGGACCGCACATGTGTCACCAGTTCACTCCTCGACAGCTCCTCCTTGCTCATTCGAGTGGAGTCGAGGGGACCTTCGTACTCCCACATTGGGTGGGCACGAGCGCGGAGTGGCCATACCCGCCTCTTCACAAAGGTGGCAATCAGATGCACACCCGTGATGCTGTTCAGGAGCCCTCCAATTGTCTCCAGCATAGGCGCTGCTTCCGCCACTTCTTCAGTCGAAAGCTCATGGTCCAGGCTTTCGTCCTAGCGGCTATACCAGCAGTCGAAAATGCTGGGGCCACATTTTGGTCCACTTGCACATAGAACCACCTCTTCCTCCACCCCTGCGCCGAGTCGACTGGCTTCAGGGCGAAGTACCGGGTGTCGCTGCGCACTTGGATCTGCAGGCCTCCGACTGGTAGGTTCGGCCCCTCGGTTGTTTGGCCGGACCATGAAGATGGACTTCCATAATGCCCAACTCGGAGCAACACCCAAAAAACACTCGCACAGCGTGATGAAACACGCAATGTGCAGAATACCGTTCGGGGTGAGATCATGGATCTGCACCCCGTAGGCAAAAAGCAAACCTCGCACAAAATCATGGAGGGGGAGCGAGAAACCCCTAGGCAAAAACTCCGCGAAACAGACGCGCTCGTTAGCGCGAGGCTCGGGAAGTACCTCCTTGGGCGAAGGTGCGCGGACGAGGAGTTGGTCGGAAGGTGGCAGCAATCCTTCCTCGCGCAGCTTGTCCAGCTGCGCATCCTTCAGGGTGGATTTCATCCAATCCCCATTGGTCTTCTTGAGGTCGACGGCGGCCGCAGATGTGCTAGCCGCAATCTTCTTCCCCTTCTTCGCCGCCGCATCGGGCGCGGCGGCAGCAGTCGAGGCGGAGCGCTTGTTGCCCGCGCTTTCTTCATCGTCAACGAGCAGGTGGGAGAGCGCGCAAAGCTTTAGCGCAGGAGCAATGGAGGCAGAGCGCGAGGAAGACGATGGAACAGGGGCGGCGCGCAGAGCAAATGGCAGGTAAAAAACAAATGCCAGCGCCGTTCCCCTATTTACCACAAGACAAAAGCAATCACAGCCATTCAGATCCAAATCGTGCGTTACGCACGCAATCTGACCGTACACGTGGCAAACGCGGAGGGCAACCGTCGCCGGCCACTCCGCCCACTACGCACGTAAAAAGAGGAGCCATCATCACGCTTGCGGAAAAAGTGGGCCCGTATAGTCAAATCAAGTCCAAACGGCACCGTCTTCGGTCAGCTCTGCACAAATGGGCCCACCTACGTGTCACGTCCCATCAATCGCAGCATAACGCACGCCACGCGTGTCAGAAATCGCAGTCGAAATAAACGTCATCCCTGACGTCATTGAAGCATCTGTTCAGAAAATACGTTCGAGTATGCTCAACGCATATTGGTCACTCGATTGCCCTGATTAGTTCGGGTGTGACAAAACTTTCTTAAGGCAAAATTGGTCACTCGACCGTTCCTTCGACTAAGTCATATTACTCCCATCGGGAGCATGTTCAAAAAATTCTTCGACTGAAGATGCTTAATAATGATTGAGATTATCCTCCATTTACAAGTAATACAGCATAATCTCGGGGGCTACTCCCATCGGGAGCACTGTCGTGCACCCGATAGAATTATGGCACAAATTTCTTCGATTAACATATGCAGAGTTTTTTGAGATTATCCTCCATTGCAAAGCAATAAAGCACAATCTCGGGGGCTACTCCCATCGGGAGCGCTGTCGCGCACCCGATAGCATAACGGCAAATATCAGTCGACAAAGGGCATGACTCGTCCAACAAAGTTCAGAAATCATACTCGAAACATTCCCGAGTTGCGTCAGTCGCAAATACCTCGGATGCTGCATGCATAGTGCAAAGGTAAGACCCGCCGAACTTTCGAGCTGGGCTAAGGACCGTTCCAGCAACGTTAATCCTTACACTTTCCGTGTCAGCAGACATGATGAAAAATCCCGACGGACGCGTTGGGTAAAATTCAAAGTTATACTGCAGATCGACTCAGTAAGACCTCAAGCGGCCTAGTCGAATCTGACCAGTTTGTTCCAGATTCGAGTCCGGGGACTCGAGTTTGATTGAAAGCTAGTAAGGTTTTACCCGAATGTGTAGTTAACCAGTCCCGATCCGTCGAGTGTACTGGGCCTGCTAAGCTATTATCCCTTGATCATCATAAAACACAGTCGATGAGATACTCGACATAGCCAAACGTGTGCTATTCATACAGGAATTCCAAATTATATATACAGAATACAAAGCATATGACGTGCACTTACGAAAGAGTCCATGCCCGATTCTTCGAGTCAGCCAAGTACTCGGGGGCTACTGACATGGGTATACATATCGGGTACCCTACATGAGGGTACCTGGTGCACGTGACGACTAAGGCCCAATATCGAAGAGCCTACTCGAAGCCCAAGACAAGAGGCCCAAGAAGATGGAGTACCCTCCAAGACTAGACATAGGCATAGTCGGTTTAGGCTTTCCTTATGTGTAAACTAGGTCGGTTACAAACTCCCGAGACCCAGCCTATTTAAAGGCTGGGAGGGGTACCGATCTGGGACCAAGCCATACACGAACCACCAAAGCTCTTGCGAGATCATCATCTCGCCGGAGCTCCCCTGTAATCGCATAATCCACAATCAATACCAGACAAGCAGGAAGTAGGGTCTTTACCTCCACCCGAGGGGCCTGAACCTGGGTAAATCTTTGCCTCTGCTTGTCAGCCGACGAAACTACCAGTACTACCACGTTCTCTCCCCATAATCTCAACCCTAGGTCCTTAACCATGGGATTTGATGAGGGTACACCTCGTCAAATGCATTGTGAATTTGGTTGCTAATTGTGGGGTTGGAGTGACAGAAACTAAACCCCCGTTAGTATACCGGTGCACAAGGGAGCGTAGGATCTCAGAGTTTAAGGCTGTGGTTAGATTTATCTTAATTACTTTCTTGTAACTGCGGATGCTTGCAAGAGGTATAATCACAAGTATGTATTAGTCCAAGTAAGGGCGGTGCATTAGCATAGGTTCACCCACACAACACTTATCAAAACAATGAAGATTAATCAACTATGTGAAGCGAAAGCACTTGACTAGAATCCCGTGTGTCCTCAAGAACATTTTGTCATCATAAGTAAACCAACCGGCTTGTCCTTTGCTCTAAAAAGGATTGGGCCACTCGTTGCAATTATTATTACTGTCTTTTACTTACTTGCATTTTATTTACCTGCTATATCAAAAACCCCTAAAAACTTGTCTGCTAGCATTTACAGTGAAACCTTTACCGAAACTCCTTGTCAGCACCTTCTGCTCCTCGTTGGGTTCGACACTCTTATTTATCGAAAGTACTACGATACACCCCCTATACTTGTGGGTCATCAAGACTATTTTCTGGCGCCGTTGCCGGGGAGTGAAGCGCTATTGGTGAGTGGAATTGGTAAGGGAAACTTTTACTGTAGGTGCTATTTTTATTTCTGCTTGCTACTTTATTTTATCATGGAGAGATCTCCATTTGAATCCCTGTTTGGAAATACTACTACCACTGCTACGGTAGTAGAAGAGGAACCACCTGATCAAGTAATTCCATTTAAAATACCTATGAAAATTGTTGAACGAGTTACGAATAACCGCTATGCAGGAGATGGAACTGTCCCTCCTGGGGATCATTTGCTATTTATTCATGAATTATGCGAGTTGTTCAAGTGTGCAGGTATTTCAATGGAAGAGGTCAAGAAGAAATTGTTTTCTATATCGTTGACTGGTAAAGCTGCAAAATGGTATAGGATGCTGAAGAATGGGCGTTCTATTGGCTGGGAGGAGATTGTGCCTCTCTTTTATTCTAAATTTTATCCTCCTAGTGAAATTCATCAAGATCGGAATCATATATATAATTTTTGGCCTCATGATGGAGAAAGTATTGCCCAAGCGTGGGGGAGATTGAAATCATTAATGCTCAAATGCCCCATTCATGAGCTTCCTGGTAATGTCGTTATTGATAACTTCTATGCAAGGCTTTCTCTTCAAGATAAAACTCTATTGGATACCTCTTGTGCTGGATCATTTACGCGTAATAAAGAGGAAGTTAAATGGGACCTTCTTGATCGGATTGAGGAAAATACTGAAGGATGGGAGAACGACAAAGGTAGAGAATCAGGTATAAAGTATGATTACGAATGCATTAAAACTTTTATGAATACTGATAATTTTCGTAATCTCTATGAGATGTATGGTCTTGATTCTCAAGTTATTGCAAACTGTTACAAGGCTTTTGCCTCTTATCTTGATGTTCCTAAAGAAAGTTGCAATAAGTATCACTTGCCTTACAAAGATAATACTAATTCTGCCAATATTAAAAACATTGAAGTTCATACAGTTGATCGTATCTTGCCAGAACCTTATATTGAGAAACCACCTTTTCCTGTTAAAATTAGGGAACATTCTATCATAGCTAGTGTGGTTAATAAAAGTGCAAAGAAAGCTTTAGAACCTGCTGAACAAATAGCGGTTGAACCCACAATAGCAATAGTAAAGGATTTGGTAACTGAAAATGTAGAAGGAGGACATATTATCTTTTGTGAAGATGCCTCTAATATTGTTTCACATCCCAGTAGAGCTAGGAAAACAAGTGTTCCTGTGCTTTCAGTCAAAATAGGAGAACATTGCTATTATGGTTTATGTGATATTGGTGCAAGTTCTAGTGCTATTCCTTTTGATCTTTATAAAGAAATTATGCATGAAATTGGTCCTTGCGAACTTGAGGAGATTGATGTGGTTATTCAGCTTGCTAATAGAGAAACTATCTCTCCAATTGGTATTGTGAGAGATGTTGAAGTTTTATGTGGTAAGACTAAATACCCTGCTGATTTTCTAGTACTTGGTTCTGTTGCTAGTAAAGCTTGTCCCATTATTTTTGGTAGGCCTTTCTTGAATACATGTGGTGCTATTATAGATTGTAAGAAAGAGAAAATTTACACTAAATTTAATGGAGAATCTTATGAGTTTAATTTCTCTAAGTTTGGTAAACAACTTTATGAAACTGATTTGCCTAATGAGGACTCGAAAATCGAACAACTTGCTGCTATTGCTGTTGCTCCTAACAATGCCTTGCAGCAATTCATGGAGGAACACGAAAGTGAAGTATTTATGGAGGAGAGGAATGAGATTGACAATGCCTTTCTTCGTCAACCACCAATACTTAAGCATAATTTGCCTGTGGAAGATTTGGGTACCTCAGCGCCTCCTAAGGAAGATCCTGTCTTCGATTTAAAACCTTTACCTGATAATCTTAAGTATGTTTATCTTGATGAAAGGAAAGTATATCCTGTTATTATTAGTTCTAAACTTTCAGGTAATGAAGAAGCAAGGCTATTAGAAGTACTAAAGAAACATCGAGGAGCTATGGGATACACTTTGGATGATTTAAAGGGGATTTCTCCTACTATATGTCAACATGCCATCAACATTGAACCCGATGCAAAACCTGTTGTTGAGCATCAGCGTCGCTTGATCCCTAAATGAAAGAAGTGGTAAGAAATGAGGTATTAAAACTTCTTGATGCTGGTATAATTTATCCTATTGCTGATAGTAGATGGGTAAGTCCTGTGCATTGTGTCCCTAAGAAAGGAGGAGTTACTGTTGTACCAAATGAAAATGATGAACTTATTCCTCAAAGAGTAGTAGTTGGGTATAGGATGTGCATTGATTTTAGAAAGGTCAATAAAGTAACTAAGAAAGATCATTATCCTTTGCCTTTTATTGATCAAATGTTAGAAAGGTTGTCTAAGAAAACTCATTTTTGTTTCCTTGATGGTTATTCTGGATTCTCACAAATTGCTGTTAAAGCACAAGATCAAGAGAAAACTACTTTTACTTGTCCTTATGGAACTTATGCTTATAGACGTATGCCTTTTGGTTTGTGTAATGCTCCTGCTACGTTCCAAAGATGCATGTCTGCTATTTTTCATGGTTTTTGTGAAGAAATTGTGGAAGTATTCATGGACGATTTTTCCGTCTACGGAACTTCCTTTGATAATTGCTTGCACAATCTTGATAAAGTTTTGCAGAGATGTGAGGAGACTAATCTTGTTCTTAATTGGGAGAAATGTCATTTCATGGTTAATGAAGGAATTGTCCTAGGGCACAAAATTTCTGAAAGAGGTATTGAAGTGGACAGAGCTAAAGTTGAAGCAATCGAGAAAATGCCCTGTCCAAGGGATGTGAAAGGTATCCGTAGTATTCTTGGTCATGCCGGTTTTTATAGGAGGTTTATTAAAGATTTCTCTAAAATTTCAAAACCCCTCACTAATCTTCTTCAAAAAGATGTACCTTTTGTTTTTGATGATGATTGCAAGGAAGCTTTTGAAACTCTAAAAAAGGCTTTAATCACAGCTCCTGTTGTTCAACCTCCTGATTGGACTTTACCTTTTGAAATAATGTGTGATGCTAGTGATTTTGCTGTAGGAGCTGTTCTTGGACAGCGGGTAGACAAGAAGTTAAATGTTATTCATTATGCTAGTAAAACACTTGATGCCGCTCAAAAGAATTATGCTACTACTGAAAAGGAATTTTTAGCAGTTGTTTTTGCTTGTGATAAATTTAGACCTTATATTGTTGATTCAAAAGTTACTATTCACACTGATCATGCTGCTATTAGATACCTTATGGAAAAGAAAGATGCTAAGCCTAGGCTCATAAGATGGGTACTTCTACTGCAAGAATTTGATTTACATATTGTAGATAGGAAAGGTGCTGAAAATCCTGTTGCTGATAATTTGTCTAGATTAGAAAACATTTCAGATGATCCTATACCTGTTAATGATAGTTTTCCAAATGAACAATTGGCTGCGATAAAGGTAAGCTCACGCGAAAGTCCTTGGTATGCTGATTATGCTAATTTATTGTTGCCAAGTATTTGCCTCCGACCTTTACAGCTCAGCAAAGAAGAAAGTTCTTTTATGATTTGAGGCATTATTTTTGGGATGACCCACATTTGTATAAAGAAGGAGTAGATGGCATTATGCGAAGATGTGTTCCTGAGTATGAACAGAAAGAAATATTGAGCAAATGCCATGGAAGTGCTTATGGAGGACATCACGCTGGAGATAGAACTGCGCAAAAGGTTCTACAATCAGGTTTTTATTGGCCTACCCTTTTTAGAGATGCTAGAAAATTTGTTTTATCATGTGATGAATGTCAAAGAGTAGGTAACATTAGTAGACGTAATGAAATGCCTATGAATTATTCTCTTGTTATTGAACCTTTCGACTGTTGGGGATTTGACTTTATGGGTCCTTTTCCTCCTCAAATGGTTATACTCATATACTTGTTGCTGTTGATTATGTTACTAAATGGGTAGAAGCTATACCAACTTCTAGTGCTGATGGTGAGACATCATTAAAAATGCTTAAAGATATTATCTTCCCTAGGTTTGGTGTGCCTAGATATCTCATGACTGATGGTGGTTCTCATTTTATTCATGGTGCTTTTAGAAAAACTCTAGCTAAGTATGATGTTAATCATAGAATTGCTTCACCATATCATCCCCAAACAAGTGGTCAAGTAGAATTATCAAATAGAGAGATTAAGTCTATTTTGCAAAAGACTGTTAATAAATCTAGAAAAAATTGGTCTAAAAAGCTTAACGATGCTTTGTGGGCTTATAGAACTGCTTATAAAAATCCTATGGGAATGTCTCCTTACAAAATGGTTTATGGAAAAGCTTGTCATTTGCCTCTAGAATTAGAACATAAAGCCTATTGGGCGGTGAAAGAACTTAATAGAGACTTTAAACTTGCCGGTAAAAAGAGATTGCTTAATTTGAATTCTTTAGATGAATGGAGAAATGCAGCTTATGAAAATGCTAGGCTCTTTAAAGAGAAAGTTAAGCAATGGCATGATAGAAGAATTCTTAAGAGAGAATTTAACGTAGGTGAAAAAGTTTTATTGTATAGGTCTCGTCTCAGATTTTTTGCAGGAAAATTACTTTCAAAATGGGAAGGACCTTATATCATCGAGGAGGTCTATCGCTCAGGTGCGATTAAAATCAATTCACTAGATGGGGACAGACCACAAGTGGTTAATGGTCAAAGACTCAAGCATTACATTTCTGGAGATTCTTATAATGAAGATGTTGATTTATCAAAGTGGTAACTCCAGAGGATTTTATAAAAAGTCAAATTCAGACAACTGCAGAAGCTGATTTGGAATAGGTAACAGTTTCGGTAAGAAAAAGTTCGCGATTTACTTTCCAACTTAAATATTTGTTGTTTTTACATAATATGGAAAATTATGAGTCGGAAAAGGGTAGGAAACGGTGCCCGAGGGCACCACACCACCCCTGGGCGCGGGCCCCACCCTGGCCGCGCGTGGGGGCGTGTGGGCTCCTCGAGCCCGTCTCTGACCCCGCTTCGTCCTGCCCCCTTCCTTTTGTTGTAAAACTTTTTGCTATATATTCACCCGGATCTTCCTCAAGAACGTCGTCAACCCATACATCAATGAGCTAAAGCAGCACCCTCAAGAGATGCGGCTTGTGGATGGAGTCTTTGTTCGAGAAGATGTCAAGGGACCCAAGGTTGAAGGGGACATGAAGGCTAGGCTAGAAGAAGTAGAGCATGAAGTTTTCTGGTACCAGAAGATGATAGAGCGCGGAGTGGAGATCAATCACAAGATCATTGCTGAGCTTATTGATGAACACAAGAAGGAGACTGATAAGCTGTGGGACAACATCTTCGCACTTAGTAAAACTACATCTAAGTTACAAGGGCAAATTTACGATCTGCAAAACCAAAACTGTGAGTATGAAGCTAGGTTTAAACGCATAAGCTCAGCTGCTAGTTTCAGGTTCTTGGAAACCAAATCCTCTTTCGTTGATGGGGAGCCTCTGCCTTGGAAATTTGATGACGAGGAGCCACCGTCACCACCAAGAGATCAAGCCTAAATCGTCAAGGGGTAATGGCACTCCCTTGGCTTGTTCCAAGCTTGGGGGAGTGCCCAGTATCATCTTTATCCTTTCGTTTTTATAATTTTGTGGTCATATCATGAGTAGAGAAGTTATCTTATAAGATGGTTTGCGATGTGGAGTGTCAATCCTTTAGTTATCCATGTATCCATTGGTTTGAGTGTGTCTTTGTTCAGAATATTAATGAGAAGTTCCACCTTTGCTTTCGGTACATTTTATTTTAGCCCGCAGTCTTCTTTATGTGCTGATCTTGCCATTGGTATTGACGCCACTTTTGGGTACATCAAGTAAATTATATTAGTTGTGGCAAACTTAGTATTGTTCATTAGCAACAATACCATGAAAACTTAAGTAGAAGGAGGGAATTACATGCAAAAATATTATCCCTTTATCTTTCTTTCTTGCTAGCCAATAAGATTAGTATTCTTCGAGTTAAAACATTTGTGCCTACAGGGAAGATAGCATGGTTGCTTTTATTACAGGTATATTTGTGTGTATCCCCCAACTTTTATGCTTGCCACATGACCTTGCTAACCTTAACCACCGTACTGAGAGGGAATGCTTCTCGTGCATCCAAATCCTTGAGCCAAACCCATGCCATTTGTGTCCACCATAACTACCTATATGTGGTATTTCCTTGCCACTCCAAGTAAATTTTTCATGTGCTACCTTTAAATTATTCAAAATATTATTATTCCCTTTTTGTGTCAATGTTTACTAGCTCATGAGAAAGTAGTGTGGTTATCCTTTATTCTACTTGTCAAACAGACTTTACACCTGGACTAGTGGCATATACATCCGCTTATCCAATAACTTGCAAAAAGAGCTGGCAACGGGATGCCCAGTCCCAATTAATTACAACTTTAACCGCTTAATTCTCTTCACGCTTTTGCCCTGAATTATCAGTAAGCATTGACAAACAGTGAAATATCTGCGTGTGTAAACCAAAGAGAAAGAGGGATGATCTGCCTTGCTGGTAGAAATAACGTCCTTCATGGGAGCCGCTCTTAAAAGTCTGTTTGACAGGGAGAATACTGTTTTCACCCGCTACCATTCGTTGACAATTAACAAACACCTCTCAAAACTTAATTTTTGCTCTCTATACGATTTCAAAAACTTAAAAGCTCTAGCACATGATTTAATCTCTGCTTCCCTCTGCGAAGGGCCTTTCTTTTACTTTTCATGTTGAGTCAGTACACCTATTTCCTTCTTCCTTGAGCAAGCATTTGAGTTGTTGTGATTCAACCATATGTATCATTAATATTGTCAATCATGTCTTTTATCCTTCCTTGTCTTAGCACAAAGACTTTTGCCTCTAAGAATATAGCTTTGCAAGTTATCAATGACTGTAAAGAAGGGTGTGATAATTGAGTGTGGAAGTTCTGCAATATAAGCTCTAATATAAAGACTCCTTACGAAAGATAAGTATTGATTGTTTATTGTTCTATGACCAAGAATGAAGTGTGCCATTACTAATCTATAATTTCCTTTGTGTATTTTTTATTGTGGTTGTTTCACTACTCATGTTCAAGTTAGGTTATATGAAGAGTAGTTGCTGTTTAAAATGAGTTGTGTTGTTTAGTAATTACCGATGCTTCTTGTCCGTATTCTTTATTATCGACGCTTCACTCCATAAACTTTTGTTCTAGTTTACTGAGCTCAGCTTTCGCTTGGGGACAAGCGAGGTCTAAGCTTGGGGGGTTGATACGTCCATTTTGCATCACTATTTTATAGCATGATTTACTGTTATTCAATGATATATTTCATATTAGGAGGAGTTACTTATGTTATTTTGTCTTATTTTGCATGTTTGATGATCATTGGATAATTAACTGCCGGAGTCAGATTTCAGCTGGAAAAAGCATCGTCAAGGCACTATATTTCTGGAGCACTAAAAATATTTCCGAGAAGACAAATGTTCCTATTTTATCAGAAGATGGACTAAGCCAAAAGGGGAGGCTGAGATGGGCCAGGAGGGGCCCACACCACCCCTGGGCGCGGGGCCCACCTTGGCCGCGCCCTAACCAGGTGTGGTGCCCCTGGCCCACCTCAGGCGCTCCCCCTTCGCGTATTTCATCCCCCAGAAACCCTAAGACACAGGGAGTCCGTGAGAAAATATTCCGCCGCCTCCACGAGGCGGAAACACCAGAGAGAGAAAAAGCTCTCCGGCAGGGAGAAATCTGCCGGGGAAATTCCCTCCCGGAGGAGGAGATCATCGCCATCCTCATCGTCATCGTGCTGGACTTCATCGGGATCACCATCATCATCATCTCCACCGCCATCACCACCATCACCGCTGCACCATCTCGTTCCGCTGTAACATCTAGGGCTATACTTTGTTTAGTTCATAGGGGAAACTCTCCCGGTGTTAATTACTCCTTGTGGTTGATGCTATTGAGTTTTATCGGTGAATTAAAGTATATGTTCAGATTGTTATCCATCATTACATCACCTCTGATCATGATCCATATGATGTCTTGTGAGTAGTTTGTTTAGTTTCTTGAGGACATGGAAGAAGTCACGCTGTTAGTAGTGGAATTATGTTGAGTAATATTTAATGGTTTGATATTTAAGTTGTGGTGCTATTCTTCTAGTGGTGTCGTGTGAACGTCGACTACATGACACTTCACCTTTATGGGCCTAAAGGAATGCATTGTGAATTTGGTTGCTAATTGTGGGGTTGCCGGAGTGACAGAAACCTAAACCCCCGTTAGTATACCGGTGCACAAGGGAGCGTAGGATCTCAGAGTTTAAGGCTGTGGTTAGATTTATCTTAATTACTTTCTTGTAACTGCGGACGCTTGCAAGAGGTATAATCACAAGTATGTATTAGTCCAAGTAAGGGCGGTGCATTAGCATAGGTTCACCCACACAACACTTATCAAAACAATGAAGATTAATCAACTATGTGAAGCGAAAGCACTTGACTAGAATCCCGTGTGTCCTCAAGAACATTTTGTCATCATAAGTAAACCAACCGGCTTGTCCTTTGCTCTAAAAAGGATTGGGCCACTCGCTGCAATTATTATTACTGTCTTTTACTTACTTGCATTTTATTTACCTGCTATATCAAAAAACCGTAAAAACTTGTCTGCTAGCATTTACAGTGAAACCTTTACCGAAACTCTTTGTCAGCACCTTCTGCTCCTCGTTGGGTTCGACACTCTTATTTACCGAAAGTACTACGATACACCCCCTATACTTGTGGGTCATCATCGTCCAAACGCAAGCACACTGTCTCCTGCTTGAGTGCGGAGGCTGAATACCAGGGTGTCTCCAATGTTGTTACTGAGGCCTGAGGCATGCTGGTTACGCCAGCTCTTGTCCGAGCTCCATCGACCTCTTCAACGAGCTACGGTGGTCTATTGTGACAAAATCTCTCTCGTCTACCTTTCGACAAATCCGGTTCAACATCAGCGTACCAAACATGTGGAGATTGACCTACACTTTGTTCGTGAGGGTGTTGCTTTTGGAGATGTCCGTGTTCTCCATGTTCCAACATCTTTCCAGTATGCTGATATCTTCACCAAGGGGTTGCCGTTGACTGTGTTCACCGAGTTCCGTTCGAGCCTGAACGTCGGCGCTACTCCCGCTCCGACTACGGGGGTTGTTAGACATGTACGTGTAGGACACGTTTAGCCAGCCGAAATCAAGCAGGATTAGATTAGTTTATATTGTTTTCTAAATTGTAATCTCTTTATTTGGCAAGCAAGCCACTTTCTTGTACTATATAATCCCATAAAGGATCCAATCAATCTAAGCATAACAATTACAATTGCCTTCAAGTACAAGTAATACCAGCCGGGATTAAAATACTATACGCATGTAACAGACCATGTGTACACGAAAAATACAATATACTAGTATCGAGAGATATGGGGCGTGGAGGGATCGCGGGAGTGACCTTTTTTTTGACAATCAATACCGTGATATATTTATGGTAGCAAATAGTACATGGTAGAAATACATGAGCTGACTACATCGATTACAAAATAAATTTTGAAAGAAACTAGCAAATCTTCAAACTATTTCTTGTTTCATGACATAATGTTGTACTTTCTGAAGGCAACCATAGAAAATTGACAAAGATACCAAATCACGGACCTGTAGTGTAGTCGCCGTGTGCTCTACACATTTTCGATGAAATTACATGACATGTTTGATGCTTCCCTATGAGCAGTAGACACGGTCGATCCAACGGTCGACATGGTTCTAACTTGGAGTAGGTCAAAATGGACGTGAGGCGAAGGCCAAAGCGTTGGATGTATCATATAGTCTTGGCTTTCGATCCGTGTTTGTCACGCTCGACGAACATTAGCATGGGGAACATCAATCGCATCTTGCCATTGATTAATGCATCGATCCTGCTTGAGGCCCACCCCTGACTTGACACGTCGGCAGCTCCTTCCGGAGCACACTTCCCCGCTGACCCGGTCAGCCGCTGCAGTTCCTTCCCGCCATTTCGTCTCCCCATGACCGACCTAGCCCCCGCGATTCCCTTTCCACTTTAAAAATCAATCACAAGCTAACCCACCCGACCTACCCCACTCCTCACTTCCCACGCCGCCGCCGCCGCCGCCGCCGCCACGCGATGCCTCGCCGAAAGGGCAATGCTTCCGGTAAGTCGCCGTCTCATCCTTGTACCGACTGAACCCATCGACGCCCCAGAACCCTAACTCCCCTCCCCCCATCGCAGATGCCGGCGGCAGCCGTCGCCGCCGGCGAGACTCCGACGACGACGAGAGCGTCCCCTCCGATAACACCTCCGACTCCGACTTCGTCGCCGACACGGAGGACGAGGCGGCCGCGGACGACGACGATGATTTCGCCTCTGACAACGACGCCGACGTTGCGGCGGCGCCAGCGGTGGTGCCCGTGGTGGTGGCCCCGCGCCCGGTGCCGGTGGTGCTGCCACCGCGGCCGCGCAAGGCGAAGGGGAGGAGGAAGAAGAAGCACAAGGGGGATGCCGCAGAGGAGGACAGCCCGCATCTGCCGTGGAAGGAGTGGGAGCGAGCGAACGCTAAGTGGCTCGACGCGCGCGACGCGGCGGCAGAGGAGAAGGCGGACGCCTCCTCCGCCGAGCCCGCGCTGCTGCAGACGGCGGAGCCGGCCCCGGAGGTGCTGCTCCCGCTGCTCCGCTTCCAGAAGGAGTGGCTCGCCTGGGCGCTGGCGCAGGAGGCCTCCGTCTCGCGCGGCGGCATCCTCGCCGACGAGATGGGGATGGGGAAGACCATCCAGGGCATCGCGCTCGTCCTCACCGCGCGCGGCCTCCCGCGCCCCCGTCCCTCGCCGGCCTCCCCGATGCGCCGGGTCGGGTGCACCCTCGTGATCTGCCCCGTCGTGGCCGTCCTCCAGTGGGTGCAGGAGATCGAGCGGCACACGGCCAAGGGCACCGTGCGCGTGCTCAAGTACACTGGCCCCGAGCGGAATGTTCGGAAGCCTGATTTCAACAAGTACGACTTCGTGGTCACCACCTACTCCACCATCGAGTCGGACTACCGGAGGCACATCATGCCGCCCAAGATTCGCTGTCAGTACTGCGAGAAGATGTTTATCCCGACAAGATGAAGGTTCACCTGAAATATTACTGCGGACCTGATGCCCTGCGTACTGAGAAGCAGGCCAAGCAGAAGAGCAAAAGGAAACAGACGGGGAAGGGAAAGAGATCTGGTTATAAGAGGAAAACTGATGCTGAGGACGAAGATTTTATTGAGGAGGAGCAAGAATTGGGTAGCCAATCTAGGGGCAAGTCCCCTCTGCACTCTGTGCGGTGGGAGCGGATTATCTTGGATGAGGTGATTATATGCCCTGTCTTGTCACATTTTTAATACTAGTATTTCAACTATACAATTAACTGCATATAGTACATGTCATGCTCCATTTCGCCATATGGCTATTTTATTTCTTAGGGATGCAACCCTGCTTTCTTCCACTAAGCATGATCTCAGATTGTAGTGATCAAAAGTGTATCCTACGCAACTAATGCTTCATCGTGTTTTTGTCTCATTCATTGACGAGTATTTGATCTGTTAACTAGGTATGCTTTATATGGTTGGACAGAGAACATTAAGTCACTTTGTGCTATCTGATTTGAGAAAAAGTTGAAATCGTGGCCTCCATGTGAACTTGTTACTCTATCCTTGGGGAATTCATAGCATACTATCTTTACAGCATTTCAACGTTACTGTGTTATGTGATACTAGAAGTTCTAATAGCTTCATCATTATTACAGTTAGAGCTCTTGTTCTAGTATTTTTTTTACCAACAATCTGTGTTGTACAGTAGTTTGTTCTATATTGTAATGTTTTGATGATGACACTTGCAAGAATCAAACTCTCCTATTTGATTTCTATTATGTTTTCGTTAATATTCAGTTCATTTTCTTCTAATAGAAATCTATGTATTAATAGTCGACACAACAATGTTCATATCATGAAGCAAGAAAGCTGAACAAGCAGTTATGCAAAATCCACAATTTTTGTAGCTCTGTTTTATGAATCCCAAGGATTGAGACCGACTTGTGTATTTGGGAGACACTGTCATGTTCACTAAACAGTTGTTTCCTTGTCTTTTTAGATGACTCTCCAATCTGTAATATCTTCCTGATGTTCAGCTGAACAATAATGCCCCGTTTCTTTTTTTAAAGATGATTCATTCCTTGCAACTTTTTTCTGCAGGCTCACTTCATAAAAGATAGACGATGCAATACTGCGAAGGCAGTTTTTGCATTGGAGTCGGAATACAAGTGGGCTCTTAGTGGGACACCGTTGCAGAATCGCGTTGGAGAACTTTACTCACTGGTCTGCAACTAACATTTGAAGATTCTGACCTGTTTCTTTTTAGCTCGTCTATTCTTACTGTTGTTTTCTCAGATTCGCTTCTTGCAAATCTTCCCCTACTCGAACTATTTCTGCAAGGACTGTGACTGTGAGATACTGGATACCCAGTAAGATCTGCCTCTACTAGTACTACTCTCAGTAAACGTCTCCCTGTATTGATTTTACCTGGATCTGCTGTGGTATTACTTCCAACCATGTTACTGAGTTTACACTTAATACACCTACATCACCATGGAAAGGGTTCACCATAGAGAAGATACGGATGCTTTCCACTTTAATAAAACATGATTTGATCAAGTAATTTATTTATAATAATAGTGGTTTTGTAAATGCATTTGTCAACATATCACGTCACAACAGTGAAGTTTCCTATCGGTGTATCTTATGGAACGGTTATGATCTATAGGACCCACCAGTCAGTCATACATCGCATCACAATAGCGTTTCGTTGATTTGTATCAATTTTTGACTGCCTGATGGGCCCTATCGGTTGTAACTGTTACAAGATTAGAAGTGTATTTTCTGTACAATTGTGTGCTACAAAGTGTAGTTTTATGGTAGTTTTAACAAAAGAGGTGTAGCTTAAGTTTACTCTAGTATGAATATAATTGAGGGTTAATGTTCCCTCCCTGTAGTTGTGTCATGCAAGTTTTGGGTTGCTACTGTTACCATTGTTCTTATTTCTTCATTTTGGTTGACGACCCCTAATCTCTGTCAGGATGAAGAAAACATGTGACTGTGGTCACTCATCAGTCAGGCACTTCTGCTGGTGGAATAAGGTCAGTTACAGGGTTTGATACGTCCCTTGTTTTTATATATTTTTATTTATGACATTATCTCTGCTGACACAAAGCCAATCTTTAACAGTACATAGCGACACCGATACTACATGGGTCAGCGAGTTTTCAGGGCAGAAGAGCCATGACTCTTCTCAAGGAAAAAGTCTTAAAGGGCATAGTGTTAAGGCGGACGAAAATAGGCCGAGCTGCAGATCTTGCTCTTCCACCAAAGATTGTAAGTCCGCATAACATGTTATATACATGATGATTTTATTCACTCATCTTCCTACCAGTTACAAGAAGTTCAATTTTTACATGTTAGGTGACATTGAGGCGGGACACTTTTGATAAAAATGAAATGGAATTTTATGAAGCATTGTATACTCAAAGCTGCACGCAATTTGATTCGTAAGTCCTCCTTTTCTGCTTATGTAGTGATACCATATGGATTATTGAGTAGATATCGTGTGCTTATTATGCTGGTTCTGCAAAATTTGGTGAACAAGAACCCTTTTTACGTAGCTTCTAAGAGCATCTCTAACAGAGCCCTTAAAAGGGCCAAACCCGTAAAAGTCTGGCGACTTAACGGGCCGAGGCCGTTATTTTGGCCATAGCAGAACCCGTAAACGAGAGGCGGCCCGTAAACGGGATAAGGGTGCCGTAGATGTGCTCCGCCGCCCTTTATTTATGCCGGGCGAGGGCCATTTGACGGGTCGAAACCCTCATTCCCCACCGCCGCCGACGAGCAATTCGCCCACCTCTCCGCCGCCTCCGACGCTCGATTCCGGCCCCGCATTTGCAGATCCAGCGCCGCCGCCGCGCTAGGATGGCCCCGAAGAGGGAGAACTCGCCGCCGCTGCCGGGCGACGATCGATTCGGGGGCGACTACTCCGACGAGCGGCGGGCGAAGTTGGTCCGCAGCGACGGCGCGCGGAAGCGCTCCTCGCGCAAGTGGACCAACGACCACTTGCGGTGCCGCAGCGGCTCCGCTACCGCGCCGTCGAGGAGTTCGACCGCCTCCGATGGGAGCGCGAGCTGGAGCGCCGCCGACGCGTGCGGCTCCTCAACGGAGGCGAGGGCAGCTCCAGCGGCGCCGCGAGCAGCTCCACCGTGCCACCTGCTCTTCCTCCGCCGGAAGAGTACGACGCCGCCCTCTTCGGGTCCTCCGTAGAGCCGGAGGACTTCGTCCCCGACGAGATGCTTGAGTCCATCATGGCTCAAGTGAAGCTCCGTTCCGTGCGGGAGGCGGCGGAGCAGAAGGCGCAGGTCGAGCAGATCAACGAGATCTTGCTCTACCAGGGACTCGAGCAAGACCGCGTCGCCGCGGAGAAGAAGGCGTACTGGGAAGACGACGCGTGGAACGTCGTCGACCTCGTCTCCGACGAGGACTGAAGCTCCAACGCCTCGGCCTCGACCTCGTCGCCGCCGCACCCGAGGCTCGGTGAGCCGAATTTTGGAAATAGGGTTAGGGCGGCGACGATTAAGACTAGTTTAGCTTTTGGTTTAATGTAGTTTTTATGTAAATTACGTATGAATCGATGATGAACTCGTGTTTGCAATGAATCGATGAAGAACAAGTGTTTGTTCCCGCCAAAATTAAAAAAATTGCAGTTTCGTTTAAGGTTTCTGCTATGTGCCGCTCGTGTTTGTGAGTAGAATTGCCAAAAAACGCGAACTGTAAACCGTGTTTGAGGTTTCGCGTTTAAGGGCTCTGTTAGAGATGCTCTAACAGGTTTACTTTGTAATGCATCGTCACAAAGAGCCATCGTTTTAGTTTAGAGTTCATCCATTTGTTTTATTTGGCTCTGTATTTAATTAACACCAAAGCCTCTGGATTGGAGTTAATTTAAAGAAGCAAGTTGTATTGCAAAGAGGCTCTGCTCTCAGTTTCATGGTTCCATCCAATATTCGATGGACGTGGTGTTTTTGTAATCATCCCATTTGTTAAATAGATTATGTATGCAACATGTTCCTCTTTTGCAAAATTTAAGATTTTTCAACAAGTCTAACACTGTTTTTTCCAGGTATGTTGTTGCTGGAACGCTGCTTAACAACTATGCTCATATCTTTGACCTCCTCACAAGGTTGAGACAGGTAAATCCTTATAAAGATTGGTTATGGGTGCACATCATATATGGTGCACATAATCCCTTGGATATCCTCAGAATGCCTTATTTGTCTCATTTTTGCACATTGAAACAAGCAAGCCTACTCGATTATTTTTCTATATACCTATATCATTTTTTTCCTATTAAATCTTACTCTTAATTATATCTCTTTTGTTGAAGCAACATGTTGATTGTTCGATCAAATTTGTAGGCTGTCGATCATCCATACCTTGTCGCATTTTCTAAGACAGCAGTACTTCGTGATGAATGCAAAAAAGAAGGAAATGATGCCATGGAAAGCCAGTGTGGGATATGTCATGATTTGGCAAAAGATGTCGTGGTTAGTGGATTGCCCCTGAAAACTTATTTATGCCCATGTGTTATTTTTTACTGGTTATAAGCTGAATTTCACACATTAACATTCGTGTCAAGGTTACCTCTTGTGATCATGTATTCTGCAAGACTTGTTTGTTGGACTACTCTGCAACTTTGGGGAATGTTTCATGTCCAACTTGTTCAATACCCATTACTGTTGACTTTACAACCGAAAACTCGAGAGAAAAGATCCCTGCAAAGATGAAGGGTTCCAAACGCTCAGGAATATTAGGCAGACTACAAAGCCTAGCAGATTTCAAGACGAGTACAAAAATTGATGCCTTGGTAAGTCGAAATACTTGGTCAACATATGTTGTTTGTTGTGAATTTGTATGTTTACATGCTTTGTTTGTAGGGAAGTGAATTGTCTGACAAGAAACTTGGAACTTTTTTTCCGAGTTCCTATTGTCTGATATTCCAGTACATAGTAGTAACAGTTTGGGAAACTGTTTTTTGCCTTAAAGAAACAAGGGCGCCTGGCATTATTTTTTGAAAAGTGTATTATTGTTTTACTGCAGATTTTAGTTTGGGATATAAACTGGCATGGGCATGGGCCCAGCCTAACAGAGGGGCAGCCAGTGAGATAGAGTCGGCTTATTAGTACTAAGTAGTTATCTTTGAGATAAGATTGCATTAGTTAGACATTCTTGTAGGGGAGCTACATCATTCAAAGGCTAGGAGTCAATGGTGAATTTGAGGCCAGAGGTCTAGCTGTAATTTGTAGATTGTATTCTGTACATCTTCAGGTTTTGTACGCTTGCTCTTGGATCCTCCTTGTCTTTTGCTAGGCCTAGTTGTTGTTTTTCGTTCTGTTAATCATGGTTTTTTTTGGCTTGCTGTGCTTCACCATCTTGGCGCCTTCTTTCTGACGAAAATGACACGCAGTTTGGTGTGTTTGAGAATAAAAAAAATGGTTACACATTTCCTCTTGATGCAGAAAGAAGAGATAAGAAACATGGTTGAGCATGATGGTTCGGCAAAAGGGATTGTGTTTAGCCAGTTCACCTCGTTCTTGGATTTGATAGAATTCTCCCTGCACAGGGTAAAGTTGAGAAACATTTACTGATACTAAACAGTGCAAACCTTTTTTTATGGATAAAAGAAATAATTTACAATATGGTTTGACAGGCTGGCATCAAGTGTGTGCAACTTAACGGGAAAATGAACATGGCTGAGAAGGGTAGAGCTATAGATACCTTCATAAACGACCCAGATTGCAGGATTTTCCTGATGAGCCTGAAAGCTGGAGGAGTAGCTCTAAATCTTACTGTGGCATCTCATGTAAGCTCGGTGCATCCTCCTCCTCATGTATTCATTTAAGACAGCAATAACCCTTGCGCTTGCTCAGCGTTGAAAAGAAGAAGAAAATTCCAGTTGACGCTGCTAACGTATATTACCTGCTGCTGCGTAGGTTTTCTTGATGGACCCTTGGTGGAATCCGGCAGTCGAGAGCCAAGCGCAGGATCGAATCCACCGAATTGGACAATTCAAGCCTATCAGGTGAGTAGCAGCACTAAATATAGTAATTTGCTATGCAAATACTGCCCCTCCTAGCTTGTCTGATCCGGCATATCATTTGATCGCACAGAAGCATGAGGTTTGTGATCAAGGACACGGTTGAAGAGCGCATCCTGCAACTGCAAGAGAAGAAGCAACTTGTGTTCGACGGGTAACATCTCTTTCCGTACAGTATCTCACATAAACCTCAGTAACCATGATTTTGGCTGATACCATCTTCCCCGCCTCTTTACAGCACCGTGGGTGACTCGCCGGACGCCATGGCAAAGCTTACAGAGGCTGACCTCAAGTTCCTGTTCCAGAACTGACCGTCCCTGATATTTACCAGCGCCGCCCGCGTAGAAGAAGTAGATCCGTCCGGGGCCAGCAAGGCGCTTGCATTGCGTATTCGCATGCCGTTTTGATCTAGCCAGCCCGGCCTCAGGATGCATTTGTTTGGAATGAATGGTGTACTCTGTAGTACTCCTCCGTGCTATAATGGGAAGTTTGAAACATCATCGGTATGCCAGTTTGTTTACTTGTTTGGGAAAGTTGGCTGTTATTGGGCTGATTCTGATAGATAGATATCCCAGTTCTGCCAGTCGCATCGCATGAGATGCAAGCAGCAAAAGCAAAACACGGTCCGGGCTGACGCGAGTGGGGTCCATTGGAGGAGTGTAGGGCCCTGCTTAGCTGCCGACGTAGAATAATAACGCGCACAGGCTGCTCGGGGCATCCAAAGCGGTGACGCATTGTGTCTAGGCTAGCAAAACAGTACTTACTCAGTAGGAGTGGGGACGGAGCCGGGGCTGCGACTCTGTGACACTCGTTTGTTTGTTTTTGAGACAGGCGCTTCTTGACCCGATAAACATACAGCGCGCGCGACGCAGCCATGGCACACGGGTGGATTCCAGATATATATATACCATCCATTAATTTGCATATGATACTAGTGTATGACACTACTTATATAATACATAGTATGATAGTATCATATACTAGTACCATGGCCAATTTATTTAATTTTTGTAGAATGTCAATACAAATATGTGTACAAAATTTATCAACTATTAAGATATCTATTTTTACGTGTTATGGAACCGTAACATAGTTAGATATCGTTATCATCTCTTTATTGATTAATTGGTGTGCCAAATCAAATTTTTATCAACATGTCATGCATGATACTATCACTGTGGCTAGCCTAGTGCCAGACTGCCCTAGCAAGCGACCGCGACAATCAACGTGTGATGTCCGTATTACCGGAAGGCATTTTGGGTGCAAAATGCGTGGTAAATTGTCTGAAGGTGAAATGCTTTTAATCACGAAACGAATTTAAATGCAAAAATGACTCACGATAAATGGGTGAGTTGTTTGGAAATGCTACTCGTGTAAGTCCATTCGTACTTGTTGATTTGGAGACGAGCTGGTTCGATCATAATTTCGAAGGACCAGCTTGAGTGGCAAGTCTGACCGCACTTATCCCAGTGTGACATCTAGATCGAGTGGCGATGGAGACGGAGACAGCACTAGACCAAGTGGGAGCCGGCGGATTCGGGCCGCAGCAAGACTTTGCGGTAGCAAGCCGATTCCTGCAAGAGTTCTCCGATTTCTGACTTCCGAGTCGAGTCCAGTCATCGTCCCAACTTGGTAATTGACATTCAATGTGCAGTGGCCGATCCCTACTGTATGTATGTTGCTGGAATATCTCACATTCCTAGACAACCACTGCAGGCAGCTATACTACTTGTGGTAGTAGCAGCACATGTTAGATCGGAGAATGTGTCCTCCTTCTGAAACGATCTCACTGACTCACTGTCAACACTAGGCATATCTTCATCGTGAAAATCAAAATCCAAGAAACCTTTTGGCGCCCTGCAGCTTTGCACACAAGTTGAAGATCATGTGCCGTAGTTCACCTGCCTTGGCCAAGAACGACAAAATCGGCTACCCGAGAACGCACATGCATGACCCTGGATCTGGATTAAAATGCTGCTCCTACTTTACTTCATCAACCACCCTCTCACTGTCGGCAAGACTGCAGCTGCGATGACGAACCCATATATATTTGCCATATTTTTTAAGTGATGGGTCGTCCCGTGTGTGTGTATGCCTAATCTAAACAGATACCCTACTAGAATATTACCCCTATATATTAAGGCTGAAGATTTTCAAGGCCTGTGGTTGCTCCAAAATTCGAGCGTCCGATCGAGATCCGACGGTCCAGATCGTCCAATTCGCGGGATGAACAGTTATGAACAGTGCTCCGTGGCTGTTTTGCAAAAATCTCCTCCCAAATCTAGAAATAGCTCCCCAGTCCAGAGATTTACGAGCGGGAGGACCTAAAAGTAATTACAGTAAAAAGGGTTTTTTTTGCAAATCCATCCGTACGCCTCCCCTTCCCCCCTCTCTCCCGCGACTCGGAAATCGCCGCCGCCGGCCGCCGCCTCGCGCCGCCGCCCTGCGCCTCCCTGGCCAAATCGCCGGCCACGGAGGGCTTCGCCGTCGCCGCCTCTACCTCCTCCCCCAGCACCGCCTGCCGGAGAGGCGCAGGCTCACCGGAATCGCCGCCGGAGCGCCCGCGGGCCGCCGCCGCGTCCGCACGCCGCTGCCGGCGCTCCGGCGACCAACAAGCGGCGATGCCGCCACTTCCAGGCGCGTCGCGTCGAGCCGCGTCTTCCACGCGCACGCACGCGTCCCGGAACACCGCGCCGCGCCGGCGGCGAGCTCCATGCCGCCGCGGCCGTTCCAGACGCCGGGGACGGCGCCGTCACGCCTAGCGGGCCCTGGGCTGGCCAGCTGGGCCGCCATGTGGGCCGGCCTGGCTGGCTGCTGGGCTGATGCGTCGTTTATTTGTTTTTGTTTTTTTTCCTGTTTTCTAATTTTCAAACCTTTTGCAAGTTTTCAAATATAGGGTATTTCAAATACAGGGTATTTATAAATGGTACAAACATATCAGCACACTAACATGAACAAAAAGTGACGGTTTTTAATAGCATTTGATCAAATTTCAAGTTCGAATATTTCAAAAATTTCGATGCCTTCAAGATCCGGGCATTTTTCAGATCTTTTGCAACTTTTGGAACACAACTGCAAATCGGTTCAGAACAGATTCTAAAAATTTGTATAAAATAATGAAATACATTCTAAATATTTTGGGCCTTTTCAAAAATTATTTGAATGTTCGATTACATGAATGTTTTAACAAAATGCAAATTTAGTTCCATTAATTATGGATTGATTTTAAATTGAATTTAGCAAACGCTTAAACAATGTACTCCCCGATTATTGAATTAAACTAAATATTTATCACGAGACACGAACATATGATACCAATTCGAATAAGTTCACATTTACAAATAATGTGACACTTACAAAAAAAAAGTTTGTTTGGACATAACTATGGTATATTTCATCTAATTATGGTGGTACACAAAAAAATTATGGCAAAATGGAACCAAATTTGACCATTTAGATTTAGCTAACATAGTTGCAAGTAATATAACTTAAGTCTCTCTAATTATGTAGTTACATTTCAAAAAAAAGATTGATTAGGTAAAGATTTCTAAGAAATGCAAATACATTTCCTCCAAATATGGATTACTTTCGCAACTACAAAAATAAACAAACTATCACAAAAAAATCATAGTGCTTTATTACATGCACATTTCAAGAAATCACAAATTCATTTTCTCTAAAGATTAATCCAATTTAATAGATGCTAACATAGCATATTTCTTCTAACGAAGGATCAAGATTACATGATTATGGCGACATACAATCATATTATTTGCACGTAACCATTACATATTCCCTCTAATTATGGTGGTACACTAGAAAATCATGGCAAAATGAAACCATATTTGATCATTTGGATTTAGCTAACATATTTGCAAGAAGTATAACTTACATCTCTCTAATTATGTAGTTACATTCTTAACAAAAATGATTGATTAGATAAATATTTCCAAGAATTGCGAAAACATTTGCTCTAATTATGGATTGCTTTCGAATTGAAATCCAGCTAAGTACATTATACAAAATAAAACGCCACCTTTCCTTACAATATATATAATGCAACTAAAATAACAAACAAATTATCACAAAAAAAATTATCAGTAGGAGCGCGGCGTGTCGCCGCGCCGATTCAACTAGTAAAAAGTTTAGGCAAAACAGGTTTCCCGTTTTGGGAGTTCTTCTCTCCACTAATTTCAGTATACTGTATGTATGCACTCTGCTTTTGGGTGTCCCATCTCGATATTACTCCAAACAATTCTGGGCTAACCCTACAGCAAGCCTACCAGATAGACGTTAGTAGCTTGGGTAGCCCCATAGCTTGGGCCAAACATTGCTCAAATTAAGTCAGCAACTCATTTAACCTTGCACACATTTTTAGTATAAAACCAAAATTAATTCAAACTATCTCGGTTATTTTATGAGAATTCATACAAATTTCATGGGCAATGAAGAATATTACTTTCAAATTCTACAGAAGTTTTTTCCCCTGAGTTGCTCCGAGTGTCAAAGTTGCTTCCATTTCGGTGGGATGAAATGGACGCTGAAGACCAACAAATGTATACTTTGAGGTTGTTCCACTCCTAGCCACTTGTTTCGTTGCTACTTTTATTTTTTACCTCTTTCACTTACAGTGGATTTTAATCAGGGCGTCTCCAATATGTAAAATTTGATGGGGTAACGAGCTCACACCAGACGGGGGAAAACAAAGATGAACCAAAAAATATTTGGACCTCCCATGGAAATTTTGTGCGGTGGTTTGAGGGAAAAAACTACCAACCGGAGCCTAAATAATCATAAATGTGTGTTTACGCAAGGTCTATTGACAAAATAGAAGATCCATGACCAGTTAGTCAACAAACAACTAAAAAACCACTATAAAACACGAGAAGAAGAAAAACATTGTAAATTCCTAGTGTGTAATGTAAAGCGTGTACTTGTAGCAGAGAGCATGTGTGAATGGAAGGCATGGACCACCGGCAAATATGGGAATGGATTTATTTCGAATATAAAAAGGTCCAGAAATTGCCGTACTGTCAGAAAAGATCAAAAGCAAGATGGAAAAAATAATATGAGAGAGAATGTGAAAGCGACGCGGCCACGGATCTCTGTGGACCGTTTCTATGGACCAAAACCCAGGAAAGCCGGCTCAGATCTCTCACCTTTGGGCTTTGGCGGTAAAAAAGTTTTGCAGTTTTGAATTTATAAATACCAGATATTAGGTTTTCTTTTCTTTTTGACAGGACAGATATTAGGTTTTCGTAACTTACATACTATTCATCCGGTCTAAAGTATGAAACGTTTGGACAATTCATCCGGTCTGAAGTATAAAATGTTTGGACAATTTAAAAAGCATGCCAAACGTTTTTGTGGGACCAAGGGAATAGTATGTGGTTGCATTTGCAGTTTGATTTTTGTATTCCCAGTTATATTTGTTCATAGATAAAATTCATGGTCTAAGTGACGAAAAAATCCTATATATTAGTCACAATGTTTGTCGGGCCACTAATTGTGAAAATGATGCCATAACTTTTAGTCCATTGAGAACATAGATCAAAAGGCCAAAGAAACCATTGTTCCAACTTTGATTACCCCAGTTGTACCGGTTCGGTCAAGAGGAAAAAAAGGTAAGCCGTAAGTGGATAGGGTCTCCGCCCCCTCTCTGACAACGCTAACGGTCTGTCCCACCTCCGAGTCTCTTCAAGCCTTGGAGGTGCGGCAGTCCCCGGTCTCTCGATTGGAGGTTTCTCGTTTCTTTCTTTAGTTAGTTTTTGTGTATTCGTCGGGTGGTGAGGTCACGTCAACAGTGTTTGAAAAAGGTCAACTCCGCCTTATTTCCACTCTGGTGGTGCGTCTAGTGACGACAGAGGGCGCGCGAAGTTTTATGTTCTGCCATCATCTGCGATCTAGCCCATTTTTCGTGTTCGTTTGTGTGGTTATAGGTCTGACCCTTCCGATTTAAGATTCTCATGATTGGCAATGGTTACTGTTATGTTGCGCTGGTCCCGTGGGGTCTTAGCACGATGACTTCCCATATTACTATTGCAACAAGCTCTACTATGACAAGTTTTATCAGACACTGGTGCGGGAGGGCCGGAGGGGCGAGGATGGCGGCGCGCCTTGTGCTCGCTCCAGTGCGTGTAATCGTCGATACGCGGTCCAAGGACAAGTTTGTATTTTTTATTTTTAGGGTCATTTATACTTTCTATTGATGATTATTAATAAAATAGTAGATATTTTGTACAAAAATATAGACCAAGAGAAATGTATATACTATCAACAATTATGTATGTGTAATCCTGCTTTAGAGAAATGTGCGAGGTGAAATATATTGGCATGCACAGCCGAGATAAAATGCATGTAACATATGCAACGAGGGAAGGAGCTATGGTAGAATGTTGCGCTCAACGAAGCATGAATGCATGATACAAGTTATGGTATTTGAAACTTCAAAGAGATGTAAAGGACAAGAAAGAGAGTAATTATTGCATGAGTGATTATAGGAGCGAAGTTCTAACTTATGTTCTTATCTATTGGATATAAACAATTTGGATGGTCTTTTTTTTCAAACTATTGACTTTCGTCCACCATACATCAAAACGTTTAGAGTACCTCTAGAGATTGTGCAGAACAACTCATATTGCACGAAAACTACCATTTATGCTATGGAGGGAATAAACCTACTCTAGCAGATACTACCTTTTGTACTACCAATATGCAACTCCAAAGTTTTTGGCGGCTGCAAAATGTTAGCATTGTGCTCTCTATAGCCTACATTCTCGTCGTCGCCAATTCCGTCCGAACTCCATCACCGTGATGCCGCTGCAACCCTCCAAGAGCACCCAATGACTCATTCCTCGCACAACCCGGGGGAGCCCCACATGGAGCAGTAATTCGGTGGGAAGCAACACTGCAGCCTGGTCGGGGGAGCACTGGTGGCGGGGAGTGGCGCAAAGAGTAACTCGCGCAAGGGAACCAACCACAGGGAACATAGCCATATGAGAAATTCGAGCGGGAATAGCTCGCATGGTGGAGCAACAACGCGAGAGGAGCAACGACAAGATGGTTGGCATGAGGAGGAGGATCAGCGGTGAAGAGGAAGGGAAAGGCCAAAGAAAAGAAAGAAAAAAGATAAAAGGAATACCCACTCAAAGGTGGCCCCCATGTGGCAGGCATATGATGTGGGCTGGCACCTTTAGCCTCTATTTGTTTAATGTATACCATAAAACAGACTTACCATGTCCATTTTCATGATATCACTAGAACAAACCTGACTTGTTTTTTTCCTGACGGTAAATTTGTTTGGATAAGTCACGCTCGCAGATTGGGATGGTAGCACACGGGGGACAAAGTTTAGACAGGTTCGGACCCACCGAACTATGTTCGGTAAAAACTCTACTTCATGTTTGTGGTGGCTTGTATTAACTATCGTATGCTCTAACAATATCGAGGTATGGCTCGATTTCGCCTACGATGAGGGGTGGATGATGATGATGATGTGAGGCTTTCAAAATGGCCGTATCCCCTTCAGTTGGCCCCTATTCGCCCTTATATATTTTGTGGGAATTAGGGTTATAAGATGCCCAATGGGTTAAAAATGGCCGAATATACTCTAAACTCTAACAAGATAGTCTAGATCTGATCCGAGTCAGTTCACAACGAGTATCTCGTAGGATCCGTGTTTGGCGATCTTGACTTGTCTTGTACTCCAAGATGGTACCCGTATGGGGTCCTAACTCTTGTGATGGACCACCATATTCCAAGTGGGTCCACCAGGTAACCATGGCCTTGTTTAAACCGAAGGGAATGTGGCGGAAAACTTTGTAGAAACGACCATAAGAAAGAAAGATGTTCAAATTAGTCATGTAAGGTCCATGCAAAATGTGATGCATGCTACCGTCTGCCTCTTGACCTCAACACTGAAGGAGCACTGCCAGAAAGAACAAAGCGGAGACTGCCGTAGTCAGGGCGAGGAAGCACCACTATACAATATGCTTTGTGAGCCAATTAAGAGGCTTGCCATGATTGGCGAGATTGGAACACTATGACACGTTGGCTGGAAGATCCATGCTTCTTGGACCTCAGCATTTTTGGCTTCATCAGATGTCATCACAGAAGAATTCGGGGGCTAATCATCGTTGTCCTTGGGCAAAATTATGTCCCCCAATTGTTCAGAATTGGCCGCTCTCATCACCACACGAAAAAGCAACCCATGTCGACAGACTCCTATACAAACCACCCTAGCCTCATAATGGTGCAGGAGCACATGCCACCGCAACGAGGCCGATATTTGAGAATAAAAGGTCCCAAGATGGTCATCGCCACCTCTCTAGCCAGGTCTAGATGGGAAAATCCCGACAACACAAAAGACCATGCAGAAGACAAGTGGCTCTAGTCCTTTGACGCTGCCATGGGCACCGATTGAGAACATCGGAAAGTTTCCTGAAGAAACACAACACCGTCAGTGACACAAGCTCACCAAGAAACTTAACATGACATGTATGTACAATTCGAAAAATGGTTTCCCAAACCATTCGTTGTCCGAGCAGTGGACAGAGGACGAGTCCACTTGTGGCCCTGCCAACGGATACGTAGGAGGACATCTTGCCTCCCTTTTTTGATCTTAGGAGCAGAGAAGGATGGATAAGAAGGAACCTGAACATTATTACTGGTTGCATGTAGTTTGATAGCAATGAGCCACTAAGGTACAATATTTGTTCAAAATTTTCCGTTGGCTTAACCAATAGTGTGAAATAGTAGCATCTACATATGCACTAGAATAACTTATTCATTCCACTCAATATTTAAGCACACTTCTTCAATATTTAAGAAACCACTCGTTATTGTGTACATTTTATTTTTGAAACAAAGGCAAAATACATTCCATTTTCATTAATTAAGAAGAAGAGAATTGCAGTAAATTTGCGGAAAACTTTACAATAAGCGCTATAAACACGCCCACAAGACAACCGTGACAAACTTGATGGAACACATGGTGCCGAGCAACCTAGCTAACATAGACTCTAGACACACATTAGAGAAGAGAGCATTTGTCAAGGCTGAAAGGACAAGGATGTCGCCTAGAGGGGGGGTGAATAGGCGATTAAAACTTTTCCGGTTTAGGCTTGATAATTGCGGAATAAAACTAGGTGTTTAAATTAACAAACCAACAACCTAAATAAACAAGGCTCATCTAAGTGCACCAACAACTTATGCTAAGCAAGACAATCAACAAGGTGATAGCAAGATAGAATACTTCAAGCACGAAGGCTATCACAATGTAAAGTGCATAAGTAAAGAGCTCGGGTATAGAAATAACCGAGGCACGCGGAGACGAGGATGTATTCCCGAGTTCCTCCTTTTTAGGGGAGTACGTCTCGTTGGAGAGGTGTGAACCAACACAATGGTTCAACAACCACAAAGGTTTCACCTTCTTCTCCGATGAACCGCACCACAAAGGTTTGGTTCACCTTTCACTATCGGAATCCTTCGAGGCGGAAATTCGGAGCCTTTCCACAATGATCCGGGGCACAACCCACAACGGGATTGGGGGCTCCCGAACAGCTACAAGTGACCACCAAGGGTTTCAACCACCACGCGGGCGTCTAGGGTCCAAAGACCCAAGAGTAACAAGTTCACAAGCTTTCAACTTCCACGAATCCTCGTGGAGAGCACAAACCGATGCAACGAAGCAATGGCAAGAGCACAAGGCTCAAATCCTTCACTCTCGAATCCCACCATAAGCAACTAATGCTTATGGGGGGAGAAGAGAGGAAGAACAACGAAGAACACAACAAATGGAACTTCAAGAACTAGATCGAAAGGGTTCCACTCACTTAGGGGAGAAATGGATCGGTGGAAATGTAGATCTAGGTCTCCTCCTTCAATCCACCAAAGATCAACGAGTTTGGGTGGAGGGATTGGGAGTAATCGAAGAAATGAGCTTTCAACAATGGAGGAGAGAGGAAAAATGTGCTCAAGTTCTTAGATAACCATTGGGGAAGAGTCCTCTAAAAAGTGGCCGTTGGGCAGAGTCGTTGGGCTCGCTGTGCCAGTCGGCCTAGCAGCCGGCCTGGGTCGGGGGGAGGCCGGGCGGCTCACAGAGCCAGCCGGCCTGGCAGCCGGCCTGGGCTGGGCAGGAGGCTGGGCGGCTCGCTGAGCCAGCCGGCCTGGGCCGGGCGGGCCGGGCGGCACACAGAGCCAGCCGGTCTGGCAGCCGGCATGGGCTGGGCCGGAGGCTGGGCACCCAACAGAGCCCGCCGGCCTGTGGGCCGGCCTGGGGGCCGACCAACAAAAACTGCAAAAACGCCCAATACGAAAACGAACATATCTTGATCATCCGGACTCCGTTTTCGATGTTCTTGGGCTCGTTGGAATCGCAACGAAGAGCCCTTCAAGATTATGCAGAGCAACATCATAGTCCATCATGTGAGGATAAAACCAAATGTAGAAAGGTAAACCTTCTCTAAATAAAACAACCTGTAAATCCTGAAATGCAATTACTTTCTCGTTCGAACTCCAAAACAGGTGAATCCAATTTCGTTGGAAATATTAAGGGTCACAAATATAGAGGGGATACCACACATGGGAGGTGTGGACCCTATCTCGAAGGTGGACCGGTAATATTTCCAACGCCGAGAACGAACAAGTTTTCCAAACAAAATCCATTTTCGAAGAACTTGGGCTTGTCATGAGGATCACAACAAGCACCAAAACCCAACAAGGAGAAGAACCAAATAAGAACCAAGAAAGATGATATGCCAAGTATGCAAAGGTTTGAGCTCTCCACAAAGATGCGATCAAGTTACTCACTTGAGAGCCCCTCTTGATAGTACGCCGTCTATTCTATAACCCGGTCTCCCACTAACACCATGAGACCGGTAAAATAGAAAACCTATCAAGATCATACCTTTGCCTTGCGCATTCCACTTGGGCTTGATGATGACGATCTTGACTCCCTCAAGTTGGAACACCTTTCTTGATTGTGCTTGCTAGCACATGCTTGATGAAGACATCTCCAAAATACTCCCCCATACACCATGATGGGAGAACCTTGCTAAGCTCTGTCGTCATGAATCCACTTGCACTTCATCTTCTTATCTTGATATATATGATGGCTTGGAGATAACATGAAAGTTCACTCAATCTTCTTTTCCAAGCCATGCTTGCAATAAGCTCAACTCTTCACATGACCATTCTTCATATAAACCCTTGGATAGAACCTTGGTCATCATGAAATCTTTTAGAGTCCAACACATGAACTCCAAAGTTTTCCTATGGACAAGATCTACAAGAATATCTCAATGCAAACATTAGTCCATAAGGATTGTCATTAATTACCAAAACCACACATGGGGCAACACATGCACTTTCAAAGGCCCCAAGGCTTCCCTCATGTGGCATCGTCATCACCCATCACCCTCTCGATCCAGTGATTTTGACTTCACCGTAGAGGACCATCAACGAGTCCATCGTTGCAAACTAATCGATGAACCCCACATGAGGTCATGCCAAAATAGGTGACCACATATGTCCACGAAAAAAGTTCCAACTTTGACAACAAACCTCGGAGCAGAAGATTCGAATGACTTACGACGATCCAGATTCCCCCAAGCGACAAGCATTCACGTGTCATCATCATCATCACCGAGGATACTCCATGGCGTCTACAACTCCACAGCAAACAACGAAGCACACAAGGCCATCGACACCAAGAAAGTCGACTACCGAGGCCCATGCCGCAATCCTCAACTTTGCTTGATGTTTTCATCGCTGCCGAACAAAATCACCACATTGAATTGATCTAGGGCCATGGACAAGTCGCCGCCAGCCTCGTCAACCTAGTTTGTTCCAAGACAGTGCCTCAAAGGAGAATAGCGAGGCAAATAGCGCCATCGTCTTATGTTTAGAGAAGCCATGGAACGAAGGCTTTACCTAGGGGTTGGGTCACGAGAGAAAGAGAAGGATGCAACATTACTGCTACGCCTCCAAGAAGGTTAATGATACCCATTGGTGCCGTTGTTGCGGGTCTAGCCAAGGATGGAAACAATGTGTTCACAAAGCCGTCTGGATTCTTCCACTCTCTCATTGATCAACATGACCAGTGACATGCCTGCCAATCGCCAACCAATTCCATCGAACAAGGTGATCAACATGACCGACGACTCTAAAGTTGTCGAACAGAACCAACCATACCATGTGGAGGCACACATCCATGAAGGCATCCTGCAGAACGATCGCCAAGTTCTCCCCCTTCACAACTAGACGCATCGAGAAGCCCACCTCTGAGCACATACACAACCACATGACTGAAGCCTTGCTGCAGGAACCAAAGCCGGCGAAAACTCGCTGCCAAGCGCCGCCTTGCCTCTACATCCGCCTTCCATCCAACACACAACCACGAACGATCATCGCCGCCAAGAGAACTTCCGGGGTTGTTGCCTAGTGACATCGCACATGACACTTACATGCGCGAGATCAAGACCACAACTGCGCACGCCACCGCCAACGATCAGTGGAATCAAGGGGGGTCAGAGGGCTAGGTTTGGGATGCCCCGTGTCGCCTAGAGCTATAATGCAGTAGAAGAAAAAATTGGAGCCCTGTTGTGTGCATTTAATGATATCTAGCAACTTTTTAATTCCAAAGGACCCTTATGACGTGATTTCATCGTCGGTGGGATCATTTACACATATGAGCTCAAAGGAAAAGAAAATTGCAACTTGGCCCTCCAAATTTGCACATAAGACCTTGGAACAAAAAGTTAAAAAACAATCGGGTCACAGCCGTCTTCCTCCACCACATTGAATGAGCAGACCACGCCGCCGACCTTCTCTCTGCCATCACTTGGGAACTTGCCACTTGAATTGGACAAGAATCAGCGTGCCGTCACTGATTGGGTGAAGATGAGACTCCACAAGAAGTTGATTGGGGGCCTCACTAGCGACATCAAGGAGAGGTCGCATGGTTGGCCAAAGATAATGGCGCTGCCAAACGCCACCATGGGGGAATCTTCAACTTGCAGCAGGATTTCCCATCAACTTCTGAACCTACAGATCATCACGCCTCCATCCAATCTCCCCTCTCCACCTTGGCCGGACGGGGAGAGGAGAAGCATAAGGAGCCACTTGCATCGAGAAGAGGCAACAATTGAAAGTGCATAAGCCCTCATGTGTGGTTTTGGTAATTAATGACAATCTCTATGGACTAATGGTTGCATTGAGCTATCCTTGTAGGGCTTGTCCATTGGCAATGCTTGAACACCATGTGTTGGTATCAAGATTGAAAGAAGAGGATAAAGTGATGACCAAAGCAATATCCAAGTCATCATATATATATTAAGAGAAGAAGATGAAGTGCAAGTTCAAGAGAAGCATCTCGAAGAAATCCTATGCTTGAAGCTTGTCACCCATTTGGAGATATTGGTCAAGTGAAGATGTGCCTTATAGAGGCTCTCCCATATTGGTGTATGGGGGAGCGATATGTGAGTCTTCACCAAGCAAAGCGCAATCAAGAAAGGTGGTCCACTTGAAGAGATCAAGATCGTCAACATCTAGCTCAAGTGGAATGCGCAAGACAAATGTATGATCTTGATAGGGTTTCTATTTTACCGGTCTCATGTTGTTAGTGGGAGTCCGGGTTATAGGATAGACGGCGTACTATCAAGAGGGGCTCTCAAGTGAGTAACTTGATCGCATATTTGTGGAGAGCTCAAACCTTTGCATACTTGGCATCATCATCTTTCTTGGTTCTTATTTGTGTTTTCTCCTAGTTGGGTTTTGGTGCTTGTCGTGTTCTTCATGACAAGCCTAAGTCCTTCGAAAACAGATTTTGTTTTGAAAACTTGTTGTGTTTTCGTGTTGGAAATATTATCGGTTTATCCGTGAGGAAAGCTCTTGTCGTTACCTTTCCAACAAAATTGGTTTCACCTAATTTGGAGTTCAAACGAGAAAGTTATTGGGTTTACGGTTTTGCTGATTTGCTGCTGTTTTTCCTGGCCGGAGTATCCGGTGTGCCAGGGCCGGAGTTTCCGGTGTGCCTCAACCGGAGTCTCCGGCCCATCAGGTTTTGTTGCGAAGTGCGCAACAAGACGGCGCTCTCTGTTTTGGGTCCGGAGTTGGTCCGGAGTGACCCCGGAGTCTCCGCACCCTCGGGGTCCTGAGTTTCCGCCCAGGCCGGAGTCTCCGGCCCTCCTGGACCGGAGTCTCCGGTGTAAGTTTCCTGCAACGGCTCTTTTTCTGGGGACCTATAAAAAGGCCCCCCTTCTTTCCCAAAGGGTCAGCTCTTTCAAGCACGAAATTTCCCCCTCTCTCACCTCCATTGTTGACCTTGGAAAGCTTGCCCCTCTCCCAATTCATCCCATGATTCTTGCATATATTTGAGTGATTTGAGAGAGGAGATCTTGATCTATATTTCCACCAATCCATCTCTCCTCTAAGTGAGGGGAACCTAGTGAATCTAGATCATGGAGTTCTTGTGTGGTTCTCTTCCTTGTTCTTCCTCTCTTCTCCAACCATAAGTATTAGTTCCTTTTGGTGGATTTGAGAGTGAAGGACTTGAGCACTTCTTGTGCATCGGGTTGTGCTCTCCACGAGGATTCGTGGAAGTGAAAGTTCGTGAGCTTGTTACTCTTGGGTCTTTGGACCCTAGACGTCTTTTATGGCGGTTGAGGCCTTTTGTGGCCACTTGGGAGCTCCCAATCCTTTTGTGGGTTATGCCTCAAGATTGTTGTAAGGGACTCAATTTCCGCCCAAAAGGGAAATCAATAGTGGAAGGTGAACCAAGCTTTTGGGCAAGGTTCATCGGAGAATAGGGTGAGGCCATTTGTGGCGTTTGAGTTTGAAACTCACACCCTTCAACGAGACGTACTCCCCTAAAAAGGAGGAACTCAGGAATACATCATCGTCTCCGCATGCCTCGGTTATTTCTATACTCGAGCTCTTTACTTATGCAATTTACATTGTGATAGCCTTCGTGCTTGAAATATTTTATCTTGCTATCACTTTGTTGCTTGCCTTGCTTAGCATAAGTTGTTGGTGGACATATGTGAGCCTAGTATATTTAGTTTGTTGGCTTGTTAATTTAAACACCTAGTTTTATTCCGCAATTATCAAGCCTAAACCGGATTTTTTTTAAATCGCCTATTCACCCCCTTTAGGCGACATCCTTGTCCTTTCAACAATCCATGGCCTTATTGAAGGAAATGGTAGTCTTCCCCATCGCTCCAAGCTTCAACCTCTAAAGCATCATAGCAATAGGGAAGAACCCTAGCTAGCTAGCATCAGATCTACATGAGACCTAAAACTCCGATTCCACCTAATGGCAACAAGTCAAACACCGGCATCAAGCCGAACGCCTAGCTCTACTGTGCAAAAGCCGAGCTTTCCGTCCCACTCTCCCCCTAGCGAAAATGGCGCTGCCGGAGTTGAGGAGGAGGAGGAGGACTCGGGAACATCAACCAAACCCTCAAAGGGAGCCGCAAAAAGGACAGAGAAAGAATAGAAGAGGTCCAGGTGTTTGCCCAAACTTGTTTGACTATGTGCAACGCATCTCCATTTCTGTGGTTACGTGTTTTAGACTAAAAAAATGTTCAATGCAGTATTTTTAAGAATAAAAAAAGTTGCGATCAATATGTGTATCAGATCTAACACACTTATAGAAATACAACGTAACACAATCTCCATTTCCGTGATTAAGTGTCCTTGATTAAAAATGTTAAACAGATACTATTCCAAAGAATAAAAGAAAGTTGTGATCTCTATGTATCAGATCTATAGCATACTTATAGAAATACTGCGTAACTTTAGGATAATTCCCATACTGAAGTGCATAAATTGGCTGTACTGTATCTACAGTATCTGCAGTCTGCAGTCAGCTCCAATTCAATAGGCAATAATTCCGGCTTTCCATAGACCAAGCCCACGCACCCATCGTCTTCTCGACGAGCATCGGCCGCAGCAAAAGTTAGACTAATGGCCGCAGTGGTTGGTGCAAGTCGCTAGGAGAGAGAGAATGAGGAGAGAGAAGGACACAGGCAGACGCAAGCGATAGAATTAAACAAACAAAAGCAGCCGTAGAAAAAAAGCCCACAACCAAACCCCAAGGAGCAGCACCACCAGCAGCCATGTCGCCGTCGCCGTCGCCGCCCGCGCGCAGGAGGGGAGGAGGGGGACCCGGCCACCACGTCCTCTCTTCGCGCTGCCGCTCGCCGTCGCCGCCGCCGCGCCGCTCTCTCCGGCCGCGCCGCGCCGCCGCCGCGTCCTCCCGCCCGCTAGTAGACGACTTCTTCCCCTTCCCTTCCTCTCCCTCGTCGTCCCCGCCTCGCCCCCAGCACCGGAGGGCGCCGTCGCCGGAGCCGTCCAGCTCCGATTCGGACGGCGGCGGCGTGGCCGGCTCCTCCGCCTCCGACCGCCGCCGACGCAAGCTCAAGCTCGTCGTCAAGCTCTCCCAGCTCCCTCCGGACCAGCAACACCGCCGGGCCCCACCTCCCCCTCCCTTCTCGGACTCGTCCGAGGGGGAGGACCAGCCGCCTGCCGACGCCAGCGGCGGCGAGGAGCAGGTCAAGCCGCCCAAGAAGCGCCGGATCGAGTCGCGCGACGACAGATCTCGCAACAACGAGGTGAAGCATGGCTGCTGCCCGATTGGTCCCTCGACCTCGCCTTTACTTCACTTTACAGCTGCTTCTAACGCGAGATCTGCGTCTTCTTTTAGGTTGCTGGGAGGAGCGAACCTGCCAGCGCGCCCGGACGAAGCGCCTCCCGGTGCCAGGTTCGATTTCCTTGCTTTTTGCTCATCTCTTCGTGTTCGCTAACCGGATTATCACTTTTGAGTGCCTTTTTGCCAAGACATGAAACTGATTCTGTTTTTTTGTTTTTTGCTCGGACGATTTAGGCATGGCAAGGACGACGCCGTTGCCGGATCGGCAGACGCTGGATATGATCCTCGACAAGCTGCAAAAGTGCGTTTTTCACAACATGTACATGCTTATGCCAAGTGGGATATGGTTCATGGTTTGATGATCTCGTTTTCTTATGCTACTGTTTGATTCTGCAGGAAGGATACATACGGCGTGTTTGCTGAGCCGGTGGATCTTGAGGAGGTTAGGACATTCGTCGTGCGTCATGCTTGTTGGAGATGCTAATATGCTAGCGCTGGTATTGAGTGTTGATGATGCCATGGTTGTTTTGATTGGTGCAGTTGCCTGACTACAATGATGTGATTGAGCACCCAATGGACTTCGGTACCGTCAAGAGGAAGCTTGCCAGGAATGCATATCGCTCATTCGAGCAATTCGAGGTCAGTCTTGTGATTTTGTCGTATATGTAGCTAGCCAACCGAAGCGCGCGCTGCCAATGGAGAGTTGACGTTTGTTGCTTAGATGGATGTTGTAGTTGGGGATGGTGGGTCAGTTCAGTTCATACTATATTTGTCCGGGAGTGAATTTAACCTACAAGGATCTGTCCAATGCCACAAGCAACCTTTGACACGTTTTCTCCTTACCTTGAACACCAACTTTTTTTTTTTGAAACAAGTGTCCCAACAAATGCAGCAACATAGCGTCAGTTATCCAATTTTCACATTTTTACAGTTACATTCCTATAGTTCATTCTGTTCGCTTGTAATTTCTGCACAGAAGGCAGATGGTTAGCTTCATGTTGTCCGTCATAACTCCTAAAGCAGAACTTGCCAGTTTTTTCTAATTAAATTTCCATTCGTTGTTGTAGTTTTTAAGTTCTGTAGGTTTATCCCACTTAGTTTGTATACCAATAATAATTTTCGAAAAATTGGTGATAATAAATTGCAGGATGATGTCTTCTTAATTTGCAGCAACGCGATGCTGTACAATGCCCCTGACACAGTTTACTTCAGACAGGTATATGGGCAGCCTTTCTAAAAAATGATGCACTCACGGCACCATCATTTATCAATTCTCATTCAACGTTTCTTGCTATGCTTACTCATTTAGGCCCATTCCATACAAGAGCTGGCAAGAAAGAAGTTTCAGGAACTGAGAGATGAGGGCATACCTACAGAAAACCAAGTAAAGAGTGAACAGAAAGTTAAACCTATTTCTTTCAATAGAGGACCAATTAAGAAGGCTGTTTTGAGGTATTCGGAAGATGATCTAGACTTCTTGACCCGCAAAGAGCCAATTAAGAGACCAAATGCGAAAATCTCAGGAGATGATATAAGCTTCAAAGATCAAGTCAAGAAACCCGCCTCAAGGATTTCAGAGAACTTAAGTTCATTCCACAAAGAGCGAATTACCAAGCCAATTTTCAGAAATTCAGAGAATGACTTGAGTTCCTCATTCAAGGGAGAGCAGGTTAAGAAACCCATTTCCAGAAATTCAGAGGATGATCGAAGTTCCTCATTCCAACCAGTGAAAGTTAGGAAAGCCATTTCGAGAAATTCAGAGAATGATCGAAACTCCTCATTTCACCATATGCAAGTTAAGAAAGGCGTTTCAAGAAGTTCAGAAGATGATCGAAGCTGCTCTTTGCCCCTTCAGCAAGTCAAGAAACCCACTTCCCGGAGTTCAAAAGAGGACTTATCATCCAAGAAGACACACATTAGGAAGCCAGTTCGCAGAAATGGGGAAGAACCAGATTGCTCCTCACACACAGAGCCAACTGAGAACCCCGGTTGTAAGAAGGGATTAGATGTAGGCTTGTCCCCACAAAAGCTTGTTGAGGACCCCAGTTGCAGATATGGAGATGACTTGGGCCACTCAAGCGAAAAAGAGTCATGTAGGCAGCCTATTTGCAGAGATGGACAAGATGATCTAGGTTACTCCTGCAACGAAGAGGTCGTTAAGAAATCAGATTGCCAAGACCCCTTGGGTTCAAATGTCTCTCCTGAAACCATTGTTTCTGCCGGAAATGGCTCTGATGGCTTAAGCGTGTCACAGGCTAATGATGCTGAGCCCCCAGAATGTACCTTAGCCAATGGGTGTTCTGACAAAGATATCAGTTCTCCAGTAGACGAGCTCAGATCTGAGAAGACTGACGATGTTTCAGGTATCATTCTTCACCACAGCTCCTCAACTGAGGTTGATCCATCAGTTAAAGGCTTAAACAGCCACACTATCTAGTATACATTGGGAGGTTATCCCTTGCAGTTTTCAATTTAGAACTTTGTGAAGTCACTAGAACGGACCAATCAGCAAACGAAGGATGACCATTGGAAGGAAACTGTATTACATCCAATGTTTGTTTATTCAATGCTGTATGTGTAGGGTTCTTGTGAGTCATTCAGGTGTTGCATTGATAGTTAAAATGCTTTATTATTACCTATATATTTTGCTAAATTTTTATTGCGATGGATATCTTGCAGTCCCATTTCATCTGGAGGAACTTCATTGATTACACTGACATAACCAAGTGCTTATATTAACCCAACACTGTCAAAACTTTAGTGACATTCTTATTCTTTCCTTCATTTTTCAGCGAGAGATTATTCAGCAAAAATTAGCCTCAAGTCATTTGTGGTTGATGAGAATAGACGGAAAACTTACCATGCACCTGAAGAGCAGCCTTCATCAGATTCTGACCCAACTTTTGATGTCTTCTGTTCGGAGCCAAAAGAGCTGATAAGTGTATGTAAACACATCTGGTTAAATCCAATCCTAACTTTATACTTGGATCAGTTCGTTTTGCTGGCTAGTTCTTATGGTGAGATGCGTCCTTGCAGGTTGGACTTCATTCTGAGCACTCGTACGCAAGAAGTTTGGCTCGTTTTGCTGGTTCACTTGGTGCCCGAGGCTGGAGAATCGCTTCTGAGCGCATTCAGCAGACATTACCTGCTGAAGTGAGGTTTGGACGTGGTTGGGTCGGGGAATATGAGCCACCATTACCATCTATTCTTGCTGTGCAAGATCAATCACGTAGTCAGGTTGGCTCCGATGCGAATGTTCAAAAGAAAGCTTCACTGCCCAGAGATAATGAAAGAGTCAGGCCAAAAGAAAGCATTAATCCGAAGGATATGAGTTTGAGTCTACTTAATCGGATATCGACTGTCAATAACGTAATTGGTGTGACTGGTTCACTTGAGAGTCCAGAATTTAAGCCAAGATTATTTGATGTTACTACTGAACCCCAACAGAGGAACACTGATGCCTTACCACTCCACGAGAAACATAGAGGGTCGAGAAATGTTGTGAAAACAAAAAGAGCAACCAGTGAACAAGTTAGGAAAGGCAGGCCCTCGTCCAACGCTCGCCCTCATGAAGTGCAACCGCAGAGGTCTGAATGTTCAAAAGGAGCTTCTTCTAGTGCGCATGATATGCCTGCTGTGAACAAAATGGCTGGCCAGCCACCCTTTTTCCAACCACCAGAAGCAGTCAGAGCACAGCAAATGAAAAAAAGTGACCCATCTAAAAGCGCTCGCCCACATGAAATGGCACCTCAGAGGCTTGAGTGTCCAAAAGGTGCTGCTTCTGGTGTTCATGATATGCTTTCCCAAAACAACAGTAATGGGCATCCAAAACCCCTTTTCCAGTCACAAGAAGCAGCTGCACCACAACCCAAAAATGAAGATACCTGGGTGTACCACGGAAGACCTGGTGATACAAAGTTTGGAACTTCTGAGAAAAGTAGACCAATGAGCAACATTGGATTCATCACAAAAAATCCAGTAAATGCCAATGGCTTTGCCATGAATGCGAGCGCACAGAATAGTATGATAGACCATGCCAAGTCAATGGGCGCAATGCCTGGCCAAGTAAATGTACCAAACCGAGGTTTTGATGCTTCCCGGAGTGTTTTCTCAGCATTTCCGACAGCTGCTAGGGAGAACCAGAGCATTCCATCTGCTCCTGTAGCTCAATCTTGGATCTCATTTGGTGCTTCATCAGAGAGCAAACCAACCATTGTGAGTCCAAATTTTCATGACAATAGTTCTGGCTGGAAGATGCCATTTGCAAATGTTCGTATTCCTGATGAACCGAAGTTAAGTGCTGTTCCTCAGTTTTTTAGACAACCTGTTCAGGTTTCTAGAGAAATTCCAGGTCAAAACAAAGGCCTGGTAATATTCCCACAGTTGGTCCAGACAGATTTCTCAAGATCACAAGGCCATCCTCAATGGCAAGGGCTGGTTCCCCACATGCAACAGAAGCCAAACAAGGATATGCTCCGCCCAGACTTGAACATTGGGTTTACGTCTCCAGGTTCACCACCTGCTCGACAGTCTTCTGGCATCAATTTGGAAGCACAACAGCCAGACCTTGCTTTGCAGTTATAAGCAAGGGAATGGGTAATGAAAACATGTGACTATAAGATTGGATGTCAGACACAGAAACATGAAGCATGCAAGGACACGTGGAACCGGCCGTAAAATTGGGCAGCAGCGGAAATGGGACATCCATTATGTGGATACTTGTCAATATGGGATGGTTCTTCACAGGTCACGCCGTAGACCTCTCCTCCCTGTTGCAGGATATCAGAATATGGATGGATGAACACTGCTCGAAATCAAATCATTGGCCCCTTTTCTTCGGTAATGGAGTTCAGGATCCAGCATTTTGAGAAATGCTGTGGCGGCATGCCCATGATCCGATTTCCTCGAGCTCGCTCTTCTGACCACACAGTAGCATTCCTGCGGTGGAAATTTTGCACCAGAATTTAGGACAGATCGTCAGTAGTTAGACTGCGTGGTCACCCCAATGTTAATGCCCTTGTCACATTGTTGTTGTAAATGGTTCAGCATTGAATAGATTGTTAGACTAGAGCAGCCACCTTTTACTCCTTTCTCTGAATGAAATTGCTTCTCCTTCATGTTCCGTGCCAGGAATGGGTATTCCATGGTCCATTCAGTTTGAATCGTATGCTGAATGAAAGATGTTAATACTCACGTCAAGTTTCACTGTACTCCAAACGCTGGCATTTGGTGCAAATATTATTATACCAGTGAGCAGGGTGAGTTTACATGTGTTTCATTCTTCAATCTCAGAATAGAAGAGAGGGTTTTGGCAGCGATCTTGGAGGAATGGTGATGTTTCTGGATTGTAATGATCCTCAGCTCCAGCTTGCCTGGTTCACTGCTGGTTTTGAAGACTTGTTGAGTAGTGCTGTGGTGCTGTAAGAATGTCTACAGCTCTGAATGATCTTAATGACATGGTTGGAAATCAAATGCCATCTAAAGTCTGAGGTTATGTTTGCATTCCATTGGTTGTTCGAAAACACTTATTTTAATACTCTGAGGTTATGTTTTGCATTGCATTGGTTGTTCAAAATCACTTTTGGACAAGACGTTTAGTTGATACAGTATAATCCTTTTCTCATAACAGATTCTGTGCAACAAGAATGACCCAATATGGCACGGTGCATATCAACAACAGTAAGTGGTTCTTTGCAGAACTCCTGATCCTTTTTCTTTTCTGGTACCAAGTGGAACTCTCATTTTTCCGAATCTCTCATGTACGGAAGTGGTGCTAATTAATATTTCTCCATACTCGTCCATTCATTCGAGTGGAGATTTGGTGCTCCCGAGTTCCAGTGATCTCGCCTATTTCAAAAAATAAAAAATATATTTAAAGTTTCAAACAAATCTGGAAACAATCATGCAGGTTCTCAATGATATATTCTACAAGCATGCAAAATCTCAATGCAAAATACTTTACCGTTTGAGCTCCACAAAAATAACAAATGTATAGATATGAGTATAGTGAATAATATGTAGTTTCATATTTTCAACTTTTGTCTTTTTTGTCTAGTTCAGAGCGTATTGTATTTTGCATTAAGATTTTTCATGTTTGTAGGATATATTATTTAGAACATAATGATTTTTCCAGATTTATTTGGAACTTTTAAATATATTTATTAAATTTTAAAATAATGTGAGATCACTCGAGATCGAGAGCAAAAATGACTTTCCGCATTCACAGAGCCTAATGCCCTTCGCAGAGTCGTTCTCGTTGGACATGGCACACGCAACAACGTCGCATCTTTGATGTTTGCTAAGGAATTTATTGAAGCTGGCATTAAATAGTTCATCCTGAGAAACATCGACTGATTTTGCCTCCTCTTGATGCGGCCTATGGTCTTGGTACATACTACCTCCATTCATAGTAAGGCGATTTTTTTTGAAAAGTCAAACAGTGTAAAGTTTGACCAGTTTTAGAAAAAACTATTTATACCTACAATATCTAACATCTACAATATCAAGTCAATACCGTTAGATACATCATGAAATCTATTTTCATATGATGTTCATATTATATTATTCTTGTTGACAGTTTTTTCTAAGAACTTGTTCAAACTTTACATTGTTTGACTTTTTAGAAAAAAATATACGTCGCACTTTCAGGAACAGAGGGAGTAGGATATAACCGTAGCATGACCTCATTCAGGTACTTCAAGGCATCCCGAGCGTGGTGCTCGGCCATCGATGCTTCGAAATCTATGTGAATTATGTAATCGAATTGCCTGGAATTAATAGATTTCGATCATATGGAATGAAAGCAAGCCGGGTTTTAGGAGATGACAAGGTTCCATAGCAGCATGGGTTCTTGATACTTTGTAAAAGAATGGAATGCTATTCAGGTTTCTGTTGTTCTTGTTCGTTCAAGTCAAATATAACAGTAGAAGTCCTTCCAACATTTTATTTTTCGCACATCAATTGACACCTAGCAACAGAGTGGCTCACGTGGCAATTGCCACAATTCTCCAGTGTGGTGCATCGTGCATTTGGATATATTTGACTTGAACCCTAATATTACCAGTCAGTGCTCAGTAGCACCCTAATATTACCGGAACAGGAAATACAAGATATGCTGATGAGTGATGACATGTATCAGAGATTCGATCCACAGAATATTTAATACAAGCAGAAAACTTTTGTGCTGAAAGAATAGTAGCAGCATACTTTCCACTTTCCTGAATCCTCATTGGTTTGCCCTTGTCCGGCCTGCTCTCAATCTTCAGTTCAGCGAGAGGATAACCAAAATTCAAAATATAATCTACCTGCAAGCAAGAGACACTGAAAGAAACTAAACTAACAATTGAGATCCCAAGCTGTACCTTCGTCAAGCTTATCTCCCTCTTCCAAAATAGCCAAAATGTTGAAGTTTCAAAAAAAAAGAGGTATGTCCACCATCAGCATCCAGCAAGCACAAGAGAGAAACCGTGCAAAGTAAATGCGAAGGACAAAGCCCAGGTTGATGTAGTTTGTACGGTGCCTGCAGAAGTATCACATCACCCTTCTTGCCTCTTCTTTATTTGCCCGGAAGTCCAAAACAGGGATCAAATCTCAGTGGATTCTTGTACTACCGTGTCTAGTTGACCGTAGCAGTCTAGTACTCATTGCAAGTGATTCGAGATGCTTTGTTTTTCTTTGCTACTGGGGTGAGAAGCTCCTATGACAAGACACTGAACATTAGGTCCCCCGATGCGTTGGAAGGATTGTCACCTGCTGGGTCGATCTCTTTTCTATATTCTCTCATTTAACCCACTGAAAAGTTCAAGAAAGTTGCGAATTTCTTATCACGCTCGTTAGTAGAATCGGATACAAAATTATGATCAATTCGTCCTGCACAACAAAAAAGTATACACTTTAGCAACATGCTCTAATATCATATTGAAATTCATAGGTGGCGGAGTCGCGTTTGGAGAGACGGCTTGTAGGTTCTATGTTGGGCTCCTTCGGTGTTCGTCACGGTCCGAGTTTGATCCCCAAGGGCGCAATGTACGCCGTCGCCGTTAAGTCTAAGACGACTCCTTTCTCGGGACCGACCAAGTCCCGCCATCTACTTACCTCCTTTCTATAGTAGATGGTGCGTCGACGAGAGGAGTTTAGCTGGAGTTGTTCTTCGGAGGTGACGAGTGACAGTCGAGACGCGGCGATGTTGCTCAAATTAGGACATGCTCTTCTTGCTGTGTAGTTGTTAGGTCGTGTGTGTCTGCCTTCGGACTAGCCTTGGTGTGGAGTACGGAGAAACTAAAGTTTGCAACTAGTTGCGCCCGCACCCTATTATGGGATGTCCAACTTCCGAGTGAAATTCTGCCTTGCATAGAAGTAAGCTACATAACCAGTTCACAAAAAATCTTTTAACTGACAGTGAGATTTAGACCATATATATTTCCACGCCCGGGTAGTTTTTGCGTGGGTCTCTGAAATAGGGTAGCGACGATTGACCGAGAAGGAAAGTGTCTACGGCAGCCATCCTCGGGTAAAGCCTGCATGTAGGCCAATGATTCTGCACTACAAAGTGCGGACACACAACACGCTAACACATCTTTTGCAGAGTAGCGCAACTGACATCATAATGATCCGCACACCCAAGAAAAGATCCATCGAACTCATCGATCCACGAACCAAACACACAATACTACCTCGCTTTGCAGGAAAAAGTGTCACAATGTGCTCGGGGATGCACGAAGCAGATCGATCTCAACTCTCAAGCACACTGACTGAAGTGCTGAAATATACAGAAGGAATGGAAATGTGCAGTAGATATAAAAGAACTGAAGTGATCCTTGTAGCATAAAAGAGCAGCTTCTGCAATTTGGCGCTGCCCAGTTTTTACAACAACATTGCTGAAGAAGAATAGTCAGGTGAACAAGAGGTAAACATAAAGAGGCAAGGAAAATCAGCAGACCTGGTTCCACACCAGCTGTTTCCTGGCAGCTAATCGTCGCCTTTCTTAGTACAAGCTAACTCTAGGTATTATCGGTGTTGGGCTTGTCCCAGGTGCTCAGTAATTACAGGTTCTGGGCAATGGTGGTATTAGCTCCCCAGTAAATCGACACCACTGGATCAAACCCCTAGCTAGAGGCCTCTTTGCTCTTGCCCTTTTTACTAGTCTTGGATGATGACTTCTTGTCTTTGCTCTTGGTGGAACCCAGGTTTACCCAGGTGTAGTCGCTGGGGATCGTGAAGGGGTCGGTGTTGTCGGCGACCTGTGACAGGTTCACTGGCTTTGCTCTGGAGTTCTTCGACGCCCACCTAAGATACGAGCTCTTGTGGGTGTCTGGCTTAGCGGTGATGGAGCCTGGACCTGGGCTCGCCAACAGGCTGGGGCTCGACATCGGCGTGAAGAACTCCTCTGGCTCAGCAAGGGGAACAAACTTGTTGAAAGTTATGACCACCCTCACAGTCGGAACAACGGGGATCGCAACCTGCATGAGCAATAGAGTCATGAATTAGCTGGATTCAAACCTGAGCAGCAGAATCATCAGTTAGACAAATGAATCACAACCTGCAGTACATCAGTAAGCAGAAAAGTGACTAATGCATATGGGCCAGCAAACCAGTTACATGGTTGTTTCCAACAATGGAAGTCTTCAAAAAAAAGATGATAATGAAGCACAAGGACATTTCAGCAAGTGGTAGCCGGTACCTCAATGGCTACCATATTTGCTTTCCTTCAAAACCAGTTTGTACCGTGGCAAGATAATTATTACACATCATTTACTATTCAACTCCCCAGCATTGATCAAACTTGGAAGCTGCCTTCTTCCAGGGCAATGCACCATGCAGATGAGCATGTGAGCTGAGTAAACTCACTTATAAATTGTTTGCCCACAAGCTGTTCCACATTTACACGAGTCGAGCTTTCACTACATGCTACTGCCCTAGCTGTTCTTGATGCTATGAACAGCTAGACAGGCCCAACTGAGGCAAGTAACTAGGAATAGCGATAAGCTAACAATAAAGTCTTCAGAAAAAAGATGATAATGAAGGACGTCAATGGCTATTACTTTTTTGAACCATACTTGCTCTCCTTCTAAACCAGTTTGTACCATGGCAAGATAATTATTACACATCATTTACTATCCAACTCCCAAGCATTGATCAAACTTGGAAGTTGCCTCCTTCCATGGCAATGCACCATGCAGATGAGCACGTGAGCCGAGTAAACTCACTTGCAAATTGTTTGCCCACAAGCTGTCCCACATTTACAGAGAGTCAAGTTTTAGACAAATGGAGCTTTTAAATACATGCTGCTGCCCTAGCTGTTCTTGATGCTATAAACAGCTAGATAGGCCCAATTGTGGCAAGTAACCAGGAACTCGAAATTTACCAGATACTGACTCCGTGCACATGTGGAGTAAATATCAGATGATTCATTAATTAATTTTGCTTGATTCAGATGACTTTTGGGCCGATTAATATTCATTCAGGTAAGACACTTCGTTCACATTGTAAAGTTCTTGTCAAATTTGCAGAACCAGTGAAACTGTGGACGTTATTTTAGAAGAAACAATACAAGAACTTGCATTATCGCCAGAGCAGGAGAGCAGACTTAGTAATGTTACCTTCACAGGAAATGTCCCCGATGGGAATTTGGTGGTGAGCAGCTCACGGAGGCGACGCACGGCACGCACACGCGTCGCCAGGATGTCCAGCAGCGGCAAGAACTCGTCGACGGTCAGCGGGAAGTCCTCGGTGAGCCAGACGGTTGGCCGTAGCGTCTTCACCGTCTCCTCCTCCTTCCACTTGGTCCCCCCCGTCGTCGCGTTCCGGCCGAACACGCCGTCCTCGCCGCGGCCCACAGAGGCGCAGGTCGGCAGCCGTCGCGGCACGTCCACGCTGTTCCTCCTCCTCTGCGGCGTCCCCATGTGCGAGGGCGGGCCTGCCACGCTGCGCCGGCCGGGCACGTAGCAGCTGCGGCGCTGCGGGGGCGGGGGGATGTCGGCGACCAGGAAATCGCCGTCCTCGTCGTCATCCCGGATCTCCAGCGGCAAGAAGTCCTCCTCTTCGTCGTCTACGGCGAGCTCGAAGGTGAAATCCTTGCGACCGCCGCTGGCTGCCTTGAGCGTGCGGAAGGAGAAGACGACGTTGTGGACGTCGAAGACCCGCGCCTTCCACTCCCCGACGCTCTCCGTCTTCTCCTTGCGCAGCCACGTGGTTCTCGGAACGAGCCTCGCGGAGGTGATGTTGAGCCCCGGCCGGTAGGCGGCGGCGTCGGAGGTAGCTGCATCCTCGTCGCCTGCGGCCGCGGCGGCCGCGAAGGCGTCGTGCACCTCGCGCTTGCCGCGGTGGAGGACGAGAAGCGAGCCCGGCGGGAGGCGGCGGCCGCCAGCGTCGGTCTCCTCGCCGAAGAAGAGGAAGGAGTGGTCGGCGCGGCGGATGCGGAGGCCGTCGAACCCGGCGAGGGTGGTGTCGGCGCGCAGGTTGGCGCCGCGCTTCCATATGCGGTAGGTGTCCGAGGGCGCGGCGCGCGAGAGGAGCGGCACGACGGAGCTCTCGAAGTGGAAGTCCACCTCGAGGTAGAAATCCTGGACCCGGCGGAGCGCGGCGGAGAGCGCGGGCGCGCGGCGGCGGAGCTTGGCCCAGCCGACAGGCGGTGGGCGCGGAGGAGGGAGGCGGAGATGTCCTTGCAGCCGAGGCAGAGAGCCTCCTGGAGCGGCGTCCAGCCGGCGTGGTTCTGGAGCGTGGGGTCGGCGCCGGCGGCGGCGAGGGCGGAGGCGAGGGAGGGGAGCCTGAGGCGCACCGCGAGGTGGAGCGCGGTGTCCCCGCCAGGCACGTCGCGGCGGTCGAGCGCCGCGGAGACGGAAGCCGCCAGGCGGGCCTCGCGCGAGGCGTCGGCGGCGGAGAGGATGCGCGACGGGTGGGCGAGCGGCGGGAGGCCGGCGAGGATGGCGGAGAGACCGGCGGCGTCCCGCATCGCCACGCAGTGATGCGCCGGGCTGTGCGCGTAGTCGGGAGGGCGGATCGGCGCCGACGACGTGCGCTTGGGCCGTGCCGGCGCCGCGGGGGATGGGTCCTGGACTGACATTGCCTGCTGCTGCTCGGGGACAGAGGGAGGCCTTGGATTGTAGCGGCTCCTTCTTGGGTTCTCCTCCTCAGTGCGAGCGCGTGCGTGGGGATCGAGTGGAGTGGGGAGCGGAGGTTGGTTGGGACCGTTGGGGAAGAAACAGCGAGAAAGGTGTGAAGGATGGGCTAAAGATGGACCGGGCCGAGCCGGGCTCATGTCTTTACTCGTGATGGGATAAATACTCTGTATCCTCAATCGGTGTTTCTATATCCGAAAAATCGTTGAACTCCCGAGTTCCAGTGATCTGTTTTTTAAAACTTAAAAAATTAATTATTAAGAGCATTTCCACCGGCACCCCTAAATATGTGTCCGGCACACTCCAATTGTCCTCCTTTTGGGGGGTGCCGGACACATGTCCGTTCGAAATTTGGAGGCCGTCCACAGCGGCACCCTCCAAAATTGACACCCAATTTTTTTGCATTTAGACAAACACCTTGTGGGCATGTGCTGCTGCCGGAGACGAGCGACACTAGCCGCGGCCGGCCTCTCTCGGCGGCTCGCCGCGGCCACGTGGACGCAGGACGACGTGGTGGAGGAGACCACGCAGCTGAAGAGTGAAGACCTCCCTCGCCTGGCTAGAGCTCAAGCTCGTGCGTCTCGAGGCGTGCGTGCTCCCGACCCCGTCCGCTGCCGCCTTCCCCGTCGAGTCCTTCCTACACACCGTATCGACAGTGGCCGGCCTCGCTGCACCACCAAAGGCTGCACGCGCGGCAGCGCACCAGGGCGCGCAGCTCGCGGGCGGAGACGAGGTGCACGGCTCCTCTGATCTTAACTGAACTTTTTTGAACACTACGAGCTTAAGCTAGCTAGCACAAACACTAACCACACAAGCACGGAAGTAACGGAACTCTGAACCACTAGCTAGCACAAACATCACACACGCACGCACAGAAGCCACTAGCTAGCTTGGGCGAGTCTGAATTCTGAACCGGAAGCCGCGGAGCTTTGAATCGGAACCAGAACGGCTAATGGAACTCGAACCAGAGCACTTCGACACGCTGCTCCTCCCGCGCGCAATACAGTCCATGGCACTACTACTCCGGCCGCTCGAACCAGAGCACTTCGACACGCTGCTCCTCCCGCGCGCGAACCAAAGGAGTAGCAGCAGCGTCCGAGGCCGCTCCCGCGAGGCCGACGTGCCGCTCCGGCCGCTCGTCTCGTGGCTCCTCTCTTGCGTTTTAGCTCGAGTCTACTACAGTCCATGGCACTATTACTCGAACCAGAGCACTTCAACACGCTGCTCCTCCCGCGCGTGAACCAAAGGAGTAGCAGCAGCGTCCGAGGCCGCTCCCGCGAGGCCGACGTGCCGCTCCGGCCGCTCGTCTCGTGGCTCCTCTCTTGCGTTTTAGCTCGAGTCCTTCCGGTTGTGGAAGTAGTCGACGACGGTGCAGCTCTAGGACATGACCGCTTGGCTTGGAGAAGCGTGGGCTGACGGGGACGACGACACCGCGCGTCTGGCCGTAGAAGGAAGACGACCTTGTCGGGGATGATCCCTTGAGTTCCACCTCGAATCCTTCCGGTTCCATACATATTCGACAACGCCGCACCTCCAGGACATGACGGTTTGGCTTGGAGAAGCGTGGACGACGACACCGCGCGTCCAGCCGTAGGTTGAAGACAAGGTCGTCGCGGCGGCTTGGAAGCTCCTCCGGGTGCCGTGCTCGCAGGAGATGAAGGAGGTCGACGGTACGGTTCCTCTGGAGCGAAAGACGAGCGGGATATGGCCTATAGCTCCTCCGTCTCCATGGCCAAGGTGCAGAGAAGGTTGCGGCCGGCGAGCTACACACGGGCTAGCTGAATGAGAGCAAATATGGATGTGTGTCACTGCATGTGGGCCAGTGGGCATGCAACCATGTTCGCTTGCATGTCCGGCATTGGAGGCCTCTTCGGGGTGCCGGACATGATTTTGCTCGGGCCAACCCTTTGGAGGGTGCCGCTGGGGACGTTTTTTGCTGTCCGGACCCCCAATGGGCCTTTGGGGGTCGTTTGGAGGGTGCCGGTGGAGATGCTCTAATACTCCATAAATTCTGAAATATAAAAATACATATACAATGCATATACATGTCGAGTATATATGAATAAATAGCTTTGAAATATCTTTTTATATGTGATCTGCACAAAAAAGACAAATGTTGGAACGAAAAATGAGTTACTTTTTGCATTTTAAGCCACAATTTTGTGCAGCTCAAAATAAAACGTATTATCTACCAAAATTTTGCAGATATGTAGCTAACGTGTGTATGTATCCATATAGTTTTGTTTTGAAATTTATCAGGCATCAAAATATCACTTAGATTTTTTAGAAACACCGAGAGCACTGGATTTTAAAGCCAAAACACCTCACTCATCTATATTCACCTACCTCGGCTGTGGCCATGTTCATGGAGAATACGGTCCGGATTATCGGCCCAAAAATAACATTCTAACACCATGAACACTAGAACGTGACCTGAACTGCATTAGGACAGAAGAATCCTGAGCGAACCGATAAGAAGTAAACATAGATATGTCAGCACAAACATGAATATTAGCACCCAAATCAATCCATCACGTGGAGGTAGAAATACCGAAAGCACAATAGATAAATTACCATACTCATCAATATCGCTAGCCGTCCTTGAAATTCTTTTCCCTCTGTGCTCTACACGATCTGAGCATTCCTTGAAAAAATGGCCGAACTCTCCGCAGGTGAAGCACCCTAGCTCATATATGCTTATCTTCTTCTTCTTGAACGGAGTAATCTTAATAGACTTGTTAAACTTGAGCATGTTCTTCCCTTTATTCTTGCGGTGTTAATAGACTTGGTAAACTTGAACCATGTTGACACTAGACTGAGCTTCACCACATCTAATTTTGGTGTCTTTAGTCCTAACTTTCTTCTCAACATTAAGAGACACTATCAGATATTCAATCGATATCTCTTGTCTCTTGTATTTGATAGTTGTGACGAAATTTCTTCACGAAGGAGTTAGCTTTGCAATAATGAATCCAGCCAAAAGCTTGTCGAGTAAGGCGCACTTCAGAGGTTTGAGCTCTTTAGCAATGGACTGTATATTATGAGCTTGTCCAACTACAGATCGGTTGTTTACCACCTTATAGTCATGAAATCTCTCCATGATGTACAGTTCACTGACTGCATCGGTTACAACAAATTTAAAATTCATTGCGTCCCAATGTCTGATATGTGCATGTACACATCACACAAACTATCAACAAGAATGTTAAGAACGCAACCCACGAAGATATTATTGGCTTTCTCGAACTTTTTCTAATCTTCATGTGATATGACTCCTTCAGATTTTCCATTAGTAACACCGATTACTTTTAGAACGGCAAGACAGAGTTGGACCTTAATGTGCCACCTCTTATAGTGCACACCGGTGGACTTATACGGCTTTAGTGCGTCGGCAAAACCGGTCATAGCTAATTCAAGAAACTGTATATAATTAAGTTTTTCGATTGTTAAAAAAATAGGCAAGTTCATGATATGTTGCAGAATATCAATTCAAGATTATAAAAATTACTATCATGTGAAACTCAGAACGTATTGTTACACAACGTAATGAACAGAAACATGTAATTGCAAAACATGTTTAAGCAGTAGAGTGCACGTACTGATCCGATGTTGACGATGTAGCCATAGCCGATGCAATGATGAGCGCAGTAGACACGTTGTGCAACAGTAACAACATAACCCAATTTGGACGTAGACGGCCCGCGGTGAAGAACACGAAACAAGGCGCTTCCCAAAAATCTAATTCGTGCTCTTTTGTACGGAATCACAAATGCGACCGGTTCCAGAGACCTACTCCTCCATTCGCCAAAGCACGTCGACGCTCGGGATAGAGTAGACTACGTTGGGGGTACAAGCAGAGAGGAGGTAGAAACCCTAGCTCGGTTTGGTGTGTATTTGACGGTGTCCGGTAGGTCATATGTATAGGAGGAGAACCAGCGGTCACGATCACGATCTGGTATGTTCCTCTTCTCATATTAATCAGTTAGTGAGATAGTGAGACTACGATAAATACGGTGGTCTTACCCTTACTCGACTACAATGTGAGGCTAAATATTTGCACTCTAGCTCTTGCCACCTATAGGCCTTAGAAATTTTTAATGGAAAATCTGAAACCTCATATGAGTCAGCTCATATATTTCTAACATACAATTTTCAATATATATATATATATATATTTCTAACCTACACTAGTACGGAGTACATTAGAGACAACTATTTTACCGAAGGTACTCGTGACACATGTACAACCATTGAAATTGACCGGTGATCTATAAAAATGAAAGTGACGGGGTCATCTTGCGCATGATGAACAACCCTAAGGATCTGCGTCTCTCTTTACTTTTGCTTACCTTTTCCTTTTCTTCTTTGTATCTTCTTCTTCTTCTTCTTCCATGAGATCTCCTCAACTTAGACGGTCCACGGGCAGTACTCCCGAGTCGTGAGAGCGATTTGGTATCATGCACCTTTCGATGAGTCCCATGTGACTAGAATCTCCTCTCCTTTCTTTAGTTGGGGATGTGGGACGGTGTGGATCAGCTCACGCTTTGGTTATTTTGCTTTTCCTTCTCTTTGCCTTGCCTTGGAATCCCCCGACCCGGCTGCCTGCCGCTGCTTTGGGCTTTGAGATGCGGTCCGAACCCAACCACTGTCGCGGTTGCTGCAGTGCAGTCAGATCGGGGAGAAGAAAAGGGGGACTCACCTGTGACGGGGACGCTGTTGCTTGCGCTTTGGACCACGCCGATGGATGGATGCCGTGCTCCATCATGTGCTCTGTACGATCTACTACTGGTACCGTGCACTGTTTTGATCCGGTGTGTCTGTATGTGCGTGTGTGGCACACACAGCAAGACTGACCGACCGACTGCCACGGACTCACGGTGAGCAGGTGAGAATACAGTACTGGGAGAGTGAACGTAGGGGTCGGATCTGTGCGCGGATCACCTTCGCTTTTCCCTTTTCGCTGAATTCGGAATGTCCGAGTTATGGTCCGGTCTGACTCATATTAAAAATAAGAGGGGGGAACAAAATTATATAGGAAAAAGTCCATTTTAAACCCTGAACTCGTAGAGGTCGGGCGATTCGAACCCTGAACTTCAAATCCCGGTCGTTTGAACCCTGAACTATACAATCCCGGTCTAAATTGAACCTTGGATACGTTTGTCAGAGGAAAAAAATAAAATTATAAAATTTCTATGTGGCTGACAACATTGGCCCACATGTCATATCTTCCCCTTCCATCTTCCTCTCCGTTGAGACTTCACACCAGGGCAAAGTTCGGCCATGGTGGCCGACCGAGTCGAGGCGACACTGTAGAAAGGAGGAGCAGCAGGTGCGCGGTGCGCTGCTTGCGTCCACGCAAAGTCCACCCGTCCCGACCCCTCTTTCGGCCGCAATCGCTCGGGCGAACGCCGCCGCCGCCATTGCTCCGGGGAGCAATTGCCGCCGGCGGAAGCCTCTCAAAGCCGAGCCGACCACCTGCGGAGAAGCAGCAAGACGGGGCCAATCTCCCACGCCGCTCGCCGGATGCATCCTCTCCCAAATCTTCGCTCAGACGCCAATTCGTCGTCGCTCAGACGTCCCATGGCGCTGGGGTCGCGAAGGGGCGGCGCGAGGACGAGCACAAACCTCGAGGACAAGCACAGAAGCTCCACTTCGACGATTCGCACCTTGTAGACGACGGCGCCTCGGCCGACGGAGACAACGCCAGGGCGGCAGGCTTCTAGGTCGCCCGCGCCGCCGGGCTTGAGCCAGCCATCTGATTCACCCGCGCCGCCGGGCTCGAGGCAGCTGCGTGGGTGTCCGTGAGCACGCCGGCTGCACGGCCTGCTGGGCCAGTCAGGTCTGCGCAGAGAGGCGGGTGGCCCTAGACGCCGCCACGCCCGACGCCATCGTGGTCACCGGATCGGGGCAAAGAAATTGGGGAAGAAATTGGGAGAAGATGAATATGGCAGGTGGGCCCCACTGTCAGTGAGAGTAGTTTGTAATCCCGGCCTAGGATGTTTTTTCCCGGTGCGCCAAACAGGTCCAGGGTTCAATTTAGACCGGGATTGTATAGTTCAGGGTTCAAACGACCGGGATTTGAAGTTCAGGGTTCAAATCGCCCGACCTCTACGAGTTCAGGGTTTAAAATGGACGTTTTCCAATTATATATAGGGTGACCCGAGTCAAAAGTTCGAATGCTCGAGCAACAAAGGGTAAGCCTCGAGCCCGTGGCAGCTGGTAGAGGGGAGGTTGCGAAAGAAAAAAAAGAGAGGCTTCAAGCGGCGGAGCGGACGCCAGCAGGGCCGGGCCGTTAAAATCCGGTGCCTTGTGCCAAACTATAAAATGGGCCCTATTCTCGTTTTGTCAAAATTCGGTGACTAATCCTTACCGAAGTGTCAATCGGAATTGATGGTCGGTGATCAGATCGCAAGCGCACAGTAAGTCGTGAAGGAATAGAACACGAACTGGAGCTCGGGGAAACTCTAGAGTGCACCCGGGTGCACATGCTCCTGCCCCAATAAAAAAATTCAAAAAAATAGTAAAACTTCTAAAAAAAATCTTAACTTTTTTGGTGATGAACATATACAAGTTCTTGACAAACATGCTAGGTTTCGCTGTGAAATAACATTCATGCTACTCTGTGTAAAAAAAACAAATCACTGACAATGATTTTCTTCTAAGTATAGATTTTTCAGAGCACGATTTTCTTCTTTTTGCTCCAAGCACCACGAGTGTGATTTCACTGTGAAATTTGGCATGCTAGTAGAAGAATATCATATGTTCATCTCCAAAAAGTTTCAGGATTTTTTAAAAAGTTTTACTATTTTTTAAAATATTTTAATGGGGCAGGAGCAGGTGCACCCGGGTGCAATAAATCCGCGTCCCTGGAGCTCGATGCTTCTTTATTAGTTTTCCTTTTTTTGACCTTTTCTTGTCAGTTTTTTCTCACGTTTCTTGTGGCTAAACCACCTTTTGTTTTCCACGGTTAAAACAATGTACAAAAATAAAATGCGGCAAAGAGGATTCGAACCATTTATCTGAAGTCTATACCTGAGGCTAAAATCAGTTTTTTTCACGGTTATAGCAACAGACATAAATAATATGCGTCAAGGAGGATTCAAACCATTTACTGAAGTCTATAGGTGTGGCTGGAAGACCTATTTCGTCCTGACCACAATAAAGCTCTTTCTTTCATGTTTCCATGACTTTTTTTTTTGCTATACGAGTACTTAGAAATCAAATTTTAGCCCCCCTCCCAAATTTTGGGGCCCTGTGCGGCCGGCACGGTCCGCCCTACAGTGGGCCCGGCCTGGACGCTAGTGAGAAGGCAATTGCGCAGTGCATGAGTAAGTCACAACAAAACCTAGCACATGTTTGGAAGATATGTTGGTTGCGCGACTTTCAAATGTTCTACATAGTGTATATGGCCACCACGTTGAACTTGCGCCTTCTGTCTTTGCTGATTGCCTTCAAGACATCGATCCACCATGAATGTATGTCACTGTAGTCGGTTGGATTGACTTGTTGAATGACGTTGAGGACGTGGTGGTCAAGGACGTTCTCCCAAACTTGACGAACAAAGGGGCATAAGAGGCACAAGTCAAACCCCGAATTTGTGGGGTTCAGCACAAAGGAAGTAACCTAGGGTTTGCTCCAACCCCTCATGACGAAGTTGCCGGTGGTGAGGATCTTCTTTTCGACAAGTAACTACATATTTTTAAAATTTTAATTAGCTTCACACTTGGCCTTCTAGACGATGATTGAATGCTCAACATGAATGGATCCAAGGAAATTGAGCTCTCTATGCTGAACTAGAGGTGTATGAGCCATGATCGAGAAGTCCACCTCCACACAAAGGAATAGAAATGTCACGAATCAGCACCACATCTTGGAGTCCAAGATAAAGAGACACAAACTCAACTAGGTGCACCGCGTTGAAGATCTTGCCACACAAGGCACCAATCCAACCACAATTAGAAATGTCAGTATGCACGCCGCGGATCTTCTTTTCAAATGATAGCAAAGCTAGCAGGGGTGATGAAAGGATAGAGATGGTAACTTAGAGGGAGGGGGTGAATAGGTTTCTACAAATTTCCTTCTTCTTTTCACAAGTTTTAGGCTATGCGGATAAATAAGGTGAGCCTAACAACTAGGTGAAACAACCTATATGATGCAATACAATACTTCAAGCACGAAGGCTATCACAAATGTAACAACAATAGTGAAAGAGCTCGAATATAAATAACCGAGACACGTGGAGACGAAGATGTAACCCGTGTTCCTTCTCTTGGGGGAGAAGTACGTCACATTGGAGAGGTGCGAGATATATACCACGAAGAACACCCATACGCCACGAAGGCTCACCTTCTTCTCCTTGAGCCTCTTCCACGAAGAAAAGATCTCAATCCACTATTGGTAGGCCTTGAGGTAGCCTCCGAACCTTTACAAAGTTTTCCAAAGCACGAACCACAACCCGGAAGCTTCCGGGCGACCCTAGCCGCCTAGGGTTTCCCAACAAACCCAAGAGTAAACAAAAAACTTGATGAAATCAAGGGGGAATCACTTTTGGCTCGATGGAATAGAAGATCTAGACCTCCTCTTGGTTTTCTCCAAAGGGATTTGAGTTTGATTGGAGGGCTAGAGAGATCTTGTAGCTTTTGAGGTCAACAACAGTGGAGAGAGAGCACAACCTTTTTCGTGTTTGGAGCTGGTTGACTTACCTCTTGGAGAAGAAGAGGCGGGCTTATATACTAACCACTTAAAATCTGAACGTTACACAGAAAACGTGCTATCCAGTGTGGAATCCGGCGTATTCCGGAATTGGTACGGGATCCCGGAAATCATTCCGGGTCTGCCACCGGGTGATTCCGGGCTTAGTCAGTAGCTACTAGAGTCGCCCGATTTATACCCGTAATTCTTTCCGGGGTCCGGTGCTAGATCGGGATTTTCTGCAAAATGATCAAAATCCCAAGTGGGTTGTATATCTTTCTCTCTTATTTTCTGTGGATGCATATGAGGTGTATTGGGACTGAGGTGTATGATATGAGTTCAAGAGTTCATCCCCAATAAGATCAACAAGGTACCCCTCTTAATAGTGTGGTGATCTTATCGACTCAAAGAAGTAAATGAGAACATAAAGCAAACCACCGCCACTTGATCATCCAAAAATGAGGGGCCGCCATCCATCAACCATCATCAACATGAGTGGACTAAAACCCGAGTATGAACTTGTAGGTAGCATTAGTCCTCTCTAACTCGCGTGTCATCTTAACCAAAATATAATAGGGACATGCCCTTTCAGGTGACGACCTTGGGGTGATGTTGTCCAACCAAGCATCTTGCCAAATTTGGTCTTTTGTCCATTTCCGACAGTATTGGTGATGGCGGATGTGAAAAGATCACAACTGCACTTAGTCACAGGCGGAGGAGTGTCAATCCACGATTTTTTGGAACATGTCCACTTATAGGAAAGTCAGCACACACGCAAAGAATGAGTAAACCTAAAGGGAAGAATCTTACCCTATGTGGATTTTGGTGTCAATGTCCATTGAATTAGGGAACTAACAACTCTACAAGTATATCCACATGTTATTAGTTCGCGACATGGAAAAGCAAGGTGAATGGTGCCCCCTACATAAAAGGATACTCGAGAAGATGAGGTCTTTGTTTTTGGACGCTTTGTTTTAATTTTATTTGAGTCGTAGGAAAATTGTACTATGAAGAGGGGAGTAGGTTTACAAGATTTAGGTTTTCGACAACTCCTATACACCGACATTACATCCACCCAAAAGGTTTTAAGCAAAACTCACTTGCCCTTCATACAACATGTTTTTCATCTCCTGGGTCTAGAGTCTCGGAATATGGTTCCCATCCACTCCATACCACTACACTTCAGCTTATATCTATCCCGAATAATAGCCTCGAGGGCTTCGGAATATTTCGGGCGACCGAACCATCCGGCTATCCCGGAGCCTCTGGACTCCCATGTATGCATGTGGAAACAGCTCGAATTGGTTTACCACTATATAAGTCTCTTCTTTGTTGAAGAGGGTTACCCATTTAGTCCCCGCCATTTCTAAGTTTTAAACCTTCAGTTTTCCCACTTCCCTCCACTCAATATTGAGAATCTTTGAGGGCAAAAGAGAGGGGAGCACTAGATCTTCTTTTTCATCCAAACAAAAGTTCAATCCCGGAGTAAGTTTGGTCTTGTTACTATTGGATTTGGGGCTTGTGAGCGTTCGATGTGTCGATTGCCATCAAGGAGTTTTTAAAGGTGCTAGGATCACCTCAAAATCCTGATAGTGGAAGGCCCCTCATTGGTTTGGATCACCTCAAAATCCTGATAGTGGAAGGCCCCTCATTGGTTTGGAGAGCTCAAGGGAGAAGAATGCTAGATGTGTGCGAGATCGTGTGGGCTTGGTTTTCTATGGCCTCCCTAACGACGATTAGAGTCCGCACCCCCCTCAAGAATTTAAACGTCAGGATACATCAACGTGTCTTCGTTACCCTCTATTTTTGGTTATTTGTTCCTCTCCTTTACTTATTGTTATCTTAGTCGCCTATTCACCCCCTCCAGGCGTTATCTTTGGATTCTCCGGACCTGTCCAAATCGAGAATGCCCAATCCTCCGAGGTGTTCGGCCTGCGGACTTTAGACCAATTTACTAGGCAATGACCTCCATTAGCATCCTCTTTGCCCTTCCCAAGAAAAGATCTCGTAATCTTGTTGAACTTTTCGATCACCCACCCACTTGGCAATGTGGAAAACCTTGAGATGGAAAATTAGGATGGCCGAGAGGACCGCATTGACCAAAATGAAACGTCCGGCCTATGCGAACATGCCCCCCTTCCATATAGGGAGGCGATGAGTGAGCTTATCGATGAGGTGTTGGAGATGGAGCCGCTGCAACTTACGAACATGGAACCGCTGCAGCTTACGAACATGGAGATAGGGGCAAGGAAAGCCCATGCGGCTTCTAGGGGAAGGGAGGAGCATCGGGTTGAGATGATCACATCATATGGGGTGACCGCGGTCTTGGAGAAGTTTGTAACAAGGCTTCAAATCTAATCAACATACTCGAGGACAGTGGCGGAGCTAGGGGCAGCAGGGGCCAAACTCCCTATATGCCATGACGCAGCAAGATATTTTATGTACATAAGTTTAATTAACTTTCAATCCTGCCTTCGTTCCTGCTCGAGGGTGCTTTGCGGAGCATCAATGATAACATCGAAGTGAATAATGTTCATTGCTTTGTTTGAAACTGGGTAGAAGCTCTGCCATTTCATTGATTAAGGAGTAAACAGGGGGAATCATGTTCATTGCTATCTTACTATATTGTTGCCGAGGAAAATCTGAAATTAAAGCATTACTAGTACCACCTATCCTCATGTACCAATACAAAAAAAAGTATGATCTGCTGGGCACGTAAGGCGATACACGATTCGATTCGGCGCGATTGTGTTCTGCCACTGAACCGACGGAAGTAAGGTCGGTTACCAGAGTCGGTGTGGTTTAATGTTTCTTCAAATGGTGACAAAGGTTCCATGTTCACCAGCCAAATTAAGGTCGGTTAAATATGTGAATCTTCCTTATTAATTAGCATTGCAATCGGACTCTAACCTATGTAGTCGTGTGTCTTCAAGGTAACCACACCGGCCAATTATGGTGGGGCTGGGGCGTATGATGTTATCCAACAGCAGATGCCATTATGCAAGTGAGAGGGATCCCATGTTGATGTCGTAGCAACAGAATTTGCAGACCCGTCTTTGTTCTTTAAAAATCACAGGAGTAAGAGCATCTCTAGTAGAACCCGCAAAAAAGTTTTGCAGGTCGCGCAACTCGCGTTTTTTTGCTCGAAACGCGGCGCGGCGGAGCAGAAACCGCAAAGCAGAACCGCAAAACAGAATCACATATGCAAAACATGAAGTACACATAAATGTCATAAAAATGGAATGATAAATAAATTAGACCTAAATTATAAAGATTCATATTACAATAGTAGGATATTATGAATCCTCATAAATAGTTTATTACAATAAAAGTTTGAATCACACGAATTAAACAATAATTCAATACAAGATGTTGTAGAATAACAATATTGTTTCGCGGTATGCAAAGGCGGCCAACCTTGGATCCTTGCCGCCGCTTTGCATACCGGTTTTCGAACTCCTTGACGGCGAGGACGGCGACCACTATTTGCCGCCGCCGGCTTTCGAACAGCGTCTCCACATCGGAGTCGTCGGAGGAGGACGAACTCTTCCTCCGGGCTCAACTCCATCTGAAACGGGCAAGGCATATTCACTACATACTACTCCGGCCGAAATCAAAGCGAAATCGAGCGGAAAAGGACTCACCGGCAGATCGGCGGCGGCGGCGCAGATTTGGGTTCTCCACGGACGCGGCTAGCCGGAAACCGGGGCAAGGTACCTCCGCGGCCGGGGCAACTCGCGTGCGGCGGGGCGCCTTCAGATGCGGCCGGGAAATGGAGGGAATCGCAGGTGGTGGCGCTGGCGACGGCGACGGCGGCGAGATGGGGAAGAAGAGAGAAATAACGCGTGGTGAAAACTCCCACCCGCGAACCGTTTTGACCAAATGCAGGGCCCCCTCGGTTCGGCGCCGAAATCCGCGAAAAAGCCGTTCCGAGACGCGGATTCACGGGCCCCCGCAAAATCTTACGGGCCGGTGATTTTTGCGGGTTCTGTTCTCCGCGTTTTTGTGGTTTTAAATCCGCATCGGGCGGTTATTATGCGGGTTTGCCACTTTTGCGGCTTCTGCTAGAGATGCTCTAACTGCAGTATGAAGGTCGGCAGGTGAGCCGATACAATACTGCGGTGCCATGGCTCGGCAGGAATTGCCAGGAGCGCAGAAGATCCCCGGTCTGGATGGTGGATGGCAGAGCCGAGTACTGTACTTGAAAGAGATAGGAGCCGAGTAGAAGCTAGCAAAAGCATGGCCGAACACGCTGATGTGAGGTTCCCCTGCAATTATAGACGTCGACTTCTACCAGCTGCTCTACACCCCAAAGAGCGTTTGCTCCAAAATTCAGAAGGGGAGTTTGCATCCCCGTTTGGTTGCCCTGCTATATCCGAGACAGGTTGGGGTGGGCACACGACACATCAATGTATCGTTATGGGTAGCATCAATCATCATGTATAATTGCGCTAGATCGAACAAGGGATGATAACCAACACCAAGCATGCTCAACCGAAAGTGCAATTATGATGATCAGCAAACACACTCCATGAATTTCACATCACCACGGAAGAGTTTGTCACTGATTTCATGATGCAGTCAGCTCTAGGCATAACAGTAACTGATCCCAGGGTCCGTGCAGCCCATGGCACAAGATCCAGCAAAAAGAAGCACGCCAATGTGGTCAGTGTACAGCAGTCAGTGCTCAACGTAGCCCCAACTACCGTTTTGACCTTTGATGCCGGACAATTGCACTATGCAACAAAGGCAACAAAATTCTGTCATTGCAATGCACCGGATAAAGCACAATTGGCAATTTAATAAACAAGGCATTCCTTAAATATCACGCCTCACAGAAATTGAAATTAAATATGATCACAAATGAACACAAGCAAAGCACAAACCAGACGAGACATGCATGACAGTGCAACAGGTAAATCTTCAACCCTTAAGGAAATAATAGAGTTTTACAGGCAGTTCCGACTTTCAGATGATAGGATACCAAACACATAAAGGACGCATTAAACGATGGCAGCAATCCAGCAGCATACTAGAGATGAAGCATGTACAGACGGGGAGGATGAGGACAGCCGGATCCTCCTTTTATTTACAGTGGCACTTCAGACACATTAGGCAGAGCCGAACGTGTTCTCGCCACTGTAAGTCATGTACAGAAAGCCGTCCTCGTCCTTGTTCTCTTCATAGATAGCAGACATCAACGAAGCTGCGACAAAATAACATTGATACATCAACACTGAAATTAAACAACAGGGTTATCACAAAACTTGGATTCCGGATTACAACACTATATATGAAGGCAACATATGACCAATGGCAAATATAATTAATATGTTTTAAACTATTACCAGTTGGTGGCAAGGTGCTGTTCACAAAGACGAAGATGGCCTTTTCTGGGCTCAGCTTGATCCTCTTCCGCACCACGTAGACAAACTGGCCAACGGTTAGGTCAGCAGGGACAAGGTACCTGCAAATGAAACAATCATAAGCACATCAACAAGACAATAATACAGATTCATAGCATGAAGACAATAATACAGATTCCTAACATCAGACATACTTAAAGGATATTATTTCAAGACTACTTTAATTACAGTACAAGAAGAATATCTTAATTTTGTATGCCAAATAGTCAACAAGCACTAGTTACGGAAATAGAACACAAGATGCCAGGCACCCACACATAACATATATGCCATGGCAATACATGAAATCTGGCAAAGAAAGGATAGCTCACTTCTTCTTATCAATTTCTGGGACATCAGACTTGTCAGCCTTCTCAACGATGACCTGAAATTAACACAGAACTCAATTAAGAGAGATGCACATGGACGATCTGCATATGTCAAGTAAAGTCTCGAGATATTTACAGGAATTCTGTCAGCGTACTTCTCACGGATCCTAGCAGATTCAGCTTGCCTCCTTTCTGTAAATTTGCAATTTAAACCTCATAAGATGAGTACATAAGACATATACTTCAACACCATTTTTCATTAGAGCTTTCATTGAGCCAGGAATTGCCTATGCTATCTACAAGTAAAAGATATCCAAGTAGCATATTCTGAGGCTACATAAGAAATGCATCAAACAGTGCAGAGACAAAACACATTGCATCTTCAGGCTCTAACAGTACATCATTAACAGAAGAACAAACTATCTGAGCCAATTTTGCAAAAACAAACGCCAGTTCAAATATGGAGAATATTATTGGCAATCCATAGGAAGGACGCCCAAACATGTTTTAGGTCGAATAAAACAAATATACAGAAGTCAGAAGGTCAAGGCGCTTGACCAAACAATACTGCATCATACTTGAAAAGTATTACATAGTGCAAAATAAATTGTTTATTCCTGGCCATTAAATCACAAGGAAGACCAGCAGTATCTTAATGAAACTCTGATCTAATCTATTAAAGAATATTGTCAAAAGCAGGCAAAAGCACTAGACATGTAGCAACATGAATTTAATTTCAAGAATATGAATAACGTATTGAAGAAAACAACCTTACAATTACAATGCATGAGCCAGTCCACCTTGTAATGAATACAGTCAATCAAAACTAAATTCTAACTAATGCAGATGAAAACCAACTTAACATCAAACAACATCCATTAAGATAATGTAATTGACCTTTATTACTTCAGGATGTCCATTAAGTTGTAATGGGAATACAACTTCATCACAAAATCAGACCCTACTGAATTGATTAACTAAGGTTTCCTATAGATTTCAATGTTTTTAATCAAGTCACAAACCAACTATTAAACTACATATTCATATTCTGCAAGTACAACTCCAATGCAACACCAAACTGAATCACACGTACTGCAATAGAAGCAATAACCATCCGCCCACAATCTACAGATAAGATTGTAGCCTCAACACAGATGAAATCTACAGTATATACGAGCATAATATCACATAAATAAAAGTGCACTAGTTTCAGTAGAACAACTCGGCTACAAGTTTGCAATCAATAGCCACCGATCAGACATAGATACACTGCAAGAAATTATCAGGGACGGAGGCAAGAGTGAAGAAACAAACCCAGGGGGTGCTCAAGCTTGAAGGAAGTCTTGGCCATCTCCAACCTGCAATCAATCGAAACAATCTACCGATCAGATAGACCCCCACTTCGAAAACAGCAAGAAACCGAGAGGACGATGAACACGATACGAACCCCCAAATTCACCCAAATCTGGCCGGCTCTTTTGGGGAAAAAGATCGAGGGGCTCACCGATCGAAGGGCGCAGCCGTGGACGAGATTGATCGAAGCGATCGAAACGGCGGAATCGAGGGGAGGTTGGAAGTCGCTCGGCGGAAGCAACCGGAAGGAAGTCGCGGGGTAGGGTTTGATGGTGGGTGGCGTGTCACGGGTATTTAAGAGGGCTTCCCCTTGGAGAGTCTTCTTGCCGAACCCCTCGGGTTCTAGTTGTATTGTATAAACAACTCCAACACGGTATTGTCGGTTCGTTTTACAAGGAAAAAAAAATACTATACCACATTAGTTTAGCGAGCAGTAAAATCCCCGAAATCTGAGTCCAATTTGAATCAGCGTCCGTCATCTAAAATCCCTGAAACTCTTGCCAACTATCAAACGTGCCACGTGCCCTTTCGTTGTAACGGGAGAGAAAAAAATTAACTTTTAAAATATTAATGTTATTATGGCGACCCAAACTTTGTCCCACAGTCCACCACCGACCCATGTACCCTACCATTAATTCGTCCCTGCGTGTAGCTAGTGCCCATGCGTTGCAAAATATACTAGACATTTCAGGTTTGAAGTATACTCTGTTTTTTGCGTATCATTGTGTACTACTAGGGGACTAAGCGCGGCTTTGCCGCACCCGTGGGATTAAATTTTGAATCGTTCAACCGTAAAGTTGTTGTGAATTAAAAGTTTCGAGAACTGTTCAAATGCGGAAATTACTCAGTTTTTGAATAGTTTAACGCATTTGAATTCCTTTTGATATATACGGGGAATACAAATTTGTAAAGCTTATGGATATTTGAAATTTGAATTTTCCTCGTGCATATCTATGAAATCACTTAGTGTTTGAATAGTTTAACGCATTTGAATTCCTTTTGATATATACGGGGAATACAAATTTGTAAAGCACATGGATATTTGAAATTTAAATTTTGTTCGTGCATATCTATTTTTATGTGACCTCGTTGATATGTTCGCCATTTTTTTCGGAGAACATGTGTTGAACTGTTAATCTGCATTTTTTAGAATTATTCCAAAATCAAATGTATAGTTTGGACTATTTTTCGGGGAAAAAGATGTGGACACTTGTTAAATTTTAGTTTGCATTATTTACAATCATGTCAAAATCATATTTAAAATTATGTAGAATTGTTTGAAAAAAATTGTGGACATTTTTTAGTTCGGGCTCGAATGGATAGTTTGGACTATTTTTTGGAAAAAAAAATGTGGCCATTTGTTATTTTTTTGGTTTGCATTATTTAGAATCATGTCAAAAACATATTTACAATTATGTAGAATGGTTTGGAAAAAAAAAAAGACTGTGGATATTTTTTAGTTTGGGCTATTATTTTTTTTACTATCTATATTTATGTGTCCCCGTTGATATGTTACTATTTTTCGGGGAAAAAGATGTGGACACTTGTTAAATTTTAGTTTGCATTATTTACAATCATGTCAAAATCATATTTAAAATTATGTAGAATTGTTTGGAAAAAAATTGTGGACATTTTTGAGTTTGGGCTATTATTTTTTTAAGTTTGTTTGGACAATTTTTTTGGGGGAAATTGGAAATTGCAAAAAAAAATAAAGGAAAAAATCTGACAGGGTGGCCCCACTGTGACGTCGTGCTGACGTCACAGGGCAACCCTAGCCGCGCCGCCCCGCGGCGGCGCCGAGGCCGCCGGCGGCGCGCCGCCGCGTCCTGGGTTGCGCGCGTGGGCGCGTCCGACGCGCCTCACCGCGTGGAGGCCGAAGGTGGCGGCGCCGCCCCCTTATTGTCGCCGGAGCGGCCGCGACGGCGCGCGGACGCGGCGGAGCCGGCGGGCGCGGCGGCGGCTATCCCGGCGCGTAGAGGCCGTCCCGGCAAGCGTGCCTGGGCGAGGAGAGACGGAGGAGACGCCGCACCCCGCGGTGCACCCGGATGCGTGCGGGGAGGGGCGTGACGGCGGCGCGGCGCGTCGGCGCCGCCGGCGTCTTCCGCCATCGCGGGAGAGAGAAGGAGGACGGGGATGGGCTCGTGGAAATTTTGCACGAAAGTCCCTCGAGTTTACGAAAATTACAAATTGGTCCTTTGCGGGGGTGTCCCTGGAAAAAAACTGCGCCAAAGTTCGTGCGCGGGGGGTCACCGGCTGCCACCGGCTGGACGGGCTGTGACCGGGACGACGTGGCAGCGTCTGATTGGCTAAAAATCACTGCTACAGTACCGCGTGCTGGGCAGGCGCATCTGGGCCGTCGAACGTCGCGATCGGACGGCCCTCGTTTAAAGGTTGACGTGGACGAATGGAAAGGCAGCGATCCCACCATCTGTTATATATAGTAGAATTAGAAGTATTTTGGGTTTTGCCCAAATTTCATGTTTCACTATACAACAATCCAACTAATAAAGTTTAAAAAACACACTACTTGCTTTTCGATCTTCTTTGTTTGCATCATGCATAATGTGAGTGCGTCCGCCTCAAAAACACCATCCAAGCACAAAATCTCACCGGTCTAAAAGACTGTCCAGAAAAAAAATCCTCGAAACTCCTCTTCTCGACAGTGGACAATGCATAGATGAGCCTACAGAAAAGAAATTAATGTAAGTTGTGTGCCGAAAGAGCAGAAAGGCCTGACCCCATCTTATGAAATTAATCTGTCATACCATTTTAGTCTTAGTCTACCACACTTGGTGAGAGTTTTCATTTGTCACTAGTAGGCTGCATTGTTGGCAGTTCTCTCTATATTTGTGTACCGAGCTCATTATGTGGAAAAAAAATGGTTGATTAACATTGGGATGCGATGGAGGGGTAAAATGTGTCAAAAATTCCTAAAAGAAAGCAACTAGTAAAACAACTAAAAATTTAGAAAATGTGTAAAAATGAAAAATTTGATAAAAGAAAAAAAATCAAGGAGAGAATATTCATTAAAAACAAGCAATATGTTTATGAAATACGTGGAAAATGCACTCTTGCATGGCCAAAGAAGAATATACATTTTTTTAGGCCGAAGAAGAATGTGCTTCCTCCATTACATATTATTTGACTCACATATATGTAGATACATCCGTATATGCGAGATATGTAACAGAGGGAGTACATTGCAAATAGAAGGAAACTACTAGCGCCTGGGCCTTTCTTTTGTACTCCCTCCGTTCCAAATTAATTGACTTCATTAATTTGGAACGGGGGGAGTAGTAAGATCATGAAATAGGATGAACTGGACCAAAGACGAAGCCCATGAAACGCCGAACGGGCCGAAAGAAAGGAGACTGCCATGGGAAGACGAAAAACAGGCTCCACTCATTCACGAAAAATACGTTAAAAAGAAAAACACGGAAAAGAACTAAAAAGGATAAACGATGGAGTGGCGGAGCTTAGCTCGCCATGGAAGCCTAGGCAAAGTTTATGTACACTTTCATTACTCAGTGCTTGCCCACACTAAGGACAGGACTAGGCGTCCCCCGGGGGATCTTTTCCATCCGATCCCCGGGTGGACAGAGCGACGCGTGTCCCTTGACTGGTCAACCAGGGAAAACATGCAAACACACACGGGACCACACACATGGGCATGAACCTCTCGTCCCCTCCGAAAAACACACTCGCTCGCCCATGGCGCCGCCACGCCGCGCAAAACCTTCTCCCTCCCCACCGCTCTGCCCGCCGTCGTCGGAGAAGACGCTCCGCCCGCCATCGCCATGCGAGCACCGCACGACGCTGCCGGGAGCACGAGCCGACGCCTATGGGAGCATCACCGGACGCCGCTGGGACACGGTCGCGCCTATGGGAGCACACCCCACGCCGGTCGGAGCATGGCCCGACGCCCATGGGAGCACCACCCGACGCCGGAGAAGACGCCAGCGCCGCCACCTGCCGCTGGTAGCACCGCCGTATGCGGACGGTAGCATCGACATGTGCCCATGGTAGCACACCTTCCCTCCCATGGCAGCACTGCCGCCGTCCGACGGGAGCAACGCCGCCATGCATCGGCAGCACCGACGCCGTCCGACGGGAGCAGCACCGGCCTCCGTCGGGAGCAACGCCGGCCTCCTTCGGCAGCACCGACATCTTCCGACGAGAGCAAGGCCTGCCTCCTACAACAGCAACGCCGCCGCGCCGGTGCTCGCTGGCTCCAACGGGAAAACAAGGCGGCGCCGGTGCTCCACGGGGCAACTCGCGGCGACTGGTTAGGGCGCTTGGCGGCGGGAGCCTATGGAGGAGACCGGCGGCGGGAACCATGGGGACACGGCGAGGCGGCGGGTCACCGGCGTCTAGCTGCGCCGCTCGGCCGTCGGAGCGTGCGCCTGTGAGCGCGAACTCGCGTAGGAACTCCGCCGTCACCGACGCCTTGCTGCGCCGCTCGGCCTGTAACATTCCAAATTTTGGAACTAAGAAAAACTTAGTTTTACAAGACCCAAAATTCAGAACCAACAAAAAATTTCGAAATGTTTCACTGATGATTGTGTTTTCCTTCCCATTGCTATGTTTGAACTTGTGTGACTTGTTGTTTTGGTTGTTTGACTAGTAAATATTAACCAAGATCTCAACCAAGATAAAAATATATTTAACTTAGGTGACCATGTCATGACAACAAAAATATTCCATGTATCTTTTCCATTCTTATTTTGGCCAACTCAATTTCAATGATACTTGGTTTATCAACAACCCAAAACTAATACCAGTATTTGAGAAAGTAAAAGTATTTCCCAAATTATGTGTTTCTAAAATTATGGAGATCTATATGCTATCTCCTACCTATTGCTCAACCCTGGTATTTTGCAGGTGTATACAACTCCCATTTTATAAACTCTTATTTTCACTCCATTTGAAAATAACACTAGTGGGAAATATATTACCCCACATATTTCCTTTCTCAAATCTTTTTGAAAACTATTAAGTTATGAGTGGAGACATTTCCTAAACATCATCTTGTCATAATTAGGAGTGGTCACTTTTCCCCAAGATAGCATTATGGAAATGGTGGTATGATTAACTTTTGTGGTTTGAATTGTGTGGACTTGGTGGTGATGTTGATCTTGTTGTGATTATTTGCTTGTTGGACTTATGGTTGTATTGAGTGTTAATTCTTGTTTTATTGTTTGCTTGGGTGAATAATTATACCTATATACTTGAGTGTTAAGTTGGAAACTCACTGGTCACAAATTTGGAATGTGACTTAAATTTAAAGCAAACTCCTCAAATTATTCAACAAATGGAAATTAAGATCATGAGTTAAAGAAATGATCTTAATAAATTATTTTTCCTACTTAACTATCTGTTTCCTCCAAACAAATATTTTCTCAATGAAAATAAAAACTATTTGAAGTTAATATATTTGTCAAAGAAGTTCCAAGAGTTCAAAAATAATATTTTGAACTTGCCTTAAAATTTCTAAAGGATTATAAAATTGTATTTAAGAAAAATGTCTTATTTAGACCCTATGAACAAAAGTTGTACAAAACATTTTATTTTGACACCCCAATTTTTGTGGAGCTTCTACAAGTATTGGGGAGGCTACCTGATTTTTCTCATAATTTTCTAAAATGTTCTAGTGCCTCAATTAAATCCCTAAAAGCTACTGGTTTTTAAAAAGGAAATAAAAGAAGCAGAAAAGGACCTAGATGTAAATGGGAAAAGAAATCCAGGGGCTTTCTGCGAAATCCTCATCCTCTTACTGTAGCTCCAGTGGCCGCACGACACGGTGCCGTGTTCCCCGCTCGATGCCGCTCGCCGCCCGGACCCCCCCCCCCCCCCCCTCCTCTCCTGTCCCCTACGAGGTGGAGCATCGCCGCTCCTCTGCTCTCCATTGTCCCCCACCTGCTCCCTCTCCCTCTCTCTGTTTCTCTCCTCTGTGACCCGAACCCCATCCAAGGATGCCGTCGCGCATCGCCGCGACTGAGGCCGCCCCGTCCAGATTGAAGACCTCCATCGTCACCGCTTCGTCGTTCTCGACATCCTCGTCCAAGGAATCGCGAAGAGGAGCCCAAAATCGTCCCCACCGAGTTCATCCTCTTCCTCTCCGGCCGCCACCTTGCCGGGAAGCTCGCGAGCAACCTCGTCCATGATCCTCCGCCATTTTTGTGCCTCTGAGATCCCCTCATCGCGAGCTTTCTCATGAACCTCGCCTTTTCTTTTTAGGATCACCGGAGCCGCCGACGCCGACCTCGCCGTGCTCCCTGCTGCCTCGCGCCTCTGTGCGTGTCGAGAGGAAGGAGAAGAACCCATACCGCTTCGCCAGCGCAACGGGCCGGCCCAGCACGGTGCTGCTTGGCCCAGCTCCAGATCTGGCCCGTCTCTTTTTTTCCAATAGATCTAATATCTGTTTTACTTCATGTTTAATTTACAGTGAAGCTTTAATTCATTTGTGGTGGATGTGTGCTAGCAATTTGAGTGATTTAAATTTTGTAGTGTTCTTATATGTTTTCTTAAATCATCCAGAACTGGTGTCTTGCAAATATACCTTTTTAACTGATGTCTAGATTAAATATTGTAAAAGGTATCCTTTTCACTAAATATTTAATATCTAGAGTTTTACAACTCCAAAATTTTCAAACTAAAATTCTATGGAAAGCCTGAAGTGATACCTTCCCAGATATGTTGGCCTTGCTTGCAAATAAAACCTAAAACAAAAGTTCTATTCATTCTTGTAAACACACCAGTGGCACTTTGATGATTTTTGTAGATTTTTGTGAGATGATTTTTAGAGTAAATCCAATTGGCTTGTCTTCTATATGTGTAGGAGAACATATCCCTAGCTTGGTTTGAATTTAGGAGTCACTAATTGACTGTGGTGCTAATTATAAGGTTTAGCCCTTTTCTGCCCATTTTTATTAGGCCTTTATTAATTGTTGTGTTATAACTTATTGTTACAAATGTGTTTCCTAGCATGTTTAGGGTGGTAATCCACTGTTGTGACATGTTTCCTTATTTTACTAACATGTTAGGAGAACTACTTGTGAGTCATGTATTTGTTAGGGTTTTATTCCCTATACAACTTTTCCTCTAGTAATTAGGAATTTGTTAAACTTGTTTATTTTGATGTGAGAATATTGTGTGTGATTAATATGTATGCCTTGCTGGTTAATGGTTGTTGTGATACTGTTGCTTGCATGTTACTATTGTTTAGCAGTTATAATATGTTAGTGCTGTTAGTGGTATTTGTTAGACATGTTGGTGTGAGTAACATGTTTACATTGCTTGATGAACTTGATGGTCTTTTGAGTTGAGTACTAGCTTAAGTATCTTGTTAATGTATCTACCCTAGCTTGGTGTGATGTTTTCACTTACAGAGATTAGTTGGTGACTTAACTTTTGTCTGAAGTATTTCCTGTTTAGGGAAAAATGTTTGTTAAGTGCCTTTAATTGAGGATGTCTTTGTGCCCTCTTGTTTTGGCATGTGTATGGTGTTATACTCCTGCTATTATAATGCCTTTATAATTTTGTCTGAGTAAATTGGCTTGTTAAGTAAATTGTTCTAAGCTTGTTATTAAGGCAGTTTTCCCTGAAGTGTTCTTAGAGTAAGTTTTAGTTTGTTGCCTGATTAAATTAGTACTATGTTTTGGTATGATTCTTTGTTTGTATACCACTTGTGGTTTGGTTTGCTTATTGAGTGTTGTTTTATTTTCATGTTTGCGACGCTAGAGATAACCGCTACCGGAGTGGTATTTGGAAAGGATTTATCGGAGAAGGATGAGAGTTTATTTCTTTGATCAATGAGGAGAAGTCCAGGAACATCATGCTGAAATCAGGCAAGCTACTCTCTGAGCTTGCACCCCAAATACATGCATCTACTTTGATAACATGTTTTACTATTAAGGCAAAGATTTTCAAAAACCTTTTCAAAAGTATATGGAAATTATTTTGCCACCCTATGTAGAAGTATAAGATAGTTGATATAAAATTATAGGATGGGAACAATAAATATTGTTTATTCAAAACTCCTTTGAAAATACTTGTGTGGTTATGGAATGCCGAGATGTCGGTGTTGAAGTGGAGAAATGGAGAATGGAGATGTTTATGAAAAATGCACATTGTGTCCCTGTACTTACGTCAACCAGCCGATATTCTGTGCGACCACATTTACCCACATATGGGAAAAGGGCTTAGTCATATAATTTGCTCATATTAGTATGGGATGCCTCATCGACGGAGATGACTCCGTTATGCATGAGGGATGGTGTGTTGATCCACCCCTGACCCGGGTCCTCGCTCAAACTCTATGAAAAGATAGAGGATTGAAGGTTCCACCATAAATCGCCGGAAAAACTATGAGTCCTCCCACTTAGATTCCGACGGGCTGGGTTAAGTGTGGATGGAAGTGTCATATGGGCAGGGTCCTATACTAGCATGAGCAAAGGACAGGCTAGGATCGGTGACTCAACTTCGCATACACCTTGTATGGCGGGACGTGGCTGACACGATGAGTTACCGGATGGATGTGGGAAAAGCGTGCTACCTCTGCAGAGGGTAAAACTATTCGAATAGCCGAGTCCTCGGATATGGACAGTTAGGAGGCCCTACTCTGACCATGTGCAAGTTTTGAAAATGTTTTAAGATTTGAAAAGAAAATGGAGATGTTTGAGATATGCAACTATACCGACGGGCTGGTATGGGGTTGCTGGAAAAGAAGAAGACCATGAAGGACTATGGTCGAGAAGTGCAAAGTTTTGTGTTTTAAAAGTGGAAAATGTTGTATGCAACTATACCGACGGGCTGGTATGAGGTTGTTGGAAAATGATTTGACCATGAAGGGCTTTGGTCGAAAAAGGAGGAGTTTTGGGGAAATAAACAACAATGGTGATTTTCCGGGAAAATGTTTTAAAAGAGACTTCTTATCATTTTTCAACAAAGATATATTTCGGGAAAAAGTTTTAATGAGACTTCTTACAAAGACAGATTTATGGAAAAGTTCTAAAAGCCTTCTTTCCTTTTTCAATAAAGATATAGAGGTTTCAAAACAAAGGTTTATTAAACAAAAGTCTATCCTTCTCTTTTTCGATAAGGATGTGGAGTTTTCAAAGCAAAGAAAGTTTTATTTAAACAATAAAAAGAGTAGTGCATGCTCATTTCGGGGGTAGTTTGCGAGTACATTCAAATGTACTCATATTGGTTTCGTCCCTGGCTATTGTCTTAGCCAGATTTTGAAGATGAGCAGTCGAAGAAGAAGACTTCACTGACGTCAATGCGAACTAGGGCGCTTCCCAGTCAGTTGCCTGTGGGGTTATGGCAAATGACTTGGGCTCCACGTTGTTTGATGATTTCCGCTGCAAGTACCTGTTGAAGTTACGGCTTCAATCAAGTAAGTATATTTATTCGGTATTTATGGGTGTTCTGTGATGCCAATTCGAGTTATGTGCAACAACAGACTGATCATGGCATTGTTGCAGGAAACATAACGAGTATCTCAGATAGCTAATCCGGGGTCCTCACACGGCCGCCGGAGCGCGCGCCTGTGAGCACGAACTCGCGTAGGAGCTCCTCCATCACTGGCGCCTTGCTGCCTAGAGTGATGTAGATGACGGACCTCCTCCACGGTGGCGTCGTTGTTGCTGGCCTTGGCGGGCAGGAGGAGACTGGCGGGGCGGCTGGCCTCGCGGGTGAGCTCGCCGGCGCCGGTTCGAGCTCCGTCTCTCCGCGGTTGGTGTGATTTGGGGACGAAGGGAGCGCTAGGGAAGAGATAAGGTAGCGCGTGGTGGGATCGGGATGCTCGTGTCGTTTTTTCCTAGCTACGCGGGGACACGTGTGGAACACACGAGGCGGAGGACGGAACGACCATGATCCCCCGGCTGATTAAAAGGCTTTTCCCCACACTAAGGCCTTATTCGGTTAGTCCCCACCCGGCGGGGATTTCGGCCCAATCCCGGCCAACCCCCGTGGATCGGACCGACTCGGGATTCGTCCCCGTCCAGCTAAGTTTGTCCATTCGGTTACACCCGGTGGGGATTCTAGCCCGGCCCAATCCCTGCGATCTGCATCGTTCCACGCGGGAAAAAAATAATCGCGGCCCAAGCCGTGGAACGAATCCAGGAGACGCATGGGTCTCTCCTCTCTCTCGCCCCGACCTTATTTCGCTCCCACGATTCGGCGGCGGCGGTGGAGGAACCTGGCCAGCGCCGGCAGAGGAACTCGGCGTGATTCTCCCTCCCCCACTTCTCCAACCTGCATCCGAACATGGGGCAAGATCCACGCACAGAGCCCACCTCCATCTGACCTCGGCGACGTAAGTGAGAATCACCTCCGGCGCCCTCTCCGTCTCCGACTGCGTTGCACTAGTAAGCGCCACCTCCTCTTCCTCCCTCAGTTCTAGGGTCTTTGGCATGCTGGGGAACAATTTCTAGCTGATTTCTAGGGTTCTCGTCTAAATTTCTAGGGTTCTTGATGTTTTTGCCTCGATTACTTATCTCTGAATTTCTTATCCGGCGGTGGAGGTTTCCAAGGAGGAGAAGGTGAAAGCATTTCGGGTCTTTAAAAGTGCTGAGAACCGTGAGCTCTTTATCTGTGCTGACCTAGAGACTGCTCTGCTGTGTCTGCGCCTTGAAATGGCATAGCAAAGGTAAAAATATTCATTGAGGTTTACATGAGATAAAACGAAGTTCTAGCTGAGTATATATGCTGCTGCGAGATGGTTATTATTTTTAGTAGATGTGATATGGATGTTTAGCATAACAACTCTCTACTTTAAATTCGAGTGCTACTGTTAATTACTTAGGAAAATGACCTTGCTCAGTTTCTTGCTAGATTCGAGTGCTACTGTAAATTACTTCAATTACTTCCTGTTTTTGTCCCTTGAATGTCTGAATAAACCTGTGCTTTCTTTTGTTGATGCATTCTATTGTACTATCAGCTGAACCTGTAGTTTATTTCTTATTTTATCTTTACATTATAGGTACAATCTTGAGGGCAAGGAACATGAGTTATGTATGAGAAAGCTCCAGAAGAAGAAAGACAAGGATGCTGTGGCAATCAATTCTTGTGTCTATCCGTTGAACTTTGCTAGTTCTTGTGTTGATACTTGAAATAATCAAGATTATTTGGAGATACCTATGTTTGTATGTCTCTGATAATTGCTGTTTGGAGTTGCTGTTGGCATCTATCTGTTTGTTTGAGATTATTTTGTGCTGGTATTTCACCAAGTTTATGTTTGAAAATATGATTTCAAATTTTTATATTCAAAGTTGCTAACTGTTTGGAGCTTACGTATGTTTATGATGATTGGTTCTAAAGTTTCAGTTCAAATGATTGCTTGTATTTGGCACGCACAGTAGTTGATTACTGCTGCGCGTAGTTGATTACTGATGCGCGGCCGCATGCGCACACGCTGGGCTTAACCGAATGCGCAAAGCTAGCAGGGATGGGAACGGCGGGGGTTGGCTGGGATCTGGGTGGAGCGCGGTGTACACCCAATCCACGGGAGGGTTGGGTCCGATGTTACCGCACGCAACCGAACGAACCTAATTCATATTTAATCCTCGCCAGCCAATATATTACTCCCTCTATCCCGGTTTATAGGATGTATTTGGCAAAATCTCTGCGACCTAGGTGAATGGGGATTGGGCATGCAAATTCGATCTCCCCAATATTTCACCCAATTAGCACTCTTATATTTAATGCCAACATTAATTAGGAAAAGGCCAAACCCAATCGGTTTTCATATTGTTCTTGAGAAAGGCCAAAACACAATATTAACTGCTCTTAATTAATGCTAATTGTTGCTTATTTTTGGAAAACCTGATTTTGGAATTGCATCCTATAAACCGAAATGGAGGGAGTATTAAGAAGGGTTTCACGAGCATAGCCCGGACATGCCGGGCCGTGTCTCGGCCGTTACGATGCATGGCATATTGGCATCCCATGCTGCCTACACATGCATGTCCACGAAAACATGATTAACACAAGTGACAAGTGACCCGAACTTTTGGCTCTTGGCAACGCGCGCGGATGCAATCTAAGGGCCAGGAACCAAGTCGTGATTTGGAATCAAAATAGCAATAATGACATTATTAATTATGAATACGCGTTTATACGCGAGAAAATACCAGTCGCGTGGGCCAGACGCGGAGTTAATAGCTAAAAAATAAATGCTGGACAATAAAGAGCATTTAAGGCATTCTTGACTTTCTGGTCCATGCATGGCTTTAAAAAAATTGATCCTGGATAGCAACGGCTATAAAGCATGCGCATTCTCTCTCCTCCATTAGCCAGTACTAATTAATTGAGAGTTATGTTGAACTTTTTCTCTCCTCTAATGAGAAAATGCCTAGTTTTTTCTTCTTCATGCGGCTAGTAGAAAAAGGTCGATGCATGTGTTAATTTCCTTTACCATGAAGTAAAAAATATATGAGATATATTTAAGTAAAACATGGTCAATTATAGAAAACAGAAAAAATTGTAATTTTTATGAACGGTATTTAGCAAAAAACGAAAACTTGTAATATCATATAAAAACTCATATTTGTAATTATTATGACATGGCATTGCCGAATGTCGAGTTTACATGGGTGTAAAAAAATTTATGATTTTTTTACCATGTGTGACAAGTGAAAAAAAATATGAAAGCGCCAATTGAATACTTACACATGTTTTGATTTTATCTTATAGTGTGGTGGAAAAATCATATTTGTAAATAATTACAATATGTCATTGTCGAATGCCAAGTTAATATAGGTGCAAAAAAATATTCGAAAGATTTACCACATGTGGCAAGTGAAAGAGTGTAAAAGAGCTAGTTGAATAGTCACACATGTTTTTATTTTATATCTTATGATATGGTAGAAAATCATATTTTTAATTACTATGATATGGTGTTGACGGATTTTGAGTTTACATGGGCGTAAAAAAAACATTTGAAAAATTTATCATATGTGGCAAGTGAAAAAATAAAAAAGATTCATTGAATATCCACACATGTTTTGATTTTTTATCTTGTAATATGGAAATTCATATTTATTATTACTAAAATATGTCCTTGTCGGGTGTCGAGTCAACACAGGTGTAAAAAAATCATTTGAAAGATTTACGTGTGTGTCGCAGGTGAAAAAATATAAACGAGCCAATTGAATAGTCACACATATTTTTGATTTTTATCTTGTAATATGGTAGCAAATTTCATATTTGTAATTAATGTGGCATTGTATTGCTAGATGTCAAGTTTACATGAGTGTAAGCAAATTCATTTAAAAAATTGACCATAGGTGGCAAGTTAAAATTATAAAAAAGCCAACTAAATCTGTAGTGTTATATTTTGTTTAGTTTTCGCGACAGTTGTGAAAAACTCATTCCAAAGATTAACCATAGGTGGCAAGTTAAAAATATAAAAGAGCCAACTCAATTTGTAGTGTTATATTTTGTTTAGTTTTTGTAATCGTTAAGTGTGAATTAATTAAACTAGATGGATAAGGGATGACATTTAATCTCCGCCAGGTTAAAGTCAATGGCATTCAATTGCATTCAATGGCCTGTGTGGGATCTAGGCTTTTATACCATGGAAATACGGATCTAATACAGAAAAAAATACAATATAGAGGATGGGCATATGGTGGATGGAGCAATCAGGAGCATTGGCTAGTTAGGAAGGGGATGGTGGGATATGGGGGAGGGGCGTCTCCAGGTTCTGCTGGGCATTTTCGAAGTGACAAGCCATTACTCTTAACAACAACAAGACATTGCGTACAAACTGTCCCGAAAGTAGTAAAAAGCTCAACTCAAGTACATCCATGCATTACAATTAGAACTATTAAGAAATAAAATGCATAGATAGAGAATGGATTTACTGCATCACGTGCACGCATGCAATCCAATGCTATGTTAACCACTTACTTATTCGCATGCATGCATGGATTATATTGTTGCAAGCTGAGATGCAGCCTCGATCTTCTACTGCTCGGAGAAGGCGGTCTTGGGCAGCACGGCGTCCCTGAACTTCCTCATCTCCCTCCCTTTGCTCCTTCCCCCCATCATCTCCGGCGACGACGCTGCCGGCACCGTGCTCATCTTCTCCATCTTCCTCGCGAGCCACTCGTGCGGCGGCAGCACGTCCCCCCGCCTCCTCATCATCCACCTCCTCCTTGCCACGCCTCCGGCCGCCGGAGCCGCTACGCCCCGACGAGCACCAGTCTGGAATGGACACCGGCGCCGTCGACGACGACAATGGCAGCCTCCTCCCCTTCCTCCTGCAGCTTGCGCCGGTGCCCTCTTCCTCGTCGTCTTTGGGCACGGCGGCGCCCTTGTTCTTGCTGCCGGCGACTCTTCTGCTCCTCATCGGAGGAGGGAAGTCAGAGAGAGCAGCTTCTTTGCTCCGGTCCTGCAGCACGTCCCACACTTCTCCCTCGTCGAACTCCTCTTCGCCATGTCCCGCCATCGCTACCTCTAAGCTTTTCTTGTGTTCTAGCCTAGCTAGCTAGTTACCTGCACTCTCGAGTTGGCACTTGGCACTAGCACGGCACGTCCGCATATTTGTCACTCACAGGGCGCGCCGGGACAAGTTTGCGCTGGCCGCACACCGACCAACAGACCCACAGGTGGTTTCACCCACATCATCACATGAATGCTTTGTTGCACTGGATTACCCCACAGCAGCACCACTGTTTGCTCTGGCATTCCAATCTGATGCCAACATGGAGAACTAGAGCCTATTTGATTGGGAGGTATGGAACGAAAACCACCCAAATTGGATGGATCCACTTATTCCTCCGTTTTCTAGTCCACTTGTTGTCCTGCGTTCAAGCTCTTCCGTCTTGATTTTTTTTGCGGGGTTTGAAGATTAATGGCTTGGTTGATCGCCGTTTACAATTGACCGGCTATGGCGCGACGGCATGGAGCACGCTAAAAACCTTCCCAGTGCTTTGCAAAACTGTATTTGGTTTCAGGACATGTTGACTCACTCATCCAAAGATACTCATCAACAAGACAAACAACTCTATATGCAAGCATCAGAATAACAACAACGCATTTCAGAATGAAAGAAAAGACAAGCAAACGGGTGCAGTCATTTTTCATTCTGAAGTGCTCACCCCCTCTAGAAGACACGTGAACACATGCCTAGACATCCGGGAGCATCGTCAAAACTAATACAGAGGGTTGACCAGGCTGAAATAGTCACGGTACATGAGAACATGATCAATAATCTTGTTACGATTGATAGTAATTTGGTGTCCGCTTCAGGGACGGAGCCAGGAATACAAAATAAGGGGGGCCAATTGTACACTCCATTAGTTAGAGGGGCCACATTGGTAAAATCTAGTAAACTTGGGGTCCAAAACGTAAGTTTCATAGGGGGTCTTTACAAAATTTTCAGCCATGAGGGGGGCCATGGCCCCAGCGTGCCCCCCCTGGCTCCGTCCCTGGTCCGCTTATCGACTCCTTGAACCTCGACATTCAGTTGTTCCTCATGGAGGAGAATATCCCGCTGCAATAATAATGTCTTCGTCGTCATAGTAAGAATCATTGGACGATATTTCCATGAATTCGTACTAAATGAACTCGTCATAGCTATCTGCCATGATCCGCGCATCAAAATAGTGCTAACAACAATCACATAAATGGCAAACATAGTCATCGAAGAGAGTTTGCAACAATTTTTTTACCCCAAAACTTCTTCGCATGAAACTACCAAACACCATTTGGGTGGAGGTCGAGACCGTGAACGGACTTGCGGCCAACGATGGCAAGCTATCGTGGCCGGAGACTGAGGCACAAGCCCCCCTCGATCTCAACTCGAGCCCGCTCAGACTTGCATGCCGACAGCAACAACGAGATGGACGGCTTGGTTGCGGCCGGTTCGTCCGCCGCCGGAAAGATGTCGAAACAAGGTGGACGGCAACAACGGTCACCATGCGAGACGACGCGGGGAACAAATGTGGCAAAAGGGGCGACGATAGGCGGAGACGGACATGACATGCAGGTGAGTCAGGGGTGGGTCTAGGGCGGACTCGTGGGCGGAGGAGGCAGACCCGGACATTGTCTGTTTAACCCATGGACAATCTATCCGTTAGGGGAATCGTTGGGGTATGGATTTTATCCGCCCGACCCAGATGAACACAAGCGGGCGGTTTGGAGGGCGTTGTTGGAGTTGCCCTAATCAGACATTTGCCTTGTCGTTGTATTATCCTTCGATATCCATTCTTCGAGCTAGAAATAGAAAGGAAAATATTTCTCAACTCGAAACGCATCAATCAAATCACACGTGCACACCAGCCAGCCGGCCGGGCTCGCGTGGAGGCTTTTTTGCTTAGAGTGCACGGTCGTACCAACGTGCCAGCAGTAGGAGCAATGAGCCAAGCACAGAGATAAACGTGGGACGGTAGGCGCGTGGATGGACGGATAAGGTGACAGGACGGGAGAGCTGGAGGGCCTCGGATCGATTGGCCGGGTGGCTGCTCGAGGACGACACAGATTCCTTCCACAGGGCACTGCCATCCTTGTCTGCGAGCACGAGGCGTGAGCCGTGAAGGTTTCATCTATTTTTCAGAGAGACGTGATGGATGTGAGGCGTGGCAGATGATAATCTGATGAGAGCAGTGATGTATTGTAAATGGCATGACGCGAGGCTCCGGCCATGCTTTCTTACCCTTTTTTTTACGGTGGAGTAATTGAAGATCATTTGATAAAACAATTTTTAATACGAATCCAACGATACAAATTTTAATACAAAATAAGCGAGATATTATTGCTCAAATTTTGGTCGAAGGTTAATCCAGAAAAACACGTGTGTCTTATAAATAGAAACATAAATAGAAACGGGGAGAGTAGTTAAATAGTACTCCCTTCGTTTCTAAATATAAGATGTTTTAGGTGTTTCACATATTGTCTACATACGGACTAAAATGAGTGAACATACACACTAAAAGAAAACTAAAAAAAAGCATACACACTAAAATATGTCTAGATACATGTGGATACAAGGGAATGTGGAAAAAAGTTAAAACGTCTTATATTCAGGAACGGAGGGAGTATATTTTAGTTTGCACTTAATATATTTGTAGACAGTGTTAATGTACAACCAATTTAACACATTGTTGATGTTACACCTCTTTAGTCATAAGTGTTTCCCGGTGTCCGCTTGCACTAGACTTAAGCAGCATTGACCTATTTGCCACAATCATTGACGAGGTTATACTCTGCGGGTACCCAGCATAAGGGTACCTGGTGCACGTGATGATCAAAGAAGCCCAAGGATTAATCGAAGCCCATGAAGAAAGGCCCAAGACGAAGAGTGTTTTCCAAGCTAGATCAAATAGTAGTCGGTTAAGACTTTCCATACATGTAACCTTGGTCGGTTGTGTTTCCCGAGACCTAGCCTCCTATATAAAGGCTGGGAGGGTGATCGATCAAGGACAAGCAATCCATAGCCACCAAAACCTCGACGAGATCTACTGTTCGTCGAACCCTTGTAACCTCCATATTCAAATCATAAACACAGACAAGCAGGAAGTAGGGGTTTTACCTCACTCGAGGGCCCTGAACCTGGGTAAATCCAGCTTGTCAGCCGTCGATTCCACCAATACTACGCGTTCTCTACCACACAATCAACCCTAGGTATAGCAACCATGGGAATTGCCGAGGGCACACCTCGACAATTGGCGCCGTCTGTGGGAAAAGGTAGTATTGGGCTCACGGTTTCGCCGGTTTCATCATCAAGCGGCCACCCGATGATCGCATCTGCACAAGGTAACTCGCCTACTGCATCATCAAAAAGCAAATCACCAACCACCGTTGCAAACAGCAACTCGCCGGCAAGATCCACCAGCATCAATTCAAAAAGCGATCACTCGCCAAAATCTCCAAGGAGGCTCACGCCGCACTCGATGGAAGCTCAGCAAGCCTTCGCCGGACTCGAATCAGGTTTGGATATTACGGTTGGAAAATTTAACTTCTTTGTCGATAAAGATGGTGTGCAGGACCTGTTAGATCCACTCGACGTGGAGACACTCGACATGGAGACAATCGACAACGCTTCGACTGCAACACTATCCATCTTGGGCGCAACATCGTCACAGATCGTCCCGATCCAATCGCCAAGCGACTCTGCCACGTCCATGACCTCGCAAGAGTTCCGTAACGAGGTGGCAAAAAGATTTGGAAGAAGCGAGATCGAATCTGCGTACCGCCCAAACAACTCAATCGAGTCACTCGACGACATCGTCGACTGCAATGACGTCGCGGGAACGAAGAGAACATAGACGACAACATATATCTCGCCGATCTAAACGGCCCAGAAATCCGTGCTAGCCACGAGATATTCACCTGCGACGCAGACAGCCTGGACAAAGCACTCGAAGACATACTCGATTGTGGCGGAAACCCCAACAAGCAAAGCAACTCCAACATGAGCCTGGACGACGACGCCGAATCCATAAAACGCATCAGCAACACATGGATGGAGGATCGGGTGGTACCGTATCAGGTATATACCGCGAGTACAGCAGAAACATCAGCAGCCGCAACATGCCGTCGACCTACAGAATACCCTTGCACAGTCACCATGCCAGATGGAACAACCACGCTGACCATCACCGCAGAGATGGCGGAGAAAGTGAGCAAAGTAATCGAGAGCTGCACGATGCTACCAGCAAACGCAACTCCAGAAGAGGTATTAACCTTACAATATTTCCAATGGCAAGAATCGATACGGTTAAAAAACTACCGAGCAGTACTCGAAGAACGCAAAAAGCAAGCCAGCATATCGAGTGCCCGAAGAGCATTGTCTACGAGTTCAACGGCAGAAACGACCCCGCGAATAGGTCACGATTCATCAACCTCGGAGACGCAGATCGTGCAGCGGTCACTCGGAACCTAAACCCAGCCTTCATGGCAGTCGACGCGGAAGGAGTTCCCATACCTACTGAGCCAGCCGGGGCGCTGATGACGCTAGGCACCTACCTCAGAACAATCGAACCTCCTGCAGGAGACCCAAAGAGGGATCAGCACCTCCAACTGTACAAACAACTGCAATAGCAGCACAAGCCATACAGCATCCACAAGCAACTCCAAGGAGAGATACAGATCGGGATCGTCGCAGTCGAAGCCCTCGGGGAAGGAGCAGTCGAAAAAGCTCACGTCATCGTTCCAGTAGGAGCCATCGAGGAGGTCATACAGCAACAGCTCAGACTCGGAAGCAGAAATCGGGCCATGTGGAGCGCTATGCTTCACTCGACGGATCCGGGAGGCTCGTATGCCCAAGAAATTTTCGCTAGCTACCACGCCTAAGTTCAACTGCAAACAAGAGCCATCAGGCTGGCTAGAAGATTACAGGCTGGCAGTCGGATGTCAGCGCGGTACCACAACTACAGCTATGCAGTACATACAACTTATGATGGAAGGAACGGCTCGCGATTGGCTCAAATCGCTACCCGAATCATACTACGATTCGTGGGAACACTTCAAGGGTGATTTCATCAAATACTTCGAGCCTCTATGTGAGCGCCCCAAAACCTTCGAGGAGCTCCGGACCTGCAAGCAAAAGTCAGATGAATCTCTGAGATCGTACATACGGCGGTGGACCACCATCCGTAACTCAGTAGGCAACGTATCAGAAGATAGGGCAATCGACGCCTTCAAAAACGGACTCTGGAGGGAAGACTTCAAAGAAACACTTGGTCGAGAAGACCCAAAAACAATGGCCGCACTCATGGTACTCGCAACAAAGTGGGCAGACGGAGAAGACTCCGTACGAGGCAATCGACCTGTAGCATCACATGAAAATCACGAGGGGGCAGTCGAGACCGCAGAGATAGCTACAGAGATGATCGAAGGCGCAAACGCAAGAATCGTTATCACGACGATGACCATCCAAACTTCATTGCAGCAGGCTTTGTCCAGTCAAGGGACAGTCGCGACCAAACTGACAGACGACCGACGATCATCGTGATAATCGAGATCATCATACAGACGATCGCCGAGGTAATCGAGACCACCGTACAGACGATCGACGTGACAGTCGAGAGCACAGACGCGACGACCGAGATAGCTACAGAAGGCCAGAGTGGCGCAGGCGAGCAGACAAAGATCCTGAGCGTTCAATCGAGGAGAAGATGGACGATTATTGCAGGTTCCATCTTTACAAAGGGGATGATGGTAAGCTTCGCTCTAACCACTCGCTGAGAAATTGCAGGGAATTTGATCAACTTGCGATTGAACATATACTGCGACTGCAAAGAGATGGGCGTGCACCTCCTCAACTAGTGCAGATTCCATCGACTACATCACAAGCACAACCTGCTCAGGCATATCCAGCACCGCAACAAGTACAACAAGCACAGGTATATTCCATACCACACAAACACAGTCTACTCAGGTGTATACTGCACCAGCACCAGCGCAATCGACACCAGTATACATGGTGCCAGCACAACCCGTTACGGGAACACAAATGGCAGCAGCCGTGCACCAGATGCAGCAGGGAGAACAAAAATATCCCGTAACTCGCGGGCAGATGAACATGATCCAGCGAGGACGTCCCTCCAATAGAGAGCAAAAATTACACACTCGACACGTCAATATGGCGGTCATGGCACCCCCAGCCATCACAATTTTTTGAAAGGGTCAGAAACTCCGATTACCTTCAATCGAGAGGACCACCCACCCGCAGTATATCGACCAGGGCATGCAGCCTTGGTGCTCGACGCTCAAATTGGAGGCTACGCCATGACCAAGGTCTTCATGGACGGAGGTAGCGGTCTCAACATAATCTTTGCAGATACGCTGCGTAGAATGAACAAATCAGTCGAAAATCTGCCAAAGTCCGCAAGTACCTTCCACGGCATCGTCCCAGGCAAAGCAGTGCTCCCAGAAGGCACCATACAACTCGATGTTACGTTTGGAGACCCTACTCACTTCAGAACCGAGTCGATTGAGTTTGAAGTGGTCGATTGGAAATCACAATACCATGCAATACTTGGGCGCCCCACTTTCGCTCGATTCATGGCCGTCCCACACTACGCCTACCTCAAGCTCAAAATGCCAGGGCCAAAAGGAGTCATCACGATCAACGGGAACTTTCAAAGGTCAGATTCATGTGACCGTGACTTCAGCAAAATCTCAGAGATGTACGGGATGGAGCAATCACTCGCCGAGCTTGAGTCTCCAATACACCTCTACCAGAAAGCAAGAAAAAGGCAATCGACAGAGGGCTCAAGGTCATCAACGACGCGATGAAGCACAAGGGGCAGGCGAGTGAAGGATCAGAGACGGTCAACATGTCGTCAAGTCACACTAGTATATAGAACGACGCATCTGCGTCAGTTCTATGAATAGATATGTAATAGGCGCATAATATCGGAAGAACCAGCAGGTTTCAGACGCACTCTTTTCCCTTACCAGGGTACCTAAGGGGACTGGAAGGTTTTAATGAGGCGGCTTGCTGGTCGAAAACACATTTCGAATAAAGATACATTTTCCTCATATATGCCTTTTATTGTTTACCCTATTCAAACACTCGGGGGCTCGAGCATCAAACCCAAGCCCTACTCGATATACTCGGGGGCTGGGTCAAGCAAAAGTACTACAAAACCCACTCGATATACTCGGGGGCTGGGTCAAGCAAAAGTACTACAAAACCCCACTCGATATACTCGGGGGCTGGGTCAAGCAAAAATACTACAAACCCACTCGATATACTCGAGGGCTGGCAAAACTACTCAAAAATCCCACTCGATAGACTCGGGGGCTGTCATAAATATACGCATATAAATATTTCGCCACAAATACAAGATAACATATTTACAGTGGAGAATGCCTAGGATTTCAAAAAGTTTACAAGTTAAGAATCTGGCTCATCCTTTGTATCCAGTACAGAACCAAAAAGCTGCTCCTTGCAGCAATCGATGAGTTCCTCAGCAGCAGAGCGTGTCTCGATCAAATGTGATTGGATACAAGTGTACCAGTCGCAGGAGGTCGAATCGAAAAGTTTGGCTTACGGTCTCGGATGTAAGCCATAGTGGCGTTGGATCCAAGAATAGCAAGCTGCATCAAAGACTCTTTGACTGAGTCCGTCACTCGAAAGATATCGATCAAGGGAAACAAGCCTTGAGGTTGAGGCCCTGACGGGAAAAGCGCATAATTTAGGCGAGTGAAGATACGTCTGCACATCTCGAGCACTTGGGCGTTTCGCCATACTCGATCCTTCAAAGTAGCAAGTGTGCGAGCGTGCACCTTGTCCAAATAAAAATGCTGCCTGCCAGTAGTTGGTACATCAACAGCACTATCAAGGAGTCGGTTGACCCTCCTATTTTCTTGCTGGGCATCGGAACAAAACCTGCAAAAGGCCAAAAAACTATTGGTCCAAAGCATAATGCAAGCAAAGAAAACTTTTTAAGCAAAAATGGTGTCATAAACTCACATTGGAGTTGCCTGTTTATGTGGTCCATCTCGCCAAGAACATAATCCTCGCGTTGGGTAGCAAAACTTGGCTTGGAACGCAGTAGCTCCAACTCAGATCGAGTGTTTTTGAGTTCTTGCTCTAGTTCACTCACTCGATTCTTTGCAAGAGCAAGTGCCCTCGTATCATCCCTTGCTCGACTAGATGTTCGAATATGAGAAGGAGAAGGTCCACCAACTCGCACTCTTGTGGCTGGTTCATAAAACGCAACATTCAGAAGCCCGGACACACGAAGTTGCAAAATTCAGATGATTCAGCAAATTTCATTCAAACAATAGCACCCAAAAGTATACTAGCATAAACATAAGTAGCAAAAGCATACATGCCAGGTTCGAGTAATCAAATTACAGAATAAAAAGTTCCTAGGCCTGTGAGATGGATTCTGCCCTAGTTTTACGCGACTGAGCCCTAACAGCTTCAGCCCGGCGCTCCATAGTCTGGACGCAGATTTCGCTCAGACGAGTAGCTGGCTCGGTTACACCCCTGAATGATAGCGGCCTTCCATCAGGCTTTTTCGGGTAGTCCGATAAAGCACTGTCGAAATCGGCCTCTACACCATTGCCTAACAAAAGCCTGAGGGTGTACTCCGAGCCGCGTACCGTGAGTTCGCGGGCAAAATCCGCCACAATCGACGATCTTTCGCCAAAAGCTGCAGCCAGTCCTTCTGCAGTCGAGGGAGCGGCGGCTGTAGGACACATCCCCGCGTGCAAATTGCTAAGGGTGCTGGTCATGGTAGCCAGTTCGCCTTTGGTCTTGGACAACACAGACTCGAGTTCCGTTATTGCATCATCGAGTGACAGTGAGTCACTCGATGGCTTAGTGGAAGCCGAGGTGCCTTCGGAACCTTCAAAATTCAGAAAGCATAAGTTATGAGCAAAAGCTGCTAAAATAACCAAAGAGCTACTCGCAAAAATAGTACATTCACCTTTGGCAGAACGGGCCAAGCCCAGCAGACGTGCAGCAAGCTCCTTATCCGGCGAGTGGTTGCGTCCTGAGCATCAGCAAGTGCTTTCTTCGATTCAGACTGCTGGGTGGAGAGCTTGGTTTGCAAGTCCTGCACTTGTTTCTTCAGGCCTTCCACTTGCTCCTCAGCTGACTTCTTGTTTTCTGCGGAGTTCAAAAACATTCTCGATTAGTATCATAACTTCAAAAGAAGGGAAAAGTTTTTAGCAAAAAACACTTACGCGCAAGCTCAGTCGAAGTTGACTGCAGGGAGTCCCTCTCTTGCTCCACCCGAACAAAGGACTGGACCCAAGGGGCCAGGGCGGCATACATAGGCTGAAACAGAATACGCATGTTATCGTCGAGTGCAGAAGAAACAAAATTTTCAAGTATAAGTAATAACAGAAGCACTCACGTGATCAGTCCAAGAGGCAGGCTTGGAGGAGGAAGCCACGACATCCGCGGTTGGGGCAGCCTTCTCCTTGTTCAAATTGGCAACCATCAGCTCAGTTGCGTCCTTGGCCGCTTCAAGAACGGTGCCTTGTGCTGCCTCTGGAAGGGTGGATGGCTGCGCCACAATCGATGTGTCCGCGACTGGAGGGGGAGATGGCGATTTGCCACTAGTATCAAAAAGCAAAAGCACATGCAATCAAAAAACAAAACCATAAAGGCGCGGCTGCAAATATAAGAAATAACATTAAGCAAACCTTGGCTCATCTTCTTCATCGGACTCAGGTTCGTCACCAAGAGAGAAAACACCCAGTCGAGAGGTGTTACTCGAAGTGGCAGGAGGACGAGAGGCCAGAGGGGAGACAGTCAGGGGGTGGCTTTTGGCAGGAGAAGGGATACCCGAATTTCCGGTGTCCCCTTGCTCATCCTCTGTACTCGAAGACTCCGGAAGAACCAAACGCTGGCGTTTAGGCTTGCGAGGACCTTGCTCAGCATCTGATTCATCCGAAGCATCCGCTACAATCTGTTCCACTTCTTCTCCTGTTTCTTCTTCGGGATTCTCCTGAGGAGTCGAGTGGGCAGAAGCAGGGTCAGCAATGGGAGCTTGGTTTCCTCCTGTACTGCCGTCTCCACAGTAGGCCCGGCTTCGGGTAGAGGAGGGAGAGAGGTGGTAGTCGAGTGACCCTATATAGCAAGTACAATTCATAATCATAAGAACGGAAGCAAAAAGGATGCAAAGGCAGATGGTGAGGCATAAAAACGGCAAAAAAGAATCACTCACTGCGGGTAAGGCCTTCTCTGGCCCGTAGGGGACGTGGGAAAAGTTGAAGTCGATTTTTGTGGAAGCTTTGATGCTCGTGATTTTCTTCACCTGAGCACTGAGCTCCTTTGGCGTCAACTCGGAGGCGCTCATCCTGGTGTGTCGAGTGGACCCTCATACTGCCACATCGGGTGGGCACGAAGGCGCATGGGCCACACTCGCATCTTCAAATAAGTGCTGATCAACTGAATACCAGAAACAGTCTTCAGCAACTTTCCAATCTCATTCAGCAAAGGGGTGGCTTCTTTGGCTTCAGCAGGAGAGATGGGGTGGTCCCAGGCCACCGTCTTCTTCGGAGGATTCTCAATCGAAAAAGCTGGGAGCACCACTTGGTCGACTGGCACATAGAACCATTTGGTCCGCCAACCTTGGGCAGAGTCGACTGTCTTCAAGCTAAAGTAATGCGAATCGCTTCGCACTTGTACTTGAAATCCACCCACCGGGCAAGGGCGTTTACCCCGGCAATTGTGGCGCACCTTGAAGATATGCTTCCACAATGCCCAGCTGGGGGACACTCCCAAGAAACACTCGCAAAGCACCATGAAACAGGCGATATGCATAATGCTGTTGGGAGTAAGATCATGAATCTGTAGGCCATAGGCGTACAGAAGCCCTCGCACAAAATCATGCAAAGGGAGAGAGAAGCCGCGGGGAAGGAATTCAGCGAAGCAGACGCGTTCGCCGTTGCGAGGGTCAGGGCGTACCTCCAGACCTGGAGCACGCGCGGCCAGCTGGTCAGCTGGTGGCAGCCAACCCTTCTGACGATATTCAGAAAGGGTATCCTCGGTTACACTGGATCTGGTCCAGTCACCGGGGATCTTCAAAGCGCATCGGCAGGCTCACTCGCCGCGGCCGCATCCTTCCCCTTGTCCGATGGATCGGTGGCGGAGGCAGTTGCAGCGGCACGCTTGATCTTCTTTGGCGCCATTGCGCAAGGAGCAAGCGGCAAGGAGCTTGGGAGGCAGAGCAATGGTGTGCGGTGCGCGAGGAAGAAGAGGAACAGAGGAAGTGAATGGCAAGTAAATCAGAATCTTGCGCAAATATTGCTACTTACCGCACAACGCAAAACCCATCGTAATCGTCCGTCCAAATGCACATAGCATCTGGCCGTACACGTGGCGGGCGCAGAGAGCAACCGTCGCATCCCACGTCGCCCACTACGCACAAAACCCTAGGAGGTTATGATGGCGCGGCGAAAAATTCGCCACGTCCGGTCAAATCAAAGCTGAAACGGCGTCTTCTGCGGTCAAAACTCTGAGCATTGGGCCCACACAGACACGTCTTGTCAAATTGGCGGGCGCACGCCAAACGTCATGAATGACGTCAGGGGCAGTGATAACGTCCACATTCGAGTGATGGGTTCGAGACTACAATCGACGCAAGGATTCGACTAGCAAAGGTACTCCCATGGGAGCATATCAAAAATTTGTTGCGATTGATCAAAAAGGAGCAAAATTATTGAGATTATCCTCTACTTCAAACGAAATAAAGCATAATCTCGGGGGCTGCTCCCATAGATTTCAAAGACAAAATATTTCGATTGACAAAAAGCAGAGTAAAAGGATGATTTGAGATTGTCCTCTACTGCAAGATCGCGCTCCCATAGATTTCCAAACAAGGTAAGAAAAATTCACTCGAATACAGGCTCGATTGAAAGCATTAAGTACTTCACAAAGCAAAGAATCAAACTTCATAAATTTCCGAACTATGCCAATCGCAGATGTTTCGGATGTTTCATACGCAAATGTAAAGGTAAGACCCGCCGAGCAATCGAGATGGGCCGAGGGACGCTCCAACAGTGTTTTCCCTTGAAATTTTCCGTGTCAACAGACATGATGAAAATCCTGACGGACGCGTTAGGTATCAAAAGTTAAACTGCAGAACGAATCAGTAAGACCTACAACGGCCTGAGTCGAGTCTGTCCAGTATGTTCCAGCTTCGAGTCCGGGGACTCGAACCTGATTGAAGGCTAGTATGGTTTCGCCCAAATGTGCGGTTAACTGAGCTCGATTTTCGAGTGAATCAGGCCTACTATGTCAATATCCCTAGACAAAAGTTTCAAAAGTGTTCCAGCTTCGGGTCCGGGGACTCGAACCTGATTGAAGGCTAGTGTGGTTTCGCCCGAATGTGCGGTTAACTGAGCTCGATTTTCGAGTGAATCAGGCCTACTATGTCAATATCCCTAGGCAAAATCTTTCGACTGCATTCCAGGCTCGAGCCCGGGGACTCGAGTCTGACTGAAGGCTAGTATGGTTTCGCCCAAATGTGCGGTTAACTGAGCTCGATATTCGAGTGAATCAGGCCTACTATGTCAGTATCCCTCGGTTAGCATACACATGCAATTGAAACAAATTAGAGCTTGAAGAATGACATCGGGTCAGAAGAACAAGCTAAGAAAACTATGACGTGCACGATGAAGGGAGCACATGCTCGACTCTTCGTGGCAAGCAAGTACTCGGGGGCTAATGACGAGGTTATACTCTGTGGGTACCCCAGCATAAGGGTACCTGGTGCACGTGATGATCAAAGAAGCCCAAGGATTAATCGAAGCCCATGAAGAAATGCCCAAGACGAAGAGTGTTTTCCAAGCTAGATCAAATAGTAGTCGGTTAAGACTTTCCATACATGTAACCTTGGTCGGTTGTGTTTCCCGAGACCTAGCCTCCTATATAAAGGCTGGGAGGGTGATCGATCAAGGACAAGCAATCCATAGCCACCAAAACCTCGACGAGATCTACTGTTCGTCGAACCCTTGTAACCTCCATATTCAAATCATAAACACAGACAAGCAGGAAGTAGGGGTTTTACCTCACTCGAGGGCCCTGAACCTGGGTAAATCCAGCTTGTCAGCCGTCGATTCCACCAATACTACGAGTTCTCTACCACACAATCAACCCTAGGTATAGCAACCATGGGAATTGCCGAGGGCACACCTCGACAATCATAATATTCTTCTAGCACTCTCTACACTTAACTCTCAATAATTGAAGGGGTTGAGAGGTTTATACTAGTCCCTCTATCCATAATTACCTTGTATTATGGGTTTAGTCAAAGTCAAACTTTAAAAAGTTCGACCAAATTTATAGGAAAAATCATTAACATCTATGATACCAAATGAATATAATATGAAAATATATTTTATAATGATTCTAATAATATTTATTTATACATTGTAGGTGTCGTATGTTTTCCTATACGCTTAGTCAAAATTTATGAAGTTTGACTTCGACTAAACAAAGAAGGAGGGTAATTCCAGACAGATAGAGTATTATGTTATTGAGAAACACAATATAAAAACACATGCTAACATGAATTCACGTACACCCATTCTTATGGGCACACACAATCACACCTTAATCCTATGATTAACTGCTAAAGACAGTCGATAAATTTTGAGATGAACAAAATCACTAGACACATCATCATAGTCGAAGGGCACGTTGTATCCTAGTGAAAGAACATCGCCAGAAAGTTTAAAGTAAATTTAAAAAAATACGAGCACCCATGGCAAGTCTAAGATTTAAACTCAGACGTGTAGGCCCACAGCAAGGAAGCTAACCAACCGAGTTTCCCTAAATTTTACTCTCTTTACTCTTTACGTAGCAATTTCTCCCATCCTTTTTGCATGCATACCCTCGTTTGCACAACATTAATATTCCAATGCACGCATCTCAACAACATTTCAAATAAATTATTATATTTTAAAAGTTTAAATTCAAACATTATCCAAATGTAGTAAATACTCCAAAGATAGCATGATGATGCATGCTTATCTTTTTCTCCCCAATAGTAATCACAATCGCTCCACAAGATCATGTGAGTTGGTTATGTTCTAGCCGGTTCTCGATCTCTCGATGTGCTTCGAGGTATTTCTTGATCATGTTTCCATGATCTTGATTGTGGTCGAAGTCCAAGTATTTCGGTTGAACTCTTTCATCCTCTATGATCATGTTATGCAATATCTCACACATGTTGTCATGATCTTCCACTGTACCTTTTTGGTTTCAAAACTCAACAGGTCCAAAGACAATGGCGAACGGGCTTGCAACACCCCAAATGCTCTCTCAAGATCCTTTCACCTGGCTTCTTGACACACTCATTCCAAAATGAGATCCCTTGTTTCTTTGGGGTTGTCTTCCCAAATTTTGCTCATAATAGGTATTATCCCATGTGGTACCGGCCTTCATTGACTAGATAGTTGCAAGGTGGAACGTGGTCGATTGCAAGCCTTCTAGACAGACAAGACATGCACATAACATTGAGATCACTAGAAGATCCAGACAACCCAATGTACGAATGCAAAAATATAAATCCTTTGATGCACACAACCACTTTTCAGTATGATGTGTTGGAACATAGCAGTGCCATTGAAGTACCCATGTCATGCCAAAATGAAACTCTTCCATTCTAGTGCATACAATCAATAGGTCCAAGCATCATAGGGAACCTTCTTAATTCACCCATTGGCATGCGCCTGTCATTGTCTTCATCATTGGGTCCTCTCAAGTACTCCTCCCCGAAGAGATAGACCTGATCATCTATAGAAATCTTCACACTCTCGAGGATGGTGTCTTCCCCGGTTTAAATATACTCATCTACATAGTCACTGAGGACTCCATATGCCAAAACTCGTAATGTCACGGTACACTTTTGCAATGGACTTGTAGTGATTGCATGATACGTCAATTTTGCATCACTCTTTTCCACTATAATTTGCTTCTAATCATTGGTATATTTCAATGCAATCCTAACGTTGGTTCATCTTATTTTCCATGTTTTACATTTAAGAGGGAGAAAACACTAGAGGCCAGAAGCCAGAAATGGACCCCATGGGCCAGCCATGTGGCGACACGCGTGGTCGACGCAGCCAGGCTGGCAACTTCATATTATTTTTTGGCTGCCATCTCGGGCCGAAAATGAGACAAAAACCTAGAGCTCTCTGGAAGGCGGATTTCTGCCAGGGAAACTTCCCTCCGGGAGGGGGAAGTCATCGCCATCGTATCATACTAGGCATCATTGAGATCATCATCTTCATCAACGTCATCATCAACACCATCTCCACCTTCATCTCCACTGTCCCGTTGTTGGATCTTGAGTTATAACTTGTATCTATTTGAGAGTAACTTTGCGGTGTTAATAGCCCTTTATAGTTGATGCTTATAAGTTCTACCGGTGAAAGATTGTTATGACCATATTGTTTATCATATATTCATCCCCTCTGACCATGATCAATTTGATGTCTCATGAATATTTTGTTTAGTTCTTGAGGACATGGGAGAAGTCTTGTTGCTAGTAATATCATGTAAAGTTGAGTAATGTTCAATGGTTTGATATTTAATTTGTGATGTTATTTCTCTAGTGGTGTTATGTGAACATAGACTACGTAACACTTCACCTCTATGTGCCTAGGGAAATGTACTTAGTTTGTCTATGGTCGATTCCTGGAGTGACAGAAAGCAGAACCCAAATTTACAAACTATTGCATGAGAGAGTGTAGGATCCTAGAGGTTAAAGTTGTGGTTAAATTTATCTTAATTACTCTCATGTATTCGCGGATGCCTGCTATGAGAGTGTAATCTTAAATATGTATGAGTCCAAATAAGGGCAGTACATTAGCATAGATTGACACACACAACACTTATCAAAACAATGAAAGTTAATCAATGGCAACTGGTGAAAGTAACTCGAAAATATTCCCGTGTGTACTTAGAAACGTTTTAGCCATCATAAGTCTCACAAGAGGTCCGTTCTTTGCTGATGCGGGTAGGGTCCCGATTTTCACGGATTGATGGCGGATGAACGAGGAACACGAAGAACACAAGAGGGGAAAAGTCAAACACAAGGTAACTAGCAAAGCAACACGGACGAAATCAACCGGTAACAAGTCCCCAAGGGCAGCCCCCGATTCTCAATCTCCAAGCAACCTTACTCTTAGGATTGGTTCTCTCACCGGTCAAGCCCACCGGTCCAATCTAGTCACTCAAAGAGGAAGGATTGGCAAGTAATCGCAACTACAAGAAGAAGCCTTGAATCCACTAGAGGGATCATCTCCACAAGGGGAGGCCTTGATTCATCTCCACAAGGGGAGGTCTTGATTCATCTCCATAGGAGGCAACACCAACAAGGGGTGGAAAGGAGCAAAGCTCAACTCAAGTCTAATCTCAGTCTAACCCTAACCCTAGCAAGAGGAAAGCTATTTATAGTCTAGAGGACGAAGGAGTAGGTGGGAGGAGGTTACATGGGCCTCGGCCCGAAATCCTGAAGGACGCAGCGGTAGTACCGCTCCTGGAACAGGGGCGGTAGTACCGCTGTCTTCGGCGGTAGTACCGGTGGCGCTTCGAGGTATAAAGTGTTTATTTCTGGCGGTAGTACTATGTTGCTACCGGGCGGGTATCGACGGGAGTACAGAGGCACTTTTGGAGTGGACGGTTGCTCGGGCGGTATCCCTGGCGGTAGTATCGGCTCCTGTAGGTGGCGGTAGTACCGCTGACGCGGTGGTAGCACCGCTGCCTGGAGCTTCTTCTGCTTCAGTGCGATCATCAGGTGGGCTGCGGTAGTACCGCTGCCTGGGTCTTCATTTCCAACAGCTTGTACATCTTCCTCTTCTTGGCTTCTCTCTTGTCCATCTTCGACACTTCCTTGTAGATCTTCATGAGGGTCAAACCTGAGTATACACAAGGTATCGGAATGAAGTAGCAAACCGTCCAAAGGGGTGTCGAAGTCACACAAAGAGAGGAGCGAGGTCACCTTTTCATGAAGTGCTTTGGCTCTTAATCTTGTCATTGGACCGTTTGGCGTAGTTGGTGTAGGTGTCCTAGGTTGGGCTACATCATTTGCTCAAATAAGGATTGGGTCACTCGTTGCACTCTTACTTTGTTGATTTTATTTACTTACTATTAAATTCCTCTTTACAATTTACTATAAAACCACCTATAAAATTGTCTTGCAGTATTTACAGTGAAATCTCGCTGAATCGACTTGTCAACATCTTCTGCTCCTCTTTGGGTTTGATAGTCTTACTTACCGGAAAGACTATGATAGATTATGTATACATCATTGCACATTCCTCCCGAGTGTGAACCAAACATCATGATCTTCCAAATCATGTACAATGCACACGAATAGATCTGTGTGCATCTGAATTCGCTGTTGGAGAAGATTTATGGATACTCAAGTTTAGCCCCAAAGTAGCCCTCACAATCTTGGCATGCCCTTTATGTGTGTTGCAATTAATGAAAGCATCACATCTCTTCTTCCCCTTTACACCCCTAATGATCAAAACCGTAACCATCTCCAAATCCTCATCATATTCTTCCTCGTCTGAAGAGTGGTCGGAACACTCCTCCATGAGTCTCTTCATCGACGCAGACAAAATATTGAACACCTTGAAGGCCGGGTTAGCCGAGTTGATATGACGGCAAACTGGGGTGTGCAAGGGAGTCTTTCACTAGATTAGGGTGATTAATGGTTATGACTGTGAGGATATCACTTAAGATTGTACATCAGTGGACAATTATCAAGCGTTAGATGCATGCGGTCATAGGGTTGATGTTGTTTGGATGGAACCCGTTCATGCTTTTAATATTACCGGAGATGAGTTAATGTTGCATGGTCAATTTAATATTTGAGTTAATAATCCATGACATTATGACACTATAATAAATATTAGGTGTGTGCATCTATGCTACATAACCAAAGGCAACAATATCTTGCATTTTCAATAAAAATAAAATAATAACAGTAATAATAAGATTATGATCAATGGCTAATGGCCATATGATTTTAGTTATAGAATTTTTAGTTATAAAGATATGTACATTGTCATGGTATGTTAAGGAATATGTAGGTTCCAATTGTTCAATCTCGTGATGTATATGACATATCTATGAGGAGTTAGCAATAGTGACTCACTAGTAATGAAGTTCTACCAGATTATTTGTTGGACACATATTAGGGTCTATCATATTAATGGTTATATAATGTGTAGGTGTGACGATCATTTTATTATGATGCATTATGAATAAGTGTCAATCGAAGAGGAAGGTTCGAACCTCCCGCCCTAAGTGTTCTCAGTTTTTTTCTTTTCGAAATGGGGGACATCCCCGAGCTCTTCATCAAAGTGATGCATGCATCCATAGTTTCATTAAAGAACATGCCATGTTCAGTGCTAGATCATCAACTTACAGTCAAAGTACATGAAGTAGTCTATAAGAGCATGGTTAATAATAGAGCCCGCTGCTGGCATTGCCATGTCACTTATAGCTACCTTATAGTCATCATGTATAATAGTTGGCTATATGCATGTACTACTTTATGATTACATGACTTATCTTACACTCACATTATTCCAAGGAGCACGTGGTGCAACTAGCTCTTGTATGAGAGCCCGCTTCCCTTCTCTCTCCTCCATGTAACCATAAATATATTATTTAAATCTTTATAGCCAGCTGACTGTACCTTAATATACTTTTTCTAATGTCAGAATCATGACAAGATAAGAAAGGAAACCACGATTGGGTTGCCCTTCTTCTAGTTGTTTATTTGTTACACGAGAAGTTGAGGACTTGATACTTTGATTTTGCCTTAGACAGTCTCCGTTCTAGGTAAAAAACTGGACAATGGTCATGGCCATAGTTCAGTTGTCACTAAATGAGCATTTTGTATTGCCAAATTTGTTTTAAACTTCATGAAACTACGAGTATCTTGTTAAAAAGTAAACAATTGCAAAACACCTATTTCATAAAGCTACAAACTAAGGGTGTTATTTATCAGAGAACTCCAGGCCATGGAACTCAGCCACTACATATTGGCAGCATACGCATGAGACGGACCCCACTTGTCAGCGTCTCAATCCGCCGTTGTGACTTGCTGTTGGACTGAGACACGGTTGGGCCCCTTAAACATTTGAAATACACGCCACACTTGCATCCCCCATCAGTAGATCCTAGCTAGCACCCTGAATGAATAGTGGATTGGCAAATGATGTTGTTGACGATCCAGTTAAGTTTGGCTGGGCCACGGCTCTGAAATCCACTCTGGGAGGAGGCAATTTCTCAAACAGGCAATCCTTGATATTTCTGAGGACTCCCCTGTCGTAAGGATTTGAGGAGCTCGAGTACCGTCCTTTGTGCCTCTCATGGCTCGTCTGCAGCAGCGAAGTCCAGGAAATCAATTATTCATCAGCTACATTGTAAATCATGCCAACGCCAGTTGGTTCCTTTAGTATTCGAACGACACACAAACTTTCACGTAACTTCACCTGGTTTTTGGCTGCAAGGAAGGCATGGTAGGCGAGGAGGCATGCGAGGAGCCAGACAGCCATGGAGCTGAACGCCGCGAGAGCAACCATTTCAGGCCAATTTCTCAGCACACCGAGAAGCCCTGCACCGGCAGCAGCATCCAACTGCACCCTGATTCTTCTCACGGTGAACGCAAGCGTGTACGTGTAGAAAGCCAGCGCCAAGGCCCAAGGCTATCAGCAGCAGGTAGAACCTGTAGTTTCTCTGAACAAAAAAAAAAAAAACAACAACAGAATTCAGGCATTCTGAAAACGCCCAAGTGATTTTCTGCCGTTGTGCATATGCACTTGACTCGTACCAGTCCTATACACTGGCCTATCCAGGGGCAGTGGTGATCGAACTTGTCGACGCAATTGTCAGAGATAATAGCGTAAACATACCACATTTGCCGCAAAATTTACCGATTGGTACCAGTCGGTGCCGCAATCGCATTTTGGTACCAGATTTTTCCGAAGTTTTCTCAGAAAACCCAAATCGCTCGATTAGTTGATTTAGACAGTCGTTCTGACAGATCTGGCCCACATGTCAGCTGACGTGGCAAAGAGAGGTGACGGAGAGGAAAACGGCCGTTACTACGCCCGTGGGGCCCACCTGGGAGTGCGCTGTTAAACGACGCGGGCGTGACCTGTTGACCACACTTCTCCTTCTCCTCCCCTGTTCGAGCTCTCGTCCCCCGACGCCGCCGCCGCCGCCGTCGCCATCGCCGGTTTTGAATGCAGCCACCATCGTCGCCGACTCCTTCCGTCATGCCCAGCTGGGGCGACGGCTCAAGTTCCAGCCAGGGCGAGTCTCTCCCGGTAAGGAATCTCTGGTCGCCGGATCTAGGGTTTCGATTTTGAGTTCATTGCGCAGATTTTGATTCGATTTCTTGTTCCGATTAGTTGTTCACCGACCGCGATTATGCGCCCATTACCTGCGACGACCCAACATTCTACGGTATTGCAACTGACGGTACGCGTTGCGTCGAGCACAAGCGGGCGCCTCGGAAGGTTGTCGCATTTGAAGGAAGCAACACTGGCCGCCGCTTCTACATTTGTTCTGTTGAAGATGTAAGTGTTCGGTTTCTCTCTATCAGTTTTTTTCTCCATCTCATTGTTCTGTTCAAGCTGTGCAACTGTTTAGCTCTCTGTTTAGCTCGAGGGCATTTTGAGTGTGCATTTTAGCTCTCATTGTTCAAGCTGTGGGTGTGCATTTTGAGGGAAGTATGCATCTTGATTTATCTCTCTGTGAAGTGTTTAATTGTAGAAGTGCACTGTTTAGTTGTTGTAGTAATGAACAAATGAATTAAGTGCATGTGTGCTAAGTAGTACAAATGAATTATTTTCAGGAAATACAGAACTGTGGGTTTGTCAAATGGATTGATCCAGAATTGACAGAGACCACCCAGAATGCTCTGAGAAGGCTCTGGGGAAAGCATCAAGAGAGCAGTAATGCAAGAATTGAGGAGAGGAATGAGAATGCAAGGTTGATGAAGGAGTTGTTAGATGAGAAGAAGAAGATTGAGAAGAAGTACTCTGAATTGGTAGATAATGTCGACAGATTCATCAAGAAGAGTAGCCAAGAATGCATGGAGGAGAACTATTCCAGGATTCAGAATGAGGAGAGAGATGGTATGATAAGGCAGATGAGGGTAACCATTGACCTGTTAGAGAGACAGGTTGGTGAGCTGAAACAGGTGCAGAGAAGCCAAGCTGAGGTAATGAAGAGCAAGCAGCAGAAGTGGGATGAAGAAAAACAGGTGCTTTTGGAGGAAAAGAAAAAGCTTGAGTATTCTTTGTTTGATTTGTTCAATCTCAATGATGTTCACAAGGGAAAGCTGAAAAGGATCCAGGGCATATGTGAAGAGCCATCATGTGCTAAGTGATTTGCTCAGAGTTGTAATGATTCTGTTTAGTAATGCAAGGTGTGAACTGTGTTAAGTAACCTTGTAATCTGATGTTTTAGCTACAATCTGTGCACCAAACTATTGTGCTACTGGTTTGTAATATGTTAGGTACTACTTGTGCTGGTTGTTTAATATTCAGACCTCTAATCATTCTATTTTGTGTGTACCATATATTAAGTCCATATTGTACTGGTTTTGGATAGACAGATGTTATTAAGTCCAGATTGCACCATTTTTGAGAACCCATTTTGAGAGTTTTTGAAGACTTAAAAAGGATCGTCGAGACCCCTCGAGAGGTCTCGACGACCCATTTGGACTGTTCTAGAAGTGTCGAAAAGGGTCGTCGAGACCCCTCGAGAGGTCTCGACAACCCATTTTGAGAGTTTTTGAAGACTTAAAAAGGGTCGTCGAGACCCCTCGAGAGGTCTGGACAACCCATGTTGAACTGTTCTAAAAGTGTCGAAAAGGGTCGTCGAGACCCTCGAGAGGTCTCGAGAACCCATTTTGAGAGTTTTTGAAGACTTAAAAAGGGTCGTCGAGACCCCTCGAGAGGTCTGGACGACCCATTTTGAACTGTTCTAAAAGTGTCGAAAATGGTCATCGAGACCCCTCGAGAGGTCTCGACAACCCATTTTGAGAGTTTTTGAAGACTTAAAAAGGGTCGTCGAGACCCTCGAGAGGTCTGGACGACCCATTTTGAACTGTTCTAAAAGTGTCGAAAAGGGTCGTCGAGACCCCTCGAGAGGTCTCGAGAACCCATTTTGAGAGTTTTTGAAGACTTAAAAAGGGTCGTCGAGACCCCTCGAGAGGTCTGGACGACCCATTTTGAACTGTTCTAAAAGTATCGAAAATGGTCGTCGAGACCCCTCGAGAGGTCTCGACAACCCATTTTGAGAGTTTTTGAAGACTTAAAAAGGGTCGTCGAGACCCCTCGAGAAATCTGGACGACCCATTTTGACTGTTCTAAAAGTGTCGAAAAGGGTCCTCGAGACCCCTCGAGAGGTCTCGACAACCCATTTTGAGAGTTTTTTAAGACTTAAAAAGAGTCGTCGAGACCCCTCGAGAGGTTGCAGGTTCAATCACACAACATTCTCCATAGTTTGCAGGTTCCATGACACAACATTTCTCCATAGTTTGCAGTTTTAAACACACAATATGTCTTACATAATTTAGGACCACAACAAATAACGTAGTTTGGACCACCCGAAATGGTTTGTCTACATATTACAAGACCAAAGTTTAAAGGGCATAGTTTCAAACAGACAACATTGTCTTAATGGACACATTCTCACTTGTGAGCTTCATGCCTCCCACAATTTAAATAGCCTTGGATCCTTGAGGTAAACTTAGGTTGCCTCTTGCCTGCAGCTCTTGCACCACCAAATGTAGGAGGAGGTGCAGCTGCCCTTGGAGGAGGTGCTGCCCTTGGAGGAGCTGCTGCCCTTGCAGTTGGAGGAGCTGCTGCCCTTGGAGTGGCTGCTGCCCTTGGAGTTGGAGGAGGTGCTGCACTTGTAGTGCCAGAAGCTGAAGAGTAGTCTGCTCTGTTTGCCTACACACATTTTGCATGATAAATAAGAGAAGCAACATATGAAACTGCAAATGTGTTCAGTTTATGCAATTACCTGGTGGCTGTTTTTTCTTGATTGAAGCTGTGGATTCAGCTAGACTGTGCATGAGGTGTACTTGTGTCCAACCAGCTTGCAGTTGCTGCAGGTGATAGATCCCATCCTAGAAGTATCTCTAGGGGCTGGTACTTCAAACTGTCCCTTCCTTCTTTTTGTTTGTGCTCTGCCAGGTGCAATATCAAACACAGGAGGATCAATGTCAGGTGTGTCTGTCCTCTTCCAGTCAGAAGGTCCAGGAACAGGGTAAACTGTGTAGTTGAAAGCTTGTTTGTACATTGGTTTTTTGAAAAAAATCATGTACATAGTCTTCTGGGTGTTGTTTCAGTTTCATGATTGCAGCCACTGCATGGCTGCATGGAATGCCAGTTACATCCCATTTCCTACACCCACAAGTTTTTGTCCTGAGGTCAACAGCCACAATCCTACCACTCCTGCTGGTAACTTGCCATAGTCCAACTTCACAGTTCTTAGCACTGCATTCTCTGGACCACTTCTTTGCCTCTTCTAATTTCTCAGTGTAGAAAGGTGTAATTTCCCACCTAGATGTTTCTAGCTTTTCCCTAGTCCCACTATATTTCACCATCAGCTTGTTTCTAATGCCTTCAAGCATTGTCCAGACTGGCTTGTTCCTCACATCCAAGATCATCCTGTTGAATACTTCACTAATGTTGTTAACAACAAGATCAGTCTTGCAGTTGGTGTCAAACAAATGCCTAGCCCAGGTTTCAGGGGGGATCAAAGCCAGCCAGTTGTAAGCTTCTTCACAGTCTACTTTCATTGCCTCCATGCCCAGATCAAAACCAGTCTTTGTGTATGAATAGCTAGCTGCATCCATGTGCTTCTTCAGTTCTGGTCCTCTAAATCCTGCCCTTTGGAAATTGGCATAAATATGCCTAAGACAGAATCTTTGAGGTGAATTGGGAAAAACTATAGAAATTGCCTTCAGGAGGCCCTGCACAAAATTGAAGCCATAGTAAGAGATCTCCCATAGTAACTTATAAATTCATTGCAGTAAAACTAGAGCAAAGCAAAAATGGCAGTGCATTTAAACAAACCTTCTGCCTGTCTGAAATTATGGTGTAATTCCCAAATTTGCCATTTTCTCCAATGCAGTACTTGAGCTGTGTTAGAAACCAGCACCAGCTAGCAGTTTCTTCCTTATCAACAACACCAAAAGCAATAGGAAATATGTTGTTGTTCCCATCCCTACCAGTAGCAGCAAGAATTTGCTGTCCAGTGCTCAATTTGATAAAACAACCATCTACACCTATGTTCAATCACCACAAAAAGAAGTTGTCAGGTGATATATGAATAGTGCCAAGTGTTTCAAATGAAGACATGCCCAAGTTGGTACAATTTCTTACCTATGAAAGGCCTGCACCCATTAAGAAAGCCTTCTTTGGAAGCATTTAGGCAGATGAATAACCCATGAAATCTAGGATTTTTGCTTGGATCTCCCAGCACCTGCTTAGTAGTCACTATACACCTACTGCCTGGGTTTGTATCAATAATATCCTGCAGATAGTCCCTCAATCTGGTGTATTGTGCCTCCTGATCACCAATCACAGTACAAAATGCCTTCCTCCTAGCCCTATAAGCCTTGCTTCTTGGCACCGCCACTCCAAAGCTGATCCTTGTATTCTCAATCAGTGTATCAACTGTAGTTTTGGGATCTGTTCTGATTGCCTCGACAGATTGTTGAGCCAGCCAGTCAATGGTAACTCTTGTGTTCTCTCCAAGAGGTTGACAGGAGTGCCTGGGAATGAATTTCCTAATGCAAAATGTCTTCTCATTTGCAATAGTGCTGGCTGTCACCTTGAATTGACACCCAGCCTTCACTCCTTCATCTGTGCAGTACACAATTATCCTGTGTGCCTCATTTCTCCTATATTTGAAATTTCTAAGCTGAGCCACATGAAAACCTCTGAGAGCTTGCCTGAATTGCACCACATCTGTGAAACATAGCTTCCTACAAAATTGCTCTTGTGGGTTAGCCCTGCTGGCATCATACCAAATCCTTTTCTTTAACTTCTTCAGCTTTCTCTTCCTTCCACTAGGGATTTGAAATTTTCTGACAAAACCATCATCATCACTGGACCCAACATCAGCAGGGCTCAGGTCCTCATCACATGAGGGTGCAAAATCAGAGAACTCTTCTTCTTCTGACACATAGTGAGACCTCACTGTTGTGCCTTTCTTCTTGTCAGCAAAATAATCAGCTTCAATAACTTCCACATCAGATTCAGATTCATTTATCTCTTCGAAATACTCTTCAACATCAGTATCCCCTTCATAGCGCAGTAAACTGTCCTGCCTCTTTCTTTTCTCTTTACTAAGCATCTTTAATATTGCTTCTTCTTCTGAATCTGGTTCTCTTTCTTTCTTCTTCCTCTTCAGTTCAACAACTAATTGCTTTTCCTCTTCTACTACTATGCTGTCATCATCAGATATTACCTCCACATCAATGGGAAGTACAGAGTTGAATGCATGAAAATTTGAGCTCTGTTGAGTGCCAACATAGTTGACATCAGAGCAATCCATAGCCACTGGAAAAAGACCTACATCATCATCTGATATGTAGGTCACACCCTCTATGTCAACTGAAAGAACTACAGGCTCACTAATTTGCATAGGTAAACCTTCTGTCATGTTGAAACCTACTGGCCATGCAGCATTTTTTTTCAGAACTGTAATGTTCAGAATTTTGTCAGTTTCATACAGAGCTAGCATCTCTTCTACCTTTCCCATGCCGTCAATAACTTCCATCCCTTGGTAGCCTTTCCCCACTTCTTTAACATAGAACATGCCATCTCTAATTCCATAGCCATGCCCTTGTATCAATTCTAGCAAATTCAGAACTGTGATGTCACTTTTGCAAAGAGTTCTTTCTAAGTTATCTTCACCAGGGAAATTAAATCTGATTTCCCAAACTTCATCATCAAGCCTACAAGTAACAACTAAATATTTAGAACAATAGCAAATAAAACTACCTAAAATGCTAAATACAACTGGCAAATACAACTACCTAAATTTTCTATAAGAAACTATATCTACTGCTAAATGTCGAGCTACATTGCTTAACTAAATTGTCACTACTCAATACCAAGACCTAAAAAATCAAATCTGTAAGCAAACATGTAACTTACCCCACTCCCACGAAGGAGCTACTCCACTGGTGGTTGCTCTTCGAAGGTGAGGCCAGCACCCCCGCCGCGAATGCTTCCGCCGACCTCGCCTCAGCCGTACGCGACACCGGCGATTGCCGCATGACGACGAAGGAGGTCCCGCGCGTGGAGCAATCAGCGTCGCTCCCGGCTGCGGACAGAGAAGCAACGCCGCCGCCGCCGCCGCCGGAGGAATGAGCGCCTCCGCCGCCGGGAGTCGCCGCCGCCATGCCGTGGGAGGGGGGGGAGGGACAGAGGAGAGCCCGCGCGACGCGATTCAGATTTGTCTGAACCCTAGCGTCGTTTAACAGCGCACTCCCAGGTGGGCCCCACGGGCGTAGTAACGGCCGTTTTCCTCTCCGTCACCTCTCTTTGCCACGTCAGCTGACATGTGGGCCAGATCTGTCAGAACGACTGTCTAAATCGACTAATCAAGCGATTTGGGTTTTCTGAGAAAACTTCGAAAAAATCTGGTACCAAAATGCGATTGCGGCACCAACCGGTACCAATCGGTAAATTTTGCGCCAAATGTGGTATGTTTACGCTATTATCTCTCCAATTGTCACAGACGGCACAGTGGGAGCTCCTCAGAGCACGGAAGATGTCGCAGATCTTGCAGTACTTCTGCTTCGTTTCTATGCCGTCGACGACGATGCGCCGACTCCTTACTCTCCTGACGGTGTTTGTGCGAGCTTCTTCTGTCGGTGAGGTCCGATTTCTTGGTATGATCCCAGGGTCTCTTGTTGCAGTCAGTAGCAGAGTAGAAATCACCTGTCAACAAACTAGCTAGTTTCACAAATGATCCAAATATGAATAGCGAGCATGCAATGCATTCTTGGATAGATGTGGTGTCACTAACGGTTGCTGCCAGTGCGATGGAGAATGCAGCTATCAGGACTGGGTGCTTCGACGAAGGATCAACAACATCGGTCAAGAAGATCCACTCTGAAAGAAGGACCGCTATGGCCGTCAATATGAGGCCTCGAGGGTCAGGTCCACAGATCACACGCCCATCCAGGAAAAACACCTGCATTCCATGGCAAAACAAGGAAATCTAGTGCATCAGTATTCATGAAAGAGTGGGCATTTTTTCGTGACACAAAAACAACCACCGATCCTTTACATTTTTTCCAGGCCAGACTTGGTACACGGTGATCGGCGGCGATGAGAGCGGCAGGCTTGCCGGTGAAGATCTCCCGAAGCAAGACGGGATCAGAAATCTCGAGTTGTTGGTAACTGCACCTTTCAGACCGCACATTGCAGACGAGCAAGATGAGTCGTCAGGCTGTTTGGTGCACCCTTGGTGTTGGCGGCCCTGTTGATGAATTTCATGAATTGGATTTTCGTGATCAATAGTCCATGATGCAGCTTTTTCCTGGTTCTGCGTTTTGGAGAAAGAAGAAGACTTCACGGGTAGTGCTACTGGAAGTTACTAATAAAAGGAGCAACTGTCGCAGACTCGCAGGAGGGCAAGTTCAGTTCGTGTGCGGTGGAAGTTACCCACTGGTAAATTGGTGGTCTCACCATTTCTAAGTGCTTATTCTCGATCATCTCTGTCTAAACTAGCTATCAACCAATTTGGAAAAAAATACACAGGATAGAATGACTTCCACTTATTGCTCTGAATCACCTCTGTTTCAATACAAGTCCAATCTTCTAATATTTCTTGAACGTTTGTTCTCTAAAATCATCTTTAACAGCAATTCATAACACGTTGTATTAAAAAAAATCATGTATTCGATGATAAATACATAGATTTGACAATCGTCTGATGCCAAGAATCAAGAACTACAGGTACATAGAGCAAAAGAACTATCCTAGCTAGTACATCTTTCTCTGAATTCTTAGTATATATTCCTGATAGCCAGCTTCTCCCTATCGATCTGCAAAATGATCTTGAGTGGTTCCGCCAGCTTCTCCCTCTCGATCTGTCGGCTACCGCTGTCTTCTGATCATTTGTGCGACGACGGCATGTTCTTCACCTGATCCCTGGCGACGCGCACGGTGCTGAAGGGGTCGTCGCGCGGGAAGTCGCCGTTGTACATGATCTCCAAGTAGGCGTCCTCTGTATCGGAGACAACGACGGCGCTGAGCCAGATAAAGAGGCGCAAGCCCGTGGGCATTGTCCCCATCGGCGTCCGCACGTACACCGTTGTTTCTGTCTGGATGGGCTTGAAGTCGGCCGACGACGGGTGAGGCGGTGGCGTTGCTCGCGAGATCGGCGGCGGGGTAGTGGACTTGTTTGGAAATCCCCTGTTGTCGACGCCGCAAACCTTGATGGCGAACGGGATCAGAGGCTCTCGGTACCTTGGGGCAGTGCACCTCTTTGGAGCTTCTCCCAGCGGCACGTACGCGATTGCAGGCGCTCGTGGCGTCGACAGGGACGGCTTCCTGATGGCCGCTGCAGCTGGGTTGCGCGGGATCGGCGCGGGCGACTTCTGGATGACTGCTCTGTTGGAAATAATCCAACTTGTCTAGTTTAGTTTGTGTCTAATTAGGCAAGTGCATGTCCGTGAGGTATAATCCTAGTTGTAGTAGGTCTGGTCATGTATTGCTAGGCAGGTTAACGTGAGAAGTTTCCAACTAGTACGATGTGTGAGTTTAGAAACGTAATATGAGTAGGTATAGGTTTCTGGGTCGGTTGCTTCTGCGTGTATATATACACGAGAGGTTAGACAACAACATTGTACCAAGAAAAAAATTGATAAATAAAGAGAAAATTTGGAGGGTGCGACACGCGCCCTGGCCACAACTTTTCGTGTGCGTGTGTTCGTTTAGTTGTATGTGATCGATACTGTGGCCGAAACCCAACAATTGGTATCAGAGCGAGGTTGAAGATTTGAAGCCACGCTTGTCCCGGGGAGGCGACCCGTAATAGCGCCTCGGGGCGGGCGATCGTCGTTCAGCGGAGCGACACGAAGGAGACGGCAGGACTGTCGTCGGCAAGGCGTTGAAGGTGGCGGATGATCGTTGGTGAGAGCGGTGGTACCGAGGCGCGATATCGGTAAATCTCGTTAAGATCTCCGGGGAGTATGAAGGAGGTCATCAAGGTGTGGTGCATGAGTTCTTGCAAAGATGCGTCCAAGAGCTCGTGGTTGTGAGTTTTTTCCACGACAGTTGTGCTACTGGCGGAGAAAATTGTAAGCGGAAGGGAGCAAGCGGAAAAAGGACGTGGTGTCCTTGCGTTTCCGTTCGTGATCGAAGTTCCAGCGAGTTCGTATATGGAAGTTGCGGTGCCCGTATACGGCGAGTTGTGTTGCCGCTGGACCCGTGAATTGCCGCGAGATCGTGCGTTCGGTCTTGGGCAAAGGTAACAAGTTCCGACGAATTCATGTACGGAAAGATGTGTTGCGCGTACATGAAGAGTTGTGTTGCCGTCGGACGCGAAGTGTTGTTCGGTAAGATGCGTCACCGACAACAAGGATAAGGTGTGAAGTTGTGTCTAAGTGCTGGTCTGCGGGAGTTCGTTGCAGCGAAAGCACGTCATGGTCGAGGCACTCCAGTGAGCCGTATCTCCAAGGGACGAAGACGTGAGACGTCACAGTCGAGGTGTTCTAGTGAAGGTGTATCTCCAAGGAGCGAAGACATGCGCGGAGACAAGATGGCGGGTGGCTATCTGCGTGTCTCAACGAGAAGATGAAGACCAACGTGAAGATGGATGTGAACCGGTTAAGATGTGTTCCTGCATGAGGCTATGCATTTAGTCTGCATGTGGCACGCTAAGATGCGGCAGCGTGGGCTGGTAATCCGGAGAACGCGTTGAGTTGAGTCGTCAAGTTGTGAAGCTGCATCGAGTCAAGACCACGAAAAGCACGAGGAGATGACAAGTTTGGATTAGGGGAGAATGTTGGAAATAATCCAACTTGTCTAGTTTAGTTTGTGTCTAATTAGGCAAGTGCATGTCCGTGAGGTATAATCCTAGTTGTAGTAGGTCTGGTCATGTATTGCTAGGCAGGTTAACGTGAGAAGTTTCCAACTAGTACGATGTGTGAGTTTAGAAACGTAATATGAGTAGGTATAGGTTTCTGGGTCGGTTGCTTCTGCGTGTATATATACACGAGAGGTTAGACAACAACATTGTACCAAGAAAAAAATTGATAAATAAAGAGAAAATTTGGAGGGTGCGACACGCGCCCCTGGCCACAACTTTTCGTGTGCGTGTGTTCGTTTAGTTGTATGTGATAGATACTGTGGCCGAAACCCAACATGCTCTTGTTGCTGCCTTGGGGAACGGCAGCGGAGCAGACGATTTCTTCACGATTCGTCCCTTCGCCACGGCGGTCAACTTCCTGCGCCGATTGAGCTCGCGGTGGATCTCGCTCAGGGCGGCGGACGGGCGCTTGGACATGAGCGCAGACATGCCGAAGGATTTTTGGCGAACACGAAGTAGAGGAGTCGTCGATGGATCGTGCGGAACTTAGGCGCCATAGCTAGCTAGGGCTATATCGATCGAGGCAGGCCACGGAGGGGAAGGTCACCGAGTTGGAGCCGGGAAAGGGAAGCGTAGGAACCAAGCAGATGGCGGGGAAGATCGATTATATTTTTGAATATTTGGATCGCACGGTGTTGCCTTCGTCTCGGCGTGTCCGACTCCACATTGGCACACTTGTCCTTCGTATTCTTCAGTGGATCAGAATCAGAGCGATGACCGTGCAGTCTGCCACCATGCGCAGGCTCGCCCTCTTGCCGACCAAGAACCAGTCCCCGACGCTGCCGGCGCCGCACCAGGACGTCGGCCACAATGCCCACTCGAAGCGCGCTCGGACGCTTACCGATCGGCGGTCACGCTGCCTTCCATTTCAGGGCACATCAGCGGTGTCGAAGCCGGCATGAAGCGCGCACGGACGGCGCCAGTCCACTCGCGGGCGCCCTCTGTATCATGTCTGAGCCACGACGCGGCAACAACACCAGCCAGAACTGTCGTCAAGAAACCGTCCAGGCCACGATCACTGCAAGCTTTTGCCAATGTTTCCTCCGTTTTTACTTCTCCGGCCGGCAAACAGCGAGACAGTCGCGTGCAGGTAGCCTGCCTAGCAGACGGCATGACGGCACATCGGGCACTGGGACTTCCACATGAGCCAGCTATCGATGCACTCCAAATGGAAAAAGTGGGAGCAAGCAGGCAGCCTCCTGGCGCTCTCACCGGTTTCAAACTCCTGGTAGAAACAACATTCAACACATCGTCAGTTAACAACCTTCTTCCACGATGCTATCAGGAGAGGCAGCTGGAGTATCATCACTGACATGGAGGCAGATAGGGCAGGTGATTTGCCCTGCACCCGCAGTTTCCTCCGTGAGCTTCGTCGCCGGCGGGAGGTTCTCGACGGCGTCCCTCCCAGCGACAATCGCCGGGAAACTCGGATCGATGATGTCGCCACATCGATCTCCTCGGCCACTGTGCGGATCGGCAAGAATTACCAATCCCGACAAGGCGCTGACGGTGCGTTTAGTTCGCGTGGCCATGGAGCAGTCATCGCAGCACCATATGGTCACCAGCGAGTCGGCGAGATCAACGGAGACGAGAGCTCCCGCGATTGCTCCCACCAGCGTCCCCTGCACGAAGCCGTCCTCGTGGATGAAGCCTGACAGGAGACCCACCACGGCCCCGAGCAATGTCCCAGCTGCACGTACGCGATGCACATAATTGAAGTTAAACTTGGAAAGCCAAGTAAGCAGTAACTAATTAGCATCTGTATGTGGTGCACCTGCCCCGAAGACGGCCGTGACGAGGGAGCGCAGCAGCCCGCCGGCGACTCTGGTGGCCGCCGGTATCATCTTTGCTCCGCTTTCACAGCTCTCCTGCGTGCAGTGCTCTCCCTGATTTCAGGGAGTCTGGACTCTGAAGAGAATGGAGACGACGACCCTATCGATTCCAACACCACAGTCGTCAGGACACTCGTACTGAGCTGACTCGACTGGAAACATTTAGAACTACCATAAATATACTCATACTTTTTGCGGGTAAAATATACTCATACTAGTTACTACAACAAAAGAAAATCACGTGCGCTGGCATGAAACGACACCCAGTCCCGACACCCTTTTGCCAGTCTTTGGCAGTTTGGCTGCAGCTACAGCGCACGACACACGGGACATGGATCTGTTGATGGAATTATGGGGAGTGATCTGTGGACATATATGTGTAAAAAAGCGGAAATTCACATCAGCTGTAGATGCACACAGTACTCAAAATACGTATTTTAAAATGTAAAAAAAATCTATCTATTATATACTAAAAGCAAAATGAGTTAGTAAATAGAGACACCACATTAATCCACATCACCGTAATTATATTAACCGTTAGATCTAATATTTATGTCTAGGATTTTAAATCACAGCCGCGAGATTTACGTAACAAATATGACACACGTATTTAAGTTAGCGCAACATATTAGGTCCAACACGTAACACACATTGCGTTGGGTCCTTAAAAAAAACATAAGCAACGTGGTGCTTTCTTTTTACCAACGTTTTAGCTAGATTGGCAGCCCACCCGTGCAAGCCACGGACATGTGCTGGTCCGTATGGATGTATGAGATAGATTCCGTGTGTTCCGGCCGGCCGCAAATGAAAAAGAGTCCAGGTATAAATTAAAAAAAAAGAGTCCAGGTATAAAAAGGTTCATGTAGAATACATAGATGTATACGAAATTGTGTAGTAACTTTTTTAAGAATAAACAAAGAAAATCGCCGCGTGCGCACCGGCGATTCCCAGACGACGTATGTATGTGCTTAACCCAGCGCCAGGTTTCATTAACACATGAACCGTTGGATTAGTGGTCACTGTCAAAATATTGCCATGGAAGCATAGTAGGTCGACAATATATGCAGTCCGTATTCAAGCTGTAGTAAAAAAAACAAAAAACGAGAAAGGAGAAAGGCAGAAATTGCACTACCAAATGTAACAATCACTCGATCGATTCCATCTAGCTATAACTAGCTAGCTTGGTACAACCGGCCGGTGAGCGGAAACTGATCGCGTAGCCCATACTAGATCAGCTAGCTTTATACGTGCGTATGTCCGGCAGCATAAGTTTATTTTTGGGACAAAAAAACAACACTAGCTTTATTTATCAAATAACATCAATACAAAAGGTTATCCGGATGCAATCTGGAAGAGAATTACGTGTTCAATGCAGACATGTTTATCAATACAGTTTATGTCCATTTGAATATATACATCCAAAGAGCAACAACGTGTTCATTGACATAGTTTTTGTCCGTAAAAATTCCGTGTATAAATAGATTTGTTGAAGTATTTTATTATTAGAACAACCAATATATCAGTAAGGCCTATACCGATGAGAACCAATACCACATCCTAAGCATTCCTCTAAAGAACCTACGTCTTATCCTTTTCTCTATAGTAAGAATATTAGTTCAGTTTAATGAAATTCACTTCAAATAATAAAATCTAAACAAAAGTATTATCCAATATTAGCCTTTGTATCTTTGACGTTTCAGTGTGTCTTACACAAATCTGAAAAAGTGTAACTAAGCTACAAGGCAATAGTTGAGTACTGCCGTGAGGGGTGTCGGAAGAGATTGGACGATTGGCGACACACCGGGCTCTATACCATTTGACACGAGTGAAAAAACTTTAAATTCCATGATGGTTAAAAGATCCTTATAAATTGGCGTATGGTATATTGTCGCATACTTATTATACGACACATGATCTAGATGACATTATATATCATGTTAGAACGACCGGTCTAGAATGGAAGAGAAACACCGAGCACATGAAAGATGTGTAGACGTAGATAGTAGAAATGACAAAACAACCAAACATAGTTTTGTTAGAAGAAGCCATCCATGATATATACTTTTCAATATCAACAACACAGGTATATAGATATTTTTAATTTTTAAATTTTTAGGGTTTTGCCGTATAGATATTACTCGATTTTAGGATTAGAAAGCTTATGGAGTTTCTTTCTCAGGACACATAAATTTTGTATCAAAGTTTTTTTGAGTATATCCTATAAATATATCTATATCTCATGTATTCCAATGTTTTTTAAGATGTAATAAAATGCACTTTGAATCATTAGAATTTTGAGCGGACACGTCGACCGAGCAACGAAACCGGTGATGCGATAAAATGTCTAAACTATGTCACCTGTGACAGCGTAGCCGTGTTGAGTGCCACATCAATATAACTTAGTGGGAATAGGCTAATTCAGTTGAATAGTAGGATGTGCTGAGGAGAGAGTGAAATAAAATTGATGAGAAAATAACACTATCAGATATTTTGTCATAGCATTTGAAGTGGATATATAGGCATATGTTTTTTTAGCATAATACAAATATACATGAATAAACATTTGTTTGTCCATTAATTTTGACACACTAAATACTACAATGCCCTCGCATTTGCGAGGGCCACCTTGCTAGTTATATACTAAATACAATATACGAGGGTCTAATAGAGACACCACGTTAAACCATATCATTACCAATAATTTTGATAGTTGGATCTAAAATTTACGGCTAAGATTAAAAAAATGATGTACCTAACATAAAGGTTCATAATCCATTACACCGATGGACTTGATAATCAATCACGCACACATAGCAAATAACGAAATCGTGGAATCCTATGACTCTAACCAAACCGTGAAATCATAGGACTCTTCCATCACCTGTCAATTAAGGATACTATTAGAAGCAATGTGTGCATGTATCTGACACAAGCTCATGTACGTATACAGTACGAATTTGCCTAGCCAACCAGCCTTTTTTTTTTAGGTATAAGGTGGTCGTATCCACCGCCCGAATAGATAGAAAGAGGTGACCCAGTTTATGAGGGAAACCGGGTCCAAAAACCATACAAACTGTACAAATGAATGACACAGACGAAGCGACCCGCCGCCCACACGACCCAAGTCGAACAAACGCCATAAAACACACCACCCGCTCCGGGGCCGCCGCCCCGGCATAACAACCAGATCGACTTTCGCATTGCCCGAAAGTGATCCAGTCATGGTCGACGAACCCTCTGCCCACGCAGTTTTCATCCAGGTTGCCACCAAAACCACCATATACCGGGGCCGCCGCCCCGGTGTAGCAACCAGATCGACCTTCGCATAGCCCGAAGATGATCCAGCCGAGTCGACGAACCCACTGCTCTCGTAGCTCAAGGTTGTCACCCAAACCCGTGCAAGGTCACGGTCCTGCCCTGTAGGATCACCACTGCAACGGAGATCGAGGCCGCCGCCTCGACGCAGCACCACCTTCCGGAGCCGCCGCTCCGACGTCCACCGCCCACGACCCCACGCCATTCTGCACATCCGCCGCGAAACCGTTGCACCGCGCTGGCCAAGGGCTCCAAAGCGGCGCCTCCAACAAGGTAGTGACGAGACCGCCACCGCCGCCCGCTCCCAAGGAGCATAGGTTTTCACCCGGAGATCTTGGAACCACCACGCGTTAGTCGAGGTCGAAAAGATCCACAACGACGCAATCAAGAAGGGGAATGACGCCCGAGGGCGCCGCCGCCGTTGGCACCGACCGAAGTCCATGCGAGCTTTCGCCCGGAGTTCAACCCGACCGCAAAGCTTCGGGAGTCGCAGGATGGCATCCTGGACATGCGGACAACCACCGAGCTCCACCGCACGCTGCAGCCGCCGCGTCACCACCCTCCACGGCCGCTGCCACGCCCGCTGCGTCCGCTCCACCGCAGCAGCCACAGGTCCGGGGCCGCCGCCCCGGCTTGCCTCCGTGGCCGCCCAGCACCTCATCGGCCTCCTGCCTCCGCGCTAGCGCCACCGTCCCCATCTCCGCTCGATGTCCTGCGCCCGCATCCAGCCGACGCCCCGCAAGGTCGCAAACCCCTCGCGACGCCCAGCAACATCGGGCCAGCACTCCCGCAGCTGCGCTCCAACGACCTCCGTCAGACCCCCGCAGCTGCCCACCTCCTGCCAGCCGCACGCCACAGCGTCCCGCTGCGAGCCAGAACGGGCCCGCCCTGGGACTCAGGCAGCAGCCCCGACGCTGCCGCGCCCCCGACCTCTGCACCACAGCGCCTCACCGCCGCAGCACCTTGCTCCTCCCGCTCACCGCCCGCACGGCCCGCCAGGCCCAGATCGAGCCCGACCGGGCCAGATGCGCCGAGCACCAGCATCGCACGGGCGAGGCCCTCTCTGCACCGATGGCGCCTGTGCGTCGCACCGCCGCCAAGAGTCCTTGCGACCTCCAGCACCACCCGAGCCCGCCGGCTCGGCTTCCTAGCCCCGACCGCCGCCGCCCCCACGCCGGTCTTCCACCTCAGAGACACGGACCACCCCCCCGACCACCTTTTGGCAGCGAGGGGCGCCGCCACCGCCGCGGACGGAGCCAGCGACGGCATCGGCAGGAGGGCGCCGGAAGAGAGGAGGTTTGGCGGCGCGGGTTTTCTCCCCTAGCGCCGCCGGGGGGAGCGACACTAGGGGTTGGTTCCGAAGCCAACCAGCCATTATCAACACATCAAAACCAGGCACAACCTATCGATTACATCTAATGCACAATAGCAGATCTTGCGATCAACTAGATGGCGATAAGTGCAAGCGTTAATTTTCTCCTCGAGTGTCTACCACCGTCAAATACCATCACAGAGATAGAAAAGCTGGGAGAGTGGGAGAACCACTAGAGGAAAAAATGGATATGCCGAGCACCGCGAACTCTTGGCAACAATGGAATCCGCTCGCCATATGTGTATGCCTTGAGGTCGCGGAAAGACGGCGGTCGGCTTCGACGAGGCGCATGCTGGATACTGGCACAAATCGCCGCTCGCCCACGTCGGCCACCCCTAAACCTGTTCGTCCAGTGCTTTATTAATATAAAGTAGGTCAGAGATATCTTTAATTCATCTAGAAAATAGAACAAAATATTTCCAAACTACATATTGGGTGCGACCGTGCATAGCTGCGTACGTTACAACATTATTATGGGGTTGATAGTTGCCTTCCTTTAGCTCTTACATCAATCATGTGTCAAACCACATCCACGGAGTTATACGAGGCCTCTCTCACAAACCAGCCAAAGATAGATCACACTGGCAGTCATGTTCAAGGAAGGCGATAGTTTTAAAACCGAGATTGTGTCTTTGAGATTGTGGATTTCCCTATGGTCTGACAATGTTTTACTCGGAAGGCTGCAGATCACCCACTTCAAGTGGATCCCCAACAATAGATACATGATGATCAAGGTGCAACGACCAAATCAAGGGCGTAATCGCAGTAGGAGCGCCTTCCAACGCGTCGTGGAATGCTGATACGAGGTTCGACACGAGGCCTTATGACGGAGAAGATGGGCCCCTGCAGCCAAAGAGTAAGGTCCTGGGGTAAAACCAGGACATGGAAGATGTTGATAGCGCCCAAGCACGTCGAGGTAGGGGTGCGTGCTCACTAGAATGGATCAGGTCCTCCTGACCGGCGTGAGTCAGAGAGGCCGCACACTCTCTAGAGCAAGAACTTATTGGACAATTTAAATTAGTCTTGGAGTCCAATAAAGTAGTTGTGTCAAAGTTTGGACAATTTATGGGTAAAGGGTATGAGTGCGGAGGCTTGTTCCGCTTTTCATTATCGGATTTCTGTAATAAGTCACTAAACCATATTTGTGGCAGTGTGGATTCGGATGCCGATGTGTGGCACTCTCGTTTATGTCATGTTAATTTTGGTTTAATGAGTAGACTTTGTAGCTTGAGTTTAATTCCTACTTTCACCGTTGCCAAAGGTTCTAAGTGCCATAGCTGTGTACAGTCTAAGCAACCTCGAAAGCCTCACAAGGCAGCCGAGGAGAGAGAAACTTGGCACCACTAGAACTCGTACATTCGGATCTATGTGAAATGAATGGCGTGTTGACGAAAGGTGAAAAAAGATATTTCATGACTTTAATTGAGGATGCTACTAGGTTCTGTTATATATACTTGTTGCAAACTAAAGATGAAGCTTTAGACTACTTTAAAATCTATAAAGCTGAAGTAGAAAATGAGTTAGAGAGAAGATCAAACGTCTAAGGTTGGATCGTGGTGGCGCGTATTTCTCCAAAATATTTGATGAATTCTATGAGGAACACGGTATTATTCATGAGAGGATGCCTCCCTATTCGCCCCAATCAAATGGGGTTGCCGAGAGGAAAAACCGCACGCTGACCGACTTGGTGAATGCCATGTTGGACACTGCTGGTTTATCTAAGGCATGGTGGGGGAGGCTTTATTGACTTCGTGGCATGTCCTGAATAGAGTTCCGGACAAGGATAAAGTGAAGATACCTTACGAGGAGTGGTCTGGAAGAAAACCATCACTTTCTTATTTATGCACTTGGGGATGCTTGGCGAAAGTCAATGTTCCAATTCCTAAGAAACGTAAACTCGGACCAAAGACAGTGGATTGTGTCTTTCTAGGCTATGCTCAGCGGAGCATCTGCTATAGATTTTTAGTGGTTAAATCTGAGGTACCTTATGTGTATGTTGATACTATTCTGGAATCTCGTGATGCTACATTTTTTGAGAACATGTTTCCTATGAAGGATATGCATAGCACTGTTAGAATTTCTTCTGAGATATTTGCTGAATCTAGTACATCTGTTGATAATTCTGAACAACCACATGTTGAGCAAGTCCTTGAGAAGGATGACAATGAAGCTCCCAAGAGGAGCAAGAGACAGAGGATTGAAAAATCCTTTGGTGATGATTTCATTGTGTACCTTGTGGACAATACTCCTACGACCATTGCAAAGGCATTTGCATCTCGTGATGCTGATGACTAGAAAGAAGCTGTCCATAATGAGATGGACTTGATTCTTTCTAATGGGACATGGGAATCATCTGAATGACCCTACGGTTGTAAACCTGTGGGTAGGGGTGGACATGAAGCTCGAGGCTCGGCTCGGGCTCGACATGGCTCGGCTCGGGCTCGGCCTGGCTCGAAGGTCATACAAGCCAAGCCTAAACCTTCCCGGCAAGGCTCGAGGCTCGACAAGCCGGCTCGGTGAAGCTCGCAAGCCGGCTCGAAGGCTCGATGAAATACGAAATTTTGACATGGTCTTTACTAAAAATATAACAATTCACAATTATTAGTTACATTGATTTATTTCAGGTCCCAAAAATGCCATATGAGTTCTATATCGGTTCCCAACAATAAGAATCTATAAATCTTCAAATCACACCAATGCCATATGAGATATATGCGCATTCAATAATCAGGCGAGGCCTAACTAACACCTACGAGTACTAGATAACAACCATGAATCCATGGTCAGGTAACGAATGGTCCAAGGGGAACTACAGCCACCTCCTACTGATCGTCTATTTGGTTGTCTGTCAGTGTGTGGAACTTCAAAATAATACTCCGATCGATGTGCTTGTACTGAACGAGAGACAGAGCAACCTGTGGTGGTGGAGCTCCTGCTGCTGCCGGACGGCTGGTGGCCGCCGCTACCGACAGACGCGCGGCGCCGCGCGCATCCACGGGAACAGCAGCAGCAGCTACAGGTGGAGCACGGAGGCAGGAGGTAGGGGAAGGCGGGGGGATCCATGGGAGCTCGGAAGAGGATACGGATGGGAGTGGACGGCGTCGGTGGTGGCGGGCTGGCGGCCGGCGTCCGTCAGCTGCGGCGCTAAGTCACCAACTCCAGCGCCGAATGCGGAGCACGAGAAGGATTGATAGGAAAATCGGGGGGGGGGGGGGGACAGAGAGCAGCAGCGGGATCGGGGCAAAACTGCCTGCGTTTGGTAGCCGGCTCGCGAGCCGATCGAGCCAAGCCTCGAGCCTGACGAGCCGAGCTGCGAGCCCATTTTTCAGAAACATTTCGCTGCCAAGCCGATCCAGGCTCGGCTCGAGTTTTGTCGAGCCTGTCAGAGCCGAGCCTCGAGCCAGCTCGGCTCGGCTCGATTCCATCCCTACCTGTGAGTTGTAAGTGGGTGTTCAAGAAGAAGTAAGGCCTGATGGTACTATTGAAAAGTACAAGGCACGGCTTGTAGCCAAGGGCTACACCCAGCGCGAAAGCGAAGATTATTTTGACACCTATTCACCTGTTTCTAGACTCACCACCATTCGAGTACTATTTTCCCTGGCTGCCTCCTATGGTCTTATTGTTCATCAAATGGACGTAAAGACAGCTTTCCTTAACGGAGAGTTGGAAGAGGAAATCTATATGGATCAGCCTGATGGGTTTGTAGTAAAAGGTGAAGAGAGAAATGTGTGTAAATTGTTAAAATCTTTGTATGGGCTAAAGCAAGCACCTAAGCAATGGCATGAGAAGTTGATAGTACTTTAACGTCTGCAGGCTTTGTCATTAATGAGGCTGATAGGTGTGTTTATTATCGCCATGGTGGGGGCGATAGCGTTATATTATGCTTGTATGTTGACGATATACTTATTTTCGGAACAAGCATGATAGTGATAAATGAGGTCAAGTCCTTTCTGTCAAAGAGTTTTGATATGAAAGATCTGGGACAAGCTGATGTGATTCTGAACATTAAGCTGATTAGGGATGAGAGTGGGATTACGTTAACGCAATCACACTATGTTGAGAAGGTCTTGAGCCACTTTGGCTATATAGACAGCAAGCCTTCTCCAACACCCTATGATCCCAGTGTGACACTCAGAAAGAACAAGAAGGAAACAAGAGATCAATTAAGATATTCTCAAGTGATCGGTTCACTCATGTACCTTGCGAGCGCGACGAGACCTGATATCTCTTTTGTTGTGAGCAAATTGAGCAGGTTCATGTCTAACCCGGGTATTGATCATTGGCATGCACTTGAAAGAGTGATGCGCTATCTGAACGGTACAATGAGTTATGGGATTCACTATTCAGGGCACCCTGCGGTACTTGAGGGATATTGTGATTCGAACTGGATCTCAGATATTGATGAGCTCTACGCCGCAAGTGGATATGCGTTTATCCTTGGAGGTGACGGAGTGTCATGGAGGTCTTGCAAACAGACCATATTGACGAGGTCAACCATGGAAGCAGAACTTACTACTTTAGATACAGCTTCTGTTGAGGCAGAATGACTGCGTGAGCTCTTGATGGACTTACCGGTGGTTGAGAAATCTTTACCAGCCATCCTTATGAACTGTGACAACCAAACGATTATCATGAAAGTGAACAGTGCTAAGGATAACGCGAAGTCATCAAGACACGTTAAAAGACGTTTGAAGTCTGTCAGGAAAATGAGAAACTCCGGAGTTATAACTGTTAGTTATATTCAAACGGACAAAAACCTGGCAGATCCCTTTACTAAAGGACTATCACGTAATGTGATAGATAGTGCATCGAGGGAGATAGGGTTGAGACCCGTGAGCGTTACACCATAGTGGTAACCCAACCTATGTGATCGGAGATCCCGTGAATTAGGACCTGGTAAGAACAAGCTAGTGGGTTAACAGAGGAGAGTTTTTATTTAACCCTCTCTAGTGAAGATGCATAACTCTCAAATTTTATAAGGCAGGTTGGCAATATGCCTTAATGTGTTTCTGTTGGCTATTCGTAGCAAAGCTGCTATCCTACAGAGCAACCTTGAAAGAACACACCTATATGAGTCCGACTGTTAAACGTCGCAGTCTATGAGATTTGGGTGATCTCTAATAAGCTCATGAAGAGACCAGGGAGTATGACGCATATGCTCCACCCGCGGGGTAGGCTACTGGCAGCCACGTACTGGTTATGACTTTGAGTGAAGTCTATTGGCACCAAACTTGCAATTCAAGGTTCGTCCATTGTTCAAGTTGCTGGTAGATGTAGCTTAAAGCTCTAGGCGGAAGTTTAACTTAACAGTCTCTGCTGAAACACTGGTATATAATCAAGAAACGACGTTTGACAAAATCTCTAAATGGGAATGTGAGATCTGGTGGGGAATTGTTAGAATTTGGGCCCAATATGGGGCAACCCAAATAGACAAATTCTGAAATCTCAAATTGGCCCATGTGCATGTGCATATGCATGGCTGGTTGTGGGTGCTAAAGTTTAGTCCCACATTGCTAGTTGGAGGAGAGTTGCACCACCTTATATAGTGGAGTGTTGTGCTACTTGGTGTGCTTGTGAGAACAGAAGGCTCTCTCCCGCGCACTCCTCCTCCTCCGCCGCCGCAGCTCGCTCGTCTCGTCTCGTCACGACGCGTCGCGGGTTGCGGGAATGAGCCGAGCCATGCCTATATTTTTGTTGTTCGGGAAAATTGAGTCGTCAGCGTACGCGTACAGCTTAGCCAATTCGGGTCTCTCCCGGATCGTGGGCTACTGTAACCGACTCGAACGTGTGAGACGTGGCCGGCCCACGTTGTACTCGTTAGGGTTTTCTGAGCCGCACTATATATTGCCTTGCACTGCGTGCGCCGTCACACACCGAACCAATCTAGGTTTTTCCACATCTCGTGCCTTGCGCCGCCGCCGTAGTCTACTCCATCCCGAGCGTCGGCGTGCACTGCCGATCGGGAGAGCAGGTCTCCGGAACCAGTTGCCTTTGTGATCCTGTATGGGAGAGGGCGAATTAGGTTTTTGGGAAGCGCCTCGCGCGACTGCTCGCCGTTTCCACCACGGGTCGTCTTCCGAACAAGTCCGGCGGTCCTGCCTACCGCTGCCTCAAGCGTCGTCTACTTCGACCCGTCTTCACCAACGTCGTCATCATCAACAACCTCGCTGCCAATTTGGAAGCGCTGAACTTGGCTGCATCGACGACTACTTCCTCTACGACCATTCGGTACGTGCGACGTATTCCGAACTAATGTGTTACTATGGATATGTTGGCGTATATGTTGCTACTGTTCATCTCTACTATATAATATGCCTTCAGGTGATGGTTGGTACGTTTTTTAAAGTTCCAATTTTACCCTTATGTTTCAGAGAATATTACCCACCTTGTCACGCTTAAGTTGTAACGGTTCGTTTTTCTATCCCCCGACTCGCTGTACCGAGGCAATTTCTGATTTTTTTTTCCGATTTGAGCCAAGAATTGGATGGGGGCGCCGCCGGATTCGATCCAGGCAGCTTGGGTCGCGCTGATTCCGGCCGCCGCCGTCCCGGTTTTCCTCGATTTCAGGCGTCCTGTGGAGTGTGGAAGGGGAGGGGCAGAGGAGAGGGCAGCCGCCGGCGAGCTCGCGGTGGTGCTGGGGAAGGGGAGGGGCAGAGGAGAGGGAGGCTGCCGGCGACCTCGGGGTGGTGCTGGGTGCAGAGGAGAGGCTAGAGGAGAGGGCGGCCACCGGCGACCTCGGGGTGGTGCTGGGTGCAGAGTAGAGGGCGGCCACTGGCGAGGTTAATTTCTGGTGCTGGGGAAGGGGAGGGGCGGAGGAGAGGGCGGCGGTGGGCGAGGGAGCTCAGGGTGGTTCTGGGGAATGGGATGGGCAGAGGAGAGGGCGGGGCGCATGGCCGGCGGCGAGAGAGCTCGGCCGCGAGGGAGCGAGCTGACTTCGTGCGTGCTGCTTGTGCCGCGAGGGACCAACATGCGTGCGTGTGTGCTGCGAAGTGCTGCTTGTGCTTCGTCGTTCACCTCCCGTCCGCCCTTGACGGCGCTCATCGGCGCCGTGTCCGCTCACGCCCCTGGCCGCGCTCTCCGGCGCCGCGCCCGCCCGTGCCTGGACGCAGCCGCGGCCGCACCTGGCCGTGCGCGCAGCTAGCTAACTAGCTAGCAAGTAGCCAGGCAGGCGGATCAATCGATCCGTCCACCGGCCCGTGCGCCGAGCTTTTGGGAGATTGAGAGAGATTAAGCAGGAAGCTGCAACTTTCATACTGCTTGTTTGAGAAGGAGAGCACGAAAAGACAGAACCAGAGCTGTGGTTACTTTGCTTGCCTCCTGCTGTTTGCCTGCATGCTGCTGCTTCAAGGCAGAGAGTATTGAGCTTTCAAATTTAGTTTCTTTGTCGTGCTTGGTGCAGAGAGCACAGAGGATAGATACATTTATTTTGCTTCGTTTTATTCGCTGCATGAGAGAGCGGAGAGGATCTCGCTACGCTGCTGCATGTTTGATAGCAAAGAAAACCAGGGAATAAAGATTTCATTTTAATGATTTTGCAGGTTCTTCGTCACAACCAAACGAAGCCATGAACGACCTGTCCAAAGTTACTTCAAGCAACTGTGTATATTAGCTAAATGTTTGGGGTGTAGAAAAATGGGTGCATCTTCTTCTCTACATTTTGATTTTTTTTTTGGTTCAGCCGACCAGCTTATTCTAAGTAAAAGCAAATTTGACCATTTCATTCGAGTTTTCCGCCACATGTGCTTTGTTAGAGTAGATAATAGAAAACGAGCCAACTGGGGTAGGATTACAAGAGCCGATAGAATCGAGTAACGCTCATGTTTTCACTCGAAAATTTAATTTGTTTTTCTCGCCCGTTGCAACGCACGGGTATGTTTGCTAGTGTTGCTTAATACGTCTAGTGTGTACGTATTTCACATGTTAGTAGCTGGTATTGTTATGTTTAATATTCTGAAATTAATCATAAAATTATTGCCTAATTTTCCAACAACCAGGACATGGAAGATGTTGATGGCGCCCAAGCACGTCGAGGTAGGGGTGCGTGCTCACTATAATGGATCAGGTCCTCCTGACCGGCGTGAGTCTGAGAGGCCGCACACTCTCTAAAGCAAGAACAAGACGCGGCTCTGGCCCAAGCATCAGGTGAGGTACCCGAGCATCCCACGTCATCAAGCATTTTTCTGGCGCCGTTGCGGGGAGCAAGAGGATTTCTGCAAGGGGAGTTTCACGCTTCTAATCTCTTTACTTTGTTATTGTCTTGCTTAGTTTATTTTTATCTAGTCTTGTTTGCTTTATTTATCAAAAACACAAAAAAATTAGTTGCTTAATTCGAATTGTTATTTTTCAATCTTGTTATCATGTCTAGCTCTGCTCCTTTTTTCGTAGTGCCACATGTGGGAGAAATTATTACTTTTAGACAGAAAAGTGGGGAATCCTTTAGGAATGTCTGGGAGAGAATTTTGGAATTGCACAAGAAGGTGCAACCTAAGATGGATTTGAGATTTCTTATAAAAAATTTCTACTATGGTTTATTTTCTGTTTATCAACATGCTCTAGATACCATGGTAGGGGAAACCTTTTCTGAGTTTGATACAATGAAAGCTCATAATATTTTGAGTGGTTTGTCAATTTTCCCAATGGTGGACGAAACTAGGATATTCACTAAGCTAGATAAAATAGAAAAGTCAATTGATGATTTAACTCTGAGCCATAATCTTAAAGAACAACCTTTAGTTGAGCTAATAAATGATTGGAAACCATTCATTGAGATTAATATTGGTAATGAAAAGTTTCGCGCCTACTGTGACCTTGGTTCAACAATGTCCATCATGCCTAAAATGGTTTATGATCTATTGAAATTTGATAATATGGTTGATTACCTTGTTTTTTATTTTCATGCTGATGGAACAATCACAAGAAGCATAGGGATTATTAATGATATTATGGTCACTGTTCAAAATAAGGCCATCCCTGTGAATTTCATGATTTTTGCAAAATCTCCCAACCATATTGTTTTAGGGAGATCCTTTTTAAAGAGTAATGGGGGTTTTATCAATGCAAAGTATGGGTTTATGAAATTTAATACTCCTATCAATCGAAGGTTCTTCTTCCCGATCAAAAAAGATGACCCCACCGAAAGGTTGGGAGATTTTAATGTCTTTGGAAACACTTGATTCTTACTTTTTGAGCCTAACTGAAAGGCGTTAAAGAAAAGCGCTTATGGGAGACAACCCATGATTTTATTTCTGCAATTTTTCTTTTCTTTTTGAGTCAAGGAGTTGTTTACTTCTGTAACAATTTATTTGTATCTTTATTTTATCGCATTGTTGTGCCAAGTGGAGCCTCTAATAGGAAGATGATGCTAGATTTGGATTTCTGCGCAGGAACAGATTTCTGCTGTTCACCGTTTTACTTCTGTAAAATCACCGAAAATTATTTAAATCTGCAAATTTTTGTGCGTGATCCTCAGATATGTACGCATCTTTCGTTAGTTTTAAGTTTTTCGATCTGAGCAACGTAAGTGCCTTGAAAAAATTCGTCTTTACAGACTGTGCTGTTTAGACAGATTCTGTCTTTTATTTTTCGCATTCTCTCTTTTACTAGTGTTGAGTGGAATTCTTTTTAGGGTGAAGAGCTTCACATAACATCAGTGGCAGTAGTTAATGTTAAAAGTAACGGTCATGTTTGTGTCCTTATAGAACATGTGAGTTTTTGATTGTGCACTAACCCTCTAATGAGAATTACTCTGAGTTTGGTGTGGCGGAAGTTTTCAAGGGTCAAGAGAGAAGGATTATATAATGTGATCAAGAAGAGTGAAGAGCTTAAGCTTGGGGATGCTCCCATGGATCACCCCAGCATATTTGAAGAAGACTCAAGCGTCTAAGCTTGGGGATGCCCAAGGCATCCCTTCTTCATCAGCAACTTATCAGGTCATCTCTAGTGAAACTATATTTTAATTCTTTCACATCATATGTGCTTTACTTGGAGCATCTGTGTGCCTTTTATTTTCAGTATTTTATTTTTCTTATGGTCAACTTGATTGGACCCTAGCATTCTTGATTGGGAGAGAGACACGCTCCGCTTTTTTATATGAATACTCATATTCTTCACTTATACTTGTTGAGTATTCTTATCTAGCTATTGCTATGCTTTTAGCTCCTGTTTTGCATGCATCTCTTATTCAGAGTTGTTAGTTCTTTCAAAGAAAGTACTCTCTTGCTTCACTTATAATTGCTTGAAGAGTTTATGTTGAAATAAGTTGATTGGTGTTTGGTTGGAACAGAAAATGCTGCATGTGGTAGATGATATAATGGAAAAAGCTTACATATTCTTGTAGATCACTGTATTGGATAATTTGATACTTGTCAATTGTTTTGAGTTATCAATTAGTTCATGTTTAAGATTTTGTATCATGTAGTTAAAACCTATTAATGAAGAACTACCGTAAAGCTCGTTGAAATTTGGTTTGCATGATTGGTATCTGAAATTTTCTAGTAAAAGGGTTTGGTTAACAAGGAAGACAGTGTAGAGTCTTATAATGCTTGCAATATGTTTTCATTAAGTCTTGCTGTGTCGGTTGATATGCTGTGTTTGCTTCAAATAACCTTGCTAGCCTAAACTCTGTACTGAGAGGGAATGCTTCTCGTGCATCCAAAACCTTGAGCCAATATCCATGCCATCTGTGTCCACCATAACTAACTATATGTATTTCCTTGCCACTCAAAGTAAAATTTTCATGCGCTACCTTTAAACTATTCAAAAATTATTACTCCTATTTTGTGTCAATGTTTACCTAGCTCATGAGGACGGGGTGGATGTCTTTATGTCACCTGTCAAACAGACTTTACCACCGGACTAGCGGCATATACATCCGCTTATCCATTAATTTTGCAAAAAGAGCTGGCAAATGGGGTGCCCAGTCCCAATTAATTACAACTTTAACCGCTTAATTCTCTTCACATTTTGCCCTGATTTATCAGTCAAGCAATGACAAACAGTGAAATATCTGCATGTGTAAACAAAAGAGAAGAGGGATGATCTGCCTTGCTGGTAGAAATAACGTCCTTCATGGTAGCCGCTCTTAAAAGTCTGGTTGGCAGGGGTCATATTGTACTTTTCCATTTTCTGATTCGTTGACAATTAACAAACACCTCCCAAAACTTATTTTTACTCTCTTTATGATTTCAAAAACTTAAAAAGCTCTAGCACATGATTTAATCCCTGCTTCCCTCTGCGAAGGGCCTTTCTTTTACTTTTATGTTGAGTTAGTTTTCCTATTTCTTTCTATCTCAGAAGCAAACACTAGTGTCAACTTTGGTGCAACAATTTTTATATGCTTGTATATTGCACTCATTATATTGCTTTGTGTTGACAAATATCCATGAGATATATATGTTGAAAGTTGAAAGCAATTGCTGAAGCTTAAATCTTCCTTTGTGTTGGTGACGAGGGGTTAACTCATCAAATCCCATGGTTAAGGACCTAGGGTTGAGATTATGGGGAGAGAACGTGGTAGTACTGGTAATTTCGTCGTCTGACAAGCAGAGGCAAAGATTTGCCCAGGTTCAGGTCTCCGGAGAGTAACACCCTACATCCTGCTTGTCTGGTATTGATCGTGTGGGATTATGCGGTTACAGGGAAGCTCCGGCGAGATGTCGATCTCGCTAGGGCTTTGGGTGGTTCGAGTATTGCGTGTCTTGGATCGGCGGCCCTCCCAACCTTTATATAATAGGCTGGGTCTCGGGAGTTCGTAACCGACCCAGATTACATGTAAGGAAAGCCTAAACTGACTATGCCTATGTCTAATCTTGGAGGATACTCCATCTTGTTGGGCCTTTCGTCATGGGCTTCATGTAGGCTCTTGATAGTTGGGCCTTAGTCGATACGTGCACCAGGTACCCTTATGGTAGGGTACCCGACATGTATATCCTTGTCAGTATCCCCCGAGTACTTGTCTGACTCGAAGAATCGGGCATGGACTCATTCGTAAGTGCACATCATATGCTTTGTACTTGTATGTTGCAATTGGAATTCCTGTATGAATAGCACATGTTGGCTATGTCGAGTATTTCATCGACTTTGGTTTTTTTGCTTATGATAATCAAGGGATAATAGCTTAGTAGGCCCGGTACACTCGTCGGATCGGGACCGGTTAACTACACATTCGGGTAAAACATTACTAGCTTTCAATCAAACTCGAGTCCCCGGACTCGAATCTGGAACAGACTGGTCAGACTCGACTAGGCCGCGGAGGTCTTACTGAATCGATCTGCAGTATAACTTTGAATTTTACCCAACGCGTCCGTCGGGATTTTTCATCATGTCTGCTGACACGGAAAGTATAAGGATTGACGTTGCTGGAACGGTGCTTAGCCCAGCTCGAAAATTCGGCGGGTCTTACCTTTGCACTATGCGTGCAGTATCCGAAGTATTTGCGACGGACGCAACTCGGGAATGTTTCGAGTATGATTTTGTATATGAACTGAGTCGAGTCTTTTGTTGACTGACTCTTTGTCGTTATTCTATCGGGTCCGCGACAGCGCTCCCGATGGGAGTAGCTCCCGAGATTGTGCTTTATTGCTTGCAATAGAGGATAATCTCAAATCTTAAATCTTTTTATCCAATACATTTTTAGTCGAAGAAATTTTTGATACGCTCCCGATGGGAGTAATATGTTTTAGTCGAAGGAACGGTCGAGTGACCAATTTTTGCTTTAACGTTGCTTTTTCACACCCGAACCAAGCAAGACAGTCGAGTGACCGATATGCATTGGGCAAACTCGAATGTTTTCTCTGAATAGATCGCTTGCCATGACGTCAGGGATGACGTTTTTGGCGACTGCGCTGCCTGACACGCGGTGGCGTGCGTTATGCTGTGAAGGATGGGATGTGACACGTACGTGGGCCCATTGTGCTGCTCTGACCGAATGACGGTGCCGTTTGGACTGGATTTGACCGCGCTGGCCCACTTTTGACGGAGGCGTGATGATGGCTCCTCTTTTTGCGTGCGTAGTGGGTGAAGTGGCCGGCGACGGTTGCCCTCCGCGGTTGCGACGTGTACGGTGGGATTGCGTGCGGAATGCACGATAATGATCTGAACGGTTATGATCGCTTTTGATTTGTGGTAAATAGGGGGAACGGCGCTGGCATTATTTTTAATTGCCATTTGCTCTGCGCGCCGCCCCTGCTTCATCGTCTTCCTCTCGCTTCCCCATTGTTCTTGTGCCCGAGCTCCCACTGTTCCCCTTAGCCACCACTGTCATGGTGCCAAAGAGAAAGGCTGCTGCTGCCGACGCGCCCGCGACCGATGCGGCCACTCTAAAGGGGAAGAAGACTGCGGCTGGCGCATCTGCGCCCGTCGTCGATCTCAAGAAGAGCGACGGCGATTGGGTGAAATCCACCATTAAGGAGGCGCAGCTGGACAAGCTTCGCGAGGAGGGAATGTTGCCACCCGCGGACCAGCTGTTCGTCCGCGCGCCGTCGCCCAAGGAGGTACTCCCGAGCCTCGCGCTAACGAGCGCATTTGTTTTGCGGAGTTTGTACCTAGGGGTTTTTCGGTTCCCCTCCATGACTTTGTTCGTGGTTTGATGTTTGCTTACGGGGTGCAAATCCATGATTTCACCCCGAATGGCATTATGCACATTGCCTGCTTTATGGTTTTGTGCGAGTGCTACTTGGGTGTTTCTCCCAGCTGGGCCCTCTGGAAATCGATTTTCATGGTCCGGCCCAACAACCGAGGCGGCCGCACCTATCCTGTTGGCGGCTTCGGGATCCAGGTGCGCAACGACACCCGCTACTTCGCCCTGAAGCCAGTCGACTCGGCGCAAGGGTGGAGGAAGAGGTGGTTTTATGTGCGCGTCGACCAGGAAGGAGTCCCGCCATTTTCGACTGCTGGTATACTCGCGAGGACGAATGCCTGGGACCACCGCTTTCGGCTGAAGAAAAGGCAGAAGCGGCGCCTCTGCTGTCGAAGATTGTAGGGCTGCTAAGCAGCGTAACTGGTGTGCATTTGATTGCCACCTTTGTGAAGATGCGGGTGTGGCCGCTCCGCGCTCGAGCCCACCCCATGTGGGAGTATGAGGGTGCGCTCGACGTCACCCGAATGAGCAAGGAGGAACTGTCGAAGAGCGAGCTGGTGTCACATGTGCGGTCCATTACCAGCACGAAATCCAGCGAGCCCTACAACGTCGACTGCCCTGTCACTCCTTATGGTGCTGAAAGGCCTTTGGAGGAGGTTAGTGAACGATCAAGTTTATGATCTCCTAGTTTTGCTATTTTGTTGTGCATCTTTGTAACTTTCGACTGCTGTATTTGGTATGCAGGGCCATTCAGCTGCATCAACCCTTCCTCCTCTTCCCGAAGATGGCCCAACTCATGAAACGGAGGTGCAAACGGTAGAAACGAAGGGAGGGGATGAATCGCCTCTACCTTCGGCTACCACATCTCCTATGGAAGAGGTCAAAGAGGAAGGGGCAGAGGAAGTACAGGCCGAGGAGCCCACCACGACTGATCATGTGAGCGAGGTTCCCACTCGCAAGCGTCGTCGGGTGGCCCGAGGTGTGTCTTCTTCCACGAGTTCACCCATGAAGGAGTCAGATGTGATGACGGAGACTCGGGCTCGTCTCCTGCTGCCACAGCTGCTCCTTTGAACGTGAGCCCGTTGAGCTCAGCTCCTCCTCCCCAGTCGGGTGAGGAGCTGCTTTTTGGAGGTCCAAATTTTGACAACCTCGACACTGATGAGGAAGAAGAGCATAGGTTTGCTCCTTATGCTTTTTGTGCTGAGTTTTTTTTGCTGGTTGATATTGCTGCTTATGTTGTATTTCTTCTGTCACTCGCAGTGCTGAGACTGTGCGTCCTCTGACTCCTCCAGCCGACAGAACTTCGACCCCTGAGCACCCGGACATCTCTCTTGTTGCTCCTGAGATCGTTCAATCAGTAGCCACTGCTACTGCCATTGAAACGGCCAAGGCTACGAGTGCTGCAACTCCGGAGGTCGGAACATCTGCTTCGAAGCCTGTGCCTTGGACTGAGCACGTAAGTGACTTTTGCCGAGTCCATATACGGTACTTGTTATGTATAACTTATGCTGGCATCATATGCTTGTAGCCTTACTACCTCAACCTGGTAGAATCGGGCAAAGCTTTTGTCCAGATGGAGCAGGAGAGAAACACGTTACGCGCTGACCTGGAACAGCTCACCCGTAAGTGTATTTGCTGCCTCCGAAGCTCTTTTTGCTGTCTTTGCTTAGTCGATTGCTTGAGTTACTTCTTGCCGTCAAATGCAGATGACAAGGCATCGGCTGAGTCTCGGGTGAAGGAATTAGAGGAGGCACTCGCCGCCCAACGCGCTGAGTCGAAGAAAATTTTGGATGCCACCAAGGCCGCAGCCGCCGTACGCGAGAAAGAGTATGCTGAGCGGCTGGCTAGCCTCACCCGAGATGTGGGCGGTTAGTAAAATTTGCCACTTTTTGTTTACTTCTGTTGTCGCTGAGTGTTGTGTAAGAGTTTCTGTTCTCTCTGATTTTTGAAGGAGCTGTTGGCGCACCGGCACCTGCAGACTTGGCGAGTGGTGATTTGTCTCTCGACCGTGCTATTGGCGACCTTGACGCCATCTCCGCCCAAGCGAAGGATGCACTCGCCAAGTCTACGAGCACACTTGGCGCCGTATACAAGGGTGTGTTCCCGTCTGGCCAACTTCCGTCGACTATGGATGGCTTCGCCGACGTCCTAGGCCCAGGAACCTCGACTATGGCGAGTTTTGCTCGCACGCTGACGGTACGTGGCTCAGAGACCACCCTCAAGCTCCTTTTAGGTCATGGGATAGAGGGTGACTTCGAGGCCGCTTTGTCTGATTTCCCTCGGAAGCCGGACGGGAAGCTGGTGTCTCTGAAGCATGTGAACGAGCCAGCCGCACGGCTGGCTGAAATTTTTATGACTACCATGGAACGCGGTCAGCGGAGGTCGCCAATCGCGCGAGTAGGGCTAGGTCGGAGTCTGCATCATAGACTTTAGGGCCATCTACCCTTTTTATGGACTGTAATTATACTTTTATGATATCACGAGTATGCGTGTGCTTTTGCTATACTTGTATGGATTTGGTTCATTGTTGTGTTTCCGCCTTTAAGGCTATGTGCTGTTACTCGCCTGAGCTTTGTGATGAGTCTCTCATATCTGACATGAGATTTTTATGATGTTTGGAACAGCCACGGGCAGCCGCTACTTCAGCTGGTTCGTCGCGGCTCCGTTCTTCCACCCGATCTCGAGTTCAAGTGGCGAATGATGCCAAAGTGATGCGTTATATGAAAGCTCAAGTCGTGAAACTGGAGCAAGAGTTGAAGAGTGCCATGAGCGAGCTGGATAGGATGAGGGCGAGGCCTGCTTTACCCACTCAGCGAGAGGACTATGTGCTTGGCGAGATGGAGATCGTGAACAGACAACTCGAGTGTAAGCATGAATGCCTTGATCTCAAGAGTTCATAGTCTGTCCTTTTTGTTGATCCAACGTGTGTTGTTGCAGGCTTTGTTCCAGACTTCCAGGTGGAGCAAGCTCGTGTTGATGAGCAGTTGAACAATGCGACTGACGAACCAACGATGGGCCGTCAGCACTTTCGCTTGGATAAGAACCGAGTGCGCATACTCGCAACTCTAAAGGATCGAGTGTGGCGGAGCACTCTGCTGCTCGAGTTATGCAGGTCGGCCTTCAGTCGAATCAACCAGACTCTTTTCTCGACGGGGCCGCAACCTCAAGGAATCCATGCGTTTCTCGGGCTTTTCCGGAGTGCAGGTCCTATTCGAGATTTTATCACCCAGAAGCTTGTGGATGGAGCCAATGCAACGATGACGTATATCCGGAGTCAGCGTCCAAATATGCAGCTACATCCACCCGTGCCTGGATCGACTTTGTCACAGTCACAACTTGACGGTACAATCGAGTCTGCGAGGGTGATGGTTGAGTGTTATCACGCTCAACTTATGGGCCCTGTTCTACCAGTCAAGGACGAACCGGAAGATTAAGGTATTTCTGTATAGAGGACAGCCCCTGAGTGTAAATTTGCCACTTATATGTAGTGTATATTTGTTTATGTGTATGTGCGCAGCCCCCGAGTGTATCGAGTGGGGTTTATGAAAAACACTTAGTGTATGGAACATAAATTGCACAGCCCCCGAGTGTTCGAGTGAGGCTGTGAATTTTTGCGATGTTTGAAGCTTCAACTCATGATTTTGAGCAACATTTTCGTTTATGTATGATTTTTATGACCCAGCCCCCGAGTATTCGAGTGCGGCTGGGGTATTATGGTTGAAGAAGAAGGAGAAAAAGCTCATGCTTTGAGATAGCGCAGTCCCCGAGTATTCAGGTGAGGCTAAGTTTGTGCGAATAAGTTACGCGAGTAGTAAGCAGAGAGAAATATGACGAATCATTGATTATATTCCATTTTTGAATGTTAAGCTGCAGGCCGCCTCATTAAAAACCTTCCAGTCCCCGTAGGTACCCTGGTAAGGAAAAGAGCGCGTCTGAAACCTGCAGCCATCCGACATATATGCCTATTACATTGTGCGACTGAGCAATCTAAGCATAGAAACGGCGCAGCTGCGCAACGTTCCAAGGATTGTGTGAGAGTTCGCCTGTCTTCGCGTGCTTCAGTCTGTATGCTCCACCACCAATGACCTCGGTGATGATGAAGGGCCCTTCCCATGGAGAAGCGAGTTTGTGCACCTTCTTTTGCTTCAGTCGAAGTACCAGGTTGCCAACCTCGAAGGACCTGGTACGCAGTCAACGGATGTGGTAGTTGCGGAGGTCTTGTTGATAGACAGCTGTGCGTGCTAGCGCCGTGTTGCGTGCTTCTTCGAGCAAGTCGACTGCGTCTTCGAGTGCTTCATGTGCATCTTCTTCATTGTATGCCTCGACTCTTGGTGCATTGAATCTTACATCTGATGGCAGGATTGCCTCTGCGCCGTAGACCATAAAGAATGGGGTGAATTGTGTTGAAGCATTGGGAGTTGTGCATAGGCTCCATAGCACATATGGGAGTTCTTCGACCCAAGCACCTGCGGCTCTTTTGAGTGGCACCAGGAGGCGTTTCTTGATTCCACTCGTTACGAGTCCATTGGCTTTTTCGACTTGGCCATTGGACTGCGGGTGTGCCACGGATGCATAGTTGAGCGTGATGTCTTGCTCTTTGCAGAAAATTCGGAACTCTTCAGCCGTGAAGTTTGTACCGTTATCAGTAATGATGCTGCTTGGTACACCAAAGCGGTATATGATGGACTTTATGAAATTGACTGCCGTAGTGGCAGGCGAACTTGTGATAGGAACTGCTTCAATCCACTTGGTGAATTTGTCGACCGCCACCAGAAGGTGAGTATGCCCTCCATGGGAGGATTTTTTGAATGGCCCGACCATATCGAGCCCCCACTGGGCGAAGGGCCAGGCCAATGGTATTGTCTTCAACGCCGATGCGGGTGCGTGCGGCTTTGTGGCGAATTTTTGACACCGATGCACCTTTTGACTATGTCCTCCGCGTATTTGAGTGCTGTGGGCCAGTAGAAGCCTGCGCGAAAGGCTTTGGCTACGAGTGATCGACTGCTGGCGTGATGCCCACAGGTATCTGCATGAATATCACGAAGGATAGCCTGGCCATCTTCGAATGCTATGCAACGCTGGAACATACCTGATACGCTGCGCTTGTATAGTTCGCCGTTGATGACGGTGTATGCTTTAGATATTCGAGTGACGCGTCTTGACTCTGTTATGTCTTCAGGTACCTCGCCGCGGAGTATGTATGCGAGGAAAGGTTGAGTCCAAGTTGGCTCAATGAGGAGTACCTCGACTGGCGGGTCCTTTGTGCTAGGTGCGTTGCTCTTGGTTGCGGCTGATGTAGGAGATGTTCGTTTTTGCTTGATGGACCTGTGCTCGATGCGCTCGATGAAGACACCAGGTGGAACTGGTGCTTTGGTCGCGCCAATGTTGGCTAGCTTATCTGCTTCTTTGTTACTCTCGCGCCCTATGTGCCGCAACTCGCAGCCCTCGAAGCTGCCTTCCATTAGGTTGTACAGATCACGGTAGGCGATCATGTTATCTGCGATTGCATCACAGGCCTTCATTGTTTGCTGCACCACAAGATTCGAGTCACCGTAGATCATCAGTCGAGTGCACCCGAGGGCTTTGGCCATCCTCATGCCATGGATCAGGGCCTCGTACTCTGCTTCGTTATTGGATGGGAACTCGAATCCCATCTGCAGGATATAGCGAAGCTTGTCGCCTTTTGGTGATATGAGGATGACACATGCGCCTGCGCCTTCGTTCTTCTTTGAGCCGTCAAAGTACATAGTCCATGAGTTGGACACATCTAGCGCTCCTGACAACTGAGCTTCAATCCACTCGGTATGGAAGTCAGGTAAGACTTGTGCTTTGATGGCCTTCGGGTAATCATACTTGATATCTCGTGGTCCTAGCTCGATGAGCCATTTTGCGACTCGCCCAGTTGCGTTGGGATTTGTGAGGATGTCTCCGATCCCTGAGGTGCTGATTACAGTGATCGGGTGCTCTGCAAAGTAGTGCGTCAGCTTCCTTGAGGACATGAACACGGCGTAGGCCAGCTTTTGATAATGCGGGTACCGCTGCTTTGATATGGAGAGCACTTCACTCAAGTAATAGACTAGGCGTTGTATGCTTTGGGCATGTCCCTCCTCCATGCGTTCGACTACCAGTACGGTACTTACCACCCTGTTAGTTGCGGAGACATATAGGTATAGTGGCTCACGTTCCCTTGGTGCGACGAGGATTGGAGGGCTTGTGAGGACTCTGAAAGGGCATATCCTTCCCCAAAGTGTTTTGATGTTTGTTGACAACACACTTAGATGTCTAATGTGTGTGCTAAAAGTGTGCAGGATTGTATCAATTGATATTGCACAGGTTTTGTCTCAAGAAAAGGAAGAAATGTGTCTTCATTGCGTCAGCCGGTACTACCGGGTTCACCCCGGTACTACCGGGTGTTCTGCCGTGCGGAACTACCGGGCCCAGTACCGGATCTCAAATGCTCTCTGGACTCGCGCGAATTTTATCCGGTAGTAGCCCCGGTAGTACGCGGTACTACCGGGTGGGGAGCACTACCGGACCAGGCGGTCCGGTACTACCGATGCGCGCATGGAGGAGGCGTTGACCAGTCTTTCGCAGGCCGTCGTTCCCTGTCAGTCGGTACTACCGGGCGAGGCCCGGTACTACCGCTGCGGGCTGTTTACAGCTTCAACGGCCAGATTTCTGGGAGGGGTATTTATTCCCCTCCACCTACCTCCGGCTCCCTAGCTTGAACACTTGAAGAACACCATTGATTGCAAGCTCAAGATTTGATAGATCTCCCAATCCCTCCACCCAAACTCGTTGATACTTGGAGGATTGAAGGAGAAGCCCCGGATCTACATCTTCACCAAGCCGTTCTTCATTTCCCCCTCATTCACTTGAGGGACCCTTTGCTAGGATTTCCATTGGGAAAACCTAGCCTCATATTGTACTCACTTGATTGTCTTTGTGACAGATTTGTAGCTGTTCGGGAGCCCCCAATCCTCTTGTGGGTTGTGCCCCGGATCGTTGTTGTAAGGGCTCCGGATTCCGCCTTGAAGGATTCCGATAGTGGAAGGTGAACCAAACCTTTGTGGTGCGGTTCATCGGAGAAGAAGGTGCACCCGCCTTTGTGGCGGTTGAGTTTTGACCTTTGTGGTAGCTCACACCTCTCCAACGAGACGTACTCCCCTAAAAAGGAGGAACTCGGGATTACATCCGTGTCTCCGCGTGCTTTCACTTTCGGTTACTTCTATCCTTGTTTATAGTCTTTACTTCGTGTATCTTGTTTAGTTGCTGCTTGTCATATAGGTAAATTCACCTTAGTTGCATATCTAGAGAATTTACCTTTTGTGTCAAGCCTAATTTGAAAAAGTACTAAAATTGAAGTAGCACCTATTCACCCCCCCTCTAGGTGTCATACGATCCTTTCAATTGGTATCAGAGCCTCGGCTCTCTTGTTGGGCTTAACCGCCTAAGAGAAGTATGACACGAAGTGATGGTGATCCCTTGGATGACCAAGCCACTACGGCATCCATGGCCGATCTCAAATCGATGGAGACATCTTTGATATCGTCCATGGATACCAAATTTGCCGAGATGCGTGAGTTGATCACACAACTCGCAAGTGGCAAGGTTCCTAAGGAGACCACCCACTAGATGACTCCGCTACCTCCATGACGGTGAAACCGAGGAGGGAAAAGGGAAAAGAAGGGGTTGAAGATAAAAAACCGACCTAAGAAATCTTCCACCTCTACCACCACTCCCGAAGGTGGGAAGCCGGAGTACCATGGGGTTCCCTTTGCGTACTCTCCCGACCCACCTATCCATCATACTCGCATAAACCCTTTGGGTCCACCTCCTAAACTTAATGCATCGGCTTTTACTACTTGGCAACACTTAATGAAATCTCATATCAACAGTTCCTCTATCGAGCTTTGGAGGATCATTCAAGAGGGATACAAGGCCGTGAATCCTAACAACTTGACAAGAAGAGAGGTTGCCGAGAAACAACTCAATGCTTCCGCTCTCCACATGATTGAACTTGCCGTTGGAGAAAGTGGTCTTCATCACATTCAAAACGTCTCCACCGCCAAAGAAGCTTGGAAGTGCCTTGAGGTGGCATTCCTTGGAAATGAAAGCATGAAGAGGAATAGATATGATGCTTGAGCAATGAGGCCGAAGGTTTCTACATGCTTGATAATGAAACCATGAGGAGATGTATGGAAGACTCAACATTCTTGCCAAAGCCTTTCATAATGTTGGGGCAACCTATGTGGATGATGCTTGGATCAAGAGGAAGTATGTGAATGCTCTCATGCCCTTCGAGCCCGTTGAATTGAAGGCCATACAAGGAAAATTCAACTACCTTGAGATGACATCCAATGAAGTTATGCAAGAGATGCAAGCCTCCAAGGTTGCCACCAAGAATGCTCTAGACAACCGTGCTAGGGCCATGGGAATGAAGCAAGGTCCCTCTCTTGCTTTGAAGGCCAAGGTTGTGTGCCTTGATGAACATGATGAAGTTGAAGCATGCCCGAACAACCTTCCTCCCGATGAACTTGAACCGCCCTCCATGGTCACATAGCTCTTGCAACAAGGACATTTTGGAATGACCCGGCCAAGGCAAAGGCTCAACTTGATCGAACAAACAATCCAAGTGGGAAGAAGGAGTTTGCTAATAGGATAAAGACTTGCTACAATTGTCATAACAAGCATCACTTCATCAAGGATTGTCCTTATGAGAATAGAGAGCAAAATGGTGGAAGGCTTGTCCTCAAGGGCGAATCAAACATGATACAAAAGAAGCCTTTTGTCAAGAGGAAGCCATTCTTCAAGAAAGCACCAAGAATTGTGTTGTTGACTCAAGAAGAGTATCCTTCCGAGGATTCCGAAGAAGAAGAAGAACCCACTCGTGAGGTGGCCGCTTTGGCCATTGTATCAACTCCACCTCCTTCTCTCTTCGAATCCCCCAATGAGAACCTCTCCTCAACACCGCTCGTTGCCTCATGGCTTCCGTCACCGAGGTATCATCTTCTACTCCCAAGACTATGCATGAAATAGATGATAAAACTAGTCTTGTGATTAAGAAAGAACTTGTTGCTTCCGATACTATTATGGCTAACTTGCAAGGTGAAGCTAAGGCTTATGTTGAGTCTCTCTTGAGACAACTTGATGCGGCCGAAGAAATCCTTGATGACAAGGGAAAAATTGAGAGAGAGGATTCTCTCACCATAGCATCCTTGAATGCTTCCATAGAATCCTTGAATGCTTCTCTTGAAGAAGAGAGTGAATATAGAACCTCTCTTGAGGAAAGAATTGAGTCTCTTGATGATAAAAATGATGAAATAATTGCTAAAATCATTAAGGATAGAGATCATGTCTTTGCTAAATATAAAGTGGTTAAAAAGGAGAAAGCCGAGTTTGTGGTTGCTAATGCTAGACTCCTTGAGGATGTGGAGAAACTTAACAAGGCTCATAAGGCCTTGGAAAGTACCCACTCTCTTCTAGTCAAGTCTCATGAGCAACTTCAAACTCAACTTTCCAAATCTAACTCACCTAGCACCTCTACTCCCTCTTGTGATCATGCAAATGTTATTGAGGAAAATGCTAGGTTGAAGGTTGAGCTTGCCAAGGCCACTAGTGCCAAGACCTCTATTCCTAAAGGTAAAGAAAAGGTTGTTGCTCAAATTTTTGAGCAAAAGCCACACAAAGGGAAGGAGGGCCTCGGTTATGTGGCCAAGGCAAAGAAGAAGAAGAGCAACACCAATGCCAAGCCCGCACAAGCCAAGACTCCCATTGCGGATGGTAATGCCACTAGGGGCAAGACCACTCGTAGTGACTTTGCGGGGCATAACAATCCCAACTACTTTCTTTATGTTGATTACTATGGGGATGTTTATGCAAAATATGTTGGTCCTTATGATGGTTACATTGCTTACTCTATTTGGGTTCCTAAGACCCTTGTTGCTAACAAAAGAGGACCCATTGAGAAATGGGTACCTAAAACCAAGCAATGATTTCTTGTAGGACTATGCTTCCGGTGGGTCTAAATGGGTGGTTGATAGTGGATGCACTAGTCATATGACCGGAAGCAAAGAGATCATGACGGAGTTGGGACCAAATATAAATCAAGCATCCGTCTCCTATGGTGATAAATCAAAAGCGGAGGTAACGGGTCTCGGCAAGGTGGTAGTTGCAAAGGATATCACCCTTGTAAATGTCATGCTTGTCGAGTCCCTCGGTTACAATCTTATGTCCGTTCGTGCACTTAATAAGATGAATTTTGATGTCCATTTTACTATTGATATGGTGGTACTCTTGAGGAGCAAGACTCTAAAGGTCATGTTCGTTGGGTATGTTGAAAATGAGTTGTTCGTGGTGGACTTTTCGGGGTCTACCAACACTCAAGCAATATGCCTATTCGGAAAGGCCGACGTGGGATGGTTGTGGCATCGCCGCTTGTCCCATGTCAACATGAGAACTTTGCAAAGTCTTCACAAGGGTGGCCACATTCTTGGACTAAAAGACAATGTTTCTTTTTCTAGAGATCGTCTTTGTAGGGCTTGTGTTGAAGGAAAGATGCATGATTCTCCCCATCCAAGCAAGACCATCATTTCATCAAAGAGGATATTGGAACTTCTTCATGTTGATCTCTTTGGTGCCGTGCCTCAACCTAGTCTTGGTGGGAAGAAATATTGTTTGGTGATTGTTGATGACTATTCAAGATTTACTTGGGTTTATTTCTTCAAGACGAAGGATGAGACCCAACAAGCCGTCATCGACTTTTCCAATATTGTTCAACGCCAATACAATGTCCCTATTTGGTCATTAGGAGTGATAATGGCTCCGAGTTCAAGAACTACACCTTAAATGAGTTTCTTAGTGAAGAGGGGATTCGTCATCAATATTCCGCTGCATATACCCCTCAACAAAATGGTGTAGCCGAAAGGAAGAACCGGACTCTCATGGATATGGCAAGGTCTATGTTGGCGGAGTTTAAGTCTCCACTATTCTTATGGGCCGAGGCTATCTCCACGGCGTGTCACTCATCTAACCGGCTATTCTTTCGTGTTGGCAAGAAGTTTACATCTTATGAGATGCTCACCGGCAACAAGCCCAATGTCTCCTACTACCGAGTATTTGGTTGTAAGTGTTTCTATAAGAACAAAAGTGTTCGTTTGTCTAAATTTGAATCTAAAGCTTTAGAGGGTGTTTTTGTTGGGTACGGTGCCGAATCTCACACCTATAGAGTCTATGACAAACCGTTGGGAAAGTCATAGAATCTTGTGATGTGAGGTTCGATGAGAATGACGGCTCCCAAGTGGCGCAATTTCATGTTTGTGATGTAGATAATGAAGAGCCTCAAGATGCTATAAGAAGAATGGGCATTGGTTTCCATCGTCCCGTTGAGATTCATTACGAGTCTCCTCAAGCAAGTCCAAGCTCCATTCAAGTGGAGGCCTCTTCATCACAAGTTGAAACGGCGCCTATCATGGAAGCAAATGATGCACCACCCAAGAACAAGTTCAAGACCCTCCTCATGTTGACCAAGTTGCTATGCAAGAACCAAGTTCTCCTATTGTTGATGCTAGCCAAGGTCATGACCAAGATCAACCCTCTCCTTCATTGTTGAAGATGTGCTTCAAGATGATCAAGGTCAACATTCCGGTCAAGACGGGGACTCAAATGATCAAGATGATCAAGAGATACCTCCAAGATGCAATAGAGATATCGAAGCCCGTCGTAAAGCAAGAATTGTAAGAGACTTTGAATTAAAGGTCACCATCTAGAAACATCATTGGTGACCACAAGAAGGGTGTTACCACAAGAAGGCAATTGGCAAACTTTAGTGAACATCAAGCTCATATTTCCATGGTGGAACCAAAGAAAGTGTTTGAAGCTCTTGAAGATCCGGATTGGTTAGAAGCTATGCATGATGAACTCAATAACTTCAAGCGCAACAAAGTGTGGAATCTAGTTGAGAAGCCAAAAGATTGCCGCAATGTTATAGGCACAAAGTGGATTTCAAGAACAAGCAAGATGAGCATGGAATGGTTGTGAGGAACAAGGCAAGATTGGTTGCACAAGGGTACTCTCAAGTTGAAGGCATTGATTTTGGAGAGACTTATGCACCCGTGGCTCGCCTTGAGTCCATCCGTATCCTTCTTGCATATGCATCACATCATAACTTTAAATTGCAACAAATGGATGTGAAAAGTGCTTTCTTAATGGTCCTTTAAAGGAGTTGGTATATGTTAAGCAACCACCGGGTTTCGAGGACCCTAAATTCCCTAACCATGTCTACAAGCTTGATAAGGCGCTCTATGGTCTCAAACAAGCACCTCGTGCTTGGTATGAGCACCTAAGAGAGCTATTGCTAGACCGTGGATTTGAATTGGGGCAAATCGATCCCACTCTTTTACCAAGAGGGTCAAAGGGGAGCTTTTCATATGCCAACTTTATGTTGATGATATTATATTTGGCTCATCTAACAAAGCTTTCAATGATGAATTTTCAAAGCTTATGACCGATAGGTTCGAGATGTCTATGATGGGCGAATTGAAGTTCTTTCTCGGTTTTGAGATCAAGCAATTGAATGAAGGGACTTTCATCTCTCAAACCAAATATACCCAAGACATGCTCAAGAGGTTCAAATGCACAATGCTAAGGGCAAGCGGTTTCCCATGGACACCAAATGCCATCTTGAACTTAACCCCGACGGTATCGATGTTTGCCAAAAACTTTATCGCTCTATGATTGGTTCTTTGCTTTATCTTTGTGCATCTAGACCCGATATTGTGTTGAGTGTAGGGGTGTGTGCAAGGTATCAAGCCGCTCCTAAAGAAAGCCACATGGTGGCGGTCAATAGAATCCTTCGATATTTGGTTGATACCCCAAGGTTTGGTTTGTGGTACCCAAAGGGCACTAATTTCTCTCTTGCCGGGTACACGGATTCGGATTGGGCCGGTTGCAAGGATGATAGGAAATCAACTTCCGGGGCATGCCAATTTCTTGGTAGGCCTTGGTGAGTTGGTCTTCTAAGAAGCAAAATTGTATATCTCTATCTTCCGCCGAAGCCGAGTATGTGGCGGCCGCAAGTGCATGCACTCAATTGTTATGGATGAGGCAAACTTTAAAGGAATACGGTGTCAATTGTGACAAAGTGCCTCTTTTATGTGACAATGAAAGTGCTATCAAGATTGGCCACAATCCGGTGCAACACTCAAGAACGAAGCATATTGAGATTCGTCATCATTTTATTCGGGATCATATTGCTCGTGGTGATATTGAGCTTGGCTATATTCCAACCAAAGATCAACTTGCCGACATTTTCACGAAGCCACTTGATGAAGCAAGATTCACCTTCTTGAGGCATGAGCTAAATATCGTGGATTCTAGGAGCTTGACTTGACCATCTTGCATACACACCTATTTCTTGACTATCTATTTGGTTTAGGTGTAGGCATGGACATAGGGGGAGTGCGGTCCTAATCCATTGGACTATCCCTCCCCCCATTATGCCGATAGTAAGAATTCATTTGCATCTCTATATTCGTTCTATGAATTGTGAGCTTAAATGACGAGTAGTGGCCGTGGACCCAAGATATATCTTCGCGGTGTCACACCACATACTCATACATGGTGGCCTCGGCCACCGCCCTCTTCCTTGTGAAGAGTTGGTTTCATTTGGATTTTTTTGGTTTTCTAGTGCTCCTATGGAAAACATGCTCAATTTGGTTTTTGTGTGTTTGCTTCTTGCAAATTGAGTATGAAGTACCATCTCCAGTGTGTTGATCTAATCCTATGCCTTTCTTCTATCTCAAAACAACTTCCATCTTGCACAAGTTCAAAATCCTTACCAAAAAAGAAAACTGGGGTTTCTTAGGAGGCCCCGGTAGTACCGCCTGGTGGGATCCGGTAGTACCGGGCTCTGAATCTAAGCAGTTCTACTGCTCGCAAAGATTCAGGCCCCGGTAGTACCGGATGGTCCGCCCCGGTACTACCGGGAATCGCGGGTATCAAAATATCCAGTGCGGGCGGGGTGGGGGTTATTCCCCATTCTTCCCCACCCGCACACACCCACCCCGCCGCCTCCTCTGTCCCCTGCTCCGGCCGCCGCCCTAGGCCGCCGGTCTCCGCCATCTCCGGCCAGATCTGCTCCGTGGGAGCGATCCCCTCGTCGATCTCCTCCATGGCCTCCGGTATTTCCCCGTTCTTTGCATTCTTTGTTTCTAAATCTTGAAACCTAGATGTATGGAGAGGAAACATTGGTAGCTCCGTTGGCAACGGTTAAATTGGATGGATGATCACCTAGGCCTTGTTAGCTAGCCTTTGTGTGTAATGTATGGTTGAATCTCTCAATTTTGTGCCATTCTGTCTTGAATCGGCTCAGCCGGTACTACCGGGCTAGGCCCGGTACTACCGGGTTTTCCAAATTTGCTCGATTCAACCTCTCTTTACATCTATTGGCTAGTTTTTGGTTCCTTAATCCGTGAACTTGTGCACTCATCTATTCCCTGCCCTACCTCTATGCTGTTTCACAGGTAGCCGCCGTGGTGGTAAGAAGCCACGTCTCGTGGATGATGATATTGAGGAAGAAGAAGAAGAGGAAGTTTTGCCTGCTCGCACCACAGCCAGAACTCAAGCAAGAGGAAAAACTCCAGTTGCTGCTCGTACCACCACTGCCTCCCACTAGAGCCGCAAAGCACTTCACTTATGGAAGAATGATGACTATCAGAAGCTCAGAGAAGAGAATCCCTATGCTGAGGAGAGGTCACCTCTTGTGCGGAATCCGCACTTTTACACAAATGATCAAGAAGCCATCTACAAGGAAATCTATCTCCACAAGAAGTACTCCGTGGTTGACCAACACACTCTTGATCTTCCTTACATGAAAAACTCGAAGCACAAGGGCTATTTTGATGAGACACTTGCAATGTGTGAAGAGTTTGGACTGATTGACATCATGAAGGAGAACCATCCCTACATAGAGTACTACATTATTCAGTTCTTTGCCACCGTCTACTTGACCATGATGAAGCCCGGACTCTATGGTGGATGACCAAGGACACCTTGCTTTCTGCCACCTTGGCGGAGTTTGGAGAGGTTCTAGGCTATGAAGACAAGGGTGAAAGTGTTGCTAGTGGATGGAGATGCCATGACAATGATCGATCCAGCTCCAAGGATGTTCTAGGACCAATCACTATGGAAAGAGGCACCACTGGTAAAACTGCTCATCTTGTGCGTCCATTTGAGATTCTCCACCGTGTCTATAGGGAAACTATTGCTCCCCGTGTGGGAAACTGGGATGAGGTTCATGGCTACATGTTTGACCTACTCAAGCTCTCCTATGAAAATCAAGGCAAAGGCAAGAAGCTTGATGTGATGGATTGGATGTGGAATGACTTGTGGTCCACAATCATTGATAGAAGGGCCCCCATCTATGGCCCATTCATTATGAAGCTCATTCGCCGCAAGTGGGCTCTCAAGAAGAATGGAGAAGATATCATGAAGGATGGCAGCCCCGTTGTGCTCATCTGGTGAAGGAACTGCGTATCAAGGCTCATCTTCCTCCCAAAACGAAGCCCATTGATCCTGAGGCTGCTGCTGAAGCTGAGAGAGCTAGTGGGAGTGCACCTCCCCTTGAGGAACCTTCATGGTTCAAGAAGCTGCAGATTAAGGCCAAGAGGGCCTTTTGCCTCAAACTTGATTTGGAAGACCGTCTGTATGAAGCTCATGTGTATCACAAGAAGGCAGCACAGCGACAGAAAGCAATGATGAGGCATATGCAGATTCCAGTCTCCGATGGTTCTGAAGAAGTAATCACTCCAAAGGAGGAATGGGTGTCCAAGCAAGGTTTCTGGAGTGATGAAGATGCTCCTCCAGATGGTGATCGCTTCCAGGCCTCCTCCTCTTCGACCCACCACGGCGCGGGTGGAGCTTGATGCTCCTAGGGACGTGTTAGCATCGCGCTTCTCCCTTTTTGGCATTTCGATGACAAAGGGGGAGAATGTGTTCTATTAGGTTGTGCCGTGGGATTTGCATGGGAGGAACACAAGCTTGCACTTCGTTTGATCTTTATGCTTGTGTTCCATCTTTATTTGGATATTTGCTTTGAACTTCTCTATGCATGATGTAAGACATGCCATGACCTTGTGTTATTGTAATAAGACCTATCTAGTATGGTACTTGCTTATTGTTGCTTATATTGTGCAAGTTGTTATAATTGTTTATCCATATGAACTTGCTTGGTTTGTAAAATATAGGGGGAGCTCCGCCCATTTTATATGGTGTGTTTTTGCATTCAAAAGCAAATTCCTAATAAACACACAATTTGGAGAGCCCCGTCTATCTTTTGCAAATCATTTGTTTCTCCTAAGTGTGTTGTCATCAAACACCAAAAAGGGGGAGATTGAAAGGGCATATCCTTCCCCAAAGTGTTTTGATGTTTGTTGACAACACACTTAGATGTCTAATGTGTGTGCTAAAAGTGTGCAGGATTGTATCAGTTATATTGCACAGGTTTTGTCTCAAGAAAAGGAAGAAATGCTGTCTTCATTGCGTCAGCCGGTACTACCGGGTTCACCCCGGTACTACCGGGTGTTCTGCCGTGCGGAACTACCGGCCCAGTACCGGGCCCAGTACCGGATCTCAAATGCTCTCTGGACTCGCGCGATTTTATCCGGTAGTAGCCCCGGTAGTACGCGGTACTACCGGGTGGGGAGCACTACCGGACCAGGCGGTCCGGTACTACCGATGCGCGCAGGGAGGAGGCGTTGACCAGTCTTTCGCAGGCCGTCCGTTCCCTGTCAGTCGGTACTACCGGGCGAGGCCCGGTACTACCGCTGCGGGCTGTTTACAGCTTCAACGGCCAGATTTCTGGGAGGGGTATTTATTCCCCTCCACCTACCTCCGGCTCCCTAGCTTGAACACTTGAAGAACACCATTGATTGCAAGCTCAAGATTTGATAGATCTCCCAATCCCTCCACCCAAACTCGTTGATACTTGGAGGATTGAAGGAGAAGCCCCGGATCTACATCTTCACCAAGCCGTTCTTCATTTCCCCCTCATTCACTTGAGGGACCCTTTGCTAGGATTTCCATTGGGAAAACCTAGCCTCATATTGTACTCACTTGATTGTCTTTGTGACAGATTTGTAGCTGTTCGGGAGCCCCCAATCCTCTTGTGGGTTGTGCCCCGGATCGTTGTTGTAAGGGCTCCGGATTCCGCCTTGAAGGATTCCGATAGTGGAAGGTGAACCAAACCTTTGTGGTGCGGTTCATCGGAGAAGAAGGTGCACCCGCCTTTGTGGCGGTTGAGTTTTGACCTTTGTGGTAGCTCACACCTCTCCAACGAGACGTACTCCCCTAAAAAGGAGGAACTCGGGATTACATCCGTGTCTCCGCGTGCTTTCACTTTCGGTTACTTCTATCCTTGTTTATAGTCTTTACTTCGTGTATCTTGTTTAGTTGCTGCTTGTCATATAGGTAAATTCACCTTAGTTGCATATCTAGAGAATTTACCTTTTGTGTCAAGCCTAATTTGAAAAAGTACTAAAATTGAAGTAGCACCTATTCACCCCCCCCCCCTCTAGGTGTCATACGATCCTTTCAGACTCGCTTGAGGTCTGTGAGCCTGCTTCGGCTTCTGGCGTCCACTCGAATTTGTCTGCTTTCTTCATCAGTCGATAGAACGGGAGTGCTTTTTCGCCTAGTTTGCTGATTAATCGACTGAGTGATGCCACTCGACCCGCTAATTTTTGCACGTCATGGAGCTTTGAAGGCCTTTGCATCGTCAAGATGGCCTGTATTTTCTCTGAGTCCGCCTCGATTCCACGAGCCGAAACTAGATACCCCAGGAGCTGCCCGGCTGGCACGCCGAACGTGCACTTCTTCGGGTTGAGCTTGATGTGGAAGCGTTTGAGGTTTGCGAACGTCTCTCGCAAGTCATCGAGTAGTGTGTTTTCCTCCCTTTTTGTAATGACGATGTCGTCTATGTAGACCTGTACGTTTCGCCCAATTTGCTTCTTGAGGCAGTCTTGCATCATGCGCTGGTAGGTTGCGCCTGCGTTCTTGAGCCCAAAAGGCATGGTTGTGTAGCAGTAGACCCCGAGTGGGGTTATGAACGCCGTTTTCTCTTTGTCCTCTTCCTTCATCCTTATCTAGTGGTAACCTGAGTAAGCATCCAGGAAGGACAAGCGAGCGCACCCGGCGGTGGAGTCGACGATCTGGTCGATTCGAGGTAGTGGAAAGTGATCCTTTGGACATCATTTATTGAGTGCTGTGAAATCTACACACATCCGAAGGATATCTGTGTGTTTCTTCTCTACAAGTACGAGGTTAGCCACCCATTGTGATTTCTAGATTTCTCTGATGAAACCTGCTGCGAGTAGTCTGTCGACTTCGGCTTCAACTGCGGTTCTTTTCGGGCCGGATATGCGGCGCATTGTTTGCTTGACTAGTTTAGCATCTGGAAATAATTGGATAGAGTGCTCGACGAATTCCCTGGGAATACCTGGCATGTCGGCTGGACACCACGCAAATATATCCCAGTTCTCACAGAGGAATTTGACGGGCGCGCTTTCCTATGCGATAGGCAGACTCGAAGAGACATTGACTGTCTTGGTCGGATCAGTCGGGTGCACCTGATGCAACCTTGTGTCATTGGTAGCATTGAATGCTCTGTCGACTGCCACCTTCTTTTGCTCCGGCATAAGTGTTCGATCGTTGGAGACCGCTAGATCGGCGAGTGTTGCTTCCATGCCGAACATCTCAGAGATTTCGCTGAACTCTCGGTCGCAAGAGTCGGACTTTTGGAAGTTTCCTTTGACTGTGATTACTCCTTTTGGTCCAGGCATCTTCAGCTGGAGGTATGCATAGTGTGGGACCGCCATGAATCGAGCGAACGTCGGGCGTCCAAGTATGGCGTGGTATTGTGACTTCCAGTCGACAACTTCGAACTCAATCTACTCTGTCCTGAAGTGGTTCTTGTCCCCGAACATTACATCGAGTTGTATGGTGCCTTCTGGGCTTATTGCTTTGCCTGGGACGATACCGTGAAAGGTATTTGAGGATTTTGGCAGGTTTTCGACTGACCTGTTCATTTTGCGGAGCGTGTCTGCGAAGATGATGTTTATGCCGCTGCCACCATCCATGAAGATCTTGGACATGGCGTAGCCTCCAATCTGTGCGTCGAGTACCAGAGCAGAGTGCCCTGGACGAACGACCGATGGTGGGTGGTCCTCTGTGCTGAAGCTTATTACAGTTTCGGATCCCTTCAAGAATTCAGTTATGGCAGGGGTGACATGACCGCCATATTTACTTGTCGAGTGCGAAGTTTCTGCTCCCTGTTGGAAGGGCGACCTTTCTGTATCATGTACATCTGCCCTTGGGCGGAGGGTACTGAGGTTCGTCCACCCGAGTACGGGTTATATGGCACCCGCGATATTTCCGCCTGCAGCAGCTGTGGTGGTGGAGGTGGTGCCATCAGGACGGGCACATTGTTTGGCTGAGGCACAGGTGCAGGTGCGGGTGCGTGTGCGGCTGCTGTCTTTCTGAGTTGCACGTATTCAGACGCTAGTTGGTCGAATTCTCTGCAGTTTCGCATCGAGTGATTGGAGCGCAATTTTCCATCTTCGCCTTTGTACAGGTGGAATCTGCAATCAGCATCCATCTTGTCATCGAATGATCGCTCGTTTTGTGCGCTGGAGCGCGACTTGCGCCAGTCTTTCTTCTTGTAGCTGTCGCTACGTTGGCCGCGATCTCGACTGTCCCGGCGATCATCTCGACTATCCCGGCGATCATCTCGACTGTCCCGTCGATCTTCTGACCGTCGGTCGCTTCTGTCGTGGTCGTTGCGGGGTGGAGAATCCAGCCGCCATGAATTCGGATCTGTCGTCGTCGTAGTGACGTTTTGAACGTTTGCGCCTCCGATCGTCTCTGAATGAGTCTATGCGGCTTCGACTGCCGCTTTCGTGATTGTCACGGGTGAGGACCCGCGTGTGGTGCGCGCCATGTCTTCTCCTCTTCCCACTCAGTCGCGATCTTCAGGAGGTTAGCCACAGAGGTTGGCTTTTGGCGACCAAGTGCTTCTTTGAAGTCTCGCCTGGCGAGGCCCATGATGAAAGCATCCATGGCCATATCTTCTGAAATTACTCCAACTGAGTTGCGTATCTTAGTCCATCGTCGGATGTATGACCTCAACGTTTCGTCTGACCGTTGAGCGCAGGCTCGCAGTTCTTCGAACGTTTTTGGGCGCTCACATAGAGGCTCAATTTTTTTGATAAAATCTGCGCGGAAGTGATCCCACGAGTCGTATGTTGATGGAGGTAGAGATTTGAGCCAGTCGCGGGCTGTGCCTTCGAGCATGAGTCGTATGTTTGCATGGTTGTGATGTTCGTGCCTCGCTGGCACGCGACAGCCAGTCTGTAGTCCTCCAGCCATCCTGAAGGTTCCTGTCGACCCGTGTATTTGGGCTGTTCAGATGTGAGTTTGAACCCTTTGGGCATCCGTGTCTCGCGGACGCGTCGAGTGAAGCACAGAGCTCCGTGTGGCTCAGGCTCCTGATCAGAGTACGAGTCGCTACTGTAAGATCTGCGTGATCTGCTCCTGGACCTGCGCCACCGTGAGCCGCTCCTTTCCTTCGAGTGGTGATGGCGACCACTGCGATTATGTTCCTCACGACGCGTGTCTACTATGGCACGATCTCGACTCCCTCCTGGAGTTTTTGGGATTTGGCGTATGGCCTTCGCCGCTAAGGCGAGTGATTTGATCTGTTGGCGATGTAGTTTTGCATTGGGGTCATCCGCTAGAGGCTTGATTGCCTTTAGGTATGCTGCAACAGTAAAGAGAGCACCCACAGCTGTTTTGGGTACTGGCACTCCCTCCTCGTCGAATGTCATGAAAGAGTGGCCTAAGTTGCGGGTGAGTGCTGCCCTCTCATCTGCCGTGAGGTGTGACAGCCTTGATCTGGGTCTTGTGTCTGCTCCCCCGGTGGAGCTCAGGGAGAGTTGTCTTCTTCGTGCACTCGACAAGCTAGCCTACTTTTTACGTTCTTCGAGTGTTGCTCTGATCTGCTGCAGTCGAAGCGATTCCTGCCAGTTGAAGTACTGGAAGGTCAACATCTCCTCTCGTGTTGCGTCTGCTGGCATCATTGTGCACTCCTTGATGACTTTATCTGCTTTTGCTACCATCTCAGCAGTAATTGTGAGATTTGTGACTCCATCCGGCATAGTAACTGTGCATGGGAATTCCGTAGGCCTGCGACTGGCCGCAGCATCAGATGATTCTGCGGCGAAGGCAACGTAGACCTGCTGGGGTATCACCCGAGGGTATGTATGTGTTTTCGAGTCCCGTCATCGACTCGACGTCTTCATCAAGGCTCATGTCGGAGTCGATATGCTCGTCGAGTGGTCCATCTGGATGGATCTCGCTGTCGATGTCTTCCTCGCCTATGCTCATCTCGGTGTCGGCGAAGTTGTTATGAATCTCGAAGTCGAGGTTGTTGTTGGTGCAGATCTCGGAGTCGACGTGGTTGTCGATATGAGTTTCGGGCTCGTCGAAGTCGCTGAGGGAGATCCCGCAGTCGAAGCTATCCTCGAGTGGGAGATCGAGCTCAGGATCGTTTGTGCGGTATGCTTACTTGGCCTCCTCACCTTGGAGTTCTTCAATGAGCTCGTTGATCTCTCGAGTCAACATGGTTGTTGCAGACGAGCAGGCTTGGAGGATCGACGTATGGACGCAGTTGATGGATCCGCAGTCGAAGGAGCCGCAACTGATGGAGCCTCGGGTGCGGAAGTCGTGAGTAGGCGTGGATCTGTCAAGTCCTGCACACCAAGCTTGTTAACGAAAAAATTGAACGAGCCAATGGTTAAACCCAAACCTGACTCGAGATCAGCGAACGTCTCTGGAATTCTGGCGAGTGTGGCTCGAAGTCCATCAGAGGATCTGATGTGCTTTTTGCAGGTGAGGCAGGCGTGCTGCCGTTTGTCGAGTGAGTCGGCGAGTTGCCGTGTGCCGCCCGAGTCGGCGAGTTCTGGTTTGTTGATGCAGCCGGCGAGTTGCCGTTTGTGGATCCGATCGGCGAGTTGCCGTTTTCCGATGGAACCGAAGAAACCGTGAGTCCAGCACTATTCTTTCCCACAGACGGCGCCAATTGACGAGGGGTTAACTTATCAAATCCCATGGTTAAGGACCTAGGTTGAGATTATGGGGAGAGAACGTGGTAGTACTGGTAATTTCGTCGGCTGACAAGCAGAGGCAAAGATTTACCCAGGTTCAGGCCTCCGGAGAGTAACACCCTACTTCCTGCTTGTCTGGTATTGATCGTGTGGGATTATGTGGTTACAGGGAAGCTCCGGCGAGATGTCGATCTCGCTAGGGCTTTGGGTGGTTCGAGTATTGCGTGTCTTGGATCGGCGGCCCTCCCAATCTTTATATAATAGGCTGGGTCTGGGGAGTTCGTAACCGACCCAGATTACATGTAAGGAAAGCCTAAACCGACTATGCCTATGTCTAATCTTGGAGGATACTCCATCTTGTTGGGCCTTTCGTCATGGGCTTCATGTAGGCTCTTGATAGTTGGGCCTTAGTCGATACGTGCACCAGGTACCCTTATGGTAGGGTACCCGAGATGTATATCCTTGTCAGTTGGTTAAATACCTTTTACTTAGAATTTATTGCTTTATGAGATAACTATTATGCAAAACTCTTTGATGCTTGTCTCGAAAGTACTATTCATGAAAAGTTTTTGCTTATAAGATTCAGTTGTTTGCTCAGTATCTACTTGCTAGCAAACTATAGACCATTGACCTGGATCACTTCATTCATAACATGTGCTTTACAATACTATTTAATCAAGATTATGATGGTAGCATGTCACCTCAGAAATTATTTTGTTTTTATCGTTTTACCTACTCGAGGACGAGTAGAACTAAGCTTGGGGATGCTTGATACGTCTCAAACGTATCTATAATTTCTGATGTTCCATGTTGATATTATACCAATTGTTACATGTTTTACATACACTTCATAGCATTTTTATGCATTTTTAGGGACTAACCTATTAACAAGATGTCACAGTGTCAGTTCCTGTTTTCTGCTGTTTTTGTATTTCAGAAAAGCTGTTCTGGAAATATTCTCGGAATTCGACGAAACCTGGACATGACCTCCTATTTTTCCAACACGTACACGAAGTCCGAAGGAGAGACGGAGGCGACCGAGGAGGGCGCCACACCCTAGGGCGGCGTGGCCCCCCTCCAACCGCACCGTGGTGGGGTGGGGCCCCCGGGTCGCACCAGCTGCCGCCCTTTCGCCTATTATTCATCTTCACAGGAAAACCGTAGACACCCGAGCCTCCATCCACGAAAAGTTCCGTAGCCGCCGCCGTCGTCAACCCTAGCTCGGGAGGGTTCTGAAGCTCTTCCCGGCACCCTGCCGGAGAGGGGAATCATCACCGGAGGGCTCTACATCACCATGCCTGCCTCCGGAGTGATGCGTGAGTAGTTCATCTTTGGACTACGGGTCCATAGCAGTAGCTAGATGGTTGTCCCTCCACTTTATGCTATCATGTTTAGATCTTGTGAGCTGCCTGTTGGGGATCGAAGACAGAAAACAAAAAACTTCCTATCGACGATAACCATAAACTAGCCAAGATCTAACTATGCAGATATACTATACGAAGGAGGACGGAGTACATACCCTTGTAGACCGAAAGCAGGATTACGTTCCCACACAAACGTTGCCGATGAAGCCGACGAAGCCGACCTCGAGGTCGTGTAGAGGAAGTAGTCGTACTCCCAGCGCCACGTAGTAGCGCCTCGCAGTTCCACACACGTGCGGTGTAGATGACGACCTCCGAGCTCCAGATCCAGCAGAGCAGCGGAAGCGGAAGATTGGATCTAGCAGCACGGCGGTGTGCGTACATGGTGGAGAAACTTCTCTCCTCGTACGCAGCTCCGAAACGGAACCACGCTCAAGGTAGGAGAGAAGGAGAGAAATTGGGTGAATCTCCAAGGCATGGGGGGGTCCCTATTTAAAGGAGAGGGGGGAGACCTTCTCCCTTGGCTAAGCCATGTGGGACTAAACCCCACATGGTTGGCCGGCCCTGGTGGGCCCCATTCGGCCCACCCAGGGTGGCTGGCCCTCCTCCCCTTTTTTCTTTTCCTTTTCTTTTAGGGAATTTTCCCCTAATGGGCCTCTAAGGCCCATTTAGGTTTTAATGCCTTTTAAATTTGAATTTAATTAAATAAAAAATATATTTAATCACTAATAACACTTATTAATATTAAATACATATTATTTAATTCATTCGGACCCCGAAAACATATTTCGTTGCCTCCGATCAACATCGGACAAGTTCCGGAACACTTCCGGAGTTCCCGGTTTCTATCTCTCTTATATCCAATCAAATCGTCACCTACCCTTAAGTGTGTTACCCTACGGTTCGGGATCACTCCAGACATGATCGAGACACGTTCTCCGATCAATGACTAACAGCGGGATCTGGATACCCATGATAGCCCCTGTGCGTCCATGAATGACTTTTATCGTTTGAACCTTTAGACGTCCAGTCTCATCCTCTTGCCTAGCGATACTTAGATTGTCCGAGCGTTGTTCTCTGGTATCACGATTACCGAGCATGACCTCATCACCGACAAATCTATCTTTACTCGTCTGTGATATTACATCCCCGTGACCTAGTCACATGCTTGCAAGCTCATTGATGAAATCTCACCGAGTGGGCCCAGAGTATTTATCCTGCTATTTCCGCTCTTGATCACTCGCTTCTACTGCTTGCTTCTGATACCCGAAAGTGTCACCTTTATTGTCACGCTATATAAGACATGCCGTTTGATGCAACCAGCCGCATCTTCCAGAAGCAGAGATTTGATATGATCTCACAGTCAAGGTATGAACACTACGTTTCTATATTTTGGGTATGTCCATCACATCATTCACCTAATGACATGACTCCGTTGTCAACCGACGTAATTATCCATGATCAGGAAACCTTGATCATCTGTTGCCCAACGAACTAGTTAAATAGAGGCTACTAGGGACCTGGTTGTTTTCATACCACACGTGTATTAATGTTTCCGCGTAATACAGTTATAGCATGGTATTTAAAACATATTATGAACAATTGAGATATGACACATAAAATCACTTTATTAATTGCCTCTAGGGCATATCTCCAACAGTCTCCCACTTGCACTAGAATACCAATTAATCTAGTTTACAACTTGGTAAAAGCTTAACACCTATAGCAATATGGTGAATGCTTGTCTCGTGGAAGAGGTTCAGTCAACAGATCTTCTCACATTGAGATCTGTATGTGCTTTGCAACACTACTATGTCACCTAGTTTGACATCATCTCGTATCATATGATAACGGTGAAATATATGCTTGTTGATGGAGTGAGACTCAAAAATTTCACACAGCATGAGCCTTAAAAGTCGAAGAGATCTATTAAGGGAAACCAGGCATGCTCGGAAAAGCTACTCAGTCCAATCATACTTGCTACTTCCAAAATAGCCATATATTTCTATACCTATGTAGATTATGCGATAGTGCATTCATATGCAATTTCGCAAGCTAACCCTTTTACGACAGTGCATTCATATGCAAATTCGCAATATAACCCTTTCTTCGAAACAAAGGACTTCTCATGTATGAGATTTCTAGCCGTATGGGTCAATGTCATAACTTGCATCATCGTAACCCTTTGACGGCAAGTTATCTCTTCACTCTCACCCATATAAGAAACATATCTTCAGTTCTCTGTAGACACTGAAGGATATACTTAACGTTTGTTCATTGATCCATCCAGGGATCACTCTAGAACCCGTTCTTCAACCAAGAACTTGGGTCACATCAAGCCAAGCTTTCAGTATGATAGAATCTATGACTAAGGCATAGAGGATGTCGGACATCTTTTTTTTTCAATAACTATCGCTGAAATGCCAAGATAATATTTTACCTAGTCATACAAGTAAGAATCCTTTTCTTTGATTGTTCTATTCTGAAACATTTTAGAATCTTGACCTAGAAAAATATTCCGACCTAATGTTACTAAGCCCCTTGATCTATACGAATTATAGATTTAAAGCCTAATACTCTAAACTTCATTCATAGAAAATTTAATCACTTAAATAATCATTCATACTTTACTAGAGGATTGTATCATTCTCAATATGTCATTACATATAAAGTCTGGAATGACACCTAGCTCCCACTCAAATATGCCTTCCACATATAAGACAAGGGAATTTCCTTTTAGCTCCCACTCACTTCTTGTAACTGCAGGTTTCTTCAACTATTTTGGACAACTCCAAAATCCTTTGATCACATTATCAAAATGAAGATTCCAGCTCCGATATACTTGCTTCAACCCATAAATGGACAACTAAAGTTTGCATACATGTCTAGCATCCTTAGGATCAACCAAACCTACTTGTTGTACCGGTTACAACTCTTCCTTAATGTTGCCATTAGGGAACACGGTTTTCTTCATCCATCCATCAATTTCCTAATTGATAATAATTGCTAGAACAATCCTAAATAAACTTAGGCATCGCCACTTGAGACACAATCTCGTTGCGGTCAACTTTTGAATTTGTCAAAACAGTTTTGTGACAAATCGATCCTTATAGACGGTTGTCTTTCCGTCAGCGTCTATTTATCATAAAATTCCATTTACTTTCAATGGCCTGAATGCCATTAATAAAATATACCTAAGTCATTACTTAGTTATTGTACATGGATTTTATCTCGGATTATATATGGCTCATAGCCATTTCACGGACTTAGGTCCACCATCGCTTCTTTGTAGTTCGTAGGTAATTTCACGTTCCATAAACATGACATTTCATAACAAGATAGTCGTAGCACATGGTGCGGAAACTATTCTCGTATGCCTACGATCTTAGTATGAGCTTAGAGCATCATGATCATTATCATTAGCTTTCTTTCATCTATGGAGGACGATATCGGAACAGTTTCCGGTACCGAAACAGTTTCCGTTGCGTCACTCTGATGTCTGGAGAGGAAGTTCATTAACTCCATCCTGCTCTACTTTCTTTCTCACTTATACCTTCGGACAAGAACCTGTTTCTTGAGTAAGGTATATTCCGGCAACAATTTTACCTTTTTGTCGTGAGACACGTACCCAACTAATTCTTTTAGGTACACTACAAATATTTATCCATTTTAGGTTTAATCGTATCGAAATACCAAAACGACAATCTAGGCTAAAAGCCATGCCATAATTCATATGGTATTGCCTCCATGGATTTAGATGGTTTCCCTACTATCTAAAGTGAATGTTCTGTTCCTACCATACGACTCTAATGATCACAACAATTCGATAAGAGATATAATTAATAACACACAATCCAATATCGTGTGATTACGACGTTCTAACACACCATAACATTGTGATGTTCCATACGGCGTAATTTGTGGAACTCTTTTCACAAGTCTTCCAATGATATGCCAAACTCATAACTCAAATCCTCGTTCCCTCGATCTGTATCGTAGGAAATTGATTATCTTGTTAAGTTTACTTTCCTACTTTACTTCTAAACTTTATTTGAATTTATCAAACTATTCAGACCAGCATTTCATTAAGCGGATGCCCATACATCTACTTAAATCAATCTTTGGTAAAGTTTACTAAATAATGATTTCCACTACACGTTGAAATACTTCATTGATCCACACACATCAATTATGTATGATATTTCAATAAGTTATACGCCCGTTTCCTGAAAACGGTGTCTTAGTTATCTTGCAAGTGTCAGAAGATCAAAATCCAAAGACTCATAGATCCATCAGAATGGAGCTTCTTTATGCTTATAACTTTGACATGATTCAAAACGTGAGTGCCACATAAATGTGCTGTCATTACTAAGTTTGTATCCTTTGGCATGAATATTATAAATGTATGAACTACTAACATTTAGATTCACATATGAACGTTCCATTCACGATCGGTGTATGATCATTATATCGCTCATAAATGTAGGACAACGATTTGTCACTAACAAATATGAATGATTGTCTCGCAAGAGAAAGACACTTATAATGATCATGCTCACAAGCGATCAAAAGGAATATTTGTTCAAATCCAAATTAATCCAAATGGTGGATGTTGAGAGAGAGTGTCTATGGATCACAACATGTTTACTTGCCATCATCAACACACATTGTCTCCTCATCCTTCCAAGCTACTCAAGCAGAAAATCTTGTTTTCATAAAACATGACTAGTATCACAACTTAGTCACTGCAGTGAGTACGTTGTTTACGTCAAAACATTTATAATGTGTATATCATATATATACCATCATCATTGATGACTTTCCGGCGATCTGCTTCATCTTCTAGATTCTGCAATGTAATCAAGAATTCATGAAGGTGAATGATTCCCCTTTCATGACATAGTCTATGACAAACTATTTGCACCTGGCAACGTTGTCTGTCATCAAGTGATCGAGTTGAGCGAGGCGTCTCAATGTCATCAAATATGACCAATGTCATCTAGTATGACCAATGTCATCCGGTATGACCAATGTCATCAGGTATGACTGCCACATGCTCTTCTAATGCGAGTGTTCTCTTCCATCCTAGTTGAGAAGAAAGCCTGATTTACGGTGAATACAGATCATCAATCTCAGCGACCATTCGCGGTCTGTCAACACGCACCCACAGTTCATTCTCAACGGCAGTGATCATAGCATACACTGGACTATGATGAAATTATCCGCACAAAACTTGATAATCTGAATTATCTTTTGTCAATGGAATCTCCGGTTTTATCTCCTAGCGGGTTTTGTATCGTATAGAGCTAAAAGGTTTGAAACAAGGAGTATCCTCAAGCTATGATATAAAACTATGAAGTTTGGACCCATCTCTTTTAAGTTTCTCAAAACGCAGGAATGCGCCTAAGTCTAACAGGGCTATAGAAGAGGTTATCATCTACAAAGGTTTTGCAAAGCATAAAGACTTTTGTTCATAATAAAATATGGGTTCTAGTTTTCAAAATAAACTAAGTTTTCAAAGTAAAACTAGTAGAACTCCCACTCAAGACGAGTATCCCTCGCATCGTCTTAGTGATTACATGATCCTCATTCGATACACTATCCCCGATCGTCACGGCCGATAGCATAGCTTCAAAGGTAGACATCGTTTATGTCAATCACAACAACTATGTGACTCATGCTTAACCTTTCGGTCACTGTGTTCCGAGGCCATGTCTGTACATGCTAGGCTCGCCATTATAACCTATAGCGTATTGCTTGTGCAACGTGGCTTACACCCACCTTATGCGAACGCAGATACGTCTGACACCCGATCGTCACGGCCTGCCTCGTAACGGAGAACTTTCGGTGGTGCACGCTATAGGAGAACACTACATGGTTTTAGGAGGGATCATCTTATATTTCTATCGCCGTGTAACTAATATATAAACATATATATATACACAATATAAGATGCACACAATCTACATAACATCTAGAATGAAACGTAATGCGACATGATATGGTCCTCCGCGCCGATGGTCTCCTTCGCGCCAACAGTTTTATAAACAATTTAATAAACCTACCTTGACCATATCACATTGCCCCTGCAAAATAAAGTTAGACGCTTTCTACTTTATCTTTTGCATATTTTACGTGGCTGCTAGGGCTTTCGCACAAGAACCGTTTCTTACCTACGAATACAACCACAACAGCGATAAGACAATTGTCTCTATTACACCCCTTTCAGGGCCCTCCATTGTAAATGCAATATCAACTATTGTAGGAGATTCAGACACCCGCCAGCCACATATACGGTACAAGCCGTATGTCAAGTGTGGAACCAGTCTCGTGTAAGAGTACGCGTAAAGTCGGTCCGGGCCGCTTCATCTCACAATGTCGCGATATAAACAAGTACACGCGAGAGGGTAATAAATGTAGAATCGATGCCCACATTCAACATGTGTTCTAACCGTATAGAAATATCTACGCATAGATTGGCTCTGATACCACTGTTGGGGATCGAAGACAGAAAACAAAATTTTTCCTACCGACGATAACCATAAACTAGCCAAGATCTAACTATGCAGATATACTATACGAAGGAGGACGGAGTACATACCCTTGTAGACCGAAAGCGGGATTACGTTCCCGCACAAACGTTGCCGATGAAGCCGACGAAGCCGACCTCGAGGTCGTGTAGAGGAAGTAGTCGTACTCCCAGCGCCTCGCAGTTCCACACACGTGCGGTGTAGATGACGACCTCCGAGCTCCAGATCCAGCAGAGCAGCGGAAGCGGAAGATTGGATCTGGCAGCACGGCGGTGTGCGTACATAGTGGAGAAACTTCTCTCTTCGTACGCAGCTCCGAAACGGAACCACGCTCAAGGTAGGAGAGAAGGAGAGAAATTGGGGTGAATCTCCAAGGCATGGGGGGTCCCTATTTAAAGGAGAGGGGGGGGGAGACCTTCTCCCTTGGTTAAGCCACGTGGGACTAAACCCCACATGGTTGGCCGGCCAAGGAGGGCAGCCGCCGGCCCTGGTGGTCCCCATTCGGCCCACCCAAGGTGGCTGGCCCTCCTCCCCTTTTTTCTTTTCCTTTTCTTTTAGGGAATTTTCCCCTAATGGGTCTCTAAGGCCCATTTAGGTTTTAATGCCTTTTAAATTCGAATTTAATTAAATAAAAAATATATTTAATCACTAATAACACTTATTAATATTAAATACATATTATTTAATTCATTCAGACCCCGAAAACATATTTCGTTGCCTCCGATCAACATCGGACAAGTTCCGGAACACTTCCGGAGTTCCCGGTTTCTATCTCTCTTATATCCAATCAAATCGTCACCTACCCTTAAGTGTGTTACCCTACGGTTCGGGATCACTCCAGACATGATCGAGACATGTTCTCCGATCAATGACTAACAGCGGGATCTGGATACCCATGATAGCCCCTGTGCGTCCACGAATGACTTTTATCGTTTGAACCTTTAGACGTCCAGTCTCATCCTCTTGCCTAGCGATACTTAGATTGTCCGAGCGTCGTTCTCTGGTATCACGATTACCGAGATGACCTCATCACCGACAAATCTATCTTTACTCGTCTGTGATATTACATCCCCGTAACCTAGTCACATGCTTGCAAGCTCATTGATGAAATCTCACCGAGTGGGCCCAGAGTATCTATCCTGCTATGTGGACTGGCAATTTGCGCTCTTGATCACTCGCTTCTACTGCTTCCTTCCGATACCCGAAAGTGTTACCTTTATTGTCACGCTATATAAGACATGCCGTTTGATGCAATCAGCCGCATCTTCCAGAAGCAGAGATTTGATATGATCTCACAGTCGAAGGTATGAACACTACGTTTCTATATTTTGGGTATGTCCATCACATCATTCACCTAATGACATGACTCCATTGTCAACCGACGTAATTATCCATGATCAGGAAACCTTGATCATCTGTTGCCCAACGAACTAGTTAAATAGAGGCTACTAGGGACCTGGTTGTTTTCATACCACACGTGTATTAATGTTTCCGCGTAATACAGTTATAGCATGGTATTTAAAACATATTATGAACAATTGAGATATGACACATAAAATCACTTTATTAATTGCCTCTAGGGCATATCTCCAACACTGCCTATCATGATCAAGATCATCTTATTGTAATGCTACATGTTGTGTTTGTTGGGATCCGATGAATATTGAATACTATGTCAAGTTGATTATCAATCTATCTTATATGTTATTTATGATCTTGCATGCTTTCCGTTACTAGTAGATGCTTTGGCCATGTAGATGCTTGTAACTCCAAGAGTTAGTATTTATGCTAGATAGTGGGTTCATGCCTCCGGTAATCTGGGAGAGTGACAGCAACTTTTAAGATTGTGGATGTGCTGTTGCCACTAGGGATAAAATAACCGATGCTTAGCTTAAGGGTGCGCCGTTAGGTCTAATGCATTTGTTTACATTACGCACATTACTTAATGCGATTATCCGTTGCTTGCAACTTAATACCAACGGGGAACTCGGTATGACAACCTGGAGGTGGATTATTAGTCATAGACGCTGTTGGATAACGGTCTATGTATTTTGTCGTAATGCCCACATGAATATCATAGTAATCATCATGTCATATATATGCATTGTCATGCGCTCAATATTTTGTCAATTGCCCAGCCGTAATTTGTTCACCCAGCATGTTAGTTATCTTTTATGGAGAGACACCACTAGTGAACTGTGGACCCCGGTCCATTCTTTTACACTGATAATACAACCAACTGCAATCATTGTTCCTTTTCATTCTATGCAATTAAACACTATTTTCCACACCATACGTTTAATCCTTTATTTTCAGCAAGCCAGAAAGATTGACACCCTTCCTGTTTCGTTGGGGCAAAGTAGTTTGATTGTGTTGTGTGCAGGTTCCACGTCAACAGCCGAACTCCCTTCCACACGCAAGTACTTTTCTGGCACCGTTGACAACCTTCAGAAGTGCTTCTTGCTCCTACTGGATCTGATAACCTTGGTATCTTACTGAGGGAAACTTGCTGCTGCACTGCTTCATACCTTCCTCTTGGGGTCTCCCAACGAACGTGTGTCCCACGTCATCATATGGGCATGAAATAATACCCATGGGTAGGGTCGTGGGTCGCTGATATGCCCGATAACAATACGGGCATGGGTCTCATGTAGGTCGACCCGATGAAACCCGACCCGATTGCCAGCCTTACTTGCAATATGCAATCTCTTACTACATCCCGAGGAAGCAAGTAATCATATCAAGGCACCCGGCTGGTGCACACCAGCGCCGTACGCTTGAATGGCAGCCGGGAGATGTCGTTCTACATATGGAAGAACAAGGAGCCCAATTTCCACCGCCTCGACGGCACCGGCCGAGGTGCGTCGACTTCGTAGCTGACCACCCGTTCACCTTCTTGCTGACTTAAGAAGTGTCGGCTGTAGTCCTCTTCGCAGCGCATGTCCTTGATCCTACACAGAGAGGGGCACCATGAGAAATATATGCACGAGTCCATGGTTTGTGCAAACAACATATAAATACTCTTGTTGTAGGGTCTCTAATTTATGGCAATATATTTTGGTTACTGTTCAAAAAAATATTCATATTATTTCCCAACATGCTCTTGCCTAAACTACCGTGACTCCCGTTCTGCGCCCCCTTCCCCTCCTCCCCACCACCTCCTCCCTCTCCGTCTGCAAGCCGCGCCCTAGTCCCGCACTCCGACGACGCTTGGGGATAGTGGACTATGCTATCGGAGCGGTAACCCTGGAGACGTGATTCTTGAGTCCGTGGATGGGGGATCAGGTGTGCTTGATGATTTCAGCGGGGGATTCTCCCCGAATATCCCCACCATCGCCGTCTTGAGTCATCGATCTGGAGGGATGGGCTCCGTGGAGGTGGGCCACATCACGGTGCACCTCTCGTCGGGTCCTGATGTGAGTCCGGTGCCGCCATGGCCAGAAGATCCTATGGCATTTCCATCTGTTGCAATTGGCGTGAGTTTGGAAGCTTCAAATCATGGCGGTCGTGCAATCAGTGTTGGTTCTGTTCATGGACCATCTGTCGGTGCTCATAGGTCGAATGAAGAGGCCGTGGAGGAATTTTTCGGACAACTATGAGTAATTCCATCATCTCCGGCCAAACATCCACCCCCTTTTCGGAGCATTCTATGTTAGTTGTGGAAAGGGGTCGCAAAAGCAGATCTCACCATTGGAGATTGCTTCCCTGCGCAACGATCTGCCCTATTCCACCACAAACCTCGAGTGATATGCGTGACTAAGGGTTCAAGGTCAGCTTCTGCATCGTACGCGGAGGTACGCCGCGGCTAGATGCACCCAGGGGCCGAGCCAACGCCTGGTCACGGTCGCGACCATGGAGGGGTTCCTTCGGTGGGTGCTCCCACCGCACCACCTACTACAGGGGTGACGTCACCTCCACCGCGTCAGCGCAATCAAGGGAAGGATCCTCGGCAATAGAACCAGTGTTACCAACATTGATATACTCAAATCAGCCAATGTACCCTAACTAACTCCTTGTGTAACAACCGCTTCAATAGGCCGGATACCATATTCCAGTTTGTCATCAGTCGCAACGAGGTGAAGCTCAGACTCAGGGTGTACAACAACAACAACAACAACAACAACAACAACAACAAGCAGCATGAGGTTAATTCTGACCGTACTGGATCCTCTTAGTCTGCTAGTTCTGAGGTGCTTCCTGTGGTTTCCATTCCAGAACAGGAACTGATACTATATATAACAAGCTCATTTGCTTTATAGGGATCTACGCCATTTTATAGAAAACTGGGTAGCCCAAGCTATGCTTCATTTGCAACCTAGCTGGTCATCATGTGCATGATTGTCCTGATTGGCTACTATAGTCGTGCTAGTTCAGGTTTGGGGTTCTATCACATTGATGTTCCCGATATGAGTGAAACTAGATTGCTCAATTTGAGCAACTGTGGCTTGATCACTGTAAAAAAAAGGCAGCATCTTTGACCAACTTCATTGAAATCTTCTGCAAGAACAAGAAATGGCCTTAGAAACTGAGAGAGCTGGATTCCAATACATTCCTAGTGAAACTCAACATGGAAAAATGTGAAGGAGCTCTGTCTGTTTCAGCTTTGACCTGGACAAGGAAAGTGTTTACTATGCTATTTACACAAAAACGGCAATAACGATCAATCAGACCTCTTGTTTGTAACTTATAACTAATCAATTTGTGGATCTGGAGTTTGATTCATGTCAGATCCCATGGTTTTAGATCTCCCAGGGCTAGATTTATAATTTCATATTGCAATCAGGCATTTGAAAAAAGGGTAATCTGAACATTTTGTCAATAGAGTGGCAAGGTGATCCGAGTTTCGTTCTAATCGAAGAATAGTGTTATATATCCGAGGAGAGTGCAATAGATTTCTGGGTTTCAAGTTGACCTTTCAGAATTTTAAGTTTTTGGAACAGTTTAAATTTATAAGCTAATAAAGATTAGAAAGTGTATGACCACAATGCAGTTGAAAATAAAGGCATAATTGAATTATGAATAATAACTGATAATATTCAATAATTAAATTGCATTAGAAATAGTTGATATGTGCAAGATGTCTTTATTGATCTTCGTAGTTAACATTTACGAAACATTAAATTATTAAATCAATAAAACAAGATTGCAATGAATAAGAAAATACAAACCCTAAACTAATCTTGATCTTCTTTTATTTCACTTACAAAACAAACACCAAAATAGAGAAACATTTTGTTATGTTAAAATTGTTGCCGTCACCATTTTAGTAAGGCAATTTTTTAATCTTTGTAACCATGGGCGTATCCACTGGGTGCCATGTGGCACCCTCCTATAAGTATATAGAAATTCATTTAGCTACTAATAGTTGAACTAATTGTTGCTAAATGCTACTAGTATTTGGACCAATTGTTGCTAAATGCTAAGTATAATAATGAAGTATTAAGCTTGACACTACCACCAATTTATCCGAGATCCGCCACTGTTGCAACTCAACTAATGGAAAACAAGACTTTATTCTTGTTTCCAAATTGTGATTAGAGGGCATTATTTGATCTTAGGCAACACTTAGAGTCTTGGATCAAGTTGGGTCAAGATCATGCAATTTGAACAAGATATGCAATATGTGGACAAGATAGGCAACATAGGCATGACATTTTGATCCATTAACTCAAATAGGCAACAATAGCAAGTACCCTCTAATCTAGTTAAGTTCACATTTATAGTAAAAAGCCCTAAAAACTGTGTGTGGATCGCAGCCGACATTGAATTGTCAATACGATTATAAATCCCACTTATTCTTCAAAGCCATATAAATGAATTAAGATCATGCCTATTTCAACATCAAGCCCACAAGAAACCATCCCACAAGTAAGATCAAAGCACACAAGATGGATGTGGGTGACTGTTAGAGGCATTCCTCCTAAGTGGTGTGCTTGGAAAACCATTGGCCAAGTGGCCTCAATCTTTGGTATCATGATGGATGTGGACTGGACTGTCCTCTTGAAAAGCTTCTATGCTGAAGTCAAGATGTTTGAAAGGACACGGATGTCACCTAGAGGGGGGTGAATAGGCGATTAAAATTCTTTACGGTTTAGGATTGAATAAATGCAGAATAAAACTAGCGTTTAATTTATCAAGCACGAAACCTAAACAAGCTAGGTTTACCTATGTGCACTAACAACTTATGCTAAACAAGATAAGCAAATATGTGATAGCAAGATATATTACTTCAAGCTCGATGGCTATCACAAAGTAAATAGCATAAGTAAGAAGCTCGTGTATAGAAATACCGAGGCACTTGGAGACGATGATTTATCCCGAAGTTCACTTCCCAATGGAAGCTAGTCTCCGTTGGAGGGGTGCGGAGTCACAAAGTGATCCCCGAATAGCCGTCAATGGCACACCGTAATCTCCTTCGTGCCTCCACCAATGCGGAGTGCCACGAACCACTATGGGACAATTGAGGGTGGTCACCGAACCCGTACAAGGATGAGGCACACTCCACAACTTAATTGGAAGCTCTCACCGAATTCCCGCGGCTCCCAAAGCCACAAGAATCACAAGGTTGGGCGTGTCTCCACAACTTAATTGGAGGCTCCCAACTATCCCGCGAGCCACCAAAACTCCGAGATCAACAAGGACCGTCTAGGTCACTCCAAGTACCCAAGAGGACAAGCTCTAGGGCACCCCAAGTACCCAAGAGAAACAAGCTTCTCAACTTCGATTTCCACGTATCACTGTGGAGAACTCAAACCGATGCAACCGATGCAATGGGCAAGAACACAAGAAGTGCTCAAAATCCTTCACTCTCAAATCCCACCAAAGCAACTAATGCTATTGGGGGAGAAGAGAGGAAGAACAAAGAGGAACACCAAATCCCTCCAAGATCTAGATCCAAAAAGGTTCCCCTCACTTAGAGGAGAGATTGATTGGTGGAATCGTAGATCTAGATCCCCTCTCTCTTTTCCCACTAATTAGAAGCAAGAATCATGGAGGAATAGAGAGTTAGCAAAGCTCAAGAAGGTCAACAATGGGGGAAAACACGAGCTGCAAGAGAGATTGCTGGCTGGAGGTAGGTGAAGGGGTATTTATACCCCTCCCAGAAAAATAGCCGTTGCAGACAGGGGAGTCGGATATTCCGATTCAAATGAGTACCGGATAATCCGACACCACCGGATAATCAGAATCAGCCAGAATCGGATATTCCGGAAAAATTCAGTACGCCCCAGAGCTAGTTGCTTTTAAAGTCCTTAGCCGAATTCGAGCAAACCTTGAGAATCGGATATTCCGACACAAGTGAGTACCGGATAATCCGACACTGTCGGATAGTCCGATTCAGACCGTTTCGGATATTCCGGAATACTCCAGTGCGCCACAAAACTGCTTGCAAGAAGTCCTTAGCCGATTTCAAGCAAACTTGAGAATCGGATAATCCGAGTCAGCTGGGACCGGATAATCCGATTCCCCTGCTTGAGCAAAACAGACAGAAACAGCAAAACCTGAAGTGCAATATCTTTCTCGTTCGAACTCCAAAACAGGTGAAACCAATTTTGTTGGAAAGGTAACGACAAGAGCTTTCCTCACATGGGAATGTGGGAACTTTCCTCATGGATAAACCGATAATATTTCCAACCCGAAAACGCAACAAGTTTTCCATACGAAATCCGTTTTCGGAGAACTTGGGCTTGTCATGAAGATCACAACAAGCACCAAAAACCCACACAGAGAAAATCCAAATAAGAACCAAGAAAGATGATGAAGGCAAGTATGCAAAGGTTTGAGCTCTCTCCAACTGATACGCTAAAGCTCAATGAGAGCCCCTCTTGATAGTACGGTATCTATCCTATAACCCGGTCTCCCAACTAGCACCAGGAGACCGGTAAAATAGAAACCCTATCAAGATCATACCTTTGCCTTGCGCACTCCACTTGATCTAGATGATGTCGACCTTGATCTTTTCAAGTGGACCACCTTTATTGATTGCGCTTCGCTTGGTGAAGTCTCACATATTGCTCCCCCATGCTCCACTATGGGAGAGACACTCATAGGCACATATTCACTTGACCATTATCTCCAAGAGGGTGGCAAGCATCAAGCATATGATATATTCGAGATACTTCCCTTGAACTTGCACATCTCAAGCTTGATGACGATCACCACTTGACGTCATCCTTCATGGGCTATATGAAATCTTCATTTGATGCAAGCCCATAGAAGGATACTTGGTACATCCTGTAGCTTTGTGTGTTGAACAAAATCTTGATCAACCTTGTATCTTTTCTTCTCTTTTCAATAGATGATGTCTTGAAGATAACCATGAATGATCACATAATCCTTTTCTTCAAGACATACTAGCAATATCCTCAACTCGATGATCTTGATGACAAATACTTCATTATATCAATATATTCATAGCATCAACCTTGAATCCAACACTATGGAGTTCAAGCATGGTCTAGGGACAAACACTACAAGTACAACTCAATGCAACCATTAGTCCATAGGGATTGTCATTAATTACCAAAACCACACATGGGGGCGCCATGCCCTTTCAATGTTGGTTTCTTACAAAGATAGAACAAAGATCCTGCCTCAGCGTGTTGTGGAGATGAATCATGTGTTATATATGTTGCATCTGTCTGTTGAGAACAATTCCTCTAGCAACAATGGATCTGGACCTAGAAATGACCCTACAGGTGATGAATCAAATCATATGCAACATTATAGGAATATGGAAACATATGGGCAGGGACATGGGGCCCCTCAGTACAACAATCTCCTGCATATGTTGTGGGTTCCTTTACCTCCTCGCGTGGGATGCATTCCGCTACTGTGGCTCCTGTTGGTAAAAGCTGCAGCTGGCAAGGGGATGATCCTGAAGTTCACTCCCCCATCCTCAGTCATGTCTGATCTCTGCCAGCGACAACAAAGTTTAGTTAGCAAGCTTTGATCCTTCCGGTAGAATTCCTGCTGGTTTTATGGAAATTTGCATAACTAGATTTCCTTGTTTAATTCAGTGCAACACATTTATATCATAAACTCGTGTGGGACTTGTGTACACCAGATGATAACAAGCAGGTTGCATAAGAGCATATCAAATAATAACATTTAATATACAAACATATGATAATACAGACTATTTTAGTTTTATTGATGATTACTTTATACAATATTGTTTCAATACCAAGTATAGACCATGCACACTTTTTAAACTTTTGGCTTGCTAGAAAAGTGGACCAAGAAATAGTAGTGTCATTGGTTAAGTTTGTAATCTACAAGTTTCTATAAATGCATACTTAATCATACACTAGAAACCCCTAATGAAATATTTGTTGGATCACATTTTTTACGGACCTTTACCAAAAATAACTAAAAATTATATAGATTGTGCATTGTAGGAAAAAGTTTTATAACAGACTTTGCTACAAAATATTTATAACCAAAAAACACACCAGCTAATATTTAGTTATATTTCTTTATGTAGTTAAACTATGTGAACAAACTTAAAACACTACTTGTAATAATGTACATGCTAAAAGTAAATCTAGAGAAGTATAAAAGTTTAGTACAAATTATATTTATTTGATTCGTCCTGGGATTTTCAATCTTTTCCAACATCTTCGTGTGTTGCTCCCTCGATTGACCAAACCACTACCAAGACTTGTTGTGCACGAGATGGTTGAATTCAATCCAGAATCCATCACCGATTCTCACAGTCAATACTTCGGTGGAGGTCTTGTCAACAAATTTCTGGATGTCCTCCACACACGGAAGAAGCGACAAATCCTACAACACTGAAGAGTACTAGCCTCGTCTTCCAGAGTTTCTTGTTTATGGTCTCGATCGACTTTGTGTTGTTCTGGACTTCACACTGGAGAACCTGGTGATCGGCTGACAATTTTTCTTGCGACACCACCGCCTGACTACTAGAGCTGAAGCATCGGACGTGCCCATGGATTCCAGGCCAACTCTCACATAGACGGGGCGCCCGCGCCACTAGATGGGCAGTGTGGAACAACAAAGTCCATGGTATGCCGAGGCCGGCGACAAGACAGCCGGAGTGGACGCGGTTGTGGTAGACCTAGCTGGTAGTGGGAACCCACGTGGGCATGACGGATGGGTGCAGCGATGGTAGCCATGATGTAGGCGTCGTGTGCGGGGTGGATCTCTTCTGCCGCTGGAGCCGACGTCAATGGACACGACGGTGCAGCCAACGACGAGCACGACACGAATTAATTTGCATGCATTCGATGTTTTGTAATATGATCGTCGAACCTGGTGATGCTTTTGGGTGTGCGAACTTGACCATCGCGTCGTTTTATTTGAATTTAATCTAAATTCTATTGGGAGCCGTCTATTTGGGAGCGACCGGTGAAACTTGACCATCGTGTCGTTTTTACAGAAACACTTGAGCATAGTCAAGCAACCGGTGGGGCGAGACGCTCCCAATAGGCGGCAACGCGTGACGGTGCGCCCAATAACACTTGTTCAGCAACGTTGCGAGACAATCGATTGGACGCGCGGGTGGAGATTCTCATGAGGAAGCAAATTGCAGCGAGAAGCAATACTTCGCGACAGAAAACACTTGAGCAGAGTCTAGAGATATGTCGATCGTGTTGATCCCGATCACAAACACGTTGCTTCCGAGGAGTGGCCAAATCTCTACAACAGGGTGTGTACGTACGAGGGAGAAGCAATGTGCATCATGCTTGTTACCGTTATAACCTTGAACAGGTTTCAGTGAGAAATTAACGTGAGTTTGTTGATTGTTGCCAGAACGAAGAAAACACAGTGTTGATCAAACTAGAGCATATTACATGAGATTTCAGTGTAAAGTAGTAGTTGAATGTCTGTCAGATCAGTGCATTTACATGAGTAATTATTTGCTTGCTTGATTCCACCTCAGCAACGGTACGATTCTACTGTATGAGATTTCAGAGCAAATTTGTTGAATGGCTATTAAGTAACGATCATCTATTCATCTGGTTGTCAGTAGTGGTTTCTGCGAAGAAAATTGCGGAAGGGAGAGGCAAGATTGCAAAAGATAAGCAAATACTCTGGATTATACATTTCGCATCTCTGAACTGGAACCTTGTGTATCTCGCGACGGGCGATTTGAGTAGAGAGACAGACACATCATTTTGTGCTATATGAGAATTATTACAGACAAAGACGAGCGAGAAAAAGAGAAAAAAAATTATATATAAGAGCGGCAGCTCAGCTCAGGTGACGAGGAGGAGGAATCAACCGGAGAGGGCGTCGGCGCCGGCAACGATCTCGAGGATCTCACCGGTGATCTTGGCCTGGCGCCGGCGATTGTAGACCATGGAAAGGTTTTTCCGGAGATCGATGGCGTTGTCAGTGGCGCTGCTCATGGCGCTCATCCTTGCGGCGAGCTCGCTGGCGAGCGACTCCTGGAGGGCACGCAGGATCTGGCTGTTGAGGTAGAGCGGGAGGAGCGCGTCTAGGATCTGGACGGGGTCCTGCTCGAACTGGACGACGGGGGAGAATGGCTGCGTCTCGATCTTGATCTTCTCGCGCTCGACGGTGAGCTTGCCTTCCTTGGTGGTGAGCTTGAAGAGCTCGTCCTCTGTGGCGTCGACGCAGATCCCGTTGACGTCGCAGATCTCTCCCTTGGGGGACATGGGCAGCAGCGTCTGGATGATGGGGTCGGAGCGGACGAGGGAGACGAACTTGGAGTAGACGAGCTCCACCTTGTCGACCTCCTCGGCGACGAAGAGGGAGTAGATGAGGTCGCAGATGGCCTGCGAGTCCTTGACGGTGGGGATGCCGGGAATCTCGAGGAAGCGCTCGGTGGGGATGTACTCGCGGCGCTGGAAGTAGGCGTTGCCCTTCTTGCCGACGCTGATGACGGTGTAGTCGACGCCGAGCTGCCTGAGGTCGTCCATGCGGGACTCGGCCTTCTTGAGCACGTTGTTGTTGAAGGCGCCGCAGAGGCCGCGCTCGCCGGTGAGGACGACGATGGCGACGCGCTTGACGGAGCGCTGGCGGGTGAGGGGCAGGTCGATGTCCTCCGTCTGGATCTCCAGGTTCATGTTGTAGAGCACCTCCACCAGGGCCTCCGAGAAGGGGCGGGAGGAGACGACGGCCTCCTGCGCGCGACGCACCTTGGCGGCGGCCACCAGCTTCATCGCCTCCGTGATCTTCTGCGTGTTGCGGACAGAATCGATGCGGTTGCGGAGGTCGCGGAGGGAGCAGCGCACCACCAGGCTGCTGCTGCTGCTGCCGCCGGTCGAGGCGCGGCGGCGGGTGGAGGAGCTGGCGAGCGCGGAGGAGGACCACGCGGTGGAGAGGTGGGAGCACGACATGGCTGGCGCCTGGGGCGTCACCGGCGGCCGCAGAGGCGGAGGGGAACGGAGTGGAGGGAGGGAAAGATTTTGGATTGGGTTTGGGTGGAGAAGTGAGCAGCTGGGGTTTTCAAGCCGGGCTGAGTGGTCGAGCGGTAGTCGCCGCCAGATTGCCACGGATCATGTGGCGCGCCCTGGCCGTCTGCCTGACTACTTGCCTAGCCTCGCCATTTTCCATTTCTCACTTTTTATTTCTCGTCTTGCCAACGACTTATAAGAAGAAAAAAAGGGAACTTCTCTTTGCAAGAGGACATGAATGGATACTGGGATTGTACTGAGGATATACTGCAGTAGATATTTAGTCCAGGTGAATCCAAATAACTGTTTGTGAAATTGATACAAAATTCTTGTAAAATTCCAGTGTTCGAAACAAGCCAGATACCACATACGGAAAGAATCCAGTCAAACAAACATAGGCTCGATGAAATGCAAACAAACTAGATGCCACATACTGATCCACCGTAGCAAGCCCCTCCTAATCACTCAGCAGGCTGAGGCTCTTGGTTCGATGGTTTGTAGACACTGAAGTCCCCAAAATCCCTTCTTCCACTGCACAGAAGATGCTCAGTAACTATCCGAGTTTCAAAAGATAAATAAATTTGGAGAAAAAGAGCATCAGGATTCGCAGAGAGACGAAAAATATTCGACGGCCACCGGTAGCAGATAGCTCGCGGGGGGGGGGGGGTGGGGGTTAAGCACAGTAAATTTCAGGTATTACGCAATTTACAGATCAAGCGACAAAAGGTGATCATTTACCTGTGGTTTATAGTCCAACCAGAAGGTAAATAACGGGGGTGGACAGCTTCCACGAAAACATGCCTCCATCTTTGGGCAAACTGGCGAACTGCCTCCTCCCCACCGTTGGCCAGCAAAAGCTCCACAACTTGTTTACCGTGATGTCCGTGTCCCAGCAGTGATATCTTCTTCTCAGCGTTCTTGGAAATAGCTTGGTTGGAATTGTCGTCGCTCGTTTGATCCTCATCCAGATGGCTGTTTGCACAAGTACCATTGCTTGATCGCTGCACGCCATCTGTCCCAAGTGCCTCCGTGTTAGGGTCAGAAGTGGAACCATCCATACTGGCTAACAAACTTGCGCTTCCTTGGTTCACACTTAAATCTTCTGCCTGACTATCACACCCAATCCCATCAGTATCTTGTTGACCGTCTTCTGAAACTTGCTCAGGTATAGCATGGCTATTTTCCAAATCATGTCCGATGTCTTCTAAGATGGTCTTATTGCTGCTCTTCCCTATAATGTTTTGAGTCTGAGCTCTAAGAGACTGGGGATACCCTTTTTTCTTTTCAAGACGCCTTAGCTCATGCGGGCTCATACCGACAAGTAAAGCCATCTCCAGGTCTTCAGGAGTCACATCCCTACCACCATAGTATGACTGTACAATCTGCAACGAAATGAATGTATCAGTGACACAAATCTACTGCTAAGAACAAATACATGTCTTTAATCAGGAAAGAAAGAATATTGTCAGGAAACTCTAAGTGGTGCATATAGACGAAACCAGAAATAGTAGAAAGATGTTACCTGCATTAGCTCTTCACGTCTCTTCAAAGGCATATTGGATCCATGCCGTAGAAGGGCCATTGCAGCAGTCCTCAGCAGCAAAGGAGATACGCCCGTTCCACTCAGTTTATCTTCAGATGCTGATGCATCGGTTATTAAACTTGTATCGCCCGAGTTCACTATCTTTTGCACAAAAAGGGGTATCCCAAATTCTTGTGCTAGTCGCCTCTTGTACTTCTCAGCAGCTGAATGAGCGATTTCATGGCAATCGACACACAGAAGTACAATATCATGTGACCGATGGCTCTTCAGATGCTCCGGAAAATGCATCCTGTAGCACGATGGTATTATTCTATATCTGATATAGTGGCTCTTTTCTCCACATCCAACACAAATATTTTTCTTGCTCTGGATATAAAATTCATTATCTTCATCCTCTGGGCGGCCCTTAGGTTCAAACAAAAGCATGATTCCTGGAGGATTATCTTCTACTAACTTTGCCAAATCCCGCTGAATATACCTGGGAAATAAGAACCGATCAGTTTGACAAAATAACGATGATGTTGGTGTCACATACTTATAACCACTTATAGCATGTAAGAGACAAACCATTCCAACTTTTTGCGGTCACAGTAGCAAAGTAGTCTTCCATCACTAGCATAGATCCTGCAATTGTGATAAACCGGCGACTTACATGAAAACTTTTTAATGAATGATTCCCGGGAAGCCTTTTTGTTATGTGGTGCTGTCAACAACTTTTCTCCACTTGATGCAAAAGCAAATATATTTTTTTGCTTCAAACTTAGCTGTGCGACAAGGTTATAATTATAGACTGACAGTCGACATAATCCACTTGGTTCTTTATACTTTCCAAGCAAACTTGTAAATAAGTTATCCATGCTGACTGTGGTGTCCTCAATGAAATAGCAGAGTTCTTCAATGTGAGCACCAACAATAGGGGATGGTGACGTCAAGGAAGGATTCATAGATGAAGCACTTAGCTCAGTTTCTGCTATTACAGAACAGATCTCTGTTGGACCTTTTGGAACTCTAACAGCAAGGGCAGCTACAGCTTGGTCTGACAGGATATACCGTAAACTTTCATCATGCATGCGAGCCTGGAATGGGGCCCCGAAGGCATTTGAAGAAATCAGAACATGTTAGAAGGCCCGTAACCACAATAATGCAGATTGTAGTGCTATTAAGATAGTATACTTTGAATAAGAGGAAAGGAACTCAGCAAATCACAAGATGCTATGCAAAAATATGTAAATAGTCAATGGATGAGCCGTCTAATACAGCTAATATCATGTGGGGCCACACCTATGCACACTGCCGCACAATACCTCAGATTTGTCGGCTTAGAATCAAAGGCAGGTGTGGTTATCTTCTCAATTTTATTGATTTGGTTTGGTTTGTTCTAAGTTAGTCACTTTCCGTACCGTTAGGAAGATATTTTCTTGTGTCTAATCCCTCTGCATGAATGAGGTTAGAATCGCTCAAGCAATCAATGTACAAGAGAAGGAGATCAGGCTCCAACTTGTAACTTGCAACTAACAGGTTCAACAACTGAAAAGGCATACTCAAACAGAAATGTGAGAAACAATCGAAAGGGAAATAAGAGTATGTTGGCTGACCATTAAATCCCTCCATGCGCAAAATTTCCGAACAAGATCCTACACAAGATTTAATTGTTCAGAACTTAAGGAAATCACTGCTGAGCAACCTGACTAGGTGCATACAAAAAGCACCTTCACTTCACTAGACTTCTTGGAGTCAAGTCCATGAGTTTGTAAATTTCGTGAGAGAATAGATGCTGCAGAAGAAGCTCCTGGAGGGCATTCAATTTCCTTTGTATATAATTGCATGCACACCATGTTTGACCGACGGCTAGCCTCCAAGAAAAAATTGATTTTATCATCGGGAGAATCTGAAGCACAATCGATATTTCAACTGATCAAATTAACTAAAATGCGCAGCAGAGGATACTAATATGCTATTCTCTGATACAATACAATTTAGAAGGCCAACAAGAAGTGGGGTAAAACCATAAAACATCATTTTTGCAGTTGAGCAATAGAACATCATCAGTTCATTAACACAAAATTTCCTTTTCATATTTAAGATCACGGACTCACATTTTCTTGATGTTAGTTCCATTTCTTAATCATACATCAGCAATGTGTAGAATACATATTAAAGATCACCAAATCTCCTTTCTTGGTCCCCTTAATGTTGGTTTCATTTCTGAACCACAGAACAAGAATGTGCAGACACTTTAAGATGGTTAATTTTTTTACAAGGCAAAATATCCGGCTGAGGTCATCAAAGAAGCTTTAGGTACTTCGCAGAAAAATACAAATAAATAAGCCTTCCAGTTTTTGCAAATCCAGAGAGTTGTAGCTAACAAGTGGGCTAGTTTGTAAGTGCTCACAGATATACATTCCAAGACTGTGTGCAAATGCAATTGTTGTGGAATATTTCTCCATTTGTGTTCTGTACCCAAAAACATATGTCCAGTTTTTTTGTTCTTTTTGTACAGCAGACAAAAAGCACATTTAACTACAGTATTCTGACAAGTACATCTCAGACCTCCTTTCAAATATACAAGTGCCACGTTCAATTTTTTTCAATCCACATGTCCTGGTCTGGGAGCTCAAAATCCACAATTCTCATTATACAAATATATGTTTCTTGTTTATATATGTTAACAGCATACCATTTTCTAAATATTTGTAGCTAGAGAGCACAACAGAAATTGTCATGCCACAGCTCAAGCGTTCGGAGACTTACAGCACAAAATGAAAGACTACACATGTTTTCTGGGAACAAAGGGTTCAAATTCCAGAAACTTGCTATTAGCTATGAGCATATAAGAGCTTCATCAAGTAAGTTTCATTTGCAGACAACAGGAAAGGCTGAAGGGTGAACAATCCAAAAATACTGGTGCAAATCAGCTCTCTTACTTCCATAGTGCAGGGATATCAATATCAGATGTATTTAATATTCGTTGACTCTGAGTGTGATGAACAGAAAAATAATACAGTATCTGTTAATGTACTAAATGGCATGAAAGACTGTTGAAATGGAAATGACATGCACTTCAAAGTTAGAACACATTACCACAGCTTTTGAATGGAGCTCTGATGCCAAACAATTTGCAATGTTCAACAGATAGTGAGCGTCAGAACGGGCATACTCAATCATTTCTACTGTTAGTGGACGTATTCTCCAATCTTCACGCTGAAATGAAAAGAAATAGAAAGCAATTATGAAAGCAACTTAGACATTTGAAACTGATGTGTCGTGTGCCTAACAAGTTGAGATTTTGCAAGCACAGGTAAGGGGTCGGTAAGAACAAGCAGAAGGCACTTGTGTATCATTTTCTTTTGGATGTCACGTATTCAATACCATGCAAATTACAAGACTTCTGAATAATTACAGATGAGGACAGTCAATACTTTTTTATAGAGACAACAGTTAATACTTTTAACAGCTGATAGAACATAATTAAATAAATGGATTGGAGAAAAAACTACTGCTGCACAAATTTTCAGACAAGTATTCATGTAGAAGTTGAAGAGGCACATGATATCTAACCAGGTACAGAAGAATCAGTAAATATGGTAATTGTCACTGAACATTTGATTGGCTTTAGCAAGCTTGCTATTTAAGCCAAGATTGTGGATTTGCTACCACGGGGGATAGCTGCCCCCCATCCATCTACCATACATTCTGCCTAGAGATATGGGCCTGGGGCTAATACACGTGTTGTATAAAACAAAGACATTGCTGGTAATGCCGTTTAGTGATGGTGTATGACTGTCATTGTGTGTTCGGCGCAGTCGTTTCGCTCGATTATAGTAGCTCAATCCAGACTACAAGACAACCCTGGAATAACATGTACAACGACACACCTTATACTGTAGCGCGATAGTACTCAGTGGCAACATATGGTCCCTACTAGCTTTTGGGAACACAACTTAGTTATACAAAGTGCTAGTGAACATATTATGTGGACTTGTGAATGCATGACTGATGTATGCTAGTCACTAATGGACAAAAGACAAGAACCTGGCATGCAGCCCATCCAACAATGCTAAACGTCTCACATGCATGGTGGTTTTCATGTGGGCACTAACAATGCTCAGCTTTATTATAGAGATAATCATGCATAGTCATTTGTTACAACCCCTAATCTCGTTTGGCACGTATCTCAGCGTCACGATCATGTGGTTGGCTTGGGGGAGGGGGGGCATCTATCCCCCTAGGCAAGAGACTATTATCCTTTAAGCCAAACATGAAAGATTACTTGCCTGCATTGTCTTGTCGGTGGTCACTCCACAATATAATTCTAGCAAATATGCTAATGATTTCTGTGGCTTTGATAGAACCTCACATGCCTGAAAATATATTGATTTTTTAAAAGCAATTCAGAAATCTCATACACATGTGTAGGCATAACAAGAAACAATGTGAGAGCGAAAAGTAAGGAAAAAAAGGGCATGTAGGACAACTTTAGAGACGAAAAGCAGGAACGAAGGTACCAAGAAACAAAGACGCTTAAGTACCAAAATATTTATGGACACACACTATAATTCTAAGGGAACTAGTGTTATAAACTGTAACTTTTGTTTCTAAACTGCAATAGCACTCTAGCACATTTATAAAGCTTTTGTTCCCATTGATCAGTTAATATGAATTTGAGTTTCTAATGCTTCAACAATTGAATGAATTTCACGATTGAAACTGAAACACAAACCAACACAATCAAAACAGAGACAACTGACTCTAGCAGTGCGCATATGTAAAAATAACTGAAACTACCACAGAAGTACAGAACACGATGTCAAAATAATAAACCATTGTGTAAGAACTTTATTTTTATAAAACTGCACTTAAATGAAAATTGTGTTTCATTCCACCTCTAAGGCTTTAAGTAGTAAATGACATATAATTGACTGCGCAAGCAAAAAATATACACGGGAGGACCACCAAACGTACTCTGTTCACAGTCTGCATAAGTATCTGCAGAATCATACTAACTCTCCCAGGAATAGAGGAACTTACTTTGGCAGTATCAAACATATTCACGACATAAATATGAAAATCTCTCTGAAGCCAAATAACATCATTGTCAGCTCCGTGGAAGATCTGAAACACAAGACGGAACATAAATGATTATGACTTTTTAGAAACGAAAGCAATATGGATCTTTTGTTGAGGCAAGCATACATCACTATTTCAAGGAAGCCCTAAATATATCGAAATGGGGAGATACAAAGAAACAAGGAAACCACAGAAGAGTTATTATGAGAAGTTGGGGATGCAAGAATCAGGACTTGTGTGCACATCCATGTGCTTGTTAGTGTTGACTGAAACTGTTAAGTCTATGACAGTATAACTTTTTGTCTTCGAGATATGTCATGTAACAAATTGATGTGCCTTTGTGCTTACGCTTCTTGATATAACCAAAGATGCTAGCTTATCTAAGAAGCTCTTTTTCTGGGTGGCAAAGCCAAACAGTGCTCAGAAGCATGTGCTCCCAGCTAAAAAAATCATTGGAAATTCCAAATCGTTGTGGCATGTGCACACAAAAGACTTGTAGCAAGCAAAAATGCTTCTCAGTCTCCCCATTCTTATCTTTTTCAGGAAAACTACAAATCAGCACATTTTCTAGCGAAAATTGAAGATACATAGTTCATTCAATATCTACAACCGAGTTTATTTTTTAAACTTTAGTTTTCTAAACACAACTTTTGAAATCTGAAAATAAAAGGAGCACATGAGCCTGGATGCAATAAACCCACATCCCGATTATGTGGCCTTAAACTAGGGAAGCTTTAAACTTAAGCTTAGGCCATCCTAGCTTCCCACAAATTGTTATGTGGAGACCCTAGAGATAACCAGTTACACAGTGTCAATCATGAGCTATGGTGAACAGTCATTCAGAGAAATAATATAGTTCTATTTATGGGAAATGGCTCAGGTTGCTTACCAAAAGAATCAAGCAGGGGCTTTTCTAGATATATATTCTAGGCTTACTGCTAAGACTGGCTCATACAATGTGATACGGGATGAAATAACTTGTTTCTGTTACCTGTCCTAAATGCACTGTGCTAAAAGCGGCACACCGTAGGCGGCGTGGCACCTAGTCACGGACTTGTACTGTTCTAGAGCTTCCAAGGCCCAGTTTGTTACTGAAATGCATATGAATTTAAGTACTGCTTTTAAGTAACTGTCCTTAATGCTAGAATCGAAAAGAAATGGTTGCCTAATGACATTAGATATAAAAGATACACTACCTTACAGATGGACGGACTGGCAAAAACTGGGCGCAGAATACCCATCACATCATGTAGCGCAATTGTGTCTACCAAATAGTCTTCCTTCTGGGTAGAGATCTACAGGATGAAATTTATATGTTACAACGTACAACCTTAATAAACTAATAAGCAGCAAAGCAACAAGAATGCATATGTTGGCAATTACCTGCACAAGTGCAGTATATCCTAGGAATGACCGAAAGCTATGTTGCTCTGTATCAACAGCAAAAGCTTTTTCCTCACTCAACGATCTAGCCAGATTCTGCAATTGAGCTTCTGTATTGACCCAATTGTATGAGGTGCTCATTTCTGAGCATTGGCTGCTCGGTGTGAAATTACAAAAGGTTGAATACTTGGTGGGGTTGTCTAGTAAGGACGTAATTTCCTCCTCAAATGGGTGCATCTTCTGTGTGGATTCTGTGACAATGGCAAAAGGCACAATCCATTCAGGTTATGGTCAAAGCAACAACAAATTTGGTTAAAGTGAACATTTGAAGCTTATCAAAAAAGAATATGCAATCATCTCCAGAACTTGGCACTTGCACTATCTTGGTGTCAATAACAGCTAAAGCTCCTGGAGTAGATAAGCGCTAAAGATTCAAATGAATTAAGCTCCTGGAGTAGATAAGCGCTAAAGATTCAAATACAACTCGTAGAGCTCTGGTATGGCACTACCTCCATTAGCTAAGAACTACTGATGGGAAATGGAAGCATGTGGGGAACCAGCATTGTGCTGCATTTTATGCACTGTGAGTGACAACCTACAGCTGAGCGGGGTTCCAATACGAAGGAATTTGACCACCCACTGATACCTAAAGTTTGCACTTCTGCAAGCCATGACTATCAGTGCAGTAATAATTCCCTGATGCAAGTGTGGCAGAAAGGTGTTCGATGGAATTCCCCATAGAACTTATACTACATCCCCGTCTTAACCTCTTCAGTAGACCATCGCAAGGCATGGGAGAGCTTCACAACGAAGCAATCCTACACACCAAGTCCTCGAAAACAAATTGCCATGCAATGGAGCGCAATGACGAGGTAATGAGCGGGATCAGGAGCGGCGCACCTTGCGGCTGCGGCTGGGCCTCGCCGCGGTGGCCGTCGACAGCCTGGTCGGCACCCTGGCGGCGCAGGTGCTTGAAGGGGGAGTAGGAGTTATCCGCGAGCACGCGCTTGAACCCGCCCTGCGGCTTCTCCTCCTCCTCGCAGGCGCGGCGCGCGCGGCGGGAGCGCCGCTCCTCGACGCGGCGAGGCGAGGCGGGAGCCTGGCCTCGGCGACGCCTGCGATGGAGCAGCGCCGCCGCGAGGACCGCGAAGCACGTGGCGGCGGCCGCCGCAAAGGCGGCGCGCGACTTGAGGTTGACGATGGACATCTCGCGGTAGTGAGACACAGCTTGCTCGGTTTGGACCGTTCAGGTTCAGAGTTATCAAATCAGAAAAACCCCTCGCCCTCCGCACCCGACCGCTCCCTCCCCTCGCCGGCCGCCGTCGATCCCTCCTCTCGCCGACGCCCGACCCCTTCACCGCACTCCCCCTGCCCGGATCCGCCACCCTCCTTCCCAGGTCGCCGGTCGCCTCCCTCTTCCTCGGCCGTGAAGATGATCGGCGTGGGGAAGGCGAAGCAGTACGCGAACGTGCTCGACAAGCCCCTCAGCCGGGGCAGACAGGAGGTACGCGTCTTCCCCACATCAAAATCCCTCCAGATCTGCAACACACACGTTCTGGGTGCGTGCTAAGTGTTTGGATATTTGCTGCCTCACGGGCTCTGTTAGACGGGTATGTCGTAGGTGTTTAGATGACTGAGGCAAGTTCGCAGTTAGGGGAATAGTTGGGCGAGAGGTGTTTCAGCTCCTGGACAGTTAGTTCGAGCAGCAGGATTATGTGCCAACCATGGACTGTAAATGTGGGAGTATTTGTTAGGTAGTACTATAGGATTGACAATGTGAATTTAGTTGGAAGTTGACACCAATGCATCGTGGTACTGGTAGCTTCCATTGGAAACGTGCATGAACTATTGCCCAAGCCCACTACTCTATTCGAGTGGTTTCTTCAAGAGTGAAAGTCAATGTGTTAATACTTGTGCATAGCAACAAAATGTGTTGATTTATTTTGTTAGGTAGTAGTATATGATGGACAATGTGAATTTAGTTGGAAGTTGAAACCTTCCATTGGGACTGTCAAAACCATCACTGACTGGATGACCCACCCAGTACCCCAATCTTACATCAAATACCTAATTTGGGTCAAAGTTATTTAGAGAAGAATGCAATATGCAATTACATAAAATTCCTTTTCAGTCAGCGTTTACCATATTGCAACCTCCACATAATTCTCTTATTAGAACTATAAGTGAGTGGGTGCTTGCTTATTGTTTGGTAAAACACTTGTTAGTTATTGCCTTCTTCGCGTATTCCTTAGTAATTGTAAATAAAAAGTACATAAGATGTTGTATCTCCGGATGAGCACTCTCGTTTCAATTTTAACTTGCGCCGATTCATTTTAATTCCTTCCTTGTTTCGTTATCATACATGCTTCTTAATAATTGTTCTGTGTATTTCGTAGGTCAGTTTGAGTGCGTTTGCATTCTTGTTCTCGGAGGTGGTTCAGTATAACCAGACACAAGTTGACAACATTGCTGAGCTGGAACGAAGGTAGTCTATTCATATTGTTGATGAACCTGTTACTTGTATTCTAGTGGTCACATAAAGTTTTAGGTGCTATGTGTTTTCCATTTACTGTATTGCTAATGTCTTAAAGCATCCAGAATTCACATGTTGAATGTTTCTGATATGACGCAACTATAACATTTGGTTGGTCAAATTTTTGCAATCTTATCTGTACATCTCTCTAATGTTCATTGTATATATTTATTGTGGATTAAATCTTGGTTATGTTACCATATAAGACATATCTCTTAACTTCTCGTTAGAGAATGAAGACCGCAGTTTTATTGTGTTAAATCATGCAAGGACGCTCAACAGTGTTTCTCATTAAAAAAATACATTGTTCCATTTTCATGTGTTAATATTCTTTCATGCTTGGCATAACATCTATTTTTATTTTATTTTATGATTTATACGCAGGCTGGAGGACGCTGGTTATGCTGTTGGTGCAAGAGTTCTTGAACTGTTGTGTCACCGGGAGAAGGTTTGATGCATAGTTCTGTTCTTATTCCATGATTTCATTGGTCCAAAATATGGCTCTGTAGTATAGTATTTGTCTAAAGGTTCATATACTTGAAACCATGAAAAGTGAACAGTACTTCACTCAAAACTTCACCATTTCTATGTTACGAGTGACATGTCATAATCATCTCATTTCACGTGCATAACTTCTTTTGGGTAACAAACTGACTGTTTGTAGCACATGTCTTTCTTTAAAGAGGAAGTTGCAGCATAATATCCATAGCACAACATCTAACATGCCAAAATCAATCTAGTTTTAATTTGATGGACCATGCAGATCTGATTGACACCTTTGCAGTGTACATTTTGAAAAGATTGTCGATAATGCATAACTGCAGATAATGAACCAAAATATCTGGATAGAATTGTTGGAAGAAATTGTAAGTTAGGTACAGATTTCTAACCATAATGATAAATGAATTTTCCGAACTAACTGATTAATAACAACCTAGTGTCATCTCATCATCTTCATGGAATATTTGTTGGTTATTGTTTCTGTAAGGGTTCCTGGTGTTCTCCAAATTTACATCATTAACCTCCTTGTTATTGACATCTTGTATAATTAACAATCCAGGGGAATAGACGCGAGACTCGACTGCTGGGGATTTTATCATTCATTCACAGTACTGTATGGAAAGTATTGTTTGGAAAGGTACTATGTTCTGGATATCAATCTTCTCTTATATATACTCTGTCCCACATTGTTTGAGTGACTACCATAATTGTTGGGGTTCTAAGGGCACGCTTACCTTTTCCGTTCAGTGTGTACAGTCTTGGTTGTTCTGTCGAAAGAATGCAAGCTCGTTTATTGTTGGCCTTATCGCCTGAGTATTCTGCCCATAAAAAGGTGTGATTAACCGCTAGAGTGATTGCTGTTTTCTGCCTGACCAAGCACACCTGAAAAATGTTATTTAGTTCCTGTCTGTCTGATTTGCGCTTTGAAAAATGAATAATTTTACATGTAGATATTTGCTCTTATTTTAGTATAATCTCGCATATGCTGAAATGAAATACAGAATTAGGCTAACAGCACACAGAAGGTTGGAAATTGGAGAAATACTTCAATGTTAACTCTTTGCTAAATATCATTTTTAAACATCACAAAGTTGTGCTTACCGTTAATCCTTTTATCTGTCCTTTCTATTAGTGGTGCAATGGATCTCGTTGATCATGTTTTGGTTGCCACTGTTAGCAGAGTCAATTTGTAGAGAGAAGTTTCCACATGTTTCATGTTTGTTCTGATATAATGGCATGCTTTATTGATTTGTAACATTAGCTCCGTAATGCAAGAGTTGAGGAATCAATTTGGTCGATGTTACATTTTTGCGCTAATTTAACACCTTACGAAATCCCCTGTCTGAACTATTGGGATCTAATGGGCATTTCTCTTTGTGACTAACAAACTTAACACAGTTTTCAGCATCACGTTTCTGCACTCAGTTGGTGCTTTTTAAACTGATTTTAAACATGAGAGATAAATAGTTTAAATAGCCGTGTACATTCCACAGCTGTTAAAATGACCTTTAACCATTAAAGCGACCTCCCAGCTCATAAGATCATCACAAAAGTTTACACATGGCCATTACTGTTCACAAGTGCCATAATAACAACTTAATATATTTGAGAATAATGCGGAAATCCACTTTGGTACCCGAGCTTAGATGCTCCCCATATCCTGTACCTTCATTGTCATCAAGATCTGTGTCCACCGTTCCATCCAGACTAGTTCTACCGTGGTAAAATCAGAGCCGTGGCCCACTACTGCCAAAGTATTAAATGCTTATGCTGGGGTCGGTCTTTCACGGGACAGATGGTTGGGAACGGAATTGACCAGTTCTGTACCATCATCTCTATTTATACAGTCATGTGCTCTTTAGTTCCTCCCAATCGTTTCAAATTTTGAAATCCACCATGCATGTTTTTTTTTTTTTGAATTTAACAGCTCCCTAGTGTCGTGACTGTCACACAGTCACGGACTCATTCATAGCAACCAAACTTTACTCACCCCGTCATGCCCATTTTCAAATTTGGACCTAGCTTCCAAGTACACACCACGAATACAGGTTTGCTATCCTATGGGACATCTCGCCTGGATAAAAACAACAATTCAATCGGTTTGGCAGCCAACCCAGATTTTACAATCTAACAGAAAACAAATTCAAACACACCTCTACTTAGTAAAATGCCTCGTGTGAATTAAACAAAACAACATCACATGTTGACAATTCAGAGTTAGAGTCCACAAACTTGTACATCGGCAGGGAGAAAACAAATGTGATTAATTCATATAGGAACTGACAGATTACAGTGTGGTGTTGCCTGCTGTAGTGAAAAATCTCCGTCTTACATAACAACTAGTCTACAGGCGACGATGTAAGGCATTCAGGTTAACAGAAACAATCAGGGACACTAAAGAATATGTAACTACAGAAAAAACATTCAGTTACATGCATTGATTCACCCCCCCCCCCCCCCCCCCCCCCCCCCCCCCCCCACCCTCAACCATAAACTTAGAACAAGTCGCCTGACGATGCCCTTCAACCCCGCACCTTGTGCACTCACTTGTAGACTTAAACTCTTGTTGTCCACCTCGGTTTCTGGCAAATCCTCATATCGGCCATGTATCACGCTGACGGAAGATTGAGCTTCGCCAACCGCGCCGGGGAACGCCCCAGGATCTTGTTCTGCCATGCTGCTCTGAGCCACTACACACATCAGATCCATCAAGTCTTGGTTTTCCCCTGCTTCCTCTACAAAGGGACACCTATGAACACAGCAACGTCGCCTTCTTAAGCTACCAAAAATCACATCAGCTCAAGGAATATCGAGGATATAGAAAAAACTCGATCTCTTGAATCTCCGCTGCTTGCCCGACAAGATGGCAAGATTCTCCATCTCCGCCACTACACCCACGCTCGCCCGACAAACCCCCTGAAGCAGGACGCTCCCCTCAGGCCTTGTTTGGCACAGGGGTTTTATCTTTCATAGTTAGCTAGAAGAACATGAAACAAGATCAGGTAATCTGCAACTGCTTGATCTTGACCTTCCGCTTCTGCCATACCGTCACCATCACCTGTCAAAAGAAATTCAATATATATCATGAATGCTAAATGACGGAAAAGTGTTTGTCCCGCTCAACTAGTAATGAGGCTGTTCAGTGCAACACATAACCCATGCCTACTCCTACATGCATTCCAATGTTGAAAGGCTATAGTTGGCCTCTTTGCTCGATCGGTATTGATCCAATATGGCACAACTACATGACAGGAAAATTTCATTCACTTCCATGGCTTCTTATAAGACCCAAATCTCATTTTGGATGCCACAAATTGATCATTTTTTACCAATTTATGAGATCTGCGATATAGCAAGCCACAAGTAGTAAACGGTTCAGTTGCAGCACAAGATTTTTGCACTAGAAAAGGTTGACAGAATGCTACACAAGGAAAATATACTGTACTTAATTTCTAGTGCCAAAAATCTTTCTAAAAACAACAAAAAGAAATGCTCTCATATAACGTTGTAATAAAAACCAGTATGCTAGACATGATTTCTAAATCATCCCACGGCTATTTCCATGGACCTCATTATTTTCAACTTACCATGGTTAAGTTTAAGTGTCCCTTTTTAAAGATATTAACCTATTAACCAGTCTGTCACCAGCTGCAAAGCGGGTTCCCATGTCTCTCCTGCCCAAACTAAAATAAAAACCAGGCTATGACCAGTATTTATTGGCACCTTTATTTCTAAGTCGGCAATGCTAAGCATTGATTTATTTGTCCAACGAAAATCAATCATCACTTGCATGTTTTGGAAATCGTGTGCAATTTTATCATAATATATAAATATAAGTATATTTTTTGATATACCTAGATGAAGAAAATTCGAATAAAATATCAGCAGCGGAAGACGGAAGTGTCATACCCTAAACTGGCAAAATAGAAGAAATAGAACTTACTCCAACTATATGACATACCAGCATATATATCAAATGTACATTTGAACTTTATTTACAACTCAAGATTCAAGTGCTTGTCTAGCCCTAATTTTTTTCATTTTAATTGTCTGAACTTTTGTTTGTGACTCTGTTCCTCATACTGCCATACATGTTGTAGTAGTGACAATTACTGCTGATCAAGACATGCCACTCCACACACAGAGACATACATCGATTTGCATATAAATCTATCTGCATGTGCATCGCATCTATGCGCTTGTCCATTATTAGGTAGTGCGTTTGACTGACCGTCTTAACTAATTTGAGAGTTTTGGATGATGGCAGACACACACGCACACTTGTGTGGAAATCATGGACCCTCAGCTCAGGGTGCGGAAAAGGACAGTGCGTTGTCTAAATTTGATCGTTGCTGGCATTAACAGCAACAACAGTTTCTGGAAGAAAAATACTATGCCTGACAATTTTAGCATGAGTGTCTGAACTCTGAAGAATTTAACAGGAGTACCTTATCTTCCTGAAGATCAATATAAATAGCGACAGTACAAAAAAGGAAACGTCAGTGCATCAATAGTAGGATTCACTTATTCGGTGGAGTATTAACTTTAGCACTGAAACAAATCAAGAAACTAATTGGGAAAAAAACTGCCACGGAATCCCACAACGTACGCATCCAGATGCAGTCGGACAAGACCAAGAAACCATAGATCTGGTGAGGAGAGGAGAAGGGACGAGGCAGAAACCCTTACCGGCAAGAAAACCAGTCTGTGACGGCCGGAGAAGGCGTCGGGCGGCTGGAGGAGATTGAGAAGGGGGCGGCAGATCGGAGACTCGCCGTCCACCTCCCCTCACCCATCCGCTCGTGCAAACAAAACTTGGTACCGGTACAGAGTTCCTGTTTCACAGGACCAACAGATTACAACGTCATGTACCCCTGGGACAGGAAAATCAATTCGCCCACAGTCCAGGTCGCTCGGCAGAAACTTACCGCCTGCCCTTCTTTTTTTACTACGACGGCGCACATACAGACAAAACCAGATACACAATCTCAACGAAAGTTGGTTCGTCCAGATATCATGTGCATTTGAGCTCGGGTGCCAAAACGCCCCTCCCAGAATAATGTAACAAACATCCTGTTAACACATTCCAGAGTAACATAACCAACATCGCAGAAGTCAGGATGTTGGAATAGCATGCAAGTCAAAAGGACAGTATTGTCATTTTCAACAATTTGCCTCTCGAGAATGAGCACTAAAGAGAGCTTTGAATGAGAACTTGACAGGAAAGGTATTTTATTGTGCTGTTTGAGATGTTATTATAACGCAAAGAAGAATCCGTCGAGTAGTGTTCTCCTAATTTACGCCTTTTGTAGTAGTATGAGGCTATAAGCCTAATTTTCTCCTGATTTATAAATGGTGAACCCATGTGATAAGAGTAGTTCCTCAAGGCTAAGGGAAGCTACAACGCGGGCGCTACTTCCGGGCGCCAGGATTGATTTCCGGTAATTAGGAGTGATTCCCGTCCGATCCCACGGATTCCCTTGGCGTCGCTTTATGCGGAGTCGCTGGGCGCCTCACTTTTTTACCGCAAAATCGAGAGCCGGGAACTATCCAGCGCAGAAAATAAATTCTTTTTAGCGCCTCACTTGGCGCTTTCTGTTGGAGCACCAGGCGCTTAGCTTTATATGGTAAGATATTTTATTTTATTTTGCTCCTCAAGCGTCTACGTTAGCATCTGGCGTTGTACATGCCCTAAAAAGGCCATCTCTATAAAATCACTTTCCTGTAGTTGTGTTATAGAATAAATTGTCGCATTCATCTATAGTATGTGTTGATAGTAAGTGGGAGTGTATGTTTCTATACTGATCATTGAGCTGAGTGCACTTATCAGATTGCTTATCCCAGCATATGAATTCTTATTGTTTCCAGGTGGCTGACTCACTTGAGAAAGGAACAGAACATGAAGATGAATACATGATTAGTGAAAAGGAGCTTATTGTGAACCGGTTTGATGAACCCCTTTGAATCCATAATGTTTTGCTTATACACTACAAGTCTCGAACCTGGCATCCTTTTTGTTTGATCAGGTTCATTTCCGTGCCAAAAGACATGGGGGCATTCAACTGTGGAGCTTTTGTTGCAGGGATTGTAAGGGTTGGAATTCCAGCCCAAATATCTAAGTCAACCATGTCTTCTTACATAAACAATGTTTGAACACTTCTTTGAATTTCTTGTAGGGCGTATTGGATAATGCTGGCTTTCCTGCGGTAGTTACGGCGCATTTTGTGCCAATTGAAGGCCAGCAGAGGCCCAGGACAACAATATTGATTAAATTTGCTGAAGAGGTAAAATAGATTGTATAATTTACTTAACTTTTTCTGCACATGAATGTAGAGTATACCCTATTGTATGACTGAGAAAACAAGATGGAGTAAATTTCATTCTTTAGAAATATATAACATTATACAAGCAATTAATTGTCCCTATGCTTCACTTCAACTGTACCCGGAGAACTGTTTCAAAATATGTGTCCATTGAGGAAATAAAGAGTGTAGTTGCTATGTTTCCATTGTCTACCGGTACTTAAATGCTTTGAAAGAGATTAGGTGGTTGCAGTCTGTCAATTGATAGGACTATGCATGGTCCTTTGTCATTTAATCTTCCCCAGATCTAGTGTTTCCTTCTATTGTGCACACGTGGAGGGAGTATGTAAGAAAACCGTGGATGACGTATTATTAAACATGGCCAGACTTACTATTACGCATACCTAGTATTGTAGTTCGGGATGGCTATGGTAGAAAGAACATACAACCCTTTTCGGGGAGATATAACCACAATTGTGGATGGTGTGAGAAGCTTACTTTAATGCGTATAGTGCACACAAATGTACCCTAGTCATCGCCTAGTGTATTTAAATTGAAATTTTAAGTGAAATGTAATGTCCTACAAAACTCTTTTGCTGGACGGCATCATTCATAGGGTGTCTTGACTAATACTCCCTCCGTTCAAAAATAAGTGTCTCAAGTTTGGCAAAAAGTGGATGTATCTATACATGAAACATGTCTAGATACCTCCACTTTTGAGCTCAAGTTTGGCAAAAAGTGGATGTATCTATACATGAAACATGTCTAGATACCTCCACTTTTGAGCAAACTTGAGACACTTATTTTTGGACGGAGGGAGTACTAAGTACTATATTGGGATAGTTATTTGTTTTTTGTACAAGCTGCTAAACTAATCTGTACTTGTCTCCCTCTAAATAGATTTTCAGAATTGACAGTATCTGGAATACATGTGTTTGACATTCATTTTTAATAATATGTTAGCTCTAGATTAAATGTACTTTTGATGAAACCTGTAATAATATTATTCTCCGCTTACCAAACTAAATACTTTTTTATAGTGACTCCAAACTTCACACGCATTCTAAATAACATCTACTGGGCTTGAGTCTGGATTTTATAATTTTGGCTATCTATGAGTTGTCGTGCTTGATACATTGAGGTAACCTTGTTTGTATAAATATTCATTTTCAGGTTCTACACCGGAAGCGAGGCTTGGTTAAAATTTATGCTTATACATGTACACCACACTTTCTTTTTCTGTTCTGTTTGTAAGATGAATCTATTTGAAATGTGTTTTGTTGACCGAGTGCGTCTACTCGATTTATGTAACGCTAGTACTTTCGACAATATATAAGCGGTGGGGGCGACATTGCCTAGGGTTATATCATTTTTTTTTTGAACCGTCAAAGACTGCTCTTGATTGCAACTGTAACTTAAATTATTAGTTTCGTTTTACCTCCTACAGAAGGTGTTGTTCTGTGCGAACTCTCAAAGTTCTCCTTTTATAATTTTGGCATTCTTGTTCGATAGTGTCGTCCATACAGAGCTGCTTCAAGCAGGGTAACTAATAAGCAGGCAAGAGGCAACGCGTGCTCATGTTTTGGAAAACACGAATGTACTATCAAATTGTATGTGCAGAAGGGAAACATAACAAAAATTATGAGCATTACCATGCGCACATGATCATATTTTTTACGAGTTTTTGTGGATAAGCATATGTAGATCTTTTTTTCTTTACAATATGCGTATGTAAAAAATTGTGATGCATAAATACATTTAGAATCTATGGGCACCTTTGTGCACACAGCCTTGCAAAGGAGAAAATGGATTTACAGGGGATGGTACTGATCACCTGATTTTTTTTTTTTTTTTTGAAATGCTGAATTTTGTTTCTGAAGACGTAGCAACAGCACAAGTGTAGAATCAGTGAGAGGAGCATCCACACTTCCACAGTTTGACGTCTTACGCGAGCCACAGGATCCGGATCCAAGGGTTGAGCAGCTTTTATGGCGTCTCGCTCATAGCAGCTTCGTCTACCTCGCGGTCGCGCTCCCTCAAACCTCCTCTGTGCTTTCCCACCTTCCCATCTTCCGCCGCCGCCGCCGCCGCCGCCGCCGACAGGGCGGTCTCCCGCGCTCCCTGGATCCGCCCGCGCCGGATGCTCCTCCGCCGCGCCACCGCCGCAGCAGCGCAGCGTTCCTCCTGGTTATCCTACTCGCGAGCTATCCTACAGCACGTCGGCCCCACCCGCCCTTGCAGCGCTACCTCCTCGCCACACCGGCGCAGCCGCCGCCACACACCGCAGGTTGCGGACGGTTCCCTCACGACAACCTCTGCGCCCCGACCATTCCCGGACTACTCTCCGCCACGCCCGGAGTCGCCGGCCGACGATGCCCTCGCGCGCCGCCTCGCGGCCGCGCTCCTCGCCTCGCCCAGTCGAGGATCCCTCCCTCCTCTCCCCTTCATTTCCCTCCTCCGCCCGCTGCACCTGCTCCTCGCGCTGCCCCTGCTCGCCTCCCACCCCAACCTCACCAGCATCCTCGTCCCGCTCCTCCTGCTCTTCCCCTCCCGACCCCACCCACATCCCCACCTCCTCCAATGCTTCGCCATCGCCGCGCATCTCGCCGTCCGCGACCCCGCCACCGCGCGTGCTATCCTCGTACGCGCCCTCCGTTCCCTTCTCCTCATCGGCATTTCGTCGAGCAGTTCATCTTCACATACAAGGCCTTCTCATCGGACCCCGCCTCCTTCGACCTCCTCCTCCTGTGCCTCCCCTCCACCACCCTGCTCCGCCGCCTCCGCCAGTACGGCCTATCCCCATCACCAGAGTCATGTAACGCTGTGCTCTCCCGCCTTCCCCTTGACGAAGCAATTGAGTTGTTCCAACAACTCCCACACAAGAACGTCCGCTCCTACAATATACTCCTCAAGCTACTCTGCACCACAGGCCGGCTCAAGGATGCACGTCAACTGTTTGATGAAATGCCGTTACCACCAGATGTTGTCACATACGGCACTATGGTCCATGGGTACTGCATCCATGGCGAGCTGGAGATCGCGGTGAAGCTGTTGGATGAAATTGTAGCAAAGGGGTTGGAGTCCAGCGCGGCAGCATATACAAGCGTCATCGCACTGCTATGCAATAGAGGGCAGGTTTCAGATGCTCTGAGGGTGGTAGAGGATATGGTGATGCATGGGGTGGTATTGGACGCAGCGGTGTTCACAACTGTAATGAGTGGGTTTTGTAGCAAGGGTGATTTGGCAGCTGCAAGAAAGTGGTTTGAAGAGATGCAGAAGAGAGGGTTGGCAGCTGACGGGGTTACATATACCACACTGATCAATGGTCTTTGTCGGGCTGGGGAGTTGAAAGAGGCAGACAGAGTACTTCAGGAGATGGTGGATAAGGGATTGGATGTGGATGTGGTCACATATACAGTGCTCATTGATGGTTACTGTAAGAGAGGGAACATGGTGGAAGCCTTTCGGGTTCATAATGAAATGGTGAGGAGACGAGTGGCACCGAATCTGGTGACATACACGGCTCTGTCGGATGGACTGTGCAAGCAAGGTGACGTGCATGCCGCTAATGAGCTATTGCATGAGATGTGCAACAAGGGGTTAGAACTGAACGTTTATACGTACAACTCCCTGATCAATGGCCTGTGCAAGTTTGGCAATCTGGAGCAGGCCATGAGGATCATGACAGAGATGGAATCAGCAGGCCTTAAACCAGATGTTTATACATATACAACTCTTATAGATACACTCTGCAAGTCAGGAGAGTTTGACAGGGCTCACAGCCTGTTGCAGGAGATGTTAGATAAAGGAATTAAGCCTAGTATAGCGACTTATAATGTTCTAATGAATGGCTTTTGCATGTCAGGTAGGGTAGAAGGAGGAAAAAAGCTGCTCGAGTGGATGCTGGAGAAGAACGTTCGCCCAAATGTTGTAACTTATAACTCTCTTATGAAGCAGTACTGCATTGACAAGAACATGAAATCTACCACTGAGATTTACAAGGGGATGCATTCTCAGGAGGTGGCTCCAAACGAGAACACATACAATATATTGATCAAGGGGCACTGTAAGGCGAGAAATATGAAAGAGGCACTGTATTTCCATAATGAAATGATAGAGAAGGGATTTAAACTCAGCGCAAGCGCATATAGTGCTCTTATAAGATTGCTGAATAAAAAGAAAAAATTTGCTGAGGCGAGAGGCTTATTTGATGAGATGAGAAAGGAGGGTTTGACAGCTGAACCAGATGTATACAGTTTTTATATTGATCTCAATTTTAATGAGGATAATTTGGAGTCAACCATTGCACTGTGTGATGAACTGGTGGAAGAAAGTCATGTAAAATCTAAAGCTGGCATGAGCTGAGATTTTGCAAAGGAAGTTATGCCTTAGGAACATGATTTTGGCATGATGGCATACTACTTTGTTCAGAATGGACAGTATGTGAGACAAAAACAGTTTAACAGAAAGCATTATCCCTTTATGCCATGCTGAACTAACAGCTGAGGTATAATCTTTTCTTCTTAGTATGAAATGGATCATGGCCACTTGATAGCTCAACAATTCCCTTTATTTTATGTTTAATGGTGATAATATCCTTTGTCTACAGCCATCTTGATATTGTGTTGCAAGATGTGGAGGTATATTTGGGATGCACTCTGAGGTGTTTGTGCAAGGTAAGAGACATAAACAGCATATTTGTGAACTTATTGCTTCACTATTCAGTAAGTATCGCATCGGGTGTTCTTTCTTGTTATTACTATATCGATGCAATCTTGCAAGGTTGATGATCCATCCAAAAGAAATAGTTTGATTCATGCAGAACAATATAGTCTTTTCTAGGATATTATTAGATGTGCTAGTTGATTTAGGTTGCTCATATCCTGCATGTGGCTACCATTCAGGTTTTTCATGTTAGGGGCATTTGATCTCATTCTCATTGTCAAGCTTCATGCACTAGCCAACGCAACCAAAAGTCCAAACTTGTGGATGTTAGGAAACGCAACATGTATTTCCAGGGGCCAAAGGCCACAATATATAGTACATGTACAGGTGACAAATATGCAGGAAACCCCTCATACAACGGGGAAACTATACAGGTATACATGGACACATAATATAACTCTAACACCCCCCCCCCCCCCCTCAAACTCATGGTGGATTCACAACACTGAGTTTGGAGAGATAAAATCCATGATGCGCTCTAGTCTGGGCCTTCGTGAAGAAATCCGCCAACTGCAACTCGGAAGGCACATACTGAAGAGCAATAACCTGATCCTGCACACTAGCGCGTACAAAAGAAGCATCAACACCAATATGCTTGGTAAGCTCGTGCTTCACCGGATCACGCGCAATACTGATAGTACCTGTACTGTCCGACAAGAGGGTAGTAGGTGTTGTAACAGGACATGGTTTTTGAGTCGATGAGTCGACGAGTCGTTTAGGGGTAACGACTCTCGACTAGTCTTGACTAGTCGAGACTCAAGTCGAGACTCATGTTAACTGTATATAACACTAGAAAGCTATAGAACCATGGGCAAAAGAGGAAGGACTTGGACACTTGACTAGTTTTATATACTTATTAATAGTCTAAAATACAAACCTGGGCATCTCCATATAGTGTCCAAGTCCTTCCTCTTTTGGCTCGGGGGGAAACTTGGTCGATCTAGGTTTCACGGGAGCTAGGCAAGGGATATTGGAAAAAAAGATGACAGGTGGGGCCAACTTTAAGTCGCAGGTCGACTCAAAAACCTGGACTAGTCGAGACTAGTCGATTGAATCGCTCGACTCAACCAATTAGTCGAGTCGAGAACCCGAGTCGGACTTCACTTTGAGACTCATCGACTAGTCGTCGACTAGTCGCGACTAGTCGCTCGACTCAAAAACCATGTAACGAGAACACCAAAATCCTCTAATAACCATCGTAACCAAGTCACCTCAGCCGTCAAAAGAGCCATAGCCCGCAACTCTGCCTCCGCACTCGAACGTGACACTGCAGTCTGTTTCTTCGTCTTCCAGGCAATGAGAGAACCACCAAGAAAAACACAGTAAGCAGAAAGTGAACGGCGATCCGAAGGATCACTAGCCCACGTAGCATCCGAATAGGCCTGGAGCTGTAACGAGCTGGAACGGGGAAAGAAGAGACGGTGTGACATCGTGCCACGAAGATATCGTAGAACACGAAGAAGGTGACTATAGTGAACAGAAGTGGGAGCAGAAACAAACTGACTCAGAATATGGACAGGATAGGAGATATCCGGACGAGTGACAGCAAGATAGACAAGACTCCCAACAAGATGACGATAACGCGTCGGATCAGATAAGGGATCACCATCAGAAGCGCGAAGGTGAACATTGAGCTCCATAGGAGTCTCAACAATATGCTCATCACTAAGAGCAGCACGAGCAAGTAGATCCTGGATATACTTTTCTTGAGAGATAAAGAAACCATCAGAGGTAGAAGAAACCTCAATCCCAAGAAAATAACGAAGAGGACCAAGATCAGACATAAGAAACTGCTCACTAAGACGTGCCTTGACAAAGGCAATATACTCGGGATCATCACCAGTGATGATCATATCATCAACATATAGAAGAAGAGTCCGACCACGAGCAGACAGGTGAACAAACAACGCTGGATCATGAGCACTAGGAGAAAAACCAGCTGCAGTCACCACAGAGGCGAAGCGCTCAAACCAGGCGCGTGGGGCTTGCTTAAGGCCATAGAGAGAACGACGAAGACGACAAACCATGCCATCAGGAACAGAATACCCAGGTGGGGGCTGCATATAAACCTCCTCACGCAGCTCACCATTAAGAAAGGCATTCTTAACATCAAGCTGAGACACAGACCAGTGTCGAACAGAGGCCACAGCGAGAAGTGTGCGAACAGTGGTCATATGGGCCACAGGAGCAAATGTCTCATCATAATCGCGACCATGCTCCTGCTGAAAACCCCGAGCCACAAGACGAGCTTTATAACGCTCAAGAGATCCATCAGAACGAGTCTTAATCTTATAGACCCACTTGCATGTGATGGGACGAACACGGGGAGGAAGAGAAACCAGATCCCATGTGCCAGTGCGCTCAAGGGCAGCAATCTCCTCTGCCATCGCAAGTTGCCATTCAGGATGAACAACAGCATCACGATAAGAGGTCGGCTCAACAACAGCCGAAAAACCATAGCGGTCAGGGGGAGGACAAGGCCGAGCCCGAAGACCATAGGTCGGCTGAGAAGAGGAAGAAGACACACCAGAAGTAGACGGTGCATCAGTGGACTCATCCACAACACGTGGACGACGGGTGTAATGGAACTGAAAAGAGGGACGAGAAGGAATCACCGGAGGTGGAGACGTGGAAGGCGGCGGTGATGGAGGAGGAGAGTCATGCGCCAAGGGAGAAGAAGACGCCGGTGATGTAGGAGAGGATGGAGTCGAATCAACAGTGGGTCGAAGAGGAGTAGGAATACGAGGCACTGAGGGAGGTGTATCGGGAAAGGTGAGAAACGAGATGTCCTCTACCGAAAATGTCGAGGAGGATGGACGCGGGTAGAAAGGACGAGACTCATCAAAGGTCACATCCCGAGAAATCCGCATCCGACGAGCAACAGGATCCCAACACCGATAACCCTTATGCTCATCACTGTATCCAAGAAAAACACACTCAATAGACTGAGCGGTTAATTTGGTGCGTTCACGGGGAGCTAGAAGAACATAACAAACGCAACCAAACAATCTAAGCGCCGAATAATCAGGAGAACGATCCGAAAGACGCTCAAGAGGAATACCACCCTGCAGAGCAGCAGAAGGCTGAATATTGATGAGATAGGTGGAAGTGGAAACAGCCTCAGCCCAAAAGTGAGGCGGAAGAGAGGCGGCAATCATCATCGCACGAGCCGTCTCAAGAAGGTGGCGATGCTTGCGCTCAGCAACGCCGTTCTGGGCATGAGCACCAGGACAAGAGAACTGAGCAAGAGTGCCCTGCTCTACAAGAAAACCTCGCAACATCTTAGAAATGTACTCGCCAGCAGAGTCAGCACGAAACACACGAATAGGCGTAGAGAACTGAGTGTGAACCATGGCAGCGAAACGCTTATATATAGAGAGAACCTCACTGCGAGAAGACATAAAATAAAGCCAAGTGTAGCGAGAGAAATCATCGATAAATATAATATAGTAGCGATGGCCCCCTTGCGAAGCAAAGGGAGCCGGACCCCACACATCGGAATGAACTAAATCAAAAGGACGCTTAGACACTGACTCACTAGTAGGATAAGGCAACTGAATCTGTTTGCCAAGACGACAACCCTGACACTGTAAAGAGACATCTCCTGAGACAGACCCCAGAAGACCTCGACGAACTAACGACGATAGACGTGAGCCACAAAGATGACCAAGTCGATGATGCCACTGCTGGAAGGAGCCGGTAGCAGAAGCGACGAAAGCAGAAGAACTGGCTGTAGTGGTGGCAGCGGAAGGAACACGAAGCCAGTCGACCTCCCAGAGCCCCGGAGAATCACGGAGCCGAGGGCCAGCCCCAACCAGAGCACGCGTGCGGCGATCCTGAACGGAACAAGAATCAACATCAAGAATGACGCGACAACCAGAATCAGTAAGCTGGGCAGCAGAAAAAAGATTCATGGTAAGACGAGGAACATGAGAAACGTCAGGGACAGAGAAAGTAGGAGTGGTAAGATTACCACGACCAGCAACCGAAAGAGGAGTACCATCGGCAGTGAGAACATTAATAGGAGAATCTAGTGAGCGAAGAGAGGATAAAGCGGAAGAATCAGAAGACATATGAAAGGAAGCTCCAGAATCCAGAACCCAACGAGATGTACCTGACTGTGTAGATGGTGGTCGCGCAGAGCTGGAAGCATCAGTCACAGAGCCTGCAGTACCTGTCGAAGAACCTGAAGCATCAAGCAGACGCTTAAGCCTCATAATATCCTGCTCAGTGAAGGAGGAATCGGGGCGTGTCGAAGAAGGAGCACGCGGCCGAGTAGAAGAAGTACGCTCCTTGCGCTCCTTGCGCTGCTTCTTCCAGCAATCAGACTCAGCATGACCATCCTTGTCACAATAGCCGCAATGAGGAAGAACACGAGAACGACCATCGCCACCAGAAGGAGTGGGTAGAAGCGGCGGAGCACTGGGACGAGGAAGCACTGGTGCTGTAGACGGCGTAGCAGGAGGTCGAGCAACAAACACTGAGGGAACCGCAAGCAGACCAGCACCACGGAGGCGAGTCTCCTCAGCACGAAGCTCAGAAAGAACAGCCGAAATAGGGACACGGCCACGAGCAAGCAACTGAGCACGGCGGGGCTCAAACTCCTGGCGGAGCCGAGATAAGAACTCATAGACGCGCTGGAACTCCAAGTCAGACCGCACAATCTGGCAACACGGGCAGGTACCACAAACCGCAGTACGGAGAGAGTCAAGCTGACGCCAGATAGCAGAACTCTGCGTGTAGAACTCATCAATAGTGGAGTCGCCCTGCTGAAGTGCATGCTCCTGACGGACCACTGACAGGTAGAGAGCATCGCCAGATGGCTGGTAGCGCTGGCGAAGGTGGGTCCACATCTCAGAGACAGTACCGAGCCCCATAAACTCAGAGGCAAACTGAGGAAGAACACTGGAAGAAAGAACAGCCGCAGCACGAGCATCCTCATCAATCCACTGAGTGTAGGCAACCAAATCATCACGGTAAGCAGTAAGGGAAGCGTCGTACTCCTCGACCTTCTGCTCATAAGCGCGAACCGCAGCAGCATCAGTAACCTTGGCTGCATCCTTATCAGCCTGAGAAGCAGTAGCAGCAAGAACCAGGGGCGTCGGCTGAGTAGGAACCACAGGCGAACCGGGGCGGCGGACAGGGACCTCTCCAGTAAGAACACCCCATAGACGAAGACCACGCATGTGAATGCGCATGAAACCAGCAAACTCGGTGTAGTTAGCACCATCAAAAATCACCGGGCAGCGAGGGATGGAGACATAGCCCGACGACGAAGACATGGTTCCTTTTTTTTTTTTTTTTTTTGCTTTTTTTTTTTGGAACCGCTGGAGTCAACGCAATCGATCAGATCGATCGAGTCACCCGACCAGATCGAAGAAGCTCGGTAACCACCGATCGGAGAGGAATCAGAGAGGCTGAGCACGGCAGGGGAACGTGGCCGGCAGATTGGAGCGGTGGCGGCTGAGCACGGCAGATGGTGGAGGAACGTGGCCGGCGGCGGCCGGAGGACAGCGGCGGCCGGGCGACGGCAGCACGGCCGGAGGGCAGCGACAGGCGGCCGGGCGACGGAAGCCCGGGGACGGCAGAAGGCTGGAGAGGCCAGGGGGGAGCACGGCAGCACGGCCGGAGGGCAGAAGGACGGCAGAAGGCAGCACGGCCGGAGGGCAGCGACAGGCGGCCGTGGCAGGGGGGAGCGGTGAAGGCTGGACGGCAGAAGGCAGCACGGCCGGAGGGCAGCGACAGGCGGCCGTGGCAGGGGGAGGCAGCCAGGGGACAGCGGCGACCTTGACCAGGGACGGCAGCGACCTTGGCCAGGGACGGTCACGGCAGCCAGAAGACCAGGAAAAAAGCGACGAGTTGCAGCGTCGCAAAAAGAAAAAACTAAACCTAAACCATGTGCTCTGATACCATGTTAGGAAACGCAACATGTATTTCCAGGGGCCAAAGGCCAAAATATATAGTACATGTACAGGTGACAAATATGCAGGAAACCCCTCATACAACGGGGAAACTATACAGGTATACATGGACACATAATATAACTCTAACAGTGGAAAGGCTAGTGCAGTGCACATATACTGTAACACTTATAATGGATGCTCCTTTATGGTCTGTAGTAATTTACTGATAAAATAGAGTTGCATTACCAGGGCCGGTCCTGGGAGGCCTGGGCGAAATTATAACATGAGGCCCTCTAAATACTAAGATCAAAACAATTCAATATCAGTACAGACAAAATGTTTTTACTAAACACTTGAGATGCAACCTAAATCAATATTTATATGAATATAAAAACCTCAAAAAATTGCGAGTCATAAATTAAATCACAATGGATCCTACAAGTATTGGTATCTTGTAGGGCTACGGTCTTCTAGATTAACATAAGATTTTACTACGCAAGAACTATCGGCAACTTGCCTGGATTCGTTGAAGTGCTTGACGTGCTTATATTAACAAAATCACAATGGATTCTGCACTGTAATTCTATCAGCCTACTCGTTTCCTTCTCTTCTCCTTCTCAGTTCTCACTGTCAGTTTTAGCTTGTTTAGGAATATTTAGTTGCTTATGGCTGTAATTGTCGTTTCCCAAGCAACAAGCAAACACGGATAAACAAAATCCCAGTTTGTTACGGCCAAATCACTCGCGCTAGCCCGGCAGCCTGCCCCTGACATGATTCGCCCTTTCCCGCTGTTATTGCTACTCTCCTATGCTTGCTGATGCTGCTGCTCCTCTCATGAGCTTGCTGTTGCCGCTCCTCCCTGGTTAGTAATTAAAACTAGAAATGTAGATGGAGACATATGGCGTCATGGCATGCGGCATAGACTACACATAGATTGGCAATACTTTTGCTAGAGTCGCGATGCCGCTAGCAGGTGGGAGAGAGAATCACCAAATCTTGTTGCCGCTGTGGCCGTCGCACAAGAGAAAATCGATTGCACAGGAACATGGAGCGTATTGGCGATCGCGGTGATGTCAGGCGACAGTCCCCATCCCCGATCTGGCAAAGTGTTTTTCCTTACGAGTCCCGAGTGCGTGTAGCGTCTGCCCATCCCCGGTTCCTATACGTCTCCCTCACAGCAGCTCAGGCCCACTTTGGACCAAGCCTAGCGTTGGCGCTCCCGCATAGCTGGGCAGCGTCTGCGCTTTGGACCAAGGCCAAAGCTGCAGTACACAGCAGACATGGCGACCGGGGCCCCCTGGTTTCATGGGCCTGTGGCGGCCGCCCCTACAGCTTCCCCTCCGGGCCGGTTTGCTCGATCAAGCACTCGCTTTCTATCCGTCGGATTGAGTCGGATCGACTCGGATCACGCGCCAGACGCGCGTCACCGTCCCTACAGTTTTCACCTGGGGGGCCCACGCGCTCACCCTGCCCATCCCGGTCGCCTTTTCGTTCCTTCTCTCCATTTCATTCCCCTTTCCTCTATCCAATTGAATCGAGTGCGAGCTGGATAGGGTTCGTCACCGGAAGCAAAATCGAGCGTGCTTGTGGATCCCGGCCTTCGAGAGCAGCTGTGCGCGCAGAGAGCAGAACGGCCGTGCTGCGTGGGCGAGGAGTTCGGGTGGTAGAGACCGTCCATGCGCGAGGGCGCAAAGCACGACGCCGGAGACGGGCCGTTCGCGAGGTCCGGATCTCGTTGGCAGAGAACTCGGTGGCGGAGTGCTTCCGCGCACTTGGTGGCGATGAGCGGCAGCGCAGGCTTCTCTAGTGGGCCAACGCCGACGGGGTATACCAGTTCGCGGCGGAGGAGTGTTCGGAGGATACTGCGAGGTGGATCCAGTCCTCGTCGGACAGCTTGATAATACAGGTAATTTTATCCTCTAAAATCTTGAACAGCGCGTGATTGAAACAGATTTGTAGATCAACATCACTGTTCATTTCATATGGGGTAGTTCGGATTTAAATTGCATCCTGAATCGATTTGATTCAATGTTATGTGTCCGATTCCTGCTGTATATACTGCACAACTTCCATGCCTGAATGCTTTGGGGTAATCTAGAACATAGGCTTGCGTTGTAGTCAGTGGCGGCGCCAGTAGGGGGTCGAGGGTACGCGGTCGACCCGGCTCACATTTGGTGGAAAAAAAATTAGGTACCAGGAAAAAGAAAATCACCCCCGAGTCCCCGACCCTAACAACACCCAACCTGCCCTGCCGCTCAAAGATCTCCTCGCGCCGCCACCCTCCGCCTCCGCCCGGCCAGCCCGCGGCGCACCCCCGCCGGCCACCGCACCGCCCCGCCCACCCGGCCAACTGTGTTCCGAGGTATGAAGTTGTTCTCATCCAGCGATTGAGTTGCTTAAACTTAAATCCCCACTCACCTTCACAATGCACGCCCTGCGCACCATGTAGATCCGCTCCTGAGGCGGCCGCTGCAGCCTCCGCGGGCACCGGAAGATGGGGTTCATGGGGGCGAAGCTGTTCCCGTCCTGCGAGAGCATGTGCGTCTGCTGCCCGGCGCTGCGCCCGAGCTCGCGCCGCCCCGTCAAGCGCTACAAGAAGCTGCTCGCTGAGATATTCCCCAAGACGCCCGTAAGTGCTCGCCCGTCGCTGTAGTTGGCTCAGTTGCTCCCGCGACCGTTGAATAATGTTGTGATGTCGTTGATCTATTAATTAGTACTCTGCATGTTGGTTCTACAGAACGTGGCCATATCACATGGTTGTCTTCTGCCACTGTCTGCTAATTATTTGTAGAATGTAGCTTCCGCTGCTTTTTCCGAAGGGCACTAATGCTCAATTGCTCATACCAGTAGTGTGCAGGAGATTGCTCAAAAATTGGAAGAAAGCATAAAATGAGAATATTGTTTGTTGTAATCAAAAATTGGAGTTTGCTAGTTTCTCTCTACTCATTTATTATAATCTTATATGTTCTTGTCTTATTGTTTGTAGGTTTGTGAACCAGAAAGGAGAGATCCTGGAAAGATTGCTCGGCGTTGAGCATGTTCTTGATACTACATCTTTGAAAAGATATTTGGATGCAATGTTTGTTAAACATAATTTGTCCATGTCAAAAATATGATGGTGCCTCTAATATGCGTGGGGAGCTACATGGTTTAATATGCGTGGGGAGCTACATGGTCATCTTCCTCGACAATTTCATCTTGCCAACATGGATTCAACTTAAAGGTACTATCTTATTAAAATGTAGCACTATTTTGTATGTAATTTTCTTGTTCTTTGTAGTTAGTTTGTACTTGTGCTCGATGGAATATGAAATTGAATCTGTTTGGAGCTTTCTTGTGTTGAATACACTTCCTTTTCTGTCAAAAAAAAATTTAGCTCTTATTTGTTCGACCCGGCTCAGTTCAATTCCTGGCTCCGCCACTGGTTGTAGTAGACCATACTGGTTGCACATACTCGGAAAAAAGGTACAACATCCTAATAGCTGTTTTTCAGATTTGGAGAACAGGGACATAAAAGAGTTGTGCAATGACGGTTTGTTTCGTCCAGTCATATGCGCTTTAGTTCTGTCTCTTGTGAGGAGCCTTTTACTGAAAAATCAGTTTAGGGCCTCTTTGATTTAAAGGAAAGGAAAGTCAAAGGATTAGGGAAGGGATAGGAATAGGAAAGGGTGGCGGGTGCTAAACTTTCCTTGTTCCTTGTGCACAGGATTTGAAGAATGAGCTCCGAGTGGATTTTTCTGTTCCTGTATGTTTTGCCTGGAAAGTTAGATGCAAAGGAAAATTTCCTCTACTTTTCCCTTCCGTCATTCCTACGAATCAAATAAGTGAACAGTACAAACTCTGGAAAAAATCCTAACCCTGTAAGTTTCCTGTACGGTTCCTCCAAATCAAAGGAGCCCTAACTTTGTAAGTTGGTAGCTTAATGGCTAGTCATTGTTCAAATTTTGTAGGTTCTGTTGATGAAGGATAGGATACAAAGATAATTGTTTTGGCTAGCCAACCAATTGATATGTTGTGACCTCGTCAAGGTCACGGTTATGAGGTCCTAGTGTAGAGAAGCACATGAATGATGGTCGGCGACTTCGGATACTAAAGATATTTTTAGGTTAAGTTGCAGCAGCTATAGGGCTTAGTTGCATCCATTATTTTATGGGGGTTCAAGCTGTGCGGCACGCTCTGTTCCGACAGCAGCGGATAGCGACGTCCAAGGGTGCCCCTCTTTCCATTCTATTCCCCTCCCCTGTCTCTAGCAATCTCTAGGGTTCGTCGAGGCGATTTCAGCGCGGGTCCTGGCCTCGGAGAGTGTCCGCTCGCTCGAGGGAGTGGTGCTCGTCGCCGGAGAGCGGCAGCCCGCAGGGGCATCGAACTCGGCGGTAGACCACATCCGCGTGGGAAGCGATTTCAGTGCGGGATACTGTCGGCGGAAAGAGGCGGCGCACACAAGGAAGTGGAGCTCAGCGTTGGAGAGCGGACGTGCGGCATAGAGAGCCGCGCGGGAGAGATCAGAACTCGCGGCGGGGATCGACCATGCGTGGAGCTCGCACAGGACATCAGTGGTGAGCGGTTAAGAGGCAATGTAATTAGGGACAAAGTTGTGCTTTTAAGGTGTTTTCCCAACCTAGTAAAGTTTCTGCACCCCTTCTAACTAATTTGATTTTTCATCCATGTCCTATGCTGTTCGCTTCCCCTGGTAGAAAAATCAGCCCAATATTAATTGCTTAACTCTTTTCGTTTTAAGTTGTTTTACACCCTAGTAAAGTTGCTGCACCCCTTCGAATTATGTTACTTTTTAATTCATTTCCTATACTTTTTGTTTCCACTTGTAGACAAATCAGCCCAATAAATAATTGCTCAGCTCTCTCAGTTTAGTTGTTTGTTCAACCTAGTAATGTTTGCTTATCCATATTTACTACAGGACATACAACAGCAACCATGAGAACAAGGCCTACAACCAACACTGACCGAGAAACAACTCAAAGGTTAGTGCCTACAAGTCTACAACAAAGTCATTCCAAACAGTAACTCCAGTACAATCAACAACAACCATGACAACTTCACATGCAACCATCACTGACCCAACAGCAACCCGTAGGCTAGTGCCATCAACAAAGCCTTCCAAAACAGCAACCCCAGTGCATAATGCAGCAACTCTCAGTTGTAACTCAGCTTGGGTTGCCTCAAACAAACCATCATCATCTTCAACTCACATAGGGTCTCCAGCAGAGCGATCGTTCTTCAGGCAGAGGGATAGTTGCAGCTGCTTTGTGATGGTTCATTTTTTGCTAAGGCGTACAGGGTTGCTGCTAGTTCTTCAGGCAGAGGGATAGTTGCAGCTGCTTTGTGATGGTTCATTTTTTACTTCCAACATGAAATTGTGGTACTATCAGGTTGCTATTCATGACATGAGTTATATGAGACATATCACTGAGTTGCTGAAAACAGTGGATCACCTAGTTGCAGACTAGGGGCCACTAACTTGCTGAATAGGAAGTATTAAGTTGTATTGGCCTATTGGGTAATCAGTTTGGGGAAAATTAGTCGCTGGAGCTACTTGAGGTAATACATGCTGATTTTTTTTTTCCGTCATGCAAGTTCGATCTCCGGCCAATCAATGCACTATGTTGCTAATCAGTTTGGCTTCCACCCTTCAAGTTCTAGACTTCTAGCTAGGTTGAGTTTGATGGATTGACACATGAACTAGCTCTCCATTTTCCCCTGCTAGCTTAGATATAATGCTACAGATCTCGACTATGTATTGGATAGGTGCACCGTTGTTATGCTTCACTTTCGAGGTCGTGTAGTGTTTGTATATCCAGGGGACTAGTTTTTTATTTTTTCTTGGCTCCCCCAAGCTGACCGGTGCATGGAAGCATGACTAGCCATTTTTTCATTAGGTTCGAGTTGCTTAACCATTTTAGTTAAGTTGCTTACTGCTTCCTTATTAAGTTGTATTTCATATTATATTAATGGACTAGGGCCAAACAATCATCTAAATGATAAGGTGCTTAGACCATTAATTAAGTTACTGCCTCTTTATTAAGTTGTTCTCTGCATATACATGGATATTATTTTTAGCGTGGGACTAGGCCATCAACTAAGTTACTCACTGTCCCCATATTAAGTTGAGTTTTGCAACCATCATATGATTTGGTTACCTACTGTCCTATAGTTAGTTGGGTTGGATGAATGTCTAGTGTTTGTGTTTTAGTTTTATCCACCTAAACAAGCATATTTCTCATAAATTAAGTTGGCTCACATTTCTTAGGGGAGTAGGACTTGCAGTTTTTTGTCCTCTGCTCATGCATGTCTCATCATGTGATAAGCTATTTTTACTACCATGATCTTTGAATTTGATACCGACTGAATCTTTATTAGTTTGAATCATTTCAGCAGCGACACTGCACTAGAGAAGTTGACGGCAGAGCGTTTCGCGTTGGAGATGCTAGATATCAGAGCGGAGAAGCCAGTGCAAGAGACCATGAAATAGAAAAAGGTTGCAAATCGTAATAGGCCAGAACAAACTGAAAAGGCTCAAGCAAGAAGCCCAGCAACTAAAGATATTTCAGAGGTAACTCATGTTGAAATTGCAGCAACTAGAGCACCAGTAGCAACAACTAACCTCAATACTTCACCACGTGTTGCTTTTTCAGGTTCTTCTTCTTCAGCAATCAAGCTTAGTCATATGGGCATGTCAACAACTAAATGAATACCAGGAGCAACCCAGCTAAGTGCTTCGGCAAATGTGCTTGCTCCAGTTGCAACACAATTTCGAGTGGATACAACTAAGCCATCACCAGTTTCAACCCCCTGCCCCCATCTCAGTTGCAACTCAGTTTGGCTGCCTTCAACTAAAGCACCAGCAGCTGCAATTCACATAGGACCTCCAGCAACTTGCCATGTTCGAGTTGCAACACAGTTTGGAGTGCCCTCAACAAAAGCACAAGCAGCAGCAACTAATGCAAGGCCTTCAGCCATTGTACCTGCTCCAGATGCAACCCAGCTTGGAACGTTGGATATAACTAAGTTGCTGCATGCATGGTTGTTGTTTTAGCTGGATGCACCTAGGATTTCTGAAATCTATCTAAGTTGATTCAAGTTTCTTGTTTGTTGCATGCCCCTGAGACCTTGAATCTAAGTGGTTGCACAGTTGTTCTCTTTGTTGCATGCATCTGGGATTTTCTTTATCGTAGTTCTATGTGTGTTCTAAATCTATAAGTTGCTTCGGGTTCTCCTTGGGTTAGGGCATCTCCAGCCGTGGCGCAAACCCAGGAGGCTTTTTTCAGCCAGATTCAGCCAGATTTTGTTGCGCCGGCGGTATTTTGATTCATAGGGGGATTGATTTCCCAGTCGTGCCATCACCTAGAACTAGCTCTGCACACTCCGAAGGCCAAAGCCTAGAGCACCGCCACCACCAGCCGTCCTCACTCCGGTCGTCCTACACTCCGGCCGGCCTCCGCGACGACAGACCTCGGCAGCAGGTCGCTCCTTCTCGGCCGCCGCCTCCGTGACGATGGACCTCCGCTGCAGGTCGCTCCTTCCCGGCTGCCGCCTTCGTCGATCTCGAACACAAAGCGCGGACGGAGCACGGCGGGCGTGGCCTCGGCGTCCCTGAGGGCGGCGGCGTGCCGGGCGGCGGTGCGAGGCCGAGCCAGAGGCGGAGCGGCGCGAGGTCGATCCGGAGTCGGAGCAGAGGCGGAGCGGCGCGAGGTCGAGTCCGGAGCAGGAGCAGAGGAGGGGCGACGGCAGACGGCCACGGGCACGCGAGCTCGAGGAGGACGGCGAGCCGGGCGGCGGCGCGGGCTGGGCGATGGCCTGCTGCTCGGTGGGTGGGGAAAATCGGGAGAGAGAAGGGCGATTGGTGGGGAAGAAATGGAAGAGAGAGAGGGCACGTGGGTGGGGAGAGAGGAAAAGGAGGAGAGAGAAGAGCGATCGGTGGATGACCAGTGGGCCCGTTTTGCATGTCGGCGCCCCCAGGCCGAACCGAGCGCGTTGGGTTTGGTCTGGGGGCGCCGACGCTATTTTTGTCCAAAACGGCGCTATTTGGCGTCCTGGGGGCACGGCTGAAAGCATTTCGGCGCTATTTGGCCAAAAAGTGTCAAAAAGATGTCCTGGGTGGCTCCTGGAGGCACGGCTGGAGATGCCCTTATGATCTACGTTTTTCCTGATGGATATAACCATTGCTAATTTGACCTAGGGTTACATGAGTGATGGAGGAGAGGGAAAGGGGGTGTGGTTGACTTTTGTACCTTTGATTTTGAGAGTTGCCAGTAGTTAATTTTTGCCTTGTTTTTTTCTAGAGGTGATCAATCAAAGCAACCTTGGATCCACGGCGGTATCAGAGGAGGAAGAAAGGGGTATGCTATGGTGCAAGTAGCCAAGATGCCAAACATCCGATGGGAATCGGGGTGGGTCTAGCTCTTTGATGCACCTGCGCGTGCTAGGTACGTGCACGGGATCAGGACAGATTTCTAAAAGTGGATCACCACGGTAAGATCTTTCCTTTTTGGGCGAGTGCTCGATAGGACTATGGAGCCAGCGATTGCTCCCTAGACGCCCAAAAAACAAAGTGTCGCTACATTTTGAGAATAACCATTCAAAAAAAAAGTGTACACACCATGGAGACCAACGTACAACCAAGGAAAAAAATAGCGTGCTATCAAAAATAGCGTGACCCTCCTCTAGAAGCTATATAAGATATAGCGTGATATAGCGAAGTTACATATAAAATAGCGTGATGAAAAAATGCGAGAAATAGCCCAAATATTAAGAATTTCAGCACTAAAAACTTGTGCAAAGCAATACATGAATAACCAGGTAACCATATTCTAGCACAAATAAAAATATGAGGCTTAAAAACATGAAAAACTAATATACTAAAAGACAAACTGTTCTAAACTTTAATCATAATCATTGACATCATCTTTAGAATAACTATAAGAACCACTAGATTGCGCACCATCATCATCACCTAACGTTATTTCCAGGCTTTTTGTTAGCGTAGCTATAACGTTACCACGTTACGCGTGGTTTAGCGCGTATAAAACGTAAATAGCGCCGTAGCGTCAACTTTAGACTAAATATAGCGTAGACTCTCCAAATAAGCTATATCGTGCTATTAACCGGGAAATAGCGCGCTATTTTTTTCGTTGCGTACAACACCTACAAAAACTTTTGTAGCAGACGTCCAAAGATGTCGCATAATCTCGCTTTATGTGTTTGTAGCAAAAAAAAACTATGTTTGCAACATGTGAAAAAACACATGCAACATCAAAAACCACCAAAATCACTAACCTTGATTTGAAGCACCGAACTCAACGCCTCCGGCACTACAACACATATGTTAATTTATAACGATTCGTGGTAGAAAGTCAAAGAATCGTCATTGATGACCATCGACGACGGTTTAAATAAACTGTCGTGGATCTCGTCTGCCCGATCGACCCAAGGTGATACGGTGGCCCCAGACATCACCACGCAAGTACCTCCGTTGGTCCAATGACGAGAGCCTGAGTCAAAGCGTTGCAGATAAGTTGAACTCGCTCCTCGCCTCATGTGAATTTGATCTTTCGATGAACGGCTCACTACCTCGAGCGGATATGTTTCGTACTTAGATACGAGCCCGACATCGACCCACAAGAGGAGGAGGAAGACAGACGGGGGACGATAACGTGAAGACAAGAAGGAAGAGATAAGGGAGAAGATCATGGATACCGAACTGTCCGACGCATGGGAAACGTGACGGCTACGCTGGCCACAAGCCAGACACGACTGGCACAAGTCTGGCGATGTTTTGCCTGCAATGCACGTCTATAATAGCCGGACACGTCTCGGACATGTCCGACACCTATCCGGCCAATCTGTGTCTTGACACCGAACTGCCCGATGCCTACATACAACCGCCTGAAACAAATCCTTGTTCAACTAAAAACGGCAAAATACATGAAGTTCGACCTAATTCGGGGTACTTTTTGGAGCAATGCAAAGTGGCCTTGATAGTCCGGGGCTATGTCTAGGGCGATCGAAACTATTACTTCTTCCAAGGTGTTTGGGTTCAACATAAGGAACTTCATCAACACAAAAAGGATCAAACTTCATCACATAGAAAGGTGAAATAATAGTCGTAACTCTGACCTCATCAGATCTGTTGCACAAGAACCCTATCTACCTATTCTTTGTGTTGTTTTAACAGATTTTTTCCAAATATTCGTTGGATTTGAGGAATTCAAGCTCAAATCAATTTTCTGTTGAAGAGCAACTTTTCTACTGCCGCTCGATTGTTTGGCGACGCAAGTGCCGGACTATTGGTGCCTGCAAAGATTTTCTACCCTCCCAAAAAAATTCTCGATTTTTTTTTCGAGCCATAACTTTGTCGTTGTTTCTCTGAGTTTGGAGATTTTCGTCTTCACCTTAACGCCTATGAGATAATCATTGACACCGAATGTATAACTTGCATTAACCCTTGTGAAGCCTTCTTTCTTTTGCGTACCTTGAACCTACATAGCAATGGCTTTACTAGCATTGCGAGAATTGCACTTGTGTCATACCGAGTCGGTGTCTTATATATTTGTGAGCATTGTATCGTGTAGTGGTCTTCGCACTAACAAAAGCAAGCAACAATCGTTAAAAAAGAGTAGTGCCAAGTAAATTCTTGTTGGAATCCCCATGGTTCGAAAACTATGGAGAGTGAAAGGTTGGCACTTGTGCAAATCTATTGCACTTATCAAAAGCAATTGAGGTAGCGTTTTTTTCGAGCGTTAGTGTGGCACTGAGCACGTCGTTTTTGTTAGGTTAACCTTTGTGTTTTTTTCACTCGTGTGGTCACACTAATCCCATCCATCCCTTTGTGTGTGTTTCCGTTTGTTTCAGTGATATTTGTGTCGTTTGTTGTTGTAATTTGATCATTATGCTTATCTTCTACTTTAACAACATCTTCATTTGATTTTGTTTCCTCGGCACTTTCCTACCGAGATCCTCCTGTGCGCGTTTGAGTTTGCTTTGGGATCTTACTTTTTCAAGCCACATGCCCTTGGGAACAACTTTTCTATTTGTAACCCCATTTGATCCAATACTATCAAAGTATCAAGTAAGGTAAAATCACTATTATTATTATTTTTGCGGAAAAAGGACCCTGGCATTAAAAGAAACACCGAGTAGTACAAAACATCTCAACAAAAACGAAAATTACATCGAGATCCTTGAGATGCCCTTCGTCTTCAACCTCCAGACCGTGTCGACGGCGCGCCGCCGCTACCGCTCCTCCCAGAGCCGGCTTGACGTTGTTGGTTGCGGACGGGAAGTCGCCGAACGGGTCAAAAAGACCACATCCGTCCCGGAGCCGAAGAAGAAGGATGAACCGCCGATGAAGCTCCATGATGATCTAAAGAACGCCGCCGCCAGAAGAAATCCTCGAGAACCACACCACTCCCACAAACTTCTCGACGTCGCCGCCGAGATGAGGCTAAAGCCGGGGAGACATTATTGGAAGAGGCACCGCCGCCGCCACCTGAGTGCCGCCCCACCAAACATTAATCCTAAAACCAGGGTAACGGAGCCCTCCTGCCGACAGGGGCCGAGATCCGCCCCGCCTCCATGGCCCGAAGGCCATGGTAGCGAGGCAGAGCAGCGGCGGCGCCGGCAGGAGGCGAGTAGATTGAATCGCTGGCAACGAGGAGACCCCCGTACGAGCGTACCCCTTCGTAATAGCAAGAGCTAAATGTTACCCTACACTTTTTCCACACATTTATTGTTTTGTGAGATCATGTCTAGGGAAGGTGACGACGATGGGAATGGATCTGATGACCAATACATGACTCAAGACCAATTCTTTGGCCTCCAACGAGCTATGAATGATGGACTTCGCTGATATGAAGACCGACTACAATCTCAACGTACAGACATCAACACGCAACTTGCACAAATTAATGAGTCCATCAACAATATTTCTCATGGTCGTTGAAGCTCTTCAAGCTCAAGTCACTCCCGAAGCTTATCAAGTTCTACTACTAGAAGCAAAGCGGCCAACGAAATAAACCAAACACGTCGAAACATCCACCAACCAATCCGCGCCGCACAAAGTCTACATCGGTAAGAACATGCGTCGCCGCCATCGACCCAAGCTCGATAGGAATCCCAAAGATGCAAAGATCATCGACGCCATGTTCCATCAGCACCACCTCCTCCTCCTCATTGAGCTCGACGAGTGCCTATGCCAAAATGGAAGATGACCTCTCGGTGCAAATGACTATGTCCAACAAGATCGCCATCATAGGAGACCACCAATGCCACGTCATCACCATTACCATCATGAAGAGAGGCAAGAGCGCACGCCTCAACAACAACATCGCCACCATGATGATGACAAGTTTGGCAAACTAAAGATCAACATGCCCAAATTCAATGGCACAAATGATTCGAAAGCTTATCTCTCATGGACACATCCGGCACTAGTCTGGCGACGTTTTTTTGGTCGCCGGGCTGTCTGACGCCCAATATCGGACTAGGCCGATGAGGGGACATGAGGGCGAGTAGTCGTCTAGGTTGTGTTCGTGGGGTGGCCTGAAAGAGTAGACTGTGTAGGTGAGAGCACGGTTTCTGCTTTGTTCAGGCCATTGGATGTTGTAACCGGCCGCTTGGCCCCTTCTATCCATGAAAATGTTAGCCTTTCCATGGAGTATTCTTCAAAAAAAAAATGTCGGATTGTCTGACGCCTGAAATCCGTGTCCGTGATAGTCGGATACATGTTGGACATGTCCGGCGTCTGGTCACTCTCTGTCTCGACACCCGAATGTCCGGCGCCACACGTCGGACTGTCCGGCGTCTGGATACAACTAGCTGCGCTACGAAGCCGCCTTTGAGAGGCTTGCGCCGAATGTCCGACGCCCAGCCTGCGTGCAGAAACCGGGCCTTGGATTCTTGTATTATATCCCTTTCCCACCTACCCATTCTGCCCTAGTATTATAAATACCCATTAGGGTTCAGATCTAGGGTTAGACTAAAGATAAAACTTGAGTTGAGCTTTGCCCCCTTTTTCCCCATGTGTGGAACCCAAGACCTCCATTGTTATCCTTACCTCTCTTCTTGTACCTACTCTTTCGCTGAGCATTAAGGATTCAATCAAATCGGTGGATTGTCCGGTAAGAGAAAACAGTTTTAGCAAGTACTCCCTCCGTTCACAGAAGGATGTCTCAATCATTCTCAAATTTGCATGTATGTAGACATGATTAGTGTGTAGATACATACATATTTGAGATAGGTTGAGACATCCTTTTGTGAACGGAGGGAGTATATTGTTGGCTTGAGATTTGAGAGTTGGGGTGTGTTGCCGGATGATTCTCTGCTATAGGTTGTGCCTTGGACCTGTTCGAACAAGGCCCAATCTGATGCGCCGGCCCATTCTCCAATTCTCATGAACAAAACCTCTTCCGCCACAGCCTAAAGTTCGGAAAAGCCCAACCCAAACCCTAAAACCTCATCATCGTAGAAACACCTGACCCCATGGACTTCGCTCGCCGGAAAGCGGCGGCGCTGGCCGCGCTCTCCTCGCCGGCGCCGGACAAGTCCCCGAAGGGTGGCGTAGACGCCCCCATTGCCCTGCTCCTCGACGTGCTCAACTCCCACGCGGACCTCTTCACCACTTCCTCCTGCTCCGGCCGCATCTCAGTCCTCGCGCAGCCCTCACCCAAGTCTCAGACGAGCGACCCCAAGCCCAAGAAGAAGGCTCGGGGCGGCGGGTGGGTGTACATCTCGCACGACCCCGCAGACCCGGATGCAGTTGTGGACCTCCTGTTCAATGGGACGGCAGGCGGTGCAGGGGATGAGCTGGTGTTCAGGTTCGAGCCGATGATCGTGGCGGTGGAGTGCAGGGATGTTTCGGCGGCCGCGTCGCTCGTCGCCGCCGCGATCCATGCGGGGTTCCGGGAGTCAGGTGAGCCGGTTTGCACGTCTCGGGTTGGAGTAGAGAGTTCACGTGGAGTGCCAATAACATTGATTGCCATTTGTAGGTATCACAAGCTTGCAAAGACGTGCAATGGTAGCAATAAGGTCTTCAATTCGCATGGAGGTGCCTCTTGGGCTGACTGATGAACTTGTAGTTTCTCCGGAATACATCCGGTACCTTGTTAGTATAGCCAACTGCAAAATGGAAGCAAATAAGAAGCGGATGGATGGATTTCTGGATGTTTTGCAGTCTAAGGTATGATTGATTTTGCATTCCGGCAGATATTCTCAGTTCCGTGTATGTTTTCTGGCATTATTGCTATCTCGTTTGTTTGACCGTGCATGTTCAGCATATCATATCAGATGAAGTCTGAACATGTTTTTCCTGAATATATATCAAATTAATGTGGAGCAAGCTCAGATGTTATTCAGTTTTCGTTTCCAGATAGACTAGCCAATTGGCCATGGTATTTTTGTGTCAATTAATTAGCTGTGTTGTACTCAATTCGAGATCAAAGGCACATATGGACGCACTAGATGAACAAACTCACACTGTCACACAGTTCCGCAGCTAGCTAGGTGTTCAGTTGACATTTTCTAGCCAGATTATTTTCTTGGCTTCTGTGAGATCCTTGCCTAGGTCTTAATAGGATCCACAAGTTGCAACTTCTTTGAAAAGAACTCCAAGGTTAAGTGTGCTTGGCCCAGAACAATTTGAGGATGGGTGACCGACCGGAAGTCCTTTCCGGGTGCGCACGAGTGAGGACAAGGTGCGCACGAGTGAGGACAAGGTGCGCACAAAAGACTAGTGTTGATCTGTGAGGCCAGTCTATAGATCCTAGAGAGCTGCCAGGGGTGACAGGCCCGGCCCGGGGGTGGGCCGGGGTGTTGCATTTGGTATCAGAGCCGATCCTCGCGGTAACTCGGGCGTGTGCGGGTCAGGGTGCGGACATGTGGGACATGTGCCGGCACTGGGCGCACGGATGAGTGCCAAGAGGGGAAGTTTCTGGACTAGGGGCTGACCGGCGAGGGCGTCGGTCTTCTAAGGGGGGAAGGATGTGAGATGCTCGCCTAGCGCTTAATATGATTGATAGGATACTCATGTCAACAAGTTGCAACTTCTTTTCCGGAAGCTTATCTGAAAAGAACTCCAAGGTTAAGCGTGCTTGGCCCGGAGCAATTTGAGGATAGGTGACCGACCGGAAGTCCTTCTCGGATGCGCACAAGTGAGGACAAAGTGCGCAGAAAAGACTAGTGTTGATATGTGGGGCCAGTCTATAGATCCTAGAGAGCCGCCAAGGGTGACCAGCCCGGGGGTGGGCCGGGGTGTTACATAAAAGCTCTTTTATAGTGTCACTATACCACTTGAGCTAAATACAATTAGAATATCCAGGACAGTCGTACAGGGCACAACGTTTTGTGCTTTCTAGGTGTTATGATGTCTGTACTTTATCATGGAAGGCTTGCCAAATAAATATTTCTACGTGAGTGTAATAAGTCATAAGTGTTGAGAACTTCAGAGGCTATTACACTGCTGGGTTTAACATATTGTTTCCTTTCGAACTGCTAGGTTCTGCCAGGTACATCCGGGTTGCAAGATGATCATATCATTAAGGACAATCATTGCTTGGGCTCTAAAGTTAAGTTTCCACTCAATCAGAGTGTACAGGCACATGGTGAACTGTTAGTTACAGAAAAGGGAAATGATGGCTATAATTGTGACGCTGGTGACAAAGGTGATGGTGAAATTGGTGAGAATTCAGTAGAAGGATCATATTTTGAAAACCGAGACCCTGTACGCAACAACGGTGCCAAGCATGGTTTTGGTAATGCTGAACGGCATGTTCTTATATCTCTCCTTTTTTCCATCTTGTTTGCATTTGTTTATAGTCATTTTTATTTGGTAGAAAATTATTGAAATTGCATGCTGGGTATGTATGCTTGGCCTGTCAATTTATACACGGTAATCCTGAAAATAATCTTTTGGTAAATATTGGCTTAATCAAGGAAAACATCAGTGCGAGGTTTTTTATTTTGTGTTTTTGCTCGTCACCGAGTCAATGCTCATTACCTGTCAGCCATTGTTACTAACCATAGTTTTTTTTCTGCACCAAATCAGAAGTATCCTATTGTTTCCTAAAAAAAATTCTCTATTACACAAGTCCTTATCAAACCAAGAGGCATCAATTTCATTCCCAATATTTTATTTGACTTGTGATACAACCGCTATATCACTAAACCCTTTTTGTTCCTTCTGTTGTCTACTGTAGATTAATACACGAGGAAAAACTGTTGGCATCGTCAGGAAATAATAGCTGCCATCTTACTGTTACTGAGTTGAAGATTAGTGGTGAACCGATAGAGAAGCTCTTCTTATGGGGCCAATCTGCTTGTGCTTTAACTGTTGAAGGAGAGCAGCGGGTCCTAACTTTTGGTGGTTTTGGAGGACCAGGAAGGCATTCAAGAAGAAACTACTCCCTTCTTCTTGATCCAAAATCTGGTGTGTTGACAGAAATAAGTGTTAAAGATTCACCTTCACCACGGATGGGTCATACAATTACTGCAGTAGACAATCATATCTATGCTATTGGAGGTAGGGCTGGTCCATCAGAAATTCTTGACGATGTCTGGGTTTTGCAAAGCACTGAGAATAGATGGTCCAGAGTAGAGTGCAGTGGAAATATTTTCCATCCAAGGTACTTTCGAGATAAAATTTCCTGATTATAATCATCTTGTGTTTTCCTTTAACATTTGAGCTCGCACAATCAATAGGGTAGTACATTTTTTATGTTAATACTATAAATACATTCACTTCATGGAAGTTTTTTGTTCTCTATGCAGGCACCGACATGCTTCTGCTGCAGCAGCTTTGAAAATATATGTGTTTGGTGGACTCAGTAATGAAGGTATATATTCTTGTATGAATATATTGGATATGGAAAGCATGCAGTGGAATGTGATTCCTGCTGCTAGTGAATGGCCGTGTGCTCGCCATTCACATTCTCTGGTGTCTTATGGTCCAAAACTGTTCATATTTGGGGGTCATGATGGTCAGCGGGCACTGGAGGACTTCTATAGTTTTGATATAACAACACTTAGGTGGAACAAAGAAATGACTAGTGGAAGACCTCCTTCTCCTAGATTTTCACATTGCATGTTCATCCATGAACACTATCTCGGGATACTTGGTGGTTGCCCTATTAGAGAAAACAACCAGGAGATTGCATTGCTAAACTTAAAGCATAAAGTCTGGTTCCATGTCTCTAGTCCATCTCTAGGTCAATGCCTTTGTATCCGTAGTTCACCTGTTGTCACTGATGATGATCTTGTTGTTATTGGTGGTGGTGCATCTTGCTATGCATTTGGAACAAAATTTAATCGACCAGTAAAAATTGATCTTCATATCCTGGATTCGGTATTTGAACTTGCTTACAAGAGAAAAGACACGATCATTCAAAGTTGTGATTCAATATCTACCATGGATTTACAAGAATGTCAGCAAAATGGCACCTTTGTGGGACATAATGTGAAGTCAAAAGTTGATGCTGCCCCTAATGGTTTTGCTGATTCAGATTCGCTAGTTCTCCAATTGGAAAAGAAGTATGCCAAATTAGCAAAGGATATTTTAAAACAGTTTGGATGGTTGGACCTTGCTAGAAAAGTTCGAGTGAGCTACGATAATGTCCATGTAATTTTTCCTGTTAGTAGAACCTTTCATACCCTAATTACTGATCAGTATTCCAAGATGCTAGATGATGATTCATGTACCTTTGAAGGACTATTGGGATGTCCTGGAAAGAAGTTTGTAGTTTCTAACATTTCTCTTAAAAAAGCATTGGAAATATTGTCATCATGCCATGGTTTCTTTTTGAAAGATGAACTAGTCCTGAGCCGAAAAGCTTCTAAATCTCCTCAAACCATCATGAGAGAGCTTGTATCTTCTCTACTGGAAAGAAAAGGAATGTCCTCTCAGTTGTTAGAGCAGCTGCCAACTAGGTCTGTTCTCCCTGACCTGTTAACAGTACGAGTACTTACTCTTTCGAGAAAGTAAAAGTACGAGCAGTATAGAAACCTACTTCTAAAATAGAACTAAATCTTTTATTCTGGCATGTTGCCTGCTGAAATTTAATGTTTGATGTCTAGGTGGGAAACCCTTGGTGATATCACTGTGCTTCCGAAGACTTGTTTTAAGGACCCGCTGTGGGAATCAATTAGAGAAGAACTTTGGCAACTAGTTGCCAAGTCTCTTGGGGCACAACGTCTAGCTCGCCAAGTAAGTTACCTTTATATTTCAACTCTTAACGGCTGTGTCGCAGCAAAATAGTGCGAAACTGAACTAAAACAGGTACCATGCCATATTATTTATATGGTGTGCCCCATGCTTTAAACCATCCTTTCTGATGTAGGTGCTGCTTATTGAATAACTTGAACCATTAGTGTGGTTCCCTTTCCAGGTTGAAAGCTGTTCCTTCTTTTGAGGATTTGATTGACTTAAGTCTTTCCTTTTTGCAGGGAAAAATCATGCCAAATGGCACAAGAGATAGCACATTAGAACTTCTTGTGGGTGATAATGGATGGGTGACCCATTATGAAAATGGCATCTGTTATTCACTTGATGCAACAAAATGCATGTTTTCTTCTGGTAATCGCTCTGAGAAGCTTCGCATGGGACAGCTTGATTGTAGAGATGAAGTGATTGTGGACTTGTTTTCCGGAATTGGATACTTTGTGCTCCCATTTCTTGTGAAGTATAGTTTCGATAACAGCCCTTCGTCAAATTCTTAATTCTAAGTGATTTTGTTGTCCCTTTAAAGAAATTATTCCTTATTTCTCTACAGGGCTAATGCCAAGTTGGTTTATGCATGTGAATGGAATCCACATGCTCTGGAGGCTCTTAACCGGAACGTAATAGACAACCATGTAGCAGATCGCTGTGTTATACTTGAAGGAGATAACCGTCTGACGGCACCAAAAGTATGTGGTGAACACATTTCAGCTGTTGAGCTAAATACCTGTACTAGGATGGTTGCTTACCATTTTGCTTCCTTTGAATTAGGGTGTTGCTGATCGTGTTTGTCTCGGGCTGATCCCCTCCAGTGAATGTAGCTGGGCTACTGCTGTTAGGGCTTTAAGGTAATTTCTCTGCACCATTGACATGTCGCTATTTACTCTGGTAGTTTATCGATGATTGATACCATGCTGTGCTTTGTATTTTGACCAAAGTTTCAAACTTAGAGGTCTACTGAGGTTTGCAAAATTTGTTTGGCCTACTACAGTAGGACCAGCTGAGCTTGCATTTCGAGCCATAAAATTTAGTTCAAAGAAGTTGTTGCCACAATCCTTTAATATTCATGAACTACTTGAGTCCCTGCAGGTTATCAGAATGAAAAGCAAAATGTTTTCTCTTAACTCTGCTTATAAGCAAACTCAGCTTAGAGCTGCAAAAAGTAATATGCATACAGACTAGCAGTTTGGTATTAGGTCGTTTCACGCAATAAATTTGCCTTGCTGGCTGTTCTTCCAGTGTAAGGCCAAAAAAGAAAGCTAAGAATGTACACATATCATAAGTGTTCTTTTTATCAGTGAGGTACTGGGAAAAGTGAATGCCCCCCTAATTACATCATGATCATATCTTCTGCATTAATCCAGCTAATGTGCTGCATGATTACACTTTCTGCAAATTTATACTACGTTCCTTAGATTGGTTCGTCAGTTTACTGGAAGCACAGTGAACATCTCAAGTTCTTATTCTGTTGCTTCATCTACTAGGGTTGACGGAGGCATGCTGCATATACATGGGAATGTCAATGACTCGGATGAGGCACGCTGGATGGAGAGTGTTGTTGAATCCATCAGTAGTATCGCCACAACACATGGTACAGTTGTGATCTGTACTTTTGAGCTGTTACTAATCATCACTTATTCTTTTTTCGAAATGCTAAAATTTTGCTCTTGCACGCCATGGGATGTCATTGTGTCTCAGGATTACTTTGGAAAGTGTCTCTGGAGCACGTCGAACGCGTCAAATGGTATGGGCCGCACATTCGACACGTTGTAGTTGATGTCAGATGCCGACCAAACTGACAAAGCAAAAACTGCTGAAACTTGTATTCTGTGCTTTGGGATTCTGGATTGTAATGAAAATGCTGCTCTGTTGTATCCTGTGGGGGCTCGCGGCTCGCCCTACTGTTGTCAAGGCAGGACAATAGAACCATGACAGATTTGTTCCACTCTCCTTTATGATGTGTCTCTTGACTCCTGTTTATCAGAGAGTAAGACAATATGTTGTAACCCTATAAGAAGAGTAAGCATATTTTGGTTCTTAATAGCATTGTAAGATTCACAATCCAGCACATATATAGCTCACTTAGAGCATCTCCAGTCGTGGTGCCCAAATGGCACCCAAATGGGTGTCCGGACAGGCGCAATGGGCGTTGTCCGGACGACTAGAATGGAATGGTCGGCGTCGCTCCCCACTCGTGGCGGCCAAACAAAAAAATTAAACTCGAAATACAATGGATTTCATTCAATTTTTTACAACTTTGAACGAAAGATAATGAAATTTAAACCTAAAATCTAAACTAATGGCGGCGGTAGCGGTCGAAGACGTTGTAGTCGTCCTCCTCCTTACGCCGCCGCCGCTGGTCCCTTCGTCGTCGTCCTCCTTGACGCCGCTGGGCCCTGCGCCCTCGTCGCCGGTGAGGTCGAAGAAGGGGAGGCCCTTCTACTTGGTGTGCTCCCTCGCCGACCACGCGCAAGCCGCCGATAGGTCGAGCAGCGGCACGTCGTCGCACGACACAGCGAGGGCGGCCAATGCGACGGCGTCGTCGTCCATGCCGGCCTGCGCGACCAGCAGCTCGGTGAGGAGCGGCGACACCTCCTCCTCCGCCTTCACCTTCATCGGCTCGGGCTTCGGTGTCAGGAGCGGCGATGAGTGGGAGCGCGACGACGAGGCCGAGCGCGAGAAAGATGACGCTGTGCGCGAGGAAGACGTGGAGGCGCCCATCCATGGCGCCCAGCGGCTGACCAGAGGTGGAGGAGGCGCCGCCGCCGGGGTCTCGAGGAGGGATCCGCCATTGCGGATGGGCTCGAGGACAGCGTCGAGAGTGCGTCCAGGCACGCCCCAGAACGCGTCGCACCCGTCGGCGATCCTGTCCCGTGGCGGCGCTCCGGGGCCGTCCCAGCGGTTGATTTCCTCCTCGTACAGGCGGCGGAACGCCTCCTCGTGGCGATGGAAATTCGCCGGATTCTCCGGATCCCACCGGGGATCGTCGTGCTCCTCCGCCGTCAGCTCCCGCCAGTAATGGCCGACGGCGGCCTGGTGGAAGTCGCGGTTGGACGGCGTCAGCACGTGCGGCACCGGAATGCCGCCGACGGACAGCGACCACCTTCCTGGGGCACGCATGTCCGGCGGCGCCGGGTAGCCGTTGTCGCGCAACGCCTCCGCCTGCTCGTGGAGGAGGGTACGCGGCGCGAAGCTGTTCGTCGCCGCGCCTCCCGAGCGCCTCCAGCTTTCGGCCATTGTCTTCTCTAGGGTTTTGCTTCGCGGCGGCGAGGTGTGTGCGAGTGCGACGTGTGTGGCTACCAGCGGCGGGCGAGGCCCTTTTAAGGTCGCTGGAGGACGGTGGCATTAACGCCACTGCCCTCGAAAAGGCGCGCCGCATTGACGCACACTGCCGCCGGCTGGAAAACACGGAGATAGGCTTTGCCCAAGACCGTCGGTTCAAGAAGTCGTTGTGTCGCTGACAGGCGTGGCCCGCGCGTCGGAGGCCAACGTGGCGTCGCGTGCCGTTTCATCCGGCGTAGCCCAGCGGCTTCCAAGTGGAGGGCGCAGCCTGGATGTGCCAGACCAAAAACACGCGCCGCGAGTGGGAGCCTTTTTGGTCCGGCGCGCCTCAAAGGACTTCGGGCGGCCGTTTGGACGCCCCGAGTGGAGATGCTCTTACCATGGACTAGATATCTTCAGTGGGTTTTCTTTTAAATGTGCAATACAGTGTTTCAAATGGGTGCTAGGCTAGTCTAGTGCTGTCGAGCAGGTCGGCAAGCTGGGGGTTGCCTAGTCACATACACAGACAACACAAGATGTAACTATCCGCCTTGGGACGTTTCAGGATAAGATTGCTGCCAGACTTCAAATCTCAGATGCTGAGCAGACCGGTTGTTTTGACCTCTTCTTCCTTGCATCGTGATGGCTTTTGGATCTTCAGATGCTTCTTACGGTGGGGTCAGTGTAGGCCGGAACGCACTCTGAAGCTGAAAGCTTCACGCAGTACATGATCATATATGCTGCACCGGTATATTTTGCTATGGATCATCCTTTAAAGAACTAAGCTCCCTGGATTTAGAGAGCTGTGGTGCGTTTGGCCACTTGGTGGGCCCACATGTACTGCTTATTTATTTGCACTTGACTCCTTTGCTGCTGGCTGGTTCTCACATTGCGTTCAAGGAATAAATAATCCTCTCTAATCTATATAACCGTGCTTTGATTTGAGCTGAAATGTACACGAAATATATGCGGGTCGATGAGTAGGTTCCATTCCTGTGATCGGTTTTAAATTTCGTCAAATGTAAGTTGTTAATTTTGTACCGAGGTTCGTAACATTTTTAGACAAATTTTGTCAAATTCAACGCACTCATTCAACCGTCTAAAATTTTCCTCGATGAGTAGATCCATCTCGCCGTTTCCCACAACTCTTTTTCATTTCGGTAGACATATACATATAGATTTATACTGTATGTATGTACGCCTATGTCCGCTCTAAACTTCACCAGTGCACAGATAGAAGAATTTGTTCAAATGTGTTGGTGTAAGATAACTTTATCACTTAGCCAAGTGGGGGAGAGTACACAAAAGACAATATACAATGAAACGTCCGTGTTTGTGTCTCTCCAGATACATGTCAAATCAATACAGTCAAGAAAAGGTAGTGCAAAATATGGCACAGACCACGATTCTGTTTAGCTAGCCTCTAATGAGCGGTAGATTCAATACATACGAGTTAGCACACACATCCTTGAATGCGTCTGGTTGATCATCTTTGCGGCGATGACTTTGGTAACACCTAGGCATAGAGTTTCGCAAAAAAGAAAACGTATAAATTGTTGAGGTTTGTTATAATGAAACATCTTAAAACTGCATATTTCAACTTGCAACTATAAGAGATGTTTTGAGGTTGCTTTCTATAGTAGCGATTAGCTTTCGTAGGGAAATACATGACATTTTATTTGAATAGTTAATCCTTTTGAATGATAGCAGGGAAATACATGACATCTTAGTTGAATAGGTAATCCTTTCAAATGATAGAAGAAGTTATCATGAAAAAAAATCAACGGGCTATCCTTTTAAAATATTTTACTACTTTGGTTGTTGTCCCATATATTTTAGATTTCTGCTTTAGATTCTTTTGATTACATTCCCAATCCATTCACACATACTGCATTCTTTTCATGTTGCAAAATAATCTATACCTTCAATGCCATCCAAGTAAGGAAGGTAGGTAAATAAGACGAGCGGTTCATGGAGGTGACGATGCAAAAGACACTTGTTGTTATAAAAACATTAATCTTAATATTAGCATTTAAATTCATAGTTTCATGCAAATGTTAGGATATATCCCAGTTTGTTATCATTTTTATCGTAGTATATTGAATTTGTTTAGAATTTTTTTGCAGATGAAACTGTAAACATTAAATGATATTGTACGGCTCTTTTTGAGCAATTTATTGTTCTACACTATGAGTTTAGAATCTTTTAGCCTCATAGCAGTCACAAGCTTATTGTAATGAAGAGAAATATCATATTATATCTATCTGTCAAACTGGAGAACACAAAAAAATGTTAAACCGCCTTAGTTAAAGCCACACAAACAAAGCAAAAATAAGAAACAAACCAATTAAATGAAAACGGCTAAATCGGGCGCAGCAAAGCGCGCCCTTACCTTCTAGTTATTTTCATATGCCGGCATATTTTCAACAGTCATGGGTGCAGCAACCCAAACAAGAATGTACACTTCTCGTCTTATTTACCTTCTACAAGGCCAAAAAGCTCTTACAAGTGACGAAAGTGAACTCCTTTCCTCAGATTCAATGCCCAGAGAAAAAAAAACTCTTTTATTAGATGTTCTTGCAAAAAACGAACTTACAGAAGAAAGTACGTCCACAACATTTGAGGGCCGTGCACGAGCCAAAAGCCACAAGATATACACAATCATCTCAACAATGCAGAAGGAAAAAACTTGTTATCCGTCCAGCTACCACCGACCACGGAGAAACAAAAGAACCAAGAGCAGTTTCGCTAATGGCACATCAACTTCTACAAGGAAACAGACTCTACTTGAGCCTTACTGGCTGCTGCTGGATCCCTCCTCTCATCATAGTGCAGAACTCGTCGTAGTTGATCCTCCCGTCCTGGAAATACCACCACAAGAGCGCCATCAAGAATAACGAAAAGGAACAAACACGGTGGCGTTGGCTTGCTAAGACACAGACTTACATTATCCGTGTCGACTTCTGATATGATGTCCTTTATGGTGTCCGCGTCGCCCATTTCATGCTCAATCAAAGCAGTCTCCAGTTCATCCCTTGTGATGAAGCTGCAATAAAATCAAGGTAATCCTCTGTCAAATAAACCATGGGCTTTCAGGCTCAAGTATACAATTATCATTCCGTCCAAGTTGTGGCACCAGACTAGTGAACAATTAGCAAAAACATTAATAAAGTCTGAATGATGTCTCGCTGATAAGATTTCATGAGGAACAATGCAATCACTCGCGAAATCATCTGTAGCAGAAAGTGACGGTTTTATATATTGCCTCTTTATCAAAAGAAAAGAAATACTCACCCACTGTTGTCTTTGTCAAAGTACTGGAATGCCTTGAACAGGTGCTCATCTCTTTCGAGCTTGTGTCTGTGCATTGTTGCCGTTATGAACTCAACGTAGTCAATCGATCCATTGCCGTCTACATCAGCCTGGAATGGATCAGAAGGTAAGTATACAGTGTCAAGAATATCATGGTTGAAAAAGATACTGTTATAATAGTTCAAGAGCGAGTGCGTACTGCATCCATCAACTGCTTTACTTCAGCTTCTGACAGCTTGGATCCAAGTTTGGCTAATCCCGTTTTGAGTTCTTCATATGTGATTGTCCCACTGTTGTCTGTGTCCATGTTACTAAACATTTGCTTCAGGCCCTTGATCTCTTCCTCGTTAAGGTTAGAAGCTATAACCTGCATACACATTTGCTTATAAGCACCAAACAAAAAGGCATTCAGTTATAAGTATAAAGATTATTACCTTCAAAGCCATCTTTTTTAGCTTATTCATTGCTCTGAATTGCTTCATCCTAGAAAGAACAGCACTGTCAATAGGTTTATCTGATGCTTCTCCTTCCCTGAGCCATGGATGTTCTGATCCAGCACATACAAACTATCAGGTTTTGGTGAAAAGAACTAAAATTTGAAGGTTAATGTACTGTCAAGGAGCTTACGAAGAACTTGGGCTGAAGTAATTCTTTTCTTTGGGTCCTGTGCCAACATCTTTCTCACAAGGTCTTTAGCGCTCTCTGAAATTGATGGCCATGGCTGACTTTCAAAGTCAATCTCCCCTTGAAGAATAGCATCAAATATTCCCTTCTCAGTTTCTGCAGAGCAAAACAAAAGATGAATAACAACATGTTGCAGCTTCATTATACCTGAATTCAGAAGATGGAGGTACACCAGGACTTAAGAGGCAAACTTACCAGCCCAGAATGGAGGAACACCGCTGAGAAGAATGTACAGAATAACACCTGCACTCCATACATCTATCTCTTTACCATAATTTCGCCTAAGGACTTCAGGAGCAACATAATAAGCACTTCCGACGATGTCCCTATACATTTTTCCTGATATATTTGAAAGGCAGTTAGAACACATGAACTTCATTTTGTATACAATAACTAGAGTTCAAACAATAAACACAGAATGATTGGAAACTGGAGTTTAAAAGATTAAATAGTTTGTCACATCACATTCTCTGTGATTGATCAAATAATCAGTAAAACGACTAAATGCTGGTGGTTATGTTTTCAGAGTCAGGTGATAAACTATGGCACCAGTCATACTCAGTATAGGAGATGGCATGACAAAAAATGTATGGAAAAGAGACCAGAGGAACCGTGTTCCTGCACCATCACATCATCACCAGCCACCACCAATCACGCTACTATCTCATTATCTGCATCAATCATATGAAGTGCTTCCAGATTTCAAAAGATGAAAAACACGAAACTTAAAGAACAATCGAGGGTCTGATTTGATCCGAACAGTGCATGCCACTGCAGTACAAACTATACTACATCAAAAAATTCTCAGCTTGGTTTTGGGGAGAGCCTAGAGACGCAACTATATTTGCCACTATACAATACTTGAACCTCTCTACAAGATATATTTCCAGTTGCTATTAGAGTTGTCCCAACAAGAAAATGCAATTCGCAAGCATATGCAGCTTATATATTAGTATTTGTGTTACCTTCTTCAATGAAGACTGAGAGCCCAAAATCAGTGGCCTTGAGCACCGCATTCTCGTCCTTGGTGGCAAGCAAGAAGTTCTCTGGCTTCAGATCACGATGCATCACTCCCATGAAATGGCAAACGTTGACAACATTCACAACTCCTCTGCAGATTGTAGCAGCCGCGCGCTCCGAGTAGTGCCCCTTGGCAATGATCCGATCAAACAGCTCCCCGCCTGCGCAGAGCTCCATCACCACATGCACGCTGCCTTTGTCCTCATATGCTCCACAGAACTCTACTATGTTTGGCTGTCCAGATAGGTGCTGCATGATCTGGATCTCCCTGCGAATATCCTCCTTGTCGGCCTTGCTCACGAGCTTGCGCTTGGATATGGACTTGCAAGCATACTGCCTGCCAGTGGTTATCTCAGTGCAGAGGTAGGTCACCCCGAACTGCCCCCTTCCAAGTTCCTTACCAAGGGTGTAGACAGAGCGCACATCCTCGTACTGCTTGCCTAGAATCGTGTCTGGCATGGGCTTCGAGGGGGCAACCACAGGTGGGACTACAGGAGGGTTCATCGCCGGCGGTGTGTACCTCACCTCAGCTTGTGGTGGTGGCTGAGCATGGTTGTAGCTAGGAGGTGTCTGCGCTTGTTTTGGCTGGTGGGAATAGCCATAGCCATTGGCCCCCTCCTTGGACAGAATCCGGGGTAGTAGCTCTGCTGCAACACTGCCCCATTTGTACTCAGATTTTTCTTTCCAGTTCTGAATTTGGAACCCAGTTAGCCGAGCAGACGAAACCAATCAAAACCTGAATCTGTAAGCAAGAGAGCCACTGTCAGAATTCAAGCGAAACAATCAAGAAACGTTTATTATGCTGAATCAAATACGAACTCATCCACGTCTCATCCATGAATCCACAAAGTAATAAATCATTCAAGAAAAAGCGAAGAAAACCAAAACTGGATCTAGAAGCAGAACTCAAACAAGAATAGCAGAAGGGGAAAGAAGAAGAAGTTGCCTTTGACGCAAGGTTGACCTCTTTCCCCTCCCAACCCGGTGCAACGAACACAAGAATTGCAGGACAAGGTAGATGGCCGGTCCCTTTGGTGACACCGGAAGCAACAATCCGAGGAGATAAGGATACACGCAAATTGGGCAAGAGACAAAAGAAAGGGCCAACAGACAGAAAGCAACGTGGCCAACGCGGCACTCAGGGGAAAAGAAGAAAACTACAACACACCGGATCGTTTCCACAAATCTGTAAGAAATAGTACCAGAAATCTACTGAATCCAAGAACCTAAGCACGCCAGGAGACATGAACAGATTGCTCAACAGAAGTAGAGCGCTCGTGGGGAATGAGCTTACATCAAGCTGTCGCACCACTGTCAGATCCAAAGACGGGGCAAGCTGTTCATAGTGAGATCAAATTCTTAATCTCCTACCAAAAAGAGAACCCAAAACACGGGATAATTCCGATTCGTGATCTTTTCATAAGCGGATGAGATACGCGAGCAAGCACAAGGAACCAAAGAAACGGGGCGGAGACGCGTACCGACAAAGATCCTAAGCTCTGAACCAAGTCCCGAGCTCTCCGCCGTCGCAGCGAAGCTGCACAGGAACCGCGGCGTCTAAAGAGCAAGTCTTGGAGTAGGAGGGAGGACAGAGCAAGAACAGCTCGGCTCGGCGACCGCGGTAGTGGATTGCAAGTGGCACCGCGATTCGCGTCGCCCCAATCGTGACAGCAACTAATACACACGACAATATCGGCAACAAAAATAAAGAAGTTGGTACCGAGAAATGGAAAAGGCGAAGAAATTGGGTGGTGCCGTAGCGTGCTTGGAGCTTTGGAATTGTTCCTTTTTAGACCATTTTAGAGTTGAATTTTATTTCGAATTTAAAATTGTTGTTTGGTTTGGACCGTAAGACGATTCGCCTATTAGACGCGTGCTGTATCTTTCTAATTCACGGTCGTACTTTTAGGCCGTTGAATTTGGATCTAACGGGATATTTTTCTTTTTCTTTCTTTTTTGTGGTTCTCCCTTTCACTCTCATGTCACCGTGATGTCCAAAATCAGACATTGTCTCTGGCGATGTCACCATAGCCGTGTTGTTGCTACCTCCAGTTTGTCTTGTTTGGCATCCAATACCGTTATTAGATTAAGTCTTCACTCTGAACATTTTTGATTCAGTTGAATCCCCGCCATAGTTCCTAATATAAGAGATCATCCCTCCTTAGTTCATCCATCATCTTGGTTCCCCAATCGTTAGCACTTCGCTTTATAACGGTAAGCATTTTAGCGAGGCCTCATCCTTGGCCTCCATAGCCGGCACTTTTAGAATGTTGTTCAATAATATGGGAGGTTGACATGAGTTGTAAAATAAATATTCGATTGCTAAATAGCAATTGCACTTTAGGAATGCCATGCAACAAAACAAAGAAATAGTTTACCTCACAATACACTAAAATTTCTTCAGTTGGAAGTTTAGACTTGTGCCATTACATAAGCTCGCATTGCCCTTCTATACTTGTGTATTCATCGGGGCCAATCCAATCCAAAGATAAGTTTTCATCACATTGAAAGCTAATTGAGTATATTTGTACAATTTTAGTAAAGAAATTAATTTCAGAATCATGGACGTTATGAGTTTCTAAATATGGATCACCTAGCACTCGGTTGAGTTGGAAATTTTATATGAAACTAACTTTCTTCTTGGGAAAATATATGAAGCGCATGGGTGACTTTTTTAAAATGGCCAAATATATTTTATCCAATTTGTATAGCTTTGATCCTATAGGGTTCCGAGATATCATTGCCATCATGTATTCTGTATTTTTGAAATTCTACGAGTTGGGTTATTATGTCCAAGATAGAGTAAATAAAGAAGCAATATGCTTATCAGTATATTAAATATACGTGACATTTGGCACCCCCAATAAAGAAGCAATGTAGGGATATCAAATTATTCTTTTTTTTTTTGGGAAAATCCAATAAATCAGTAAATCATTTCAGCTCTCTCTAACTTTGGGTGTTAGAGCATCTCCACCATCACCCTACAAATGAGTGTCCGGCACCCCCAATTAAGTCCCAATTGGGGGGTGTCGGACATGTGTCTGCCCGAATGGAGGGTGCCGCCCACAGCGGCGCACCCCAAAAGCCTACCCCCCCCCCCCCCCAAACGGCCCGAATTTTGAGCATTAGATCGAACACCTTGCGGGTACAGGAACCGCCGCCGGTTGACCTTCGCGTCAGGTGGGAACACGGCGGTTCGTGTGGACGTGCAACCGCCGCCGCGTCGCTTCGGGGTGGCGTTCACACCGCTTCGCATCAATATAACCATCCTCGCCGGCCGCACGTCGCTCACATTCTCTCCGCGCACCACCGCCCACAACTCACTCGCCATGTCGTTGCCTGAGATGGAGGCCGTGGTGGTCGATCGGGAGCAGGACAAGGAGGCCGTGGTGGCCGATCAAGAGCAGGAGGCCGTGGTGGCCGCCGATCAGCAGCAGGACGCCCAGGCCGATCAGGAGAAGGAGGCCATGGTGGCCGCCGAGGAGCAAGAGGGCGATCAGGAGAAGGAGGAGGAGGCCGAGCCCACAACTCCATCACCGGCACGCCTTGCTTTCTCACTGTGGGAACCTTTGTCCCCGTGGTCGTCCCGTGTGGCTGGTGCACATGTAGCACCGGCCGTCCCCCAGGTACCAGCACCGGAGTGGCAGCCGGGAACTCCGGACGCGGCGCCGGCGGACGACGAGCCTGGAGTTTGGTATTTTGCATCTCGAAGTAGGCGTCCCACTTTTTTTTGGCGGCGGCGACTAGCTTCACCTTCTGGGCCGTCGCCACGGACACCTCGTTGATGTAGAGGACGACCGACACTTGGATGCTGCACGAGGTGGTCGTCGTCTTCTTGCCAGCCCTGGCGGCCGCCTTGCATGCCTTGACTCCCATCGCTGGACGATCCGCGCTGGCGGTCAGCAGCTTTCTTTCATCTCCCTCGGCCCCATCCTTGCAATGACTCCTCCATTTCAGGCAATCGCAAAGCGCCTCCAAGAATGCATCAACTTGTAAGGCTTCTTGTGATCCATCACCAAGTCAATGTACATGTAGTGGGCATCGTTCAACTGTGCAAACAAATTCATGTCAAATATGTTTGTAAACATGACCGGTTACAAATAACACGCAAGTTAAGACGACCGGTTTACTTTGTCTTGGTCATTCTTGCCACTCTCATCTCTATGCATATTTTGCTCATGGCAACCATGGAACTTGCTAGTGAGCGAGAGATGACGCCCCACCGGCTTTCAACCGATTTGACATTGCGATCGGGCAACAAATCATGAGGTGGACATGCCCTTCTTTCTTTGTAGTCCGTATGTATGCGTAGCCAATACGCATCCCTCTTTTGGTTTGCGCCGGTCGTGCCGTTCATGCTCACGGCCATCCACGACTCGCACAACAACACGTCCTCCTTGTCGATCCAAGTCCGGCCTCTGGAACCCCATCATGGCGATCAACATCTCGGCGGTATCTTTTGGAGAGGGCTCATTCGCCGCCTTGTCCTTCGCCTTCAGTCGCTGATTTGCCGAAGTTGGGAAGCGGCTGTGCGTAGCTCGGCCTGGCTCAGCGGCGCCTTGGTCGGCGGCACCGAAAGCTCCTGCGGCTCGCGCTTCATCGCATTTTTCTTCGGCTGCGACGATGTCGGCGGCTTGCGACCCTTCGGTATCGAGAGGCCGGCGGGCTTTGGCGGCATGGTGGCGGAAGGCGAGAGGTCGCAGCGGCGGCGCATGGGTTTTGGAAATGGAGGGAAGAACCAGAATTTTGGCGCCGGGGGCGGCAATGTAGAGGAAGGGGAATTGGGCGCGACGGCCTGTGTGTATGACGGGCGGGCCACCCCTGTCGGAGGGCATGTCCGCCCCATGTCCGGCACCCCGAGAGGGCCTGCAAAGTTGGGGGCTTTCGGGGGTGCCGGACACGATTTTGCTCGGGCCGACCCTTTGGGGGGTGCCGTCGGTGGCGGTTTTTGGCGTCCGGACCCCCAATGGGCCTTTAGGGAGTCGTTTGGAGGGTGCCGGTGAAGATGCTCTTAGACCAATTTGGCCGCTATAGCCACGTGGAGTGACTATAACTTTTCATTTCTTACATTTATCGGACTATCGACGAGTTCCTGTCGTTGGCTCGTGGTGACATAACATGATACTCCAATTATGTAAGAAACTCGCTTTTGAATAGTCAATCAATATTTGCCGTCAAGGCTCTCTACAAGTTAGCAACTTAGCATGTGTGCATACTAGTGCATGCATCCTGAGACGGTACGCAGACTAAGTCATGGCCTAGTGGTGAGGAGGAACTGATGTCTTTCTACCCACCTAAGTTCAAGTCCTTATGCTTGCAATTTCGGTGATGTTGCACCCTTCTCTATCAAAATACTACTCCCTCTGTTCCAAATTAATTGACTTCCATTTGTCCACATGTAGGTCTAGATACATCCACATGTGGACAAATGGAAGTCAATTAATTTGGAACGGAGGGAGTACATGACATACTAGTGCATGTATCCTAAGCTGCAGGAATTAAGGGTTACGTTTGAGAACCTTAAATGACGGTTTATGGGAGAGTTGGTCGATGAACGAGACGTGAAGAGTATCTCAGCTTATATTTTCCAAGTGAAGATACTATCATTTCTAATTACAAAACTTGGTCAGGATTCTATATTTTGTTATGCATAAGTTCGCAGCTCTAGTACAAAAGGCAAAGTTCCCCAAAAACAAAGGTGCTTAGGTGGCGGTGTCAGAGTGGTCGGGCAAGGGAGCGAGAGGCGACAAGGAAGGACCCATGCCTCTAGTTAGGCGCACATGACGCACATTGTTTACTTGCCGCACGCTGTGATTGTTGGGCCACGCCACATGGGCGCATGACTGATGCTTTTTTTTTGTACAAAGGAGAGGTCCCGAAGGACCTGGATGCCTCATTCATTGACTGCGGAGCAGGTACAAATTACAAAGGACCTCAGAAGAAGAAACAAATACAAACAAGTCCCTGCATCTTACAAAAAAGACCCTAACTATATTTCTGAAAAAGCAATCAGGTCCTCTGCTTCCGCCGGTGATCTGCAAGCTCGAGCGAAGGCCGTCCTCACCGGAACCGGGGACAACACCACTTGGTTCCAGAAGGCCGTGAAGCGCCATCGCGAGCTCGATGAAGGGCCTCCACTTGGAGGTTGAATTAACGCCGGCTGTCGTCGCCGGGATCGATGACCACCAGTTGGTCTCCATGGTCGGCTGCCAAAGCTTGGGCTGCCGAGAGTGTTCCCCGATGTTCGACGGCATCTCAACTCCAGGACCATCAGAAAAAATGAAGCTCAGCAGAATCGCCTCCATCCCTTCCCCAACGCCACCATGGCGAGTTGAAGAAGAAGAAGCACCGCTGCACTCCACCGCCTCCCAATGGCCGAAGGGACCGAGCTTATTTAACGAAGACGTCGATGCTACTCTTCCCGGCCACCCACAGCTCCTCGCCATCATGGCCCAGAAGAGCAACATCGAAAGCCAACCGGCGCCGCTCGCCAGCACCGACAGCACGCTTCGAGTCGGCAAGTAGCCAGACGCCATAGCGGCAAAATCTACACCTAATACTATACCTACTATACACAGAAGAAGCCTACCTCCTATTCCATCCTCTCGCCGGCCGGCAGTGCCGCCGGAGATCGGGGAGGAAAGGGGCGGCAGCAGCCCTGTTAAGTCGACTCTCAAGAGAGGCTTCGGGAGAGGAGGAGAAGAAAGAGTCCCCTTCGCTCACTTCGGCGCATGACTGATGCCAGATCCTCCAAAACCTCAACGAACCCAGCCTCTTCAATAAAGCGAAACTCAGTTTAATAATGCTGCAAGATTTCGAGCCTCCTCATCCTTACCTTTAGGACAAAAACTGAGGCATCTGTTAATTGTACATGTATGTCGACATATATGACAGTGGATCATTTTAATGAACATTTTGACTATACTAACGTATATATGGATTGAGAAACAGTATTATATTTGTCTTGTGTAATAATTTTATTATATTTCATACTAATTTTATAGATAGATTATAAATGAAAATCATAGTTAAATGACGTTATTGAGCCGTGAAAGTCAAGCGCGCCTTACATTTTAAAAGGAAGGAAATAGTTTGCAACGGGTATTTGGAAGCTTTCCACTTGACATGGTTTTATATGGCCTAGCATATGTATTGTTACATGTGTATATTTTAACCGGGTGAATAGAGATACCGGAACTTACTAAGAAGTAAAATTTGTACTATTAAGGTGTATCCGTGGTTGTGTCACACTTCTCTTAGTGTCACACATCCCACTAATTACATACAAGATGACACTGCATACTTATCTATCATTCCAATGAATTATCTCACTCGCTTCTCACTTACACGTAGCTTATCCCAACAAATTTGGCCGAACTCTCTCTCTCTCTCCTCACCTGCACGTAGCTTATCCCAACAAACTTGGCAAACAAATCTTAACTTATCTCAACAAATAACTCAAACTTTCGAAAGTACGCGCCAATGTGGCTGTCTTGCTATATAAAAAAAACACGATTGTACCGAATTTTTTGTTTCTTAGTTGCCCATTTATTATTCTCAATAATTATACGGTAGTTATGTATCTTGACGAAGTAAACCAAGAGTTGTGGTGACTTGGAGTAGGGATTTGTGCTACTTCTGTGCAATGTTCAAGATATCGCTTATCGTTAACTTATCAGTCAACCCAACATAAGATATAAATTGGCATATCGGCCGATTAATCGATTTTATTGTTTGACTATTTATCATCCATTTTTTTGTGAATTCAAGGTTTCAACACTAAGATATGTAAAATATACCATACATATATTTTGTATTGGCACTAAAAGTTCTAATATACGATATACCGATATATTATATTCTATAATACTCAAAATTCTTAATCCCAGGCTTTAGCACTGGAAAATCTGAATATGGGCCGATAAATCGGCACAAGCGCTAAACGCAGCCGATATGCGTTTATCTTATCGGTGACACCGCAATAAGCGATAAATCGGCTTATCGGCCGATATTTTGAACATTGAGTTATGTGTTATCTAATAAACGTCATCGGCCTCTCACTCCTCCTCATCGCCGGTCACCATCTTTGTTGGAGGCTCACCGCGGTCGCCGGCGCAGTGGGGATAGTGCTCCGAGTTTCATGGCAATAGTGTCTAACCTTGTGTATAAATATTTTCATTGAGAGGGCATGTGCAAATTTATTTGTCCGTGTTATCAAAGAGAGATGCCTCGACAAAGCTAGCTGCGTTGTTTGGGTGTATGTGTGTGTTCTTTCAAGAAAATGCGTGTGTGCGTGCGCGTGTGTGTCCTAGAGAGATAATGATAGAGATTATTTAGAGAGGAAAAAGTTGAGCGATTCAGCTTCAACAATTGGTATGACCGCCTCATATCGAGGTCCAAGTCTATGTCGTCATCGAGCTAAACATGTTGCCCGATAATGCAAGGAGGTGATGGCCATGGCGTGGAAAATATAGCCATAAGGAGCTAAACATGTTGACAAAATGGAGGAGAAGCTCTGCTTGTGAACATGGGTGATGCCAGCGTCAAAAGCTAGCTGATGATCATATGGGCGGGTGAAAACATAATGAACTATTGGGAGGATTTTCCGTTGTATAAAAAGTGTGTGCATGATGATAATGTGATACAAAGTGGAACGATGCAGTAGCAAAGCTATTATAAGAGAGAGATGAAACGAGAGACAAAGCTGGTTGACGAATTAAGAGAAAAATACATATGCTATTTTCTGAGGAGTGATGCATCTTGGTTCCCGAGCTACATGTAGCTCGTTTTAAAAAAAAATTAAATTCGGCACTTTTTATTTCTAAAAATCATGAAAGAAATCTCAGATGTAGATAGTGTCGAGATCTACAGTCGTGCAAAATTTCAACTCTAAATTCATTATATTGTGGGCTGGAATAAAATGACAAATGGGTGATCTGGGTGGTGAGCAGTACACAGTTTCAAAAACTTGAAATTTCGCCTGATTTTTTTTTGTGTATCCCACAATACAATGAATTTCGAGTTGAAATTTTACACCTTGTAGACCCCAACACTATCTACATCTGCAAAAAAAAAAAATCTCAATTGTTGGAAACTAAAAAGTGACGATTTTGAATTTTTGAAAAAACAAGCTACATGTAGCTCGGGAACCATTTGCACTTTCCGTTTTCTGAGGTGCAACTAGAGTAGATACACACGGTTTAGAGGAATAAGAAAGAGAAGATAAAATATAATAACAAACGTTTAGCTGATTGTGATTGGTGTATATTATAGTATTATGCTAGTATTTATTTTCTCGTATCAACACGTGCGTACTTATGGAAGCCGCTGCAACGAGCGGGGACTTAGCTGGTCACTAACTAATGAATGATTGTTCAGGTTCATCCAGCCTTAATCCTGTCTGCGTTCACTGACGCGCAACGTGCGGAGCACCATATGAACCTGTGGCGAAATCGATTTGGTGAGTATAGTTATTAATTAGCGCCAACGGGTGCTGACAAACAGAACAGAATGTCAAGATGACATGATTAGTACAGGTGGTTCGCCTACATGGCTGCACGTAGATGACTTTGGATTGGAATACAAGATATCATTCGATGCGTAGAATAGAAACGAATCAATCAATCACCTAATCACGTAGAACAGAACAGGTAGACCTGGCCATGAGAAAAGTACCCCGTGAAAACCATGTTACAATGAAATCTTATGAAAAACCAAGTGAAAACAATATTTCGAGGTTACTAAAAACTATGAAAAAATATAATATATTGGAGAGATGATGTTTTTAACTTCAAACTCAAGTTCATTTGTGACTATGAGAAAAACCAATACGACAATGAATAGATACAAATAGTACAACATTACTATTCGTGCCTTTTTTTTTCTTACCTCTTGCAAGAATATGAGTTTGCACTTTAAGTTTCATATGTTTACCGAACATCATATTTGTCATACCCCATATTATTTTATTTTGAGAATTTTTTAATACTCTCTCTGTCCCGACATATAAGGCGTTATTTTTTTTTTATGCATGATTTTGACCACTAATATATGAATATATGGTTCGAGAATATATAAATAGTATCGTTGCATTCATCTTGTATTTTTTATTCATGTATCTTTATACTAATTTTGTGGATGCATTATCATTACAAATCATAGTCAGAGAAAACCAGAACATCTTATATTTTCGGATGGACGGAGTACTTATAAAAATTGTATGCACGAAGTTCTCGTTACAACATGGTTTTCACAAGATACTTTCTCCTGGTCGTACACCAGGCGAGGCCTTTGCTAAGTACTCCCTCCGTTCCACAATATAAGATGTTTTAGCCCTTTTCCACATTCACATATATACACATGTATTTAGACACGTTTTAGTGTATATGTCCACTCATTTTAGTTCGAATCTAGACAATATGTGCAACATCTGAAATATCTTATATTGTGGAAGGGAGGGAGCAGCTTTTATGGGCCAGACTCTAGATCGAAAATTATATTTTTATATAAATATGATTATTTTTTTGGAACTTCAACTGTATGTCCCGTTTGAAACTATTTTGGAGCGAGGCATCCAGGGTCTACGAGTTGAACTCCTGGTCCAGCGGCACACCACTCTCGGGCGAGACTATATGTGGCACGCGATGTGTCAAGTTTGGGTCCAAGCCACAACACAAGCTCGACTCAGCCGAAATACACTAATACGGTTCTATGGAGCCGATACCCTTGGACTTTCTGTTTTACAGTACTACTTGGAGTTTTAGCCGGTGTTGTTGATTCTAAGTTAATTTGTTGATTCTAAGTATATCGTTTGCTCCGGTTGATAATGAATGCTGGATTATTATCGGCAAGGGAAGGATTGAGCAAATTGGCGGTGCAAGTCCAGATCGGCGAGTAAAACGCATGAAGGGTTGACGTTCCATCTTATGCCCAGAAATGACTGTTTCTCAGTCTCCATAACAATTTTCACATCATGCGCCGAATTGTTGAGACTAAAGACCGTATAGATCCGGTTGAGAATGTCTTCTACGACCTTTTCATGTTGTGTTCTATAAGTAGTATCCGTTAAAAGTTGTAAATTCGAGTTTACAGAATTCTGTATCATGACCCAAACAAGCTACGTTTTGGCACATATGTTTTGTTGAAAGAATCGGTTTTGCTAATTCTTAGTCGACCAACAGAACAATCGGTTTTGCTAATTCTTAATCAACCGAGAATTAAATTCAACCGACTTTCAGACCGTACGATTTGCATTGTGATTCATGTTGTCTAAGAGTTGCAACTAAGATATTCATGTTGTCTAAGAGTTGCAACTAAGATATTCCCTATTGCACATGGGCTACAACCAAAGTTAGATGACATCGACTGAGAATTAAGTTAATTCTTATTCGACGGAGAATTAGTCACTCCCTTAAACATGTCTACTCCTATTCACCTTACCATTTATTTGTCACCAGCAAAATCGAAAGCTCGAGCAACCACTATTCGGCAGGCAAAAGGTTGTGCTCATATCCTCAAGATGCATTGTTTGTTGTTATGATGGCGACTTGACCGTACCGATATTACCAAACCTAGATCAGAGTCAGGAATCGGGATGGCAATCTGGCGTCCACCTACCATGGTAGGTGTTGGCAACAGATAAACGGGTGCATGAAAGCTCAGACAACCTTTTGCATAAATAATTCTGATTTCAGGAGTAAAGGCAGAAAGAAAAGACAGCAAAAGTGCTAGCGGACCGTTAAGAAGTATCTGAATGTGACGGCCATATGCAACATGCAGTATCCACGATCCAAACCACAAAAGAAGGGACAGATGTATAAATTATTGTGCTGATAACTCAATCCTATCACAAGCCCAACAAGCCTGAATCCCGCCCATGTATCACCATGAACTTCCAGCGGCACACTCGCTCACCATGCGACGATGCAGAGGAAGATGAATGTCATGTATGTGTAGATGTTGCAGATATTACAATGTACCGTTAACTTCCAGCAGCAGGACCCTGAAACAAGCTAAGGTTTGGCATATCATCTTATTCTTTATAACTGTCAGCAAGGTAGCCATAGTAAGTGCATTATTACTTACTCCTAATACAGCAGAGAGCTGGTTAAGTAAACTTTTTGCCATATGTAATCATAATTTATGTTATATATGTTGTCGATAGAAATCTCTTGGTACGCCGATGAAAGCTGTGCAAGCTGTCCTCCTCCCCAAGAATGGTTTGCAGAGCTCTAGGGTGTAAGATTCACCATGTCGGTGCCTTTGACTTCTCCACAAGAATGATCCTACCATTCCACTCAGTCTCGTCGCAAGCTTTGATTGCTGCATCAGCATCCTCATCCTTTTCCAATGATACAAATCCATAGCCTCGAGAATCTCCAGTTCTACCAAGAGTGGAAAATTAGGTCAACAACACTTCATCTAGCAAACCGACTTAACAGAGTACACATGTAAAATACTTTGTTCTACAAAGGTAATATTGCACTTATCATAGCACAAAGTACATTTCTTTGCCAGTCTCGTCCAAGCAACTTTCTCATGGTTAATTATTAAGAGGGTAACCTAGCTAAAATCCAACTATTATTGACTGCTTTGAGTTCAATCTTAACATGGTACACATAGTACATTCTCTGCCAGTTTAACTTGCTTAATTAGTACTCGTCCCTCAATAGGTCGCATAAAGGGAAACCAGCTAAATTCAATTATTATTGACTGCTTGTAGTTCAATCATAGTAAAATTGGCAGCACACAAATTACTCCCTCCGTATCAAAATATAAGATGTTTTAGCTAAAACATCTTATATTTTGATACGGAGGGAGTAGGTCCTTGCAAGCCGAGATATAAGTGTATGTAACTCCAATGAATATAATGAACCACCCTCCATTTGAAAGCGTATGGTGTACTAGTTAAAATGTCTTGTTTCTTGTACGGATGCAAAATAAGCATGCATTTCCCTTCATACCCGATCAAACTTTGCTTTGTATTTCTGATATCCATGCATCGAAAATAGTAAATAACTAGGGGAGTTTAGTCAACCTTAAATGTCTCCTTGGTCTACTTACAAAATAAAATAGACCATATAAGTACAAACAGAGGCAGCAGATGGAATCCAAAGTACTCTTCCGATATTTAATGCAGACCCATCAAGCTTTGCATTAATGTAATTTAATAACCAAATGAGATAATTTTCAAAAATTCGGGCAGTCTCACAAATCATGTAGTATTTTTCCCATGCATGAATTATGGGTATTTCAGTTCACAAGGTGCACCTTGTCCATGATTTTTTTTTAACATGCAAACTTGAGCAGCAATAGGGAAGTGATGACATAGCACTATGGATCATGTTAAACTAGTTCAAACAGAAACAAGAAGAGCATGCGTGGTTTGCTAGCATCATTCAGGTTGCCAATGTTGGGGTAAGGCCAAGTTGGGGCAAACCAAAGGGATGCAAATTTTTGGCATGCAAATTTTCAGAAGCACGTGTGTTGGAAAATGTAGGGACCAAACCAAACGAGATCCAAATTTTCTTGGCTTGCCAGAACTTTGTCAAGGCTAACAACACTGGTAGCAAACCAAGCAGGCTCAGGTAGAAGTAACTGAATATGAAAGTAAGTACCTTTTATCCAGGACAACACGTACACTTGTCACACGTCCATACTTCGCGAATTTCTTCTCCAATTCTCGCTCAGTGGTGGCATAGCTAAAACCTGCAACAAACAGATTCCGTCCAGGCTTACCCAATCCAGTCTTCCTGTTGGCAGGTGGTGACCAAGGTCTTTTAGGAGAATGCTGACGATGACTTGCTGGAGGTGACCTGTGCCTTGGTGAATGCCTTCTTCTACAATTTCAAACAGAAAAGAAGCATAAACGAGTAGCAAAAACATAAAAAGGAAACAAATCACCATGGAATAGGGCAATTCAAAGTTGCATGACAAGACAACATATCATTACAAATAGTTAGATACTGCTGGACTGAAGCAAGCTCGTGCAAAATACTTCAGATAATGAGAAGCTTGGAGTTCACTCATGGCACACAAATATACCTTGGAGATCTTTTATGGTGATCCCTTGAGTGTGGAGACCTTGATCGAGATCTACCATGTTCCCTTCTATGTCTAGATGAATCAGTTTTCCTTGAAGGTGACCTGGATTTTGACCTATCCCTCTTCCTTGTTGGGGAGTCCTTCTTTCTTGGTGATGCGTCTCTCTTTCTTGGAGAGGAGTTTCTCCTTCTTGGAGAGGAATCCCTCCTCCTTGCTGGGGAGTCCCTCTTCCTTGCTGGGGAATCCCTCCTCCTTGCTGGTGAACCCCTCCTCTTGGGTGAGGCTCTTCTTTTAGGGGATGGAGATCTTCGTCGTGGTGACCCATGTCTTCTTTTAGGGGATGGAGATCTTCGTCGTGTTGACCCATGTCTTCTTTTAGGGGATGGAGATCTTCGCCGTGGTGACACATGTCTTCTTTTAGGGGATGGAGATCTTCGCCGAGGTGACCCATGTCTTCTTTTAGGGGATGGAGATCTTCGCCGAGGTGACCCATCTCTTCTTTTAGGGGATGCAGATCTTCGGTGTGGTGACCCATCTCTTTTTTTAGGGGATGCAGATCTTCGTTGTGGTGGCCCGTCCCTTCTTCTAGGAGATGCAGATCTTCGTCGCGGTGTCCTATCTATTCTTCTAGGGGACGCAGATTTCGTCGCGGTGACCCATCTCCACGTCGAGACTGTTTTTTCTTTTCTGGGGAGAGTTATCCTGTGTATGTGGAGACAACTCACGTGAGGAAGCTCTTCTATTGCTATCCCGCTTTTCAAGAGATCGTGAACAGTGTCTTGCTGGTGGGCTTCGAGAGCGAGCCAAATTACCATCCTCTTGTGCATGACGTGGTGAGTCCAGTTTATCAGATGAATGTGCCTGAGGAGACCTTTCAACTGAAAGTGAGACCCTCCTGGCTGGTGATGGCGTGCCCTTTTCCAGTCCTGCAGACCCTTCACGTGGAGAATCCCATTGATTACCAGGTGTAGATATTCCATTCTCGGTACCAAGATCTTCCTGTTCCATCCCATCCAAATAGGAAGGTGAAATTGCAGAGTTGAAGTTCTCGTTGCCATGTTCATCACGAGGATCAGAATTCCCACCATTCATGTGATCATCCTCTGTCCCATTCACTTCACTGTGGAAAGTCTCATCTAACTTTTGATTGTCCTTGTTTTCCATCTGAGGTGCAGAAGAGTTTGGAATTTCGTCATCATCATCACCAATATTGCTAAATTGGTAGTCCCTACTGTTATTTTCATTTAACATGGAGTCACCAAGATAGGCATCAGAATGTTCTTGTTGAAAGTTTGATGTACCATTACCACTGCTTTCATGAAGCTCTGGAGACAGCACAACATCAACCACTTCTGTTTTCTGATGCACAGCATAACCCGGAGAAGTGATTTGTGCTTCAAAGTCGTCAGTACGGTGAACATTCTGTTCAGCTGAATCAGATTCCATATACGCATGATGCGCCTGGTCTTGCTTCAGGGGAGATGCTGGACTAGTTGAAGCAGATTTCATTGTATCGCCCAACATCTGATCATTCATATAGGGTACAGAATCTGCAGACAAATATGAAATTTGATCGGCAGGATCAACTAAAAGTCCATCATTCAGTGGTGGGGATTCATTTCGTGTGATTCCTCCCCCATGATAATCCATGTGCTCCAACAAGCTACCATCTTGATCTCCAAATAAAGGCCCAGGGTCTCCACAAGTCCCATCTAGACTTCTCTCAGGAGACATGTAATCCATCTGAATGTTGAATAAAGAGCAAAAACGGAGTAGTCAGAGTGAATCACAAGGAAAAATAGATTAATAACTTGCCCAGTTATAAGTTGAGCTGTGGATAAAACCCTAAATTAGCATGACAATATAACATTTGTATTCGCACATATAAGCTACGAATTAATACAGAGTCAAAGCAGGAAAGTCACTGATTTCCAAGCTGATTTGTGTGCACGATAGCCTCACATCGACTAAGAGAAGCAAATAACTATAGACTTATTTGTGTTGCTGCATTTACCATGTATGAACTGAATCAATGGCAGCGTTAACTATGAAACTAAAGGAAAGAAAAAAAGAGTAGTCAGGTAGCTAAACCGTTAGAACCAAATACATTAAAGACCTGAACATTCTAGCTGTCAATTAATGCAGACGTCCAGCAAGCACTTTACTTCTTCTAGAGGAAGTGTCCTTTCGCTAATTACAAAAAATAAGAATTGCAAAAAAAGGAAACAGTGTAGTCCCAAGGGCACATCATGAAGCATAAAAGGCAACACTGTAACAGCAAAGTGAAGCATACGTTGTTAGACTGCCAATGCTCCTAGCACAATGCAGTAAGTAAACAATATTTTGAGCAATTTGTCTAACTCAGCTGATATGGCGACATAGCAACAACCATGACTCAGTTTTAAGGAACAGGCAGGGTAAACATTTTGTCATCTCAAACTGTGTCATTTGATCTATTTGCTGATCGGAACCAAACGGACCGGACTCAAAATAACTCCAGAGATTATCAATTCAAACCATGGACTCAAAATTGCTCTTCACGACAACACAGCTACATAATTTACATGCTGAAGGGTCTAATTGTACGTTTAAAAAATTCTCGACAAGTTCCCATATTTAAAGGGCAGTGCTGTTTCTAGTTCGTCAAACTAGTACAGCATAATAAGCAAAAAAAGACAAACTATAAAAAAACAAAATTTGACACTTGGGAGCAATAACATGCTACTAATCAATACTAGATGATTTAACTCCATATAAATCAAGAAGAAACAAACATTTACCATAAAAAGTGCAACGTGTTAATACAGCTATTGAGTACAATGGACCAACGCCACTAGTGGCACCCCCTAAAACACTACTAGCTGAAGTAACACATAGACACAAAGAAACGAATAACAGACCCATGACCAAATCCACAATTCCTAACCCGATACATCATCCAGATCCGCATTCCGCTATCACGTCAACCGAGCGCATAAACGGAAACCTAGCAGCACGGATTTATCACGGCAGAATGGATTTCAATTAAAACCCAGAGTAATTTAATACACAAGGAAGCGTCATGGAAGCCACTTCTGCATCTCGGCTCTTGGATCCCAGTCCCAGCTCCAAGCGAACGCAATTTTCACATTAACTGATCCCCGCGAAAAGCGCATCTGGGACTAGGATTCACTCGCACAAACCCCGAATTACGACAATTGCGCCAGGAAAAAAAAACGCAGCAAAGCCTACCAGAAATGCAGCGCCATGTACCGATCTGTCGCAGCCGAACTACCGACCCCCACCAACTAGAATTTCCCACCCCGAAATTCGGGAGAAAATTGAGCAGAACCCTCACCTACGGCCGACGCCACTTCTCCAGCGGGAATCCTTCCCCCTCGCTCCGATTTCCCTTATCCCGCGAGAGAAGAGAAAATCTTCTCCTCTCTCCTCCTCCTCCGACCTTGGAGAGAGAGAGAGAAGGGAAGAAGAAATGGATTGAGATTTTTGGGAAATGGAGGGCTCGTGGGGCGTCGTAAGTAGCGTGTTGTGGGGGTGCGCTCACCGCCGTGGCGTGGGAGCCGAGGAGCACGTGAGGGACCGGTGCGGGTTGTTGGGGGCGGTAACCTAACCAGCGGTGGCTGGACCCGTCAAGTTGGGCCAGGCCGAGTTGTCTTGGAGACTAAATTTGTGCACGACATTAATGGCCTGCTCTGTTCGCCTGTTCGGCCGAAATGGGAAACATTGTGCTCGGTCCAGCTTCCCATAAAAGACAGCTCAGACCAAGTTTTTTTTCCTGTTGCTTTTGTAAATACAACAATGATATTCACAAGATGGCAACTCCAAGGAAACGAGATACGACTTATTGTGATAGAAGTATTAATTGTCGTGTTAAAGTCAGAACTATTTGCGACTTTATTATTTTAAGTAATGAAACAACGGCGACGAGCTATTTGTTGCCAAATGTAAAGAAGTCGACAAATAAAGTTACAGATAGCACATGGAGTGAAAACACAAGAGCCAACGGGAGAGTAAAGAGCAAAAAAAAGAGACTAAATTCAAGGTACATTATCTAATCTATTAACTAAGGGCATGTACAATGGGATGACCTCAGCCTCTCTTAGAGTTGACACGTAGGATATTTGTCTAGTTGGAGGAGAAGAATGAAGAAAGAGGAGGCTGCTATCTCTTACGAAATAAGAGAAGGCTATTTTCTCCATTATAGTATATGTCTTCCCTTAGCAACACAATTTTTTTACTAAAACATAATTAATTCTCATTAATTGTTAGTGATGGCAATACGAAATAATGTGTTGTATAACTTATATCTTTTGACTTCTCTAAATGATGTGGATGGCTAAGAGAAGGTAAGCCTTCTCTACGATTGTACATGCCAACTTGGGCACCAAAGACGGCATCACTCTTAATGATCATCTGAAAGTGCATGTGCCCTCATGTGTGGTTTTGGTAATTAATGACAATCTCTATGGACTAATGTTTTTATTGAGATATCCTTATAGATCTTGTCCATGGAAAAGATTGGAATTCATGTGTTGGACTCTAGAAGATAAAGTGATGACCAAAGTAATATTCAAGGTTGATCCACACAAATGGTCATCTAGAGTTGAGCTCATTGCAAGTGTGGCTTGGAAAAAAGATTGAGTGAAGTTTATCTCCAAGCCATCATATATATCAAGAGAAGAAGATGAAGTGCAAGTGGATACATGAAGACGGAGCTTAGCAAGGCTCTCCCATAATGGAGTATGGGGGAGTATTTGGAGAAGTCTTCATCAAGCATGTGCTAGCAAGCACAATCAAGAAAGATGTTCCAACTTGAGGGAGTCAAGATCGTCATCATCTAGCTCAGGTGGAATGCGCAAGGCAAAGGTATGATCTTGATAGGGTTTCTATTTTACCGGTCTCTTGGTGTTAGTGGGAGACTGGGTTATAGGATAGACGGCGTACTATCAAGAGGGGTTCTCAAGTGACTAACTTGATCGCATCTTTGTGAAGAGCTCAAACCTTTGCATATTTGGCATATCATCTTTCTTGGTTCTTATTTGGCTTTTATCCATGGGTGAATTTAGAGCTTGTGTTCATCTCCATACCAAGCTCTAGTTCATCTAAAACGGATTTCGTATGAAAAACTTATTGTGTTTTTGATGTTGGAGGTTTGACCGGTTGTTCTTTCATCGAGAGGTCTAACCTTTCCCCATTTGGTTTTATCCTCCATTGTTGGATTATGATGTTTCTCTGCATAATCTTTTAAATCTCTTCGTTGTGATTCCAACGAGCCCAAGATCATCGAAATCGGAGTCCGGATGCAAAAGTTATTGAAGTTTTCGCACCGCGTTATGTGCAGTTTTTTTCCCGGCGGTAGTACCGCCCCCAGTACCGCCCGCAGTACCGCACAAGTGCGTCTGAAGGCCATTTTAGCGGTACTAGGAGCGGTAGTACCACCCCGGGGAGGTAGTACCGCTGCCCGGGGAGGTAGTACCGCTGTCTGAAGCCCGTTTTCAGACTGTTTGACTTTCTGGGTTCCCTGGGGATTGTAGTACTGCCGTTTGCAGAGGTAGTACCGCCCCTGCGCGTTTCTGCGTCTTTGGGTGACCTATTTAAGGGGTCTTCTTCCCTAATGGTTCCCCAACCTTTTGAGCAAGTTTTGACCTCCATTGTTGACCTCCACAAACTTGCTATCTCTCTATTCCTCCATGATTCTTGCCACCAATTAGAGGGAAAAGAGAGAGGAGATATAGATCCACTATTCTACCAATCAATCTCTCCTCTAAGTGAGGGGAAGCTTTTGCATCTAGATCTTGGAGGGATTTGGTGTTCTTCCTCTCTTCTCCCCCATAAGCATTAGTTGCTTTTGGTGGGATTTGAGAGTGAAGGATTTGAGCACTTGTGCTCTTGCCATTACTTTTGTGCATCGGTTTGTGCTCTCCACGAGGATTCGTGGAAGTGAAAGTTCGTGAGCTTGTTACTCTTGGGTCTTTGTGGCGGTGAGGCCTTTTGTGGCGGTTGAGGCCTTTTGTGGCCACTTGGGAGCTCCCAATCCTTTTGTGGGTTGTGCCTCAAGATTGTTGTAAGGGACTCGATTTCCGCCCAAAAGGAAATCAATAGTGGAAGGTAAACCGACCTTTTGGGCAAGGTTCATCGGAGAATAGGGTGAGGCCATTTGTGGCATCTTGAGTTTGAAACTCACACCCCTCCAACGAGACGTACTCCCCTAAAAAGGAGAAACTCGGGAATACATCCTCGTCTCCGCATGTCTCGGTTATTTCTATACCCGAGCTCTTTACTTATGCACTTTACATTGTGATAGCCTTCGTGCTTGAAGTATTATATCTTGCTATCACATTGTTGCTTGTCTTGCTTAGCATAAATTGTTGGTGCACATAGGTGAGCCTAGTATATTTAGGTTGTTGGCTTGTTAATTTTAACACCTAGTTTTATTCCGCAATTATCAAGCCTAAACCGGAAATTTTTTAAATCGCCTATTCACCCCCCCCCCCCCTCTAGGCGACATCCTTGTCCTTTCATCATCAACATCTCTACTAGAGAGAGTGGTTAGTGCTGGAAAGTCCTAGCCTTCCGCGAAAAGTGGAAATAACTCTTGAGCTTTAGGGAGCTTGTTTTTAAAATATTTTGAAATCTCAAACGTATTTGAAAAAAATATAGCTACATAAAGATGTGTATTGTGTACATCTAATTTTTAAGTAACAAATCTTTCAATTGTGATCTACATAAGAAGAAAAATGTGTGGAGAAATACTTTTTACCATTTTGGAGCGACGAATTTATCTTTTTGTATATGCTGCAAGTTAGTGTTTAAAAAAATTACACTTGTGTAGAAAAAATTGTATATATCCACATTTTTTAGATATTCATACTTTTATATTTGTATTTATTTTTAAAATTATGGACGTGGAAGCCAACATATCACACCCATAGTTTCATCGATCCTACCACGTCTCGCGACTAGCATGATAACAAAAGAAGGGTTTTCCCTTGTAAATGAGCAAGCGTGTGACAGCTACCATTCATAGAGGTTACCATACGCCAAGATTCTAGGTCAAGCTCATGTAGAATTGTCCATCAAGTAGCAAGATACTTTGTCATTAATTCTACTTGTACTCGGGTTCTATCAGAACTAACCTCCTAAAAATGAACTAATCAGCGTATAAAATTAATTTTATGTTCTTGTAGAAACACAAGCATAGTGGCCTGCACACATGTGCGGAGACGTCTTAATTTATGGTACTGTGATTGTCCTTATAACTTATAAGAATTAAGCACATGTCATTTCACAAAAACGATTTATTGATTTAATTTTATGCCAAAAACCATGTTGTTATTACTACCGAAGAATCAAGCTAGAAGTATATCATTTTTATACATTGAAATACTCCTAGGAGGCAAGTGTACATTTTTGTTAAACGCCATTGACTTTGGTTGGTTTTATTAGGATTGTTGATATCAATAATGTTTTTCCCAAGTCACAATTTTTTTATTTCTCTAAAAAACAATCATACCAATAGGAGTATTCAGTTAAATATGTATAATTGCATTTAAGCATGCCAAGCACCAAAAAATCAATCAATTTTAGTATTAAAGGCTCCTTTGATTCATAGGATAGGAAAAGTGTAGGAATAGGAAACCCATAGGATTAGAATGTCATGTCTGGTTGAATCCTATAGGAAGAGTACTTTTTGTTTGATGGCAAAGGAATTGTAAAAGGGGTTGGAGTGAATGCTAGAATTCCTATGGGACGTTGTACAAAGATTCCTGTGGGAAAATTTTCTATAGGAACTAATCCTATGAATCAAACGACGAACATAGAAAAATTTCCTATAGGATAAAATCCTCCAAGAATCCTATGATCCTTTGAATCAAATGAGCCCTAAGAGTTAAGTGCATTATATGTGGTCAAACTATACTAGGGGGGGGGGGGGGGGGTGTCTCATGTAGGTCTTCGAACTTTCCAATTTTCCTACACAAGTTGCAAAAAATAGTATGTGACCTATAATGTCTATTATACTCGTGTTAACGGTTTATTTGCTCTTCTTTGTTTAGGAAAACATTTATATTTTACGTATAATTCAATTACATATACCAATTTGAGAAAATTAACTTTATCATTGCATGTGTTCATATGAAACTTTAACAAATTTGGTATTAAATTAATATTATTATTCCTCCTTTCTCGAAAAGGCCATTTTTCATGTTATGTCCAACATTTCACGTGCCTTACTTCCACTAAAGAAAATCAATCTACTATATAAGTTGAGTGACATATGTTTCCTCTTCGTTTTGCAAGTATTAATGGCTAAATTGTTGTTGCATTAATGATAAACGACTAACGTGCATTGCTATTGCTCAGTGGGCTGAAAAGAAATTGACTCTCAGTTGACCTAGCTAAGTCATTGGTTTCGCTTTGTGATTCTATTATTGTGATACCTTCTATTTAGTTCATTTTCATCATTTCTTTTTTTAGGGGTATTTTCATCATTTCTAGCATCGTGATAGAGATAAATGATCAAAGGTTCATGTATGGGCGAACTTTTACATTCCCTTAGCAATCCAACTATTCATTTAGTTGGAAAGTAATAATTCAGTCAATTATTTCAATTTTCATTTCTTTTTCCACATTATCATTCATTTACATTCCCTTTTTACCCTACCATCAACCACACATGCATGCTTTTTTAATCCTTTTCTCAGTTCCTAACGGAAAAAACTAGAAAAAAACTCAGCCACAAAAAAACGCATTCATGCAAACACGTCGGGGGGGGGGGGGGGGGTCACCTGCGACGAATAAATTATCATCGTAGCAACGCACGGACAATTGCCTGGTTTTATTTAAGAAGACGTAAAGTTAATTTTTCGTTACTTTCTCCACCAAGGATCAATCACCATGACTTACATTTCTGTTTTCACCAATGATCAATTACCATAATTTACAATACTTTTTTCCTTTAGCGACGACTCGCCATAATTTACATTTCTTTTTCCACTACCAACGATTGATCATCATAATTTTAATTACTTTATCCACCAAGGATCAATCACCATAATTTACATTTCTGTTTGCGAAGTACTAGTGGCTAGATTGTTGCGGCGTTACCGACTAACAAATTTGCGGGTTTTTTCTCAAATGTAATTGGTTGACCTACCTCATTATTCGAGTAATAAAAACAGACTTGCTAGTGTTTTGTGGACCAACAAAAAGTATCAGTCGACCCAACATGGTCATTGGTTCACTTTGTGTTATTTTTATATTCTAGGTTTAAAAGGGCAAGAGAGAGATGGGGAATTCAGCTGGGACATCAGCCTCTTGCAACCTGTAACTTGCAAACTGCCCAATGTAGCTGGTTGAACTCTTTTGCTACCGGTGTGTTTCATATATAAAAGGTGTATCATCATAGCCAAGTTTACAAGAGAGTGCCAAATATATAGCTAAACTATTTTGCTTACTCGCTGATCACATGATGCTTATTTCTAAATAGAAACATAGCTTTTGAATTATAGAGAGGACATCCCAAGTAACATGGTGAATACGACCTTTAGTGGGAAACCCTAGCCGTATAAGATTGTACTTCCCCTGTTCCTAAATAGATGGCATATAAATTGAGTAAAAAGTCAACACATATTTTTGTCTATATACGTAGAACAAAATATCAACAACTACAACATTTCATGAATATATTATGAAAATATATCTTATGGCGAATCTATTGATATTGGTTGGTATAGATCTTCATATTTTTTGTATATATATTCGATCAAACTTAGAAATGAAAAATGTCCATAATTGTGCTTTCTGCACAACATTCTTGTTCTTGTGACGTTTGCCAAGAAAAATATACCAATTTCTATAGGGCAGTGAAAGAAAAGTACCATTTACTTGCAGGCCACGACAAAACACCGGCATAAGATGTTAACATCTGCAACTACAATATGACACGGTAATACCACCTTATTGCACACAAACATTCTTGCAAAGTTACCATTTAGAGTCTTACAAAAGTGCACAAAGGGGATACAAAGGTCAACCCGCCACAACAGAAAATACATGTAGTACATAAGCATTGCAAATTTTAGAACTGGACCATGATTGAACATATCACGAGCGACCGGCTCTAAACGGTTGGACCCAATATCCATAAACTACCACTCCACCACAGTGTGCACATAGGACGACATACGGATCCAATGATTAGTGTCGAGCATAACCTGATTCAACTTATTTTAGAACATATTTGTTATGTTAGTCGGAAGGTGTAAGTTGAAACTAACATGCACTATTCGTCAAACAAAAGAGCAAGAGGACACGAGACAAAAAGATGCCAAATTGTTTCCTCAACGCCATAAAGCAACACTTCATATCTTTGGTCCAACTCTGCTTTACAAGGTTATCCTTTGAGCTCACATTTTCTACTACCGATCAGCTTTCTTCTAAAATTCGAAAATCAACACTGTGATGCTTTATTTTTCATTTCAAAGAATACCCATAAGATTTGCGCATCTTTGCATTAATAAAATAGATATTTTTGTTGAAATGTATACGTGAATTGTCTAACCCTTTCCATGAGTTTGAACTTTTGATTGCGCTGGCTAGTGCATGAAACTTGACAGTTCTCCAAGTTTGTTTGCCCATCACATGATTCACAACCACAACGCACCGCACACGATACAAGGCAATTAGGCAATGCTCATAGCAGAATGACATTATAAGCAAAAGAACAACGTATTTGGTTCACACAACGAAAAGAGGAGGGAAAGAACTGGCAGACAAGGAACGCTTTATGCTAAATCCTGGAGTGCATGTACAATCTTGATCAGCCTGGGAAACTATCCATCGGGTTGCAGTTGCAAGCAATTATTTAGACGAGACATAAAAGACTGTACTGAGTAGAAAAAGCACAACACATAATCTGATGCAATTGTCACACCAACTATGTGGAAATGGATTGAAGAGCCTTGGATCGCTAGCAATATAAGTCACCCAGTAGTTGCAGACCTGGAACCTCACAGTCCCACTAGGCTGAATGACAGCATGCTTTTTTTCGAGAATCACGAAGGACAACATGCTGCAAAGCATTGAAGTATACTCTTCAAGAAAATGCGCTAACTGATAGAAGTATTGTTGCTACGAAATAGAGAATTTTTCTTTGAATGCATCAAAGAAATTACCTACCTTAATCTGCGTCCGGTTGTATGTGTATGTAACATGTACGAGCTCGTCCATGGTCTGGATTACCGCAGGATATGAAAATTCCATACCTTCCGTGTCCTCTAGTGTCAATACTTCGTTCCATGAATCACCGTCATCCTCGGAGACCGCAATTTTAAGTGTGCCCTGGAGAAGGTGTTGTAAGCAAGTAGTACTCTTCCATCCTTCATCTTAACTCCATCAATGCCTTCACGTGTGAAGTCCAGTGGAGAAAACAGAGTTACCAAACATTGTACAAAATCACACCAAACGTGGTCTGTGGAGAGTAGCAAAGCATTTTCCAATGCAACAAAAAGGTTCGTGAAGTAAATATAAAGCTAATTTAGACAAACGGGTTAAGAACAAACCAGAATTTGGATTAGGTAGCCCAGTCTTATGCGCGTAACTCCATGTTACACCTCCATCAGCAGAATCAGCCATGAATACTCGGCCCATATTCTCAAAAGATCGTAAAAGCATCCGAATTGTCCATTGGCAGTTCGGTATGGTACTGGCTGAATCACCCAAGTGTTTCAGCTTCTATATATAGGACCATACTTCCGCCATGTTCGGCCAGCATCTTTCGTGACCTAAGTTGTTGAGGATTTGTTAGAACCACAAAGTAAGATGTGATCAGTGTTTGATGTCAGTTACTACATTCCTATAGACCTGGAGCATATGTTACCTCAAGCCATGCACCCCATGAGTTCCAGCTTTCTACCGATGACCCACACAGTAGACGACCATCTTCAAGCAGGAAAGGCTGTATCAGAAAAGTTGACATTAGGAACTAATTTACTCAATTTCTGCATTAAACACAGAATCATGCTGAAAAATGACAGTAAGCACCAAACTACTACTGACATGTTAAAGACGTAGTAGTTGTGCTGTTACATGTGCACACTGTTATGGTGCAGAAAATCATGTGAGGCAGCAATGGGCACAAATTTTAACATGCCTTGTTCTTGATAGGACCAAGAATACCAGGCGGTAGCTGCTCTCTCCGTGACCAGGATATGCCGCCATCTAGCGATCTTTTCATGGCACCACTCCACCTGAACAATTCATGTTTATCATCAAGTCATCAAACATATTCATATCCTTGTTTTTTCCACTTTGCATAATCTGCCTGCTCTATTGTGCGGTTTTCTGCCAGTTAAGTTAAAATATAGGGTGTCAACGAATGTAAATGAAGTTCTTAATTACTTTTGAACTTCTTGACCAATCTTGTAGAAGAGGAGCAGCTCGTGAGAGGGGAGCTGAAATAATACAGGATTCCACATGGGCACCCCATCTTGTTCATCAACCACTTGTGGAGGATGCCAGTTAACATCCTACAGATGCAAGGTTTTCAGTAGGAACTGAATTATAATTTTGAAAACACAAGTAGAAGTGGCCTGGATGAATTGAACCTACGCTGTATCTCTGCAACCAGATTTTGACATCCGGAGCACCTTCCATGGATCCACCAAAATAAGCCACCAAGAAGTTATCTTGCCCAATCTAACAGGACAAATTGCACCTGTAAGTATTTACTAAATTTCGATTTAGAAAATGTGCTGCGTTGAAGTCATATACCTCTACAATAGTAGAAGCATGACAGCTATTGAAAGGGCCACTTCCAGCTGAAAATGTTAAGTCCTCCTTCACAATGCTCCACCTAGCTGTCGCATTCGAGGTCGTGTTGGTGACGTTATTAGTGCTGTCTTCCATCTGTTGTCTAGTTTTCACCTTACTGATGATCAAGTTAGCGACAACTTCCAAAGATATGAATTTTGAAGCCTAATTAAACTTTAAAAGCTGCGAATACACTAGGCAAAACTATAGTCCTTCAGGATATATATATAACAGAAATGCAAAACAGAACTTACTCGTCAACAGGCCTAGAAGAATTGGAGTCGATCTCAGGCAATGATCTAGAGGATGCTACGGTGATGAGGAAGGGCTTCTAGTTCAGACTGATCGTTTGTGGGGAATAAAAAATGAAGAGCAGCAGGGAAAACAGCAGTATGCAGGCTGTTGCGTTCGATGCAAGTTGCTTCTTGCTGCAACTGTGCACGGTCAGCATCACCTTCTTCAGCAGTGTTCCTGGGGCAGCTTAATTAGTACAGAATATGAGTTAGGGTCCGGCTACAGTTCATTGGAATCAAAAAAATGGAGCAAGGAAAATGTACAGAAGGGAGACAGCGTGCACAAAATGAAGCATCAAAATACATGAACTAGTCAGGTGGGCTTCTCTTATACAAGCACGGACGGAGATGATATAAATTCCGGGATAATTAGGAGAAAATGCACTAATCCACCTTGGAACCTCGATACAGGTGCTCTCCCGGGCACGCATTGCCCAGGAAAGGAGAATCAAAGAAGGTGAACAGAGGCATGGCGAAGGAATGCATCTGTGACGCGAACTCACTGACCTGCTGTTGGTAGCCGCGGCTGCGGCCGCGCTCGTCAACGGAGGAGGATGAGAGCTTTCAGCCAGGGATCCAGACAGCGTCCAACGGGGAAGAAAGGATCGCCGATGGATCGAGACAGACGGACGGGTATTTGTTCTCGGCGGCGAGGGTGTGGTGGTCCCGCTTGGCAGGTCGACGCGGAAGATAAAACATAGCTGGAACTGGAAGAACATGGGTGCGTGCTCTTTTAAAAAAAAAAAAAACGAGCACAGCGTGCATGCTCGTGCAAATTTATAAGATTATTATCGGTCACTGACTCAGTATTCACGATAACATATTAACATTATCTCCAACTGGAATAATAATTTGCTCACGAGAGGTGTACAAAAGTGTTAAATCTAGGTCTTGATCTCCCGTGAGATAAGAGTACAACCACCTCTGATGCCGACCCAACCTATGAATCTATTTTTCCCGTTTGTCAACACAGTCTCCGTTTTTAGAAAAAACCGCCGTTTCTAAAATTACTATAGTTATTAAATTACTATAGTTTTAGACGAGATTGTAGCTAGCAAGTGCTAAAAACACGATGTATTTTGGTCTACAGAAAAAAGACAAATTTCAGTTAAAATATTTTTTTATTCATTTATACAACCACAATTTGTATTTTTCATGTAGCCTGAAATAGAACACTTTTTCCAACAAAGTATTGCACAAGTATACAAAACATGTATACATATTCACAGATTTTATAAAACTTCAAAACTACCACTTCTTTAATGCCGAGCTCACTAGACTCAGGTGCCAAAAATCCCCACTCACAAAAACACTCTTATTAAAGAAGATGAAACAGAGGGTCTCTAATGGTTTGTAGCGCGTATGTCTAAACTTGTCTAAACTTGATGTCCTGAGTTCAAATACCCACCAGTATAATTTTAGTTCTCTTTATTTGTTCTTCCAGACTGCCAAGGGAACATTTTTGCAGAAATACTGCCGACACATGTTTGCATTAGAATAATTTGGACCAATTTTGCGCATGGCTCATAAGTTAGTTGAATGATTCATCCGAGAGAGGCGTTTTGGCTCCCATGTGCATATGCTCCTGATATATGTTTCAAAATTTAATAATTATGAAAACATTTCAAAAAATCTGGAAAAAATTGGGCACAAAGATATACGAGTGTTCAACATTCGTGCAAATTTAGGAAGAAAATAACATTTTATGCGCTCTGTGCAAAAAGACAAAATCTGTGATTTGAAAATGTATTTTTAAATCTTATTTCGGTCACAGATATTGTCTTTTTTGCACATACCACATAAAATGTCATTTCCTTCCAAAATTTGGCACGGATGTTGCAAACTTGCATAATAGGAGCATATGCACCCGGGTGCCAAAGTGAATTTATGGATTCATCCCGATTTTCAAGTTCTTCACTTCTTCTACCAGTTTGCACCGTGCAGGTTGTTGTACATATAGGTCAAAATTTTACATCCTTTGAAGGTTGGACTGCCGGAAGCCTACGAGAGTAGGAGACGCGTCCTCGGTGGCCGCCGCTCGCATAACCACGTCAGGGCTAATCACATTGGATTCTCACAAGCCGTTGATGGAGCTCACGGTGGGCGTTCGGGATTTCCCGAAATTTCGGGACGGGAAATTCGGGAAAAAAATAATTCGGGATTAAAGAAACAACTCCCGAAATGTCATGCAAAAAACTGATTCCCGACAATTCGGGATCCCAACAATTCGGGATCGAGATCGGGAATTCCCATATATCCCGAAATTCAGAACAGAGCAAAAATGACAGCAAAATATTCAGATTTCAGCAGACGGCGGCGGCGGACATCGAGTCCTCCAGAGTCGAAGCCCTTTCTCCCGGCTCCCGCAACCCAACTAGCAGCGGCGGAAGTTGTGAAGCAGAGATGCTGCAGTTCCGGCGATGATGCGGCAGTGGCCGTCGCCGTCGCTGATCCCGGCGTCCACGCTCTTCCCCGTGCCAGCCACTACCCAGGAGGACGAGCTCTTGCTCGCCATGGCCGAGTCCGACCTCGAGGACAAGGTGCCGCGGCTCTTCCCTTCCTGGCCGTATCATTTCCCCCCACTGCTCCCCGATGGCACGGACGGACGGCGATCGACGGCGCGGGCGAATGAGGGCGAGCGGCGGCGGCCGGCGGATCGAACAGGCGTGTGTCGTGCCCTCTGGCGGCCGCCGCCTCGCGCTCCTTGTGGCATGTGGAGTGGATCGAGTCGAGCGGTAGTGAATCGTGGAGTCGTGGTCTCGTGCGCCTGGCTAGGGTTCTGGGATGTTTCGTGGATCGAGCAGTCGTGTTGGGCCTCAACCTGTGGGCTGAGCCTCATCGTGTTTATGCTGCGCTCACTCGGTTCGGGATATTCGGGAAATAAGATCACATTCCCGAATTTCCTGAGATTAATTCGGGAAATCAGATCACGTTCCCGAAAAAGTTTTCGGGATTCTCGGGTTCAGGTAATTCGGGTTCGGGATCGGGATTTTCGAGATTCGGGATTCGAGATCGGGAAATATGCCCACCGTGAGATGGAGCCAACAGACCGAGTAGCCGCCCCCAGCCTGAGCGCCGCAAAGCTGCTCGCCAGGTGCAACGACGGTGTGCCGCCACGAGCCCGGCGTCGAGCGCTGCGTGTCGCGCCCGCCGTGGCAGCCCGGGGACTCGAAAGCCCTCGCCGGTCAGCGCCACGTGATAAAGGACGCCGAACTCACAGTCACAGCCCATGTACTTCAATATTTCTCTTCAAGAACTCGATCACTTCACTCGATCCCCGGCAAGAAGATGGCCTTTGTACAAGCGCAGCCTAAGGTTAATTTGCCGCCGTATTCAGTTCATCCCTGTCTGAATGGCTCCCCAAATTCCATCTGCACGCACACTGCTGCTGATCGACGGTGCATTATTCGTCTGTTGCTAGGTCGGAGTCCAAGAGGAAGGCCCCACGCCCACGGCGCGGAGCAGGAGGCGGTGCGCGCGACAGGGAGAGGCAAGAGCAAGGCGTCGGCTCGGAAGGTGACCTACGGCTTCCACCTGGTGGAGGGCAAGATGGCGCACGGCATGGAGGACCGCCACGTGGCCGAGTTCCGTCGCCTGGACGACGGCAACGAGGTGGGCCTCTTCGGCGTCTTCGACGGCCACTCGGGCGCCGACGTCGCCGCCTACCTCCGGAACCACCTCTTCGACAACATCCTCGGCGAGCCGGGCTTCTGGGAGGACACCATGGGCGCCATACGGCGCGCCTACCACCGCACGGACCGGAACGTGCTCAAGAAGAAGAAGAAGGCGACCACCGTGGATGGCGAGGAAAGGCCGCGCCGCGGCGGGTCGACGGCCGTCACGGTGATCCTGCTCAACGGCGAGACGCTGGTGGTGGCCAACGTCGGGGACTCCCGCGCCATCGTGTGCGAGGCCGGCAAGGCCAGGCAGCTCTCCGTGGACCACGAGCCGCTGCGCGAGCGCGACGCCATCGAGAGCAGGGGAGGCTTCGTCATAGAGATCCCTGGTACCGGAAAACTGAACTTGTCAACTTGCAATGCAACGTAGTACTGTGCATGGAGACCAAGATCGATCTCCATGGTCGAGCTGACCCTGTTGCGTTTTGCGTGGATGATATTGGTTGATCAGGGGACGTGCCACGGGTGGACGCGTCGCTAGCCATGTCGCGGGCGTTCGGGGACCGGACGCTCAAGGAGCACATCAGCTCCGACCCGGACGTGGCCATCGAGCACGTCGGCGGCGACACCGAGCTCGTCGTCCTCGCCAGCGACGGGCTCTGGAAGGTGATGTCCAACCAGGAGGCGGTGGACGAGGTCAGGGACACGAGGGACGCCCGGAAGGCGGCGCTGAAGCTCGTCGACGAGGCCGTTGAACGGGGAAGCAAGGACGACATCGCCTGCGTCGTCGTGCGCATCCACTGAAACTTGTATGCTGATGCCGCTCTAGAGTGTTACGAATGTCGTTTTGTCTCGGCAGTTGTAAAATTGCTGAATTTCAAATTCCTCTGTTCCGGACAAGTAGTTTCAGAAGTTCACGAAACATGTTCTACTTCGCCTTTTAGCTTCTGGTTTGCTTTCCGACTTCCTTTGGACTGATCTACTTACCTTCTGTTTAGCAAAATCATTATCACCACATAAAAACATTTCCTAGCTCCTTCTCAGCGGTTAATGAAATGTCAGTATCCGCTTACTTGCTGAAAGAGGCATTTTGCCTCCCGGGTGCATATGCTACTGATATATTTTCAAAATTTAGAAAATATGAAAACACTTTAAAAAATCTGAAAATATTGGACACAGACATATACAAATTTTCTGCAAAATTTCGGAAGAAAACAATACTTTATGTGGTTGTGCAAAAAGATAAAATCTGTACTATGAAAATGTATTTTTTAAATCTCATTTCGGTCACGGCTTTTATCTTTCTTCACAGACCACTTAAAGTGTCATTTCTTTCCGAAATTTTGCGAAAATTTGCATGTGTTTGTCCCTAAAAAAATTCTGATTTTTTTGAATTGTTTTTATATTTTTTTTAATTTTGAAAACAATAACAGAAACATATGCACCTGGGAGCCAATGTGGATTTCCGCTTACTAAGCTACTCTTTTGTGCAGATCCTTATCATCTACCTCTATCCTGATCGTTGATTTTGAAATAGTTTTCTTTTCTTTTCTAAAAAGATTTTTTTCATTAAAACATTTTTGTTTAGTGATCTCTATGCAAAAATAATAAACTTTTGCATTGTCTTGCTGCATTAAAAAACTAAATCGCAAGCCTCTGGCAAAAATGGCTCTAGCGATATGTATCATATGACTATATGAGCATCTTTGTGATTTGCCGAAATGTAAGGAGGGCATAACAATGGTCTAACCTTAACAGGTCATGTTAAAATAATTGTTGAGTTGAAAGACGAGGTAGAAGAGAGTGTGCCTTCTCTTATTTATAAATGATGATCTCTTAGTAAGATAAGATAAGAGATTTTTATCATTGTACCAAATGCCTCTCCCCACATGTCTTATTGTTTAGTTTTAACAACAGCTAATTTTACCCGTATACAAACAATAATTGCTAGAGATGATCAATTATTAGTTAATTTGTTATCTTATTTTAACGACATGGGATAATGTCGCAGCAGTGGAACATGGGGTTCCCCTGATGCTGCCAAAGTGGGTCCTCCGCTGGGGCCCACCAAGAAGATAGACAAGGCAAGGAGTCAAGTACATCAGATGGGTTAGCCCATCTGCCTCAAGGACACCCGACAAGTTCGACAACAAGTCTCTGCGGCTAAGGACCAGGTGACCTTCCGGGTCATCCCCTCGCCCGGAGAACCAGGCAGGACACCCGCGGGTCCGTGCTCCCGGCAGGAGGCCAGGCGCACCCCCGGGTATCCATCCGTACCATCGAGAGGATAAGCTCGCCGGAAGCTGGTGGAAGATTTGGGCGCCAAGATGAAGGCAGCGCCCTGGTGACGTTGCCACGAGCGTAGTTGGTGGGGCGGACAGGCTTTGTCCGTCCCACCTTTTCCAAGGGCGGACGACCACGCCGCCCTCCTCAGAAACGCTTGGAGGAGAGAGTGCCACGTCTCCTCCAAGGACCGCCGAGGGGTTTTTCCCGCCAAGACCCCTCACACCTCTCGCGTGCCCATGTCGGATCCCCTAAGCCTATAAAAGGAGGACCATGGCACCGAAGAGGAGGAGGACGAAACAAGATAGAAGCAAGCTAGAGCTAAGGCAAGACTAGACTAGGGTTCGGAAGGTAGAGAGAGAGGTGATCTCCCCAGGGCAGGATCTGCTCTTCGTCTACCTCCGGCCGAAACTCTGCCAGGTTCACCCCAGAACACCCTTGTACACCCCACCATGATGAACCTCTCAATCCAGACATGCAGGAGTAGGGCTTTTAGCCTCCGGGCGGCCTGAACCTGGGTAACTCTGTGTCTCCTGCTGTGTTGTTCGATCTCTCTCTCTCGACGAAGAACTTGGCGTCCTTGCTCCCGGGTAAGACGTCTTCCAGCCTCCTTCGCGCCCCGTGCCGAACCTAAAAAGAGGGTATCATCTACTCCCGGTGTCCGTCACCCGAGACACGACAAATAAATAATAATAGATACGAGGTGGTTGGGGCCACCAAGGAAGTGGAGGTGGAGCCGGAGGCCACCCCCTGGGCTAAAACCGCGGCCACCCCCACCGCCACTAGGAGGGGAACGGCCAAGACTAAGGTGGCAGCCCGTCGTGGACGGAGGAACCCCTCCGCTGTGTAATGCGCGGAGGCTTCTACAACATCCGGGGTTTTGAACGACCGGGACGTCGAACCCAAATCAAGGATTTTATTGCCCGAGAGCGGCTGGACTTTGTGGGCCTCCAGGAGACCATAAAATCCAGCTTCACTCCTGCTGAGCTGTGAAGTATTGACCCCGGGGGCACTTTGCTTGGCATCACACCCCAGCTAATGGACATTCAGGCGGAATGTTGATGGGAGTCAATGAGGATTCATACGAGGTGCAGAAGTGGAGTAGTGGCTCCTTCTTCATCAGGGCGGACGTCTTACAGCTAGACACATCCAAACACTGGGCGTGCTTGGTAGTCTATGGCCCTGCGGATCACCGACGCACGGATGAATTCCTGTCGGAATTAGCTACGGCCATTTCGACTTGCCCCCTACCTCTGGTGGTGGGAGGAGATTTCAACCTGATTAGGGGATCAGGGGACAAGAACAACGACAACATCAACTGGCCTCGAGTGCACAAATTCAATGACTTCATTGTGAACCTTGCACTTCGGGAGATTCGTAGGGGTGGATCTCGATACACCTGGACGAATAGACAGTTGAACCCAGTGCGCTCTGTGTTGGATCGGGTCTTGATGACGAATGAGTGTTAGGCGCTCTTCCCACTCTGCTCGCTGACGGTGGAGACCATCATAGGCTCTGACCATGCGGCCCTTGTGCTTTCTCTGGGGAAGAACTAAAGAGACGAAGCTCTCGGTTCTTCTTTGAGAAGGCATGGCTAGAAAGACCAGAGTTTGTGGACCTGGTGCATGAGAAATGGCGGGGGCTCGAGGGACTTGTGGGTACCTCGAGAGATCCCATCACTGACTGGAATAAGATTGCCGCTGGCCTTCGCCAATTCCTAAAAAGCTGGGGGGCCAACATAGGACGGGAGGATAAGGACCTGAAAGCGGATATTCTTACCTAGATTCAGGGCTTAGATGCTCAAGCCGACGCCTCCGGTCTGGATGATGAGGGTTGGGCCCTCAGATACCACCTGGAGGACCAACTCACCCACCTCGCTAAGGTGGAGGAGGAGTACTGGCGGCAAAGGAGCCGTGTTCAATGGTGACGCCAACACGGCCTTTTTCCATGCGATCGCCAACGGCCGACGAAGGAAATGTACCATCACCCGTCTGGTTTCGGAACAGGGTACCATTACGGACCCTAGGGGCATCCAGGAGCACATCTACGGTTTCTACCGTATGCTGCTTGGCGACGAGGGGGAGCCGGGGCTCTTCTCCCTCGCCAATGCCCTCTGGGACGTGCAGGGTCGCGTCTCGGAGGAGGAAAATCACGAACTCATGCTTACCTTCATAAGTGAGGAGATGGACACGGTCCTCAGAAGCATGAAGGTGGATACGGCACCGGGCCCGGATGGCCTGTCGGTGATTTTCTTTAAAAAGTTTTGGCCTCTTGTAAAACCATTGATCATGGAAATTACAAATGGTTTTGCTCTTGGGAGAGTGGACATATCGAGGCTAAACTTTGGGGTCCTCGCGCTTATCCCCAAAGTTCCCGGGGCGGAAGACATACGACAGTTTCGACCGATTGCTCTCATAAACGTTATCTTTAAGTTTATCGCTAAAGCATACGCTCTTCGGTTATCTCCCGTCGCCCACCGCACGATTAGTAGGACCCAATCTGCGTTTATCAAGGGGCGTCACATCCATGAGGGTGTTGTCTCTCTACAAGAGATCGTGCACGAAATTAAGTCCAAGAAACTTGGGGGAGTTTTCTTGAAACTGGACTTTGAGAAAGCCTACGATCATGTGAAGTGGCCTTTCCTACGTGAAGTGCTACTTCGCAAAGGCTTTGACTTGGGATGGGTCCATCGCGCTATGGGGTTGGTCTCGGGGGGCCAAACCGCCATTACCATTAACGGGGAAGTAGGTAACTTCTTCCGCAATGGTCGGGGGGTGCGCCAAGGCGACCCTCTCTCACCCTTACTCTTTGACTATGTGGTGGAGGCGCTTGCGGCCATTTTGGACACGGCAAAAGGGGCGGGCCACATTACTGGGCTTATTCCCCATTTGATACCTGGGGGGGTATCTCATTTGCAATATGCGGATGATACGATCATTATGATCCAGCCGGATGACTTGGCAATTGCCAATCTGAAATTTATCCTCCTCTGTTTGAGTGTATGTCCGGCCTGCGGATTAATTTCCACAAGAGTGAGGTTATGTTTTTGGGGAGCCCTGACCTTGATCAACAACGGATAGCAAATATGCTAAACTGCAAGTTAGGGGTTTTCCCCTTTACCTACTTGGGTTTACCTATCAGTGACAAAGCGTTGACGGCGGGGGATTGGGGTCCCTTACCGATGAAGGTGGCAAGCGGGCTGACCCCTGGATGGGAAACATGATGTCAGCAGCTGCTAGGCTTACTCTTGTCGACGCTTGTCTTTCCAGCCTTCCCCTACATGCCATGGGAGTATGCATGTTGGGCGACGGCGTCCATGGGGCGATGAACAAACACCGTGCGCGGTTTTTCTGGGGGACTCTCTCACGAGACACAAATATCACTGGGTTCGGTGGGCTGACGTGTGTCTACCCAAAGCCTTGGGGGGCCTAGGGATCATGGACACTAAACTCATGAACAAGTGCCTCATGGCCAAATGGATTTGGAAGCTCTACGCTGGAGAACAAGGCTTGTGGGCCGACATTCTCCGAAACAAGTACCTTAGAGATAAGGACTTATTGGTGGACACCCACACCTATGGTTCACAATTTTGGATGTCTATCCAGAAAGTAAAAGATGTGTTCCGCTTGGGGGCGAAGCACGTTATCGGTAATGGGATCTCCACCAGACTTTGGTTGGATTGGTGGATAGGCCCGGGCCCTCTTTGTGAGACTTTCCCGGAGATCTTTATCATTACCGCGGATCCGGAGGCCACGATTGCCGAGTCTTTACAGCTAGAGGGATGGAACATCCCCTGTAGACGCGCGTTTGGGCCTGTAGAGCAGAACCAATGGGTTAACCTGTTGAGAGTCTGTCACATCCCAAATTTGTAAACTAAGAAAAACTTAGTTTTACCAGACCCAAAATTCAGAACCAACAAAAACTTTTTGAAATATTTTACTGATGATTGTGTTTTCCATCCCATTGCTATGTGTGACCTTGTGTGACTTGTTGTTTAAGTTGTTTGACTAGTAAATATTGACCAGAAACTCAACCAAGATGAAAATATTATTAACTTGGTGATCATGTCATGACAAGAAAAATATTCCATGTATCTTTTCCATTCTTATTTTGGCCAACTCCATTTCAATGATATTTGGTTTAGCAACAACCAAAACTAATACCCACTATTTGAGAAAGTAAAGGTATTTCCAAAGCTATGTGTTCCCAAAAATATGGAGATCTATATGCTATCTCCTATCTATCTTTTAAACTTGATATTTTGCATTTGTATGCAACTCCCATTTTATAAACTTTGATTATCACTTCCCTTTTAAAAAGAACACAAGTGGGAAATATATTACCCCACATATTTTGCCTTGCTCAAAACCCTTTCCAAAAGTATCAAGGTGGAGTTGAGATAGTTTTAAACATCATCTTGTCATAATTAAGTGTGATCATATTTATAAGATAGTATTGTTAATTATGTAAATGGTGGTGTGATTAATCCTTGTGTTTTGAATTGTGTGGACTTGGTTGGGTGTTGATCTTGTTGTGATATTTTGCTTATTGGACTTATGATTGTATTGATTGTTAATTCTTGTTTTATTGTTTGCTTGGGTGAATAATTACACCAATATACTTGAGTAGTAAATTAAAAACACACTTGGCAACAAATTTGGAATGTGACTTAAATTTGAAACAAACTCCTCCAATTCTTCAACAAATAGAAATTAAGATCATGAGTTAAAGAAATGATCTTAATATATTCATCTACCTACCTCACTCTCTATTTTCTTCAAACAAATATTTTCTCTATGAAAATATAAAGTATTTGAAGTTGTCGTATTTGTCAAGAAAGTTCCAAAAGTTCAAAAAAATATTTTATCACTTGCTTGAAAATATTAAAAGAGTATCAAATATTATTTACCAAAAACAACATATTTAAACTCTATGAACAAATTATGTTCAAAACATTTTATTTTGAAAAACCAATTTTTGTGGAGGCTCTAGCTGACAAGGGGAGCCTACCCAAATATTTTCAAATTTTTATAAAATGTTTTAGTACCCCAAATAATTCCCTAAAACCCTACTGGTTTTAAAAGAAATAAAAGAAACAGGAAAAAGGACCTAGTTGTAATTAGAAACGGAAATCCAGGGGGTTATCGGCAAAAGTGTCGTCTTCTCTGTAGCAACCCGTGGTCGACGCCGCCGTGTCGTCCTCCCGCGCGCCGAGCTCGCCAGGCCCCCCCTCCCGCGCGTCTCCTGCCACTCGAAGGAGATAAGAGGCCCCCCTGGCGCTCCTCTGCTTCCCCCTCCCTCACTCAACCCCCCTGCTCTCTCTCTCTCCCTCAGTTCCTCTGCCTCGGCCGAACCCCACCCAAGGACGCCGTCGCACATCGCCGGCGATTGGAGCCACCCCGAGCCAAGCTACGACCACCACCAGCTCCGCCATGATCTCCTCCACCTCCTCGTAGAAGGAATCGAGGTGGAACGCCGTCGTTCGCGAGATCGCCGCCGTCTTCTACCTCTCCGGCTGACGCACTTCGAGCAAGCTCGCCGCCGTTCCCGTCCACCTCAGCACCAACGGAACGTACCCACGCATCGAGGGTGAGCAGGCACACCTCCTGGACATCTCCGTTCACCCCAGATCGCTGTAGTTCGTCGATTCGCCGCTAGCCGTGTCCATCCGCCGCCGTGGTTCACCGTGGACGCCGTCTCCGGCGGCCATTTGGTCGTTGTCTCCGCCAGAGAGTGGCCCACACACGTACACGTCCAACATGGGTAGAAAACGGGTCACGCGCGTGCGCTGTCGTCGATCCCGTGCGCGTCGTCGCCGGTGGTCGCCGCGGCCGTGCGCGTCGTCGCCGTGCACGGTCCACACCTCAAAAGGCTGCGCACCCGTATACTAGCATCAGCACCGAGCCAGCCCAGTGGCTAGCACACAGCACACCCGCGCGCGAGGTCTCCGGTTCGAATCCCGCGCGGCGCAACCCTTTTTCCTATTTATCCACACGCTGACAGGCGGGCCCCACTGGTCAGTGACCGCGGTGGCCAGCGCAGCCGCACCCAGCCCAGTCAGCGCCAGCGTGGCCGCTGGCCCACACGTCAGTGACCGTGTGTAGCGCGCTGCTCGGTTCAAAACGTTTCGTTAGTTTTTCTGGAAAATAAATAAATAGACAAATTCAAATTTAAACTTGTAAATTCTATATCTTTTAAATACTTGTCCAAAAATTTCAAACAAGATACCAAAATGTTCAGAAAAATAAACCTGTCTTTTGGTGTAACTCACCTATCCAAATAAATTAGTTTATTTAATGTTTTATTAAAATAAAGAAAATGGCAGAATATAAAACAAATTGGGAAAATTCATATCTTTAAAAATAATGATCCAAAAATTAAGTTTGACCTATTAAAATGTTAGCAAATGATAACCTTCATATTCCACCTTGTTTCCAAACATGGATAATTATTTTGTAATGTGGTTTAAAATAAACTAACAAAAGGCAGATTAAAAAGGGTTTTTTTATAAATTAATCTGTAATGATTTTTGGAGCAAATCCAATTTTGCTAGGTTCCTAGTGTTTCACTTTATCATACCCTAACTTGGTGTGATGGTTCCACTCATAGAGATAATTAGTGGCCTAACTTTTGTCTGAAGTATTTCCTGTAAGGGAGGTGCTTGTTGTTAACCTTGCCTCAGATAGTTTTGTGATCGATGTACCTAGCTTGCGTATAGGTGATAGACTACTGATCAATATAACCCTCGTAAGTGTAGATCCTAGTTGTTGCTCGAACGATTAGTTTGACGCTTACGGTTGTTACTTGTCGGTGTGCCACTTGTGGTTTGGTTTGCTTATTGATTGTGGTGTTATTCTCATGTTTGCGACGCTAGACATAAATGCTACCGGAGTGGTCCTTGGAATGGAGTTATTGAGGAAGGGAATTCGTTGAACCTGAAGATCAAGACCGAGATCACTTTGCCGAGCAAGGCAAGCTATCCTCTGAGCTTGCATTTATATACATCTATTTTGGTTCACATGTTTTACTTATAAAGAGCAGTGATTTATGTGGTGTTTGCCACAAAAGCTATGATTTTGAAAACCCTTTTCCAAATTATAAGTATATTATTTTGACACCCTATATGGAGATATTAGCTGGAATTTCTTTTTCAAACTATAGGATGGGAAAAATATTGTTTACTCAAAACTCCTTTGGAAATACTTGTGTGGTTGTGGAATACCGAGATGTCGGCGTGGAAATGGAGAAATGGTGAATGGTGATGTTTATGAAAAATGCACATTGTGTCCTTGTACTTACAGAACAACCAATACCCGGTGCGACCACATTTACCCACCTATGGGAAAGGGCTTAGTCATATAATTTGCTCATATTAGTACTGGATACCTCATCGACGGAGATGACTCCGTCATGCATGAGGGGATAGTGTGCTGGTCATCCCCTGACCTGGGTCCTCGCTCAAACTCTATGAAAAGATAAGGAGGAGGATTGAAGGTTCCACCATAAACCGCCGGGCAAAACCTATGAGTCCTCACACTTAGATTCCGAAGGGCTGGGTTAAGTGTGTTGAAAGTGTCATATGGGAAGGATCCTATACTAGCATGAGCAAAGGAGAGGCTAGGGTCGGTGGCTCAACTTCGCATACACCTTGTATGGCGGGACGTGGCTGACACGATGAGTTACCGGATGGATGTGGGTTAAAAGCGTGCTACCTCTGCAGAGGGATAAAACTATTCGAATAGCCGAGTCCTCATATATGGACAGTTGGAAAGAACTGCTTTGACCATGTGCAAGTTTTGCAAAGTTTTGAGATTTGAAAATAAAATGGAGATGTGTTGTATCTGCAACTCTACCGACGGGCTGGTATGAGGTTGCTGGAGAATGATTTGACCATGACGGGCTATGGTCGAGAAGTGAAGAGTTTTGTGATTTGAAAGTGGAAAATGTTTTAGGCAACTATACCAAAGGGCTGGTATGAGGTTGTTGGGATTGAATGACCATGAAGGGTTTGGTCGAAAAAGGAGGAGTTTTGGAGAAAAAACAAATGGTGAATTTCGGGAAAATGTTTTAAAAGAGACTTCTTATCACTTTCAACAAAGATATATTTCGGGAAAAGATTTTAAAGAGACTTCTTACAAAACAGATTTATGGAAAAGTTCTAAAAGCCTTCTTTCCTTTTTCAATAAAGATATAGAGGTTTCAAAACAAGGTTTTATTAAACAAAAGTCTATCCTTCTCTTTTCGACAAGGATATAGAGTTTTCAAAGCAAACGAAGTTTTATTTAAACAATAAAAAGAGTAGTGCATGCTCATTCCGGGGGTAGTTTGCGAGTACATTCAAATGTACTCATATTGGTTTCGTCCCTGGCTATTGTCTTAGCCAGATTTTGAAGAAGAACAGTTCGAAGAAGAAGACCTCAATAACGTCAATGCGAACTAGGGCGCTTCCCAGTCAGCTGCCTGTAGGGTTGGCAAGTGACTTGGGCTCCACGTTGATTTGGTGATTTCCGCTGCGAGTACCTGATGAAGTTATGGCTTCAATCAAGTAAGTAAATTTATTCGGTATTTATGGGTGTTCTGTGATACCAATTCGAGTTATGTGCAACAACAAACTGATCATGGGATTGTTGCAGGAAACATAACGGGTATCTCGGATACCTAATCCGGGGTCCCCACAGAGTCCTCGAGGACACTCGGTTATCTCCGGCCCCGACCAACTCATTTGGGCCCTTGAACCTTCGGGGAGGTTCACGGTCAGGTCCTTATACCGCAAGCTGTGCGAGGGAACCCCCCGTAGACATTTCTGCGAGATCTGGAGGATTGCGGTCCCCCGCAAGATTAAAGTGTTCCTATGGCAACTTATAAGGAAGAGACTGCCGTCCAATGACAACATACGTCATCGACATGGCCCTTCCACAGGCTGGTGTGCCTTATGTGGGGAGTTTGAGGACACCAACAATATCTTCTTCACATGTCCTCTTGCCAAGTTCATGTGGAGTGCAGTGCGGGAGTTGTTCCAATGCAATTGGAACCCCACCTGCTTCTCGGACGTGTACCGAGAACTGTGTAGACACGCGGGCCAATCGAAACGAGTTCTGTGGACTTGTTGCGCAGCTTTAGTCTGATCTCTTTGGACGACTAGGAACAAGTTTACCATTTAGGGGGTCTTCCCCGCCCAACCCGCTGACGGCCTCTATAAACTTTCTATGTATCTACAGGTGTGGAAGCCAGTGGCTAGGAGACAGGATCGCGAGACGATGGAACTGACGATCAACAGGATTCGTCAGCTCTACACGCTGGTTCGGGAGGCCCCGGGCCCCAGAGCCCCGCCATTCCTGCTTGTATCCCCTCTTTTTGGTGGCCTAGTGTGTTTTGGTTCAGCCTTGTGGGGCCGGTATCACCCCTAGTTTTCAGTAGCTATATGTGCTCTCTCCATGTGCTACTTGTGCGCCTAGCGCGTTTCTTTTATTTCGAGCCTACGTGCTCTTGTTGCCGATTCACGGCATGTACGAACTCTGTCGGTTGCTTGTGGCTTCATTAATTTAAAGCCGGGCTCATCTTGAGCCTAGGGTCTCATAATAACAGATCGTTTTATCAACAATAAATCGTTTTATCAAAATACTGAATACCCCCGATACATCTTAATTTAGAAAAAAACACTTCCCTTTTCAACCTAACAAAAAAAACTACAAAACCTAGGTCTAAAGATGGGCATTTGTGAAGTGTGTATCGTACCGCTGTTGATTCACCCTTTTACTAACATTGAATGATTTAATCATGCAACAACAAAAAAGTCTTCCACTTCTAGATCGCTCACCAAGCGCCGCCACTCAAACCCACCCATGTACCCTCTCCCTCGTCATTGGCGCTCTCCCCAAAAGGAGGTAGAACAACGCCACGGGAGGTCCGCGTAGTGATTTTCATGGCAACAATGATGGTGAAGAGCAATGGTTTGGTCGTGGCAAACTTAGGTAGTCAATTTTTCGATGTGTCTGACGAGTCTTTGTGCTGAGCTTCCTTTTCTACTACGAAGTCAATGATTCTGGTCCGAGCGGCGGCGATGACAAACTTTTGGGCGGTCCCGCTATACAGGTCTACATCGTCGCAAGTTTTACATATTTCCTCTTCAAAACTCAGCATCAGAATTAGAGTTGCCTCTTGGACTCGAGTGATGACCATTGAGCATGGGCCGATGTTGGCTTCACAAGGCCACTGCAGCGACGGTTTCAGCTGTCATGTTCCATTCTGCGGTGATGCCGGGGTCGCTGGCTGGTGAGGGATGCCACTTGTAGATAACCAACTGATTGTCTTGTTTTTGTGTTGTGTGTTACACGTTGGTAGTGGTTTTCGCCAAGTTATGGGCATGTTGTAATTGTCATCCTCTATGACAACTTATGGGCCTCGGTCATGTTCTATATACTTGTGGCCATGTTGTAATGGTTTCCCTCCGATTTTTCGTTGATTATTCGGAATGGATTGAGGTCACTGTCCTCCTGATTTGGAAAAAAAATGGAACCCAAAATATATCGAGAACCACTGTTTCCATCGGGGGTTGGTCAGAGCCTCAGCCCAGCCAGCACAGTGTTACCAGCAATTGGGCTAGGCACTCCGTTCTGGACCGGGCTCCGAAAGCGTAAACTAAGACAATCCGCCATCACTTTGTTGTAACGAAAAAGGTGATCACTATCACAATGACGGGGCTCCTGTCCTGTCCGTTACTAATCACCGTAGCACGACAAATCTCACTCCAATCCAAAGAGGAAACAGCAGAGCCATCCCCAATCCTTTTCCCCCCTCCAGTTCAGTGCTCGTGGTTGGTGAAGTAGGGTTTTAGCCATGGCATGGAGCAGCGCCGCCGCCGCCGTCTCCAGGTTCGCCGCCTCGCCGGCCGCTGAGGTCCGCCGTCCTCTCTCAGCAGCAGCCGCCGCCTCCGTGTCCTTCGCTGGGCGCCGCCGCTTCGGCCCCATCGCCGCGTCCCTCGCTACCTCCGCCACAGGTACGCTCCTCATTTCTCTGCTTGTAGATGGGCAGATGCTGCTCCTATGGCTCGTTAAGCACGAGAAAACTCCAGTTTTACTGTACAACCAAACAATTTTATTGGGCTTCTGATTTGCTGGATAGTGTGCGTCTGACTGCAGAACTAACAATTGCAATTAAGTTCTTCTTTCCAAAAGAGAAAATGGAAGTCCTGTTATTAAGAGGGCTGTTATCTCGTGAAGATTAAGAGTAAAGCACAACAATTGTTTGCTAAAATAAAGCGAATTTATCCAAGGAACTAAATACTCTCAACTGTTGGCTACATGGCTGTGCCAAAAAACAACCGCTCCAGCGACATGATTGAACATATAATCCCCAAGTTTTACTAAACTTGTTCATCAGTTGACCTCTGATCTTTCCCCCTAGTATATTATAGTTTTGCGTACCCTGGCTCTTAGCATGATTCTTAGGTTCAACCTTGGTACATTTCTATCATGATGTTACAGTATAATGATGTTTTCCAAATACTCTGACCAGTTACAAAGGAGGCTGTTCAAACCGAGAAGGCGCCAGCAGCATTAGGCCCCTATTCTCAGGCCATCAAAGCTAACAATCTTGTGTTTCTCTCTGGGGTTCTTGGCCTAAACCCTGAGGTTTGCTCCTCAAACTTTTGTTCGTTCATCTTTGTTCGTGTGTTCTGCACATCCACGGTAGCACTTTACTTTGTGGTGGCAGTATAACTTATGTGGGGTACTTTCTGTTTTCAGACAGGGAAGTTTGTCTCTGAAGGTGTCGAGGAACAAACTGAGCAGGTGAATACTTTCATGTTCCTCAATATGCTTATAATAAAAAAATTAACTGCCAGAATGTTGTTTCGTATTTGGCTTGAAGTATAATGTGCCAAATTTAAACATATACACACTTAAGTTTCTGAATTTTCCTAGTGCCCACCGCTTTCTTGTGGTTAGTACTATGTTATGATGTACAGTAAGACTTATCCATATACTATTACTGTTTTGAATCTGCGATTGAATTTGTTTGCTGTGCATCAAGTATATTGTTCTTACCTTTTGAGATCTATGTACTAAGTGTTGGTATATGTAGTAAGTGCTATATGAGAGTAACAATAGAATGCTAATACCGAGTCCGTACCAGGAAAATAAACAATAACCCTTATTTTCTTGTACAACTTCTAATGCATGCCTTTGCAATTGCTGCAACTTTTCTGTGTCCTTTTCTCTGAGGATGGATCTGTATTCTTCCTCATCTGTAACAGGTAATGAAGAACATTGGCGAAATATTGAAAGCAAGCGGTGCTAGCTATTCTTCTGTTGTTAAGACAACAATCATGTATGCACAGCAAGTTCTTACATGAAATTTCGTTTCGCTCTAAGGTATTGTGATATCTGGGGGACTAATTCTGTTTGTATACCTACAGGTTAGCCGATCTACAGGATTTCAAGAAAGTGAATGAGATCTATGCAAAATGTAAGCTTGATGTTTGTACTCTCCTTTTTGTTCCATTGTCTATCTGATTACAAGTGTGTGTGATTCTGTGTGAGGGCATTGAAATTCTGGTAGTATTAGTTTTTCACCTTTTCCCCACTGCAGATTTCCCATCTCCTGCACCGGCACGCTCAACTTACCAAGTGGCTGCTCTGCCACTGAATGCCAGGATCGAGATCGAGTGCATTGCTGCTCTCTAGGTACCTTGTGGCTACCCATCGAAACCTCAATAAGCATTCGATGCCATTGCAGCTGGCCACTGTTCTGTTGCGCCCAACGTGTCACTGTGATCTTGTAACACCAATTAAGCTCTTGAACTGGATGCAATAAACCTTGGTTATCCAGAAGAAATGGGTGATATGAACAGTAAGATGCCTACGAGTACTGCTATGCAAGTATGGTTGTTACTTTAGTTCCACGTATTTAGAGGGAGCATAGGTAGCGTGTAAATCATCGCTGGTCACGTCTGGGACGCAAGAATATCCTAGCAACAAAGGCATCGAGCTTAAATAAACTATTTACCAAATCAGTAAAATTGCTCGGTAAAATTAAATACTCCTCATGTTCGTAAATAACAGAAGCATTTTTTATTGTTCAAGTCCATAGTTTTGTCAACAGTTTATCCTGTAATCATCTTTCTTTTTATTGATTTTGTAACTATTAAAAACATTATAAGAAATTTACATTAAGAACTTGTACTTGGACGATCAAATACTCCTTTTACATATACGAAATGAGGGAAGTAATCTGCAAGGGAGCTGACAGGGGACTGCTTATATGGAAAAGAGAATTGGTAGGAAAAGAGAACCACACGTGAACAGGTAAAAAGTCAAATAGAATGTGTGAATTAGTTCATAATTTTTTTGGTGGTTATAGGCGCGTTTGGTATCCAGCAGCCACAGAGCCTGGCCCAATGAGGAGAACAGGGCAGGTCCCAGGGGCCATGGCTCACTGGAGATGATGCAAGCTACGAATTAGCCGCTTCGTTTGTAGCCCATATGGTGGTTGGTGAGTTTGTAGACATGCATGTCACATTGTTTGGTATGGCTGCGTGTTGCATACTTGCATGTGGTGTGAGAGGAGCATGCAAGTGGCCCTCCTTGCAGCTGGCCGGCCTGCCCCAGCGACAACGCTCAGATCGAGCGTGCCTCCCAAACCTGGCTTAGCACTGATTTGTGAAGCGTGCAGGCCACAACATCAAGTCTCGTATGTAACCAAACAATGGGCAACGTGCAAAAAAGTGAAAGATTACCTTGTTTTCAGTGCCCATGTGAGTTGAGCTGCGGGGCTGCAGGCTACTAAACGCGCCCTATATGTTTGATCCAGTGGCGGAGGCAGGATTGGAGCACGCCCCGGGCCAAAAAAATAATTGACTAAAAAAAGCTTCCAAAAAACACTTGTAATAGCACCGGAATTTGGTACTATTGTAAAGATGAACTGATATTTTTAACTCCAATTTAATACGATTGTAAATAAGAACATATATTTCAACTCCAATTGTTAATTTTCAACAAATTAGTTCATTTATAATTTACAAATCAAATGAACTATTGAAAATATCAAGAAATTGCCTGGCTGAGCAGTAGTTTTGAGAAGTGAGAAGACGTGAAGAACCAGCTTCTGGCCTGTACGGTTGTTCTGCCTGGAAGATAGGAGGCAGAGCCGCAGCATGCTGCTGCGCCGACCGTCGTTTGGGCGGAGGCGACGCACCAGCCTAGCTGAGCAGCGGAGCGGGCCAGCAGAGAGCGGAGGCGCGGAGCCGCTGTGGAGGAGAACAGCGCGACGGGGTCAGGCAGTCCGGGGGTGCCGGACTATTGCTTCCGGGCTGCCGGCGACAACGGAGTTAGCGTGGCGGCGCTGGGTCACTGTATGTGGCGAGAGCAGAGGCAGAGCGAGCAAGGGCGAAGCACATGATTCAATCCAGTCGTCGTTCCTGATGAACACGGGCCACACCTGGGCTCCGCCCCGGGCCAAGCCAGATTTCTATATGCCTAATAGGCCTGGAACTTTGCTACGCCCCGGGCCATGGCCCAGGTTGCCCAGGGCCCAGCTCCGCCCCTGGTTTGATCCATGACTTCTACTACCTCCTTTCCGAAATATATAATGTTTTAGTTTTTTCTGATTCGGATATATCTAAACGCATTTTAGTGTAGATTCACTAATATCACTCAGTATGTAGTACATATTGAAATATCTAAAATATTTTATAATTTGGAACGGAGGAAGTAGATTTTATAGTACTTTTGAGCAAACCAATCCGAATATGGCCGTGGAGGACTATTCTTAATTTGAAACTAGTTATAATTTGTTGCATCACCGTCCATAGTATTCTAGTTGACCTATTGTAGGTTGCAGTCTCGTTGTTTTAGGTACAAGAAAAGTAGACGCAAACGCGTGGGACAAATGGACAATGGATAATTGGATATATAGACGCGTGGCTTCTTTGTTGCGAAGTCAAGGTCATTCTGTTCGCAAAGTCATGGCTTAGGAGTAATCGAACGATGTGGATATTAACAGCTCATAACCTATACTTTGAAGTTTCAGCAGCTTATGTTGAGAAACTCCAACCTTAATTAATTAATCCCTAGGCGTTTCAAAAAAAATCCCAGTAGGATTTGAAAATTTATGTTGACCACTGAATTTATGTACTACCTCCGATCCATATTAGTGGGCACAGTTTTGTCTAGATACACATGTATCTAGTCTAAATATTTAACTAGATACATATGAATTTAGACAAATCTATGCCCACTAATATGGATCGGAGGGAGTACTTCTTTTTTTTCTAAAGAGGGAATCTCTGTACTAGCCAGCCCTAATCTTATAGAAAATCCAGCCTAATCTATAAATGCATTGCGTATAGTATTAGTAGCATGTCTTACTGTTTCTTGGGAAACTTGAGCTTCAAGCTTTGAGGTACCGGAAGCTTAAACCTCGGAAAATGGGTGTGGTTTCCTAACTATGTATTTTTTTCGGAACTTTATAAACTCATTTCACATTGAAAATATTCTACGTGAGTGCGCCACCCCCAAAAAGGTGCACACAGTGAGTCAGTGAGATAGTGACACAGATAAACTCGACATTGCTCGTTCAAAGTGAAACATAGACCGGTTTCTATCCAAGGGGTTCAGAAGTGTAGATACCACCGGCATATCCTGTTAGCTTTACGTATCCGGCGAGATCTCTCTTCGCACTTGCATATCAAACCATCTTTAATCAGAGTCATCTTTACTACTCCCAAAAGGATGACAACATCGGTTTGGCACAACTATGCTATATCAAAACTAAAGAGCCCACGAACCAACGTACCCATTTAGAAAATAGCAGAGGAGCTTACAAAACCCAACCGATAGAGCAATTAACATCCATATCGTAGTAGCTTTTCCAGGCTATGTACATATTCTTGTGGATATTCCTCTTGTGTCTTGGTCGTGAAACGGAGCGGATGTGCCTCTAAGGAGACAAAGATGACTCGGATACACTTTGTTAGTGGGAAGTCCAAGTTAGCAACAAAAGAACTCATGTGCGTGCTAGCTAGCTATCATTGTGCTTGCCTCCACTACGCATATTGAGTTACTTCAATTTGCCCGATAGGGGAAAAGACTAGAGGAGAGATGGAAAAGGAGGATGTGTACCTACGTACATAATTAAACACTAATAGTGGCAATCATTTAAACATAATATGCATATGCTCATAATCAATACGCTGATTATTAAGCACATCGCCCAGATGAAAAAACAATTTAAAATTGCCAACTGGCCGGACACTACCGCAGTGAGTCGATCAAAGAGCTCAAGATCTGGTTATCTGACGAGCACGTAGGACGGTTCACGACGCACCAACCACGAGTTTTGCGTGTCTGTAACGACCCGTAATTTTAGTAACAACTAGCTGGGTGGCCCGCGCATTTGCGCGGCTAGCATTGATATAAAAAATGTCTAATTTATCATTTTTCTTATGGATACTACTCTTTCCAATTCTGAATTATTAAGACGTTTTATATTTTTCTATATGGTATGTATGTAAAAAATCGACCTGAACATTTGTGCATAAGATTTTACTGAAATTGTATTGGCACATAGATTAAAAAAACCCTTGTCCAAATGGATCCGACTCGAGCAAAAATGAAGACCAGTTTAGTGATTTAGAGGCCTCAAGCATCTAAGCCATTTTTTTAAGCTAAGGCCGCAAGCTTCGTGCAATCTTTTGTTTGTGCTGGTTATTTTTCAACTTTTCTAGCATAATTCTCTTTCTTTCACCCGTACACTAACATTGACATATTGTTTTTAAGGGTTACGTCCACACACCATATGATTGGATCCTGGATAAACATCTTGGTGAGGTGTATTAGGTCCTTACTCCTTAGTAAAAATAAGAAAGCTCAAGCTTTATGCCAATAAAACACATAATAATGTTTCTCCTTTTCTGTTCTTCCAATTTGCATTTCCCAATGCAAATATTTCCATTAATTAGTTTGAAGCACCAGTTCACTAAGAACTGAACATTGGACGCTTATGACGAAATCTTGTACATGTCGTCTTCGTGGATCCACATTAAAATATATCGAGTTGCCATTGTTTTTTATTAGTGAAATGTGATGCTTCTAGATGCTTTTGCATAACCTAATATTACACGAACTGATGTACGGCAATGTAATTTCTATGTATCCATTCTAGTATATCTTACTAATATGAAAAAAATATAATCAAATTTTCCCCAAAAACTATTAATAAGACAAATTCAGGTTTGTAGGATTGACTATGGCGCGAGAAGGAACTTAGATGTTCATTCATACTTCTTTTTGAGGTGGTATATTTTTTTTGTTAAAGAAAAAAGTTTCTATGAACAGCACTGGTGCATCTGACAGAACTGGCAGCACAAAAAAAAAAAGCTTTTTAGAATATACTTTACAGGCATGGACACAAGCTGTTTCACAAAGAAGAAGAAGAAGAGAGTTCACCTCATAACCAATATGTTGCTGGTGGTTCCTTCTGATCCTGAGTGATATATGTACTGGCCTGGTGCGAGCGAAAAGAAAACCATGGAGAATAAGAAAGATCTTTCAATTGATCAGACATCAAAAGGAAAATATAATTTTTCCTTCTTTTCTCCACGTACATCGCATCAATGGAAAAGCCCTTGTTTTTGTTTTCTCTGGTAAATCCTAGGTAAAACATCTAGTGCTCATAGCGTCAGCTTGTTTGAGCTTCCATTTCATTTTGCCCATTTGAGTATGACTGTAGCATCACCAAGTGCTATTCTGCACATATGATTGGCAAGAAGAATGCAATGAGAGCTTCATGTAAGCAAATGCAGTAAAAAACTAAATGATCGCACCGTGACATCAATAATTTATGTGCACCTGTTAGATAGCAGGATGTTTTGACTTCTCCATAGAATTTTCAGTTTTAAGGGGATATGAGTGCATGTTATGAACAAACACACTTCACTCGTTTGGTTTATGAAAATCCTTGTCAGATTATTTTTTCAATCACAGTTCCGCGAGAGAACAATAAAAAATTGTGTGAATCCTTATAATCAAGGTGTTCTCTACACAAAGTGGACTGTTAACTGAATCTGAAAATTGATACAGTTTGTGCTAATTACCTCTGTAATGTTCTTGAGAGAATATTCCCATGAACCCGACGAACATTGCCTCGCCCTCGAGATCTTTCTTTAAGAAAACATCTGATTCGATATGTTTCCAATATAATCTTTCTTTCAGCATAAGCATAAAAAATACTTTTTTTTCCTGCAACCGAATTTAATCAATAGTCTTAGATTTTTTTTTCCGTTATCTACAATTTTAGCTCTGGCGCATCAAAAGGATTAGTAACATGGCCATAAGCATTTGATAGCCCATCCCCTGTTCAACGTAGCTTCTGTACATATTTTCGAAAAAAAAAATTCAGTAGGGAATAATCTGTGTGTAAAAAGATACATGGTACTTAACATAACATTCCTCTGAACCTGATGAATCGTATATATTTTTCCTAAGATCGTGTCTTTTACACTTATAACCGAGATGAATAGTTGTCAAATGAGTCTTATATTTTCTTCAAAAAACAAATTTACGTGTTGCCTGTCTCTCCTGAAAGTACTGCTTTTTAGACTACATGACAATGTACTAACTTCTTGAAATAGAAAGAGAGTGTAAGAATTAAGCACAGGCATCATACTAAATTTTCGAGTAGCCCCACACATCTACACCAGCTAATATAAAATCCACATTTTATTTCGCCCGTTGCATACTTTGAGGATATTTTCTTTATTCTTGAAAGGATTTGACAGTGTCATCGGAATTGAGTAACTTCAGTATATGGTTCAGTTGTTCTCAAATAAACACCAATGCTAGAATATGATATACGTAGCAAAAAAGAGGAGATGTACTGTGTTGAAGGGTCTCTTGCAGGCTGCAGCTTCGTGAGATGATCGAACCCCCCAAACTACATCTAAGTGAAGCATCAACATAACCTGGATCAATCAGCTTGGTAATTAGTCTCTTTTATTTCAAACGATGCATGTACAGGCTGTTGAGACAACTTCTTACTGGGAGTATGTAGAACCACAATGCATCCACCGCATGCTAGTTCAAGGAAATGACATGACCTATTGGAACCGACATAAATACCTGATGGATTGAGCCGACAGTTTGAGGGTTGTTTCCCACGGAAATCTGGACTGTGGATTCAGAAAAATACTACAGGCGGTGATAGCTACCAACCATGAAGTATGCTCCTACAAATAAATCTGCCTGTAATCACAAACAAATAACAAACAAATAAATCTGTGAGATAATAGGTAGGCCTATAACTGAAATAACCCTGCAACAATACAGATTAAACATTGGTAGCAAACATGAGCGTAGCAGAGTAACCATCATCCAGCTTTCAGGCCTAAATCTGAACAATATACAACTAAATATCAGTAAACATAGAGCAAATTAGTACTAACAGAACTCTGACCATAAGTATTACTGAAAGAAACAAATATCTCGATGAGGTGACGCTGCTGTCGACCTCGTATAGTCCCTTTAGTCGCCGGCCACTGGACATCCAGCGGGCATATCCTCCATAATGTTCAACTCTCTATCCTGCCTTTCCTCTCTCGATGTGGTTGTAGCCGTATTCGTTGTTCCCAGAAAATAGATTCGACTCCAGCAGCACGTGTGTGCATAGACATATGATGATTCCCCGCCCGGAAACGCAACAGAAGATAGCAGCGGCCAGCCACAGCAGTAAGTTGAGGAGAACGCGATGGCCTGTTGCAGCAACCTCAAGTCTTGGTTGACATGTAAACCAATCTCTTTCGTGGAGCGGAGTGCACACCCTGGCTAGCGGAGGGGCCTGCCCGCGCATTGAGCAGCTCTCATGGCCATCATCAGCTCCTCTTTCATGCTTTTCTGCAGCACGTCGACAGACATTACAATGATGACCGACCACGATCCTCTAGACCGGCAGCACGACGCGGTCTTCTCCGATCGTAACAACGCCATTGGCCACGATGCATGGTGTGGTGAATACCCAGAGTTTTGTGGGTTCTTACTTCTTTCTTGACGCGTGGACCTGGAAGCCATAGCCGGCAGCCGGATAAAATCGCCCCGTCCGTCTCCATGTCCTTCGAAATTCCAATCGATTCGCCTCCTCCGGTATCCTCTACCTTGCCGGAGGCTTCCGCAGAGATCGCGCCTGGGCAGGCCCCTGGCGGCGGAGCTCAATGCCGCGTCTCATCCTGCATCATCTCCCTCGCCGGATGCTTCCATGGCGATCCGGCTTGTATTGGATACTTTTGTCCTCACGATTCGTCGGGCGCCGAAAAGCTTCGTTGGCGCTTATGGATGTGTTGCCATTGTTTCGATAGCTGATCGTCCATGGATACATGCCCTCATCCTGCTCCGCTTGGTTATGCGCATTGTTGCCGTAATTATTATGGAAATCCATCAAACGTGATCAATTATGTCATACCTACGTGCATGTGGATCTGGATTTGATTGGCAGCTTACCTATCGTGTATTTCCAAAACTTTAGCATCTTTCTTTTCAGATTCATGTACGTGCACGTTCTATCCACGCAGTTCCTAGCTGCCGTGCCGTGTACTTCCGATTAAATCTCCACCGTTAATTTTTTTTATTTTTACGGTGGTAAATCTCAAGCGTCGGTTAACCTGTGTTTTAATTATATAATAGATAATTACCACACAAGTATAATTTCTGTAGCCCAACTCATATCATAGCAACAACGATTTTTGCTCAACCAATAATTTATTCCTGCCATTAAAATGTGTAGTCATTTGTTACATCATTTGAGGAATACAAGAAAAAGGAAAACTTGCTACTATCCAGCCCAAATGTGGACACAAGTGAGACACAGGCTAACCACAACTAGAATCTTCACACCAGATTTGAAGTCAACTAGAAAATAGTGGTCTAGGCATGGGCTGTGCTCCCAGCTAATTAGAACACTCCACATTTCTCCCACAGTGAAATAGAGATGGGCAGCCATTACCAGCCAATAGGAAGGGCTCTCCGATGGTAGATAGAGGGAGTAGAGCAAGCAGGCTAAGGAAACACTCGCACCACATTCACACACTGTCTCCAAGCAACCAGACCAAGCTTTCTTCGTCCTAGCTCATTCATCTCTCTACACATAGACAGCAAAAATCCAAGAGCAATAATTGAAGATGGTGACTTGAGGCCACCAGCACTGAACCGTAGGGAGGAGCAGGCCTCAGGAGGGGGCTTGTCAGCGTTTGCATCAAAGAAAGGTGTTTTTCTCCCTGCCACTTCTCCTTTCTCACCTTCTAGCACAGCTCACTTGTCATATAGATACATCACCAGCAAAGAAGCTAGAAGCCGCACTAGAAAAATGAGTTGGGGTGGATGATTCGAGACAAGGAAATCTGGGATTTAACACAGTACACTAATCTGCTCTTTACTAAAATTTTGGGGAAAGTTATGCTAGCCTATACACAAGAGCTTGACCACCAGATGTATTTACAGGCTAGAACAAATCTTCATCACTGGGTACTATAGAATCCGGGATTAGAGCACTCACCGGTAGTAGGAGCCGGAGCAGCTCCAGCGCGGCCGCACGCCGGCGATCTGAACCTGGAACAGAGTAGAAGAATCCCCAGCCACACCCAACCTGAAATCCAAAGCAGAGTAAAATTAGAGCATTGTGGCGGTAATGAAGGGGAAAACTAGAGGAGTAGGTTCAGCAGAGAGGAGGGATTTAGGATCCAGTAGCCAGCAGAAATCCATCGTCGTTGTCGGCGTTCTGGACAGGAGCGACCTGGGCAAGAAGGAGCAGCAAAGAGCTGAGAAGTTAAAGTGTACGTGTGTTGCTTCTGTACTAGGACTACTACTCGAGGTGTACAGGAGCAGAGTTAAGCAAAAGAGAAAAGAGAGTGAGGCAACACGTGCACTGGTTGACTACTAGTACTAATCAGCTAGGATGGTTTAAATAACACTAGCTGCTCAAGATATTAACAAATATGTAACACCTGTTTATTACCCAGCAAAAATATATAATTCCCGGTAACTAATTGTAGAACTGCGACACTGTGACGACGTAGCTTGTTCTTATATTCAGTACTCGATTTAGTCTCGGTTTTATTCGCCGAATTTCAGGAAGCGAGCAAGCGCCGGTGGAGAAACGGCTACTGAACCAAACTGAGTCCGGGTTCGAGTACGACAATTCAGGCAAGCTCTCCTTGGTCATGTAGAGTAGAATTAATTTCTTAAAACACTATTTTCTACCATATTATCATCAACTTGCATAAAATGAATTTGGAATAAATTGTGTGTGTTGATGGTGAATGATGGTCTCAGTTGATGGAGCAGCTGGGCCATTTATATAATTATTTGGTGGGTAGAGAGCGCCTGGGATGGAAATCGATGGAAGGTGGGGCTCTCTACATAGGGTTATCATATAGGAATAATACTCACTGTCACTTGTATATGTGGACCGTACAAATATCGTATCGACCATAGACCTGCCAAATTAATGGCAGGCCAAGCTTATTCCTATCAAGTCATTTTACTATCCACATGGTATGTAGTGCTAGGTTGGGTGATGAAATCCCAAGCTAATGCCGGATGGGTGCATTAGCTATCTGCTACTATTAAGCATGGAGGAGTGTTGAGTATCTTTGCTCGACACAACGTCTAGGGAATACCTAGGCGGGTCGAGGTATAATGTATGAGATGGGAAAATGCTTTCAACTCTGACAGGTCTCGTATACAAGGAATTGCGAGAACAAGAAAATCAGAGTTAATATGGGTAAAGTGATACAGCCTGCGCAGTGCTAAAATAAATCATGATCATGCCTGTCTCCTGGATTGGAGGCTACGGGAATCCATCGTTGGTTCTATTTCGCGATACAAGTGATTAATAGTTTTTCTCTAAATTATAATTGCTGTTTTCCGCAACAAATCTCTATTTTAAAAATGTGTGGAGTGGATATAGGACTTGTGTTTGAAGATACACTATCATGAATATTGCATTCTTCTATTTAAGCTTGCTGAGTACTTTGTACTCACTCTTGCTATTAATTCCCTCTTTCTTAGAGCAAAGAAAGTATGATTATCCTACTGGACCGAGTGAAGCATGCACTGGGAATGGCTACTGCTATGCATTGGACCTTAATGTGGACTCTGTAGATGGGATGTATGATCTGGATACCATCTATGGGGGTTGGGATGAATAAATATCGTATGATCCAAAGCTATGTAATTTAAGGGATACTACTAGTACCCTTTATTTAGTATTTAGCTTGCTGGTACGTACTCAACTATGAGGTTATGTAATAATTGGCAAACATGTGAAGCCTAGATGACTATAGCGTGGCATGGTATTGTAATATATACTAATGAACCGCTCTAGCTATTCTCTGTTGCGTATCTCTTAGGTGGATTATTATTTGACAAGACATGGTTTTGTCAAGCAATAATTCACAGACCGGTGCCATTAGCTTATTTGGTAATGGCGGGTCGTCACAGTAGAAACAAGCTACAAACATAATTCCCCGATGTGACCACCAAATGGCTCCCACGCCACGCTTAACTAACTAGTGTCGAGAAAATGTGTCACGGATGTAGTGGCGAGCGACGGCGAGTCAGGCTTCGTGGTCGCCGTGGCAACGCCAGAAAGTGGTTGCGATGGCACGAATAGGTCTAGAGGAAACTGGAGAACGCGGTGGAAGAGGGGGCAAATGACTTCTGGGCGCATGTGTCTATGACAACCGGGGACCGCCTCTCGGCGGGCGACGCTGTGACCAATTTTTCTATCCAGACCAACATGTTGGTGCTGCTTTGGGTGTTGATGGTGAAGATGATCTCACATACTAGGTCTCTACTTATATTAATTTTTTTGCGAGAAAGAGGTCTCTACTTAAACTAGCAGCCTCATCGGACTAGCCTTACGCAACACTAGTACGTACTACAAAAACGCACAACATGCCTGCATCCATTGCACCGCCACCGAGCCGGGTCACACTTGTCTGTTGGTTGGTTGGACGAACCGGCCAGGCCAAGCAATGATCGATCGATATCCTTTCCTACTGGATAAGGTACAGTACAGTACAGGTTCATGTGTACACCCATTGTTGGACCGGAGGCCCGGAGCTAGCCGCACGCTCTCCTGCAAAAGGCAACACGAGACGTCCCTGTTGCTTGCTTCCTCCCTCCTTCGCGCGCTAGCAGCCTGCGGTGCTACTAGTACATCGTTTTATAATCGCGTTTACGCTATCTATATGATGATACGGATAGGCTTACACCAATCGTTTGCAGGGACCAGGTAACCCGTAACCATACCCTAACAAGAAACTACTGCAAGTGCTATACATGACAGTTTATTAATTGCCGGCGACGATTATTCGATCAACAATGCCATTGGGACCACATATGTAGTCCATCATCATCTTCTCTTGTCCATTTAACATCTTTATCAGACATCAAAGTGAAGAACCTCTACTTCTTGTGGTGATCTTTTTCATTTGGATACGGGTAAATTCTATTTTTATCCTTTAGTTTGAGATTAGTGACATCTATTACCACGACAATATGACCCTTTTCATTTACCCCATTCATTGTCAATTATGCGTTCTTTACCCCCCCCCCCCCCCAAATCTAAATTTTTACCATGTTCTTTAGACTCAAGCAAGTCGTCATGTCTATCTATCTATCTATCTATCTATCTATCCGCCTTGCCAGATTGGAGGCGTATTTCATCCGCGACGGTCTTCGCCTCGTAGTCCTTGCCCCACCTCTGTCGCACCACCGTAACATGCATCAACATCCTCTCTAGCCGATGGCCCAACCCATGGACCCGTCTCACAAAGCTCTTATTCACCAAATCCCATAGCTACTCCTAGTCTCACCTGCATCAATCTCTTGGAGAGTCTAAAACGTACTCCCGCCGTCCAGAATTAATCGACGTAAATTTATCTAAATACGGATTTATCTATACATATTTTAGTATGTAGATATATCCATATGTACACAAATCTACGTCAACTAATTCGGGATGGAGGAAGTAATTTCATAGAATACACCTAAACTATAAGTACTTCATTACACTACCACTAGTACACTAGCATGCTCTAGCCAGCTAGCTAACTGCTAGGGACACCGTCAAGCGGGAACAGAGCGAAGGTGAGCGCTGGCGAGAGGGAGCGGAACAGAAGACAAACTCATGGGATAAATATTTAAAATGGGTAAAACTGGCACAAAATTCACACCAAATTCACTCTTGGGTAAATATTGGTTTTGGCCCGAGTTTGCTTTCTAAGACCATATAAAAACAAACATTGTGCTAAATTATTGATATATGCTTATCCAGTGATACATTGTTGCCTATGATTGTTTAGGGAATTAAATTCGTGACCCACATGTTGCCAATTAGATTCTGACTTGTTTTATCTAGAGTTGTCGTAAACGCATATTATGTGAAGGTTTCTCGAATTGATATAGTTATTTTCGGTTTTGGTTTGCCTTAATTTGAGTGAGAGATCATACTATGGAAGCAAGCGTAGCCACATCAATGCTAGCTCAAAACAGGGCATTAAATTCGTGCATAAGAATACTTATCCACCAATAATGTGGATTGACGAACATATAGACATAAACGTATTAATTGTCTCTCAACTTTTTGTAAAGCCATCATACTTCCTTTGCCAAAATTTCATTAAGCAGCCACATACATTCAAATCTAGATATATCTAAGACATCCTTTTCCGAATGGAGGGAGAATTATGTTTCCAACATATAGTTAGCTGAGAAAATTAAAATTTGAACCCTGGTCCAGATGTTGTCAAAATCTGGACCATTCACCTACTACATCGAGATTGGTGTATGGTGGTGGTTGTTGTATTTGTAAGTTATTGAAGATTTAAATTCATCTAAGTACAAAGATAAGTGTGGACCGAGTTTGTTGCAAATATGATACGATGTTTCAAAAATGAAAATTTAAACGGGTAGATAACACTGAAGAAAAATGAAACTGTATTCCTTTGATTCTAAATCAAGGTTGTTACTCCCTCCGTATCAAAATATAAGACTCTCTAGCTAGCTTATACACACATGTATCTAGACATGTTTTAGTGCAAGGTACTCCCTCCGTATCAAAATATAAAAATATAAGACTCTCTACCTAGCTTGTACACACATGTATGTATACATGTTTTAGTGCAAGGTTCAGGGTTTGACCGGCGAGGCGGCGGCGGTGGTCAAGCTGGGGCTTTTTGTCCTGGGTCTTCTTCTCCGCTTCGCTCGCGCGGGCTCCGGCGCGGGCGGTGAGGACTCCAGGGGCTTGTACAGGAGTGATGTTGGCGGTCGGTGGTCGTCGCCTTGGGCGGCGGCGCTGGCTGAGGAGGTTCACGGTGGTCCAGGAGCAGGTTCGTGGCCTGACGGCGAGGGATTTGGGTGTCTCCGGCACGGGAGCCCAGATCCGGAGCGGGATGAGCTCGGCGCAGGTCGCCGGCCGATGCAGCTTGACTGTCCAGATCCAACTCGTCGGAGTTGGTGGTCACTGCGGCTCATTAACGCCCTTTGGCAAGGGGTTCTTCTTGCTCCAAGAGTTCGAGGTGGTGATTTGCAGCGGTGGTCTCCGCCGTCTCCAAGTCGCAAGGTTGAAGATGATCTCCTGGTCCTCTGTATCCTCTATGGTTGTACTCGTATTTGTACGCTTGTATTTTCCTTGCTATTATATGAATACTAGTACTATTATCAAAAAAAAAAGAGCATATAACGAAATATACTGTCTACTAGAGTACCCTTGAAGAACATTCGAGGAAGCATGCATGCACCCAAAGGAATGTTCCTCCCAGGCTCGCCGCTACTCTAGAATAATCCTTCAATCCGTCCCAGCCAGTGCCATCTTTTGACAATATACTTTTGGCCCACACTTGGCCGTAACCACAATACAAAATTGCTATGGAGCAGCACATGCGCAAATGGCAAAGTATTTTACTTGTAGAAAAGTGCAAAGCCCCTTAACCAGCAATGGAGGCAAAAGCGTGTCCGTTGGTTGATCTTGGGGTTTCTTTTTCTTCAGTGCACAGCGATCGAGCTCCACTGAATTAGAGGACAAAGCATATGCCAAATTTTTTTTACTATGACTACAGACTACGGCGGGCTCTTAGAGCCAGGTTGAACTTCATTAATCAAAAATGTTGCCTATGAGTCCTTGTGGCCTCTACAAGATGGGTTCAACTGAACCAGAGTTTACAGGGGGATACATGAAGGAGAAGAAAAAGAAAAGAAAAAACGCACACCAACAACACATAAGAGAGGGTCACTCCGAGAGTTTTAGCTCATCTCGACCCAAGCACTGCGATCATAGAGGAGGATCCACAGGACAAGACAGCGGATACCCAGCCACGACACTGCACCATCGATGAAGTCGAACACCAACGCATATCCGAGGCCACACATCGCGCCGACACCACCTGTGTCGGGGGCATGGCCGAAGGGTCGCACGCGGCAAGACGACGCCACGACGCCTGTGTGACGCCGGTTGAATTTGAAGGGCATCGGAGACACCCTCTCCGCACGTGGGGGTCGCTGCCGTAGTCGCAGGGCGTAGCACCACCGAGTGCAACCCCAACCCCATCTGGGTTCGATTACCCAAAGGGTGGGCTAGCCTAGAGCACGCACGGAGAACACCCACGCCAGTCACGCCACATGACTTCATCTAGGATCCGACGCGAGGGACTAGCAACCGACAAGGAGAAGCTACCACCACCACTGCCACGGCTCACCTCGCATCGGAGAGAAGACCGCATCCATGACCGCCATCTGCAGAACCATGGAGCACACCAGTATGACACTGACGGCAAGACAGGGGTGGCGCAACACCCAGCCACGACGCCCCCCACGTGCGGATTTCAAGAGTTCAAGCCAAAAAGAAACCATCTTGAACAAATTCTTCTGAGTACTCATGCGAAGTCGGAGATGCTTTTGGAGACATTTTATATGATCATCTGATAGAATATCAAGGTAAAATACAAAGATTCATTGCTTGGGCCTGATATCTTTTTTTGAGGCCAGAACAAAGTAACCAAAGAATAAAATCAGAGTCCAACCACTTCGGTTGGAGCTACCTACGTAGCCAACTACACAATCAACAACTATGATACAACATACACCACACATTGTTTTTGTTTGTTTCCTTCTCGCAAATCCTTGCTTCTCATTAAACAAAAATCAAACAAGCCATATTACAAAATTTTGTGACTAAAAGGGAAGATGGGGAGAGTAAAATCAAGGGGATTTTCTACAAAATCCGAGCAGAGCAGTCCGTTTAATTTAATCCGGTTCAGCTCAGCCGGGGAACCCGGTTCGGCTCCAGACGGCGTCGCGCACCCGCGACGCGTCCCGGCCCTTGAGGGTGCGGCCGACGCCCTCGATGACCGACGCCCTGGCCTGCCGCCGCGCCAGGTACACGTGCGGCGGCACCCACCCGTCGGCGTCCTCTTCGCACGGCACGGCGGGCTCCGGCTCCGGCTCCAGCTCGGCGAACCGGCTGGGCCACGCCGGCACCTCGACGGGCGCCGACGCCGCCACCTGCCGCCCGTCCGCGAACGCCCGGCTCAGCCCGCCCACCCGCTGCGGCGGTGCCTCGCTCTTCGGCGTCCTGCCCGTGCTCTCCTCCGATCATCGGCGGTCGCAGCGTGCGCATCGTCCGACGACGGCTGCGAGTACCATATGTCCGATTCGACCAGGTCAGGCAGGTCGTCGTCGGGGAACGGGGCGACGGTGGCGGATCCCGATCGGCTGTGGAAGCCGAGGAAGCGCTCCGCGGCGGAGAACGCCGTCGGCTTGCGCGCCTTCGCCATCTTCAGCAGCTACCACGGCCGGCGCCGGCGCCTCCGCTGGATTGGTTTTGCTGCTTCGAGCGCGGCGCGGCGGGTGAAATCAGGAGGCGCACGAGAGAGAGAACTTGAGGGGTGATGATGGTTGAAGAGGAGAAGGTTTGGGGCTCGGGGCTACCTGGCGACGATTTATAGGCCACAGGCGGCGGTGGTGGGCGGTGGGCCCACCCGCGGCTGGAGCCCGAGTTGTTTGTCGTGACGGGCTCCCCGTAACCACCAGCACATTTCAGTTTACGTGTCCGCCCCGTATTCCCGACTCCTTTTTCGCTTCTATTTTCTCTCTTTATTTTTTCGTTTATACGCTCAATTCCAACCTGGAGTATTTTTTTTCGTTTTCTACAGCACGGATACACATGGGTTGTGAGATGTATACGTGTCTGTGTGGCGTCGTTGGACTAAACACTGGTGACTGTAATACACGCACTCGTGGGTATGAAAACGAGTGGATAACCTTGTTACGACTTCCTAGTACCGTAGTACGGACGTGAATGCGACCGAGAGGGATCAACTTCCTTGGTACTCTCAGGCTATACCTGGTGGAGGTTTGAGGATGCGACCCAGTTTGATCACTAGATAATTCTCCGTGTAGTATATTATAAGACATTTTATCTTTTTAGAATGATATATATAAACGTATTTTCATGTGTAAATTTACTCATTTTGATCCGCATAGAATCTGTATTAGAATATCTAAAACATGTTATATTATGAAACAGAGGGCAGTAACATGTTATATTATGAAAGATAGGGTTGGCCTCGGCTTTTGTTCTCCCTACTGTACCCTATCCCCTGTTCCCCTCCATCCTTGCCCCTAGTGCTCTTTCTTGTTGTTGGGCTTACTTGTGCTGCTGCCCCAGCTTATTTTTTCTAGCCTCTCTTTCGGGGTTGTGACTTTGTATGGATTTGTTTGGCATGTTACTTTATTTATAAGTCAGGCGAAAGCCTATTTCGAGAGAGTTATAGCAGAGGTCTACGTGACTTGGCTAAACATTTGAATATTGCGCATCATGTGAAGGATCATAGTTGAATTTTTTGGCTATTTTGGAAACGGGTAGACGAGATTTTCCGAGTTACTATTCTAGATCGCCTATCAGGTGGAGTGGATTTTACTTGGCACTCTTGTGCTCCTCGCGGTAGATCAGGGGCATGTTACTCGGCATTAGATCAGATACCATGGAGTTATTGGATGTTTCGGATGGTGAATTTTACATTAAGTTTCACATCTGCAACAAGACAGATAACTTTATTTGGAGTTTGGTTGTTGTGTACGGTGCTGCCCAAGAGGAATATAAGGCCGCTTTTCTGCGAGAGTCGGTTAACCTAGCTAAGGATAACCCTTACCCTATTCTCATAGGCGGGGACTTCAACATGCTTAGGTACCGACACATGAAAAGCAGGGGTGGGTTCGATGGTCATTGGCCTCACTTGTTCAGTGTTGTCATTGACAGCTTGTCTTTGAGAGAGGTCCATATGACGGGGAGACAATTCACTTGGGCAAATAGTCTTCCCGAACCGACATACGAGAAGTTGGACCGGGTACTGATGGACTCCCGTTGGGAGGATAAATATCCATTAGTAACGGTACGTGCTTTGGAGCGTATTGAGGCCTTCTCGGACCATGCACCCATACTTTTGTCTACTGGGACATTGATACCTCCTGTAAAGCCGCAATTCAAGTTTGAATTAGGTTGGCTGTTGCGGGATGGTTTTGATGATCTGGTAAAAAAGATATGGTCTCAACCGGTTGTGGGCGACAGCGCCATCCAACGGTGGAAAAAAGATGCGCAATCTGCGTAAATTCCTTCGTGGATGGGCGAGGCACACAACAGGTATGCTCAAAAAAGAAAAAGAGCGCTTGTGTACCATCATTGATGAGCTTGATCAACTAGCAGAAGTACGTCCTCTATCAGCACATGAGATTGAACTAAAACGTCAATCAAATGAGCAGGTGGGACGCATGTTGCGGGAAGAAGAGCTCAAATGGTACCAAAGATGTAAGGCTCAATTTATTCTGCAAGGGTATTCAAATACGAGGTACTTCCACAATGTTGCTAATGTAGACATAGGAAGAAAACATATTCATTCTCTTCATCAGAATGAGGGTCTGATCGAGGGACAGGATCATCTCAAAGAATATATCACGAACTATTATAAAGGTTTGTTCGGGGCAATGGAGGAAGGAAACTTCACTCTAGACGAGTCACGAACGGATGATATTACCCAAGTAACTCCTGAGGAAAACAACCTTCTTATTGCTCCTTTCACTAAAGAGGAGATAAGCAAGGCGGTTTGCCAAATGGAGCATAATAAGGCGCCTGGGCCCGATGGATTTCTAGCTGAGTTTTACCAGCACTTTTGGGAAACCATTAATGCCGATTTGCTAGAGTTGTTTGGATGTTTGCATGCTGGACAACTAGACCTATTTCGCCTTAATTTTGGGGAAATCTTTTTGTTACCAAAGATTCAGGCGCTGAGAGGATACAACAGTATCGGCCTATATGCCTCCTGAATGTTAGTTTCAAAATCTTTACAAAAGTGGGCGACCATTAGGTTAAATTCTGTAGCAGACCATGTAGTTAAACCTACCCAAACAGGTTTTATGCAAGGGAGGAATATACTTGATGGGGTCGTGGTTTTACACGAGACCGTCCATGAGATGCATACAAAAAAACTTAATGGGGGTAGTATTCAAAATCGACTTTGAAAAGTCTTATGGATAAGGTCAAGTGGCCGTTTCTCCTACAGACTCTGAGAATGAAAGGGTTCTCGGACGAGTGTGTGCAGTGATCCGCAATTTTGTTACTGGGGGAAGTTGTTGAAATATTAGGCATAATTTCCATGATTAATTCCAGAATAGTAAACATGATCGCAACAGCTACTAACATGTTAAACTCGAAAATACTAGACGTATTAATTAACATGAACAGCAGCAAAACATCTACTAACACAGCCATAATAAAACAGCAGATCGAAACGTGACACACGTACCGAACAGTAGTAGATGACGTAGTCGTTGGAGCAGCGACGGCGGCAGCTTGAGCAGCGACGGTAGCAGCTCGAAGAAGACGACGTTGAAGACGAGTCGCCCGCGGACCCGGAGATCGTCCAGGAAGTCGAGCCGTGATGAAGAACTTGAGCAGTCGCGCGGAGCGCTTCCCAAAAACCTTATTGGCCCTCTCCCGTACAGGATCACAAAGACGAGCGGTTCCGGAGACCTGCTGTCCCGTTCGCCGGTGCACGCCGGCGCACGGGATGGAGTAGACTACGGTGGCGGCGCAAGGCACGAGATTGGCAAAACCTAGATTGGTTCGGTGTGTTACAGCGCACGCAGTGCACGACAATATATAGTGCAGTTCGGGAAACCCTAAACACGTACACCGCGGGCCAAGTCCACGTCGCGCACGTTTTGGGTCGGTTACAGTAGCCCACGATCCGGGAGCGACCCGAACCGACTAACTGTGACGCGTCCGTCCAAACCGTTTTGCCGGACTGCAAAAATAAAGCTCGGCTCGGCGAGATTCCCGCAACCCGCGTCGCGTCGTGACGAGACGGGCGGGCGGTGCGTGCGTGCGAGCGGCGGCGGAGGAGGAGGAGGAGCGCGTGAGAGAGCCTCTTGTTCTCACAAGCTTACCAAGTAGCACAACACTCCACTATATAAGTTGGTGCAACTCTCCTCCTCCAACTAGCAATGTGGGACTAAACTTTAGCTCCCACTCCACTCCCATGTGTGCTGCCACAAAAATGGGTTTTGAGATTTTTCTGAAATTGCTTATTGGGCTGCCACATATGGGTCCAATTCTAACAATCCCCCACCAGATTTCAAATCCCCGTTTAGAGATATTTGCCAAACCTCGTTTCTTGTTTATATACCAGTGTTTCAGCAGAGACTGTTAAGTTGAACTTCCGCCTAGAGCTTCAAGCTACATCTACCAGCAACTTGAACAATGGACGAACCTGAATTGCAAGTTTGGTGCCAATAGACTTCACTCAAAGTCATAACCAGTACGTGGCTGCCTGTAGCCTACCCCGCGGGTGGAGCATATGCGTCATACTTCCTGGTCTCTTCATGAGCTTACTAGAGATCACCCAAATCTCATAGACTGCGACGTTTAACAGTCGGACTCGTGTGTTCTTTCAAGGTCGCTCTGTAGGATAGCACCTTTGCTACGAATAGCCAACAGAAACACATTAAGGCATATTGCCAACCTGCCTTACAGTAAACCACTAGCTTGTTCTTCCCAGGTCCTAATTCACGGGATCTCCGATCACATAGGTTGGGTTACCACTATGGTGTAACGCTCACGGTCTCAACCCCATCTCCCTCGATGCACTATCTATCACATTACGTGATAGTCCCTTCGTAAAGGGATCTGCCAGGTTTTTGTCTGTTTGAATATAACTAACAGTTATTACTCCGGAGTTTCTCATTTTCCTGACAGACTTCAAGCGTCGCTCGACGTGTCTTGATGACTTCGCATTATCCTTAGCACTGTTCATTTTCGTAATAACCGTTTGGTTGTCACAGTTCATAAGGATGGCCGGTAATGGTTTCTCAACCACCGGCAAGTCCATCAAGAGCTCACGCAGCCATTCTGCCTCAACAGAAGCTGTATCTAAAGCAGCAAGTTCTGCTTCCATGGTTGACCTCGTCAAAATGGTCTGTTTGCAAGACCTCCATGACACTGCGCCAACTCCAAGAATAAAAGCATATCCACTTGTGGCGTACAGCTCATCAACATCTGAGATCATGTTCGCATCACAGTATCCCTCAAGCACCGCAGGGTGACCTGAATAGTGAATCCCATAACTCATTGTACCGTTCAGATAGCGCATGACCCTTTCAAGTGCATGCCAATGATCAATACCCGGGTTAGACATGAACCTGCTCAATTTGCTCACAGCAAAGAGATGTCAGGTCTCGTCGCGCTGGCAAGGTACATGCGGTGACTGTCGGAGAATGACTCCCACGAAACAGGGATGGTCAAGCTCACGAAGAGAGTTCGTGTAAGGGGCTGAACACGTTGGTCAAACAACCCTCAACCTGCACGGCGACGGTGCTCGTCGAGCATGAGGAGGGACATCACGACAGAGATGAACACCAGCCCGTACCCAGGTTCACGGCCCTCGTGTGGAGGTAACACCGCTACTCCTGCTTGTCTGTATTGCACTGCTTATGGAGGTTACAGTACAATGAGCTTGCCGAGGGCTCTCTTTTGGCAGTGGTGTGCACAAGGAAGGGGAACTGTGGTCTTCTTCTTCCTTGCGCGTAGGTGGCTAAGCTAGATGAGAATGCGATCCTTTGCTACGGTGGTGCACCTCCTCCTTTTATAGGCGCCCCGGGCCTCTTCCCTGCGCTTGCGCCGCGGAAGGGCTACCACATGGCGACAGAAGGGGGAGCACGGTGCACCGCAGCCCAGCTGTCCATGGACGCGGTCCATGGGCGTAAAGCTGATGCCTGTGGCAGAGAAACCACCGTCCATGCAGGACGGCCAGCTGGGGCTGCAGAGGAACGTGGGGGTGCCCACGGTGACGTTGGCCGTGGAGCGTAGCGCCGGCCGGTCCCCTTATCACCAAAGAGGAAATCCTTGTAGTCCGGTGCGGATGGCGCAGCTTTGTTGACTCCTTTAATCACCAAAATGGCAACTGCGGCGTCGTCGTCACCGCGCGCAGAGGCGCGCGTCACTCTGCGGCCGCTGCAGAGCCCATGTGCGCTCTGCAGAGGTTGCTTTGCAGCGAAGAATCCCCACGAGGGCTGGGTGCCCTGTGGAGGATTTGGCGTTGACCTCTCTCCAGGGGAGATCACCTTGAAGAGGGGGCAGCAGTGAGGAGGGCCTCCGTAGGCCTCTGCTGCCTCCAAAGCCCTCGCGAGGCATTTGCCTCGCGAGTCTCTCCAAGCCGTAGGCTTGGTCCTTAGCGAAATTTGGCCATCGAGTGTCGAGGGCCGTGGAGGACAGGCCCAGCACACCCTGGTTCTCACTGGGCCGACAGTAGCCCCCGGGCCCATGATGGGCACGATGTAGTCCAGTGGACGCAGGCGAATCGTCATGGGCCCAAAGTGTCCGGCCGGCCCGAGACACGTGTAGGGCAGTTACGCCGCGACGACACGTTCTCTTCGGAGATGATGGGCGTAGTGGGGGGACCCACCATGTCTTGGTAACTGCCCTGAGGTGATATAAAGCCTGCAGCGCCGGTTCAGGCAGCAGTTACTGCATCATTTGCGCGCCCGTCTCCTTGCTCTTGACTTCTGCGCTTCCGTGTCCCGGCGCTCTTCCTCCTTCACCGAGCTTCTCCGCCGCCCTTCCTTCATCGACCATGGGTCCTAAGAAGGACAAAGCGGCGATGGTGAACGAGCCTGCTGAGGCGCAGCAGGAGGACGAGTTCGCGCCGGCGCTGGTGGGGACCCGCATCCACACGGCGGAGGCGCTGGACAAGATCAGGCTGATGGCCGCGGGCAAGAACAACGAGCACGGCGCCAGCGTTCTCAAGGCGGCGCGCTTTGGCAAGCTCGCGGCGGGGCTGTACCCCATTTTCTTCCAGACCATATTTGCTGGTCTGGTGCCGCCATTTTCCCCTTTCCTGGAGGAGGTTCTGGCCTTCTACCAGATCCAACTTCTGCATCTGCACCCCAACTCCATCTTGATCCTCGCCATTTTCGCATATCTTTGCGAGGCGTATTTGGGGGTGATGCCTTCCGTGGCCTTCTTCCGGAGCTTCTACGCGCTCCGCTCCACGGCGCCCGGCGAGCGGTCTGGTTGCGTGTCCTTCCGCATTGCGGATGGGATGGGAGGCATCTACATCCCCATGTCCTGGGACGGCGACAAGCCCGTCACGCGGGTGACGAAGAAGGTGGACGATTTCCGCCAGCGGTGGTTCATCGTGGACGCCAAGACGCAGAACTCCTTCTTCGACGTCCCTGAGGCGCCGCCGCTGAAGAACTCGAACTGGTCAAGCGCGGCCTTCCAAAGCCCGAAGATTGCTGACTTGGTCGCGCGCATGAGCTCGTCCGCGAAGCTGGCCTCACGGGGCAGATGGTTGCTGAAGACTTCGTGAGGCGCCGTATCGCTCCTCTCCAGAAGCACACGAAGCCGGCGTGGATGTACTCTGGCCCGGCGGACCCGATGCGGCTGCACTGCAGCTCCCACACCCCCGACGTCATTGCCTCCATCATGGGCATCCTCTTCACCGCCCCGGAGGTTCCTGTGCCGCGCAGTGAGCTCGCGAGGCCCCTCCATCAGATTACTCCGAAGAAGCGCCTCGCGATCCTGGAGCTGATGCCGGAGTTCACCCCTCAAGGTTGGCGGGGGAGGAGAAGAAGGAGGCTGCGGCGCCCGTGGTGGAAGAGGACTGGGCCACGGAGTCACCCGCCGCATCTGACGCCGATCTGGGCGTCACCTCTGGAGGGGCGAATCCCTCGGCAGGGGAGGCGAGCTCTTCGAAGCCTGCGCCTCCCGAGGAAGAAGTTCTGGAGATCTCGTCCAGCGGGGACGAGGATTTCCTTGTGGTCCCTTCGCGCCAGGCCGCGGAGGGGGAGGAAGACAGCGACGGGAGGCCGCAGCAGGACGCTGCGAGCCCCGCTCCAAGGCTATTCATGACAGGACCGCCAGGAGTCCAGCGGGCACTCCTCTCAAGAGGAAAGCCGAGACTGCTCCTGAGGGGTCCGGTGCCGGTGCCGCGTCGTCGAGGCCGTGGCGGTCGTCAAACACGGTGTGGGTTGACTCCCGCGCCAAGACATCTGGGTAAGGATTGGCTCCCTTGTCTGTTTTCACTTCTTATGAAAATACCCTTGTTCCCCTCTTGAAGACCTTTCTTGCTTGCTTGTCAGGGATTTGGTGACGGCGAAGCGCCGTAGGCTCCGCAAGGCTGCGGAGGTGCGGGGCGCCGCCACGACAACCGCTGAGGGGCCTGTGGAGCCCTCAGCTGAAGAGGTTGCCAGGCCCGTGGTGACAGAGGCCACGGAGCCGGCTGTGGAGGAGGCCACGAGGCCTGTGGCAGAGGAGGCCACAGGGCCTGTGGTGGTTGCCTCTTGTCGGGCAGCTGCTTCGTCTCCTACCGCGGAGGAGCGCCTCGAGGAGGAGACGGTGGCGAGGACGCCAACACCGCCACGCCCTGTCACTCCACCGGAGCGGCAGAGGAGATCGCCGCGGAGACGGCGGAGCGGCACGCCGGCGAGGGAAGGCGCCGACGTCGAGATGGAGGAGAACGTTCCTCCGCCGCCCCCGCCAAGTGCAGAAACTGAGGGGGGGCAGCTTCTTCTGAGGCCGCAGCGGGCGCGGCGGACTTGACGATGGCTGGGCAATCTTCCCCAGCCCCTGAAACCCGAGAGGAGGCGCCGCTGGAAGGCGAAGGCGCTGGTGCCCATGGCGCAAGTGGTGGAGAGGGCTCGCTCCAGAGCCCCCAGGCCAGAGTTGACCCTGGCCCAAGCACGGAGTTCCCCGTCCTTGGTCTAGTGCAGATGTGGGAGCCTCCATGCCTCGTGGGAGCTCATGGGCTCTGGTCCTGGGCGGCAGGAACTGGAGCGGCGCTCGCCGCAGCTCCGCTTTCCGCCTGGCGAGGGATGCGCTGGACGGGCTGGAGGCCCAACTCGCTCTCGAGGAGGCCGAGCTCGCCAGAGAGTATGATGAACTCGAGAAGGCCTGGACCCGCTTCTTTGAGACCGTGGAGCGCTGTCGCCACGGCGACGAGGCCATGCAGGCGCAGCGCGAGGAGGCGCTGCGCTTCGCCAAGGAAGTCCGCGAGAGCGCGGTGCGCGAGGCTCAAGAGACCCTGGAGCCACTCCAGGCAGAGCGCCAGGCCGCGGCCGAAGATCGCGAGGCGGCCATGGCGGAACGCCAAGCTGCAGCCTCAGCGCGCGGCCTCGAGACCACGCTGGCCGCTCAGCGCCAAGAGCTTGCTGACCGCGAGGAGAAGTTCGCCGCGGAGTCGGAGGCCACGCGAAAATCCTTGGACCAACACCGCGCGTCCTTGGACGCCCGTGAGCAAGCACTGGCGGCGCGCGAGGCGGAGGCGCTCAAGCGCGAGGAACAGCAGCTGCAGGCGACAGGGAGCTGTCCACGCAGCGCGCAGATCTCGAGGCGCGGGAGGGCAATCTGGCCGAGGCCATAGGCAAGCACGGTGAGGAGGTGGCCAGGCACAAAAAGCTTGTAGAGAAGTCCAACCAAAAGCTCGCCGAGAGGAAGGAAGAGGCTGAGAAGGAGGCCGTCGCCAAGCAGAAAGAGTATCGCGCTGCCGTCGCCGAAGATTATGCCGGGAAATTTAAGAAGCAGGAGGACCGCTTCAAGAAGAAACGCGCGGAGGACAACGCCCGCATCCTTCAGCTGGAGCGACTGAACGCCAGCCTGAACTCCCAGTTGAGGCGCGCCAGGGATGGTCGTCGCCGCGCGGAAGAGGCTCAAGAGCGTGCAGAGCAAGATCTTGCCTCCCTGATGGCTGATATGAAGGAGTTGACGCGCAGGTGGGCCCTGCCGTGGAGCGTGCTGAGGAGGCTGAGCACCACGTGCAGGCGGCACAGGTCTTGACGCAGCAGCGGGAGCGCATGTTCAAGTCCTTGGTGGCTCGGGGGAACACCCTTGCGGCGAACCTGGGAGTGGACGCCCCTGCGGTTCCCGTCCATGGGAATGCCGATGCTGCCGCGTATCTCGCCTACTTCGACCAGCTCTTCACCACGCTCGAGGGCCCTGTGGCGGAGATGGGCGACGTTGTCGATGAAGAGTGCCGCAAGCTCTTGACGGTGGCGATCGATCGCGTCTTCGCCAACCTCCAGCGTCTTCATCCCGCTTCGACTTCGAGTCCGTGACCGAGCCTGTCGAGGCGGACCAAGCCCAGGACCTCTCCAACTTGGTTCGGGAGGAGGTCAACGATTACGTCGACCGCTTCAAGAGGGTCGAGGCGGAGCAGGCCGCTGAGGAGGAGGAAGGCGCCGAAGAAGAAGCTGAAGAGGAGGCTGAGGAGGATGGTGACGGCGATGCCCCTGCCTAGGCCGCTCCTGCAACAAGACGCGCTTGAGGCGCAGCTATCTTTGTTTTAAGACTTGTTTTATTTCATTCTGGTTTGTAAGACACTTTAACGTGTGCTACTATGTGTATGTCCCTCGATGGGCCTTTTATCCCTGTTCCATGTCTTTTTTCGCTCTACGTCGTCAGGACCCATCTCTTTGCGCTATGACTCCGCCGCTGCGGTATGCCGGAGCTTTGACTCGGCAAGGCCGGGGGGTGTTTAAGGCTTAGAGAGGTAAGGGCTCTCGAGTCGCGGTGCTCGAGGGCCCCCCTTTGACGCACAAGCAGTCCATGAGTGTGAGGGAGAAAAAACCCGCTCGAGGGACGACAGATACTCGTGAGAGAGAGGAAAAACTCCTGAGGCGCGAGCGCTGGACTTAGCTTTGCGAGACTTTGGCTCGTAGAGGGCGTTGGTTTCCCTGATGGTGCGCTTCCCTCTTGAGGCCGGAGCGTGGCTTCACGAGCTTGGGGGGACTCTTGTTCCCTGTATTGGTTAGAGAGGCAAACCCAAAGCAAGTACATGGTAGTAAAACTCATGCGCGCTTATAGGTTTCCTCATGAGTATCTCGCGAGGAGAGTAAGCACCAAGGTCCTTTGGTGAGGTGGCGTGTTTGGGAGCAAGCCCTTGGGCCAGAGCTCTTTGGTGAGGTAACAGGCGTGAGAGCGTGCTCACGTGTTAGAGCTCGGATCCTTTGGATTTTGCGGTGCTGCTGGGGTGCTCTCGAGGCACAGTCACCGTACTCAGCCCCCGCTCGCGAGGTGCGCATGGGGAAAAATATGAGCGCGAAATGAACTAAATGATGAAAAGTAAAACTCACCACCAAAATATTACACAGCGGCGCCTCAGCGCAATGTTTCATTGAGAAACGAATTGGTTCATTACACTTGGTATCACCAAGATAAAGTTTTCCATGTCGAGGCATGGGGACCACATTCAGTGGCTGAGACTCTTCACGGCCTGCGGCGGCACGTTATCAGGAGAGCTCAGAGGGGCTGGCCCTCGGGAGGAGAAGCTTTTGTGAAGCTTGGAGGTGAAGTTGTGTGCTTCCCTCTAGAGACAAAAAATGTCTGGCGTGACTATGATCACGGGTAGAACTTGCGTAGATGCGCGATGTTCCATGGATTCTTGACCGGGATGCCGTCCTCCGTTTCGAGGCGTACCGCGCCGGGCCTGGCGATGTGTGCGACCCTGTAGGGGCCTTCCCACATGGGCGAGAGCTTGTGGAGACCTTCCCTGGAGAGGATTCTCCTGAGGACGAGGTCGCCTGTCTCGAGAGTGCGTGGACGTATGTGGCGGCTGTGGTAGCGTCGCAGGTCTTGCTGGTACTTTGCTGCCCTGAGGGCGGCACGGCGGCGCAACCCGTCAAGGAGCAGCAGGTCGTCGTTGTGGAGGTCTTCTGATCGTCCTCGTTGAAGGCAAGGACCCGTGCGGATCCATGCTTGATCTCTGTGGGGAGGACTGCTTCAGCTCCATACACGAGGGCAAATGGCGTCTCACCAGTGGGCTTCGTGGGGTTCGTGCGGATGGACCAGAGCACGGACGGGAGTTCGTCTATCCAGCCCTTGCCGTAGCCCTTGAGGCGATTGAAGCTTCTTGTCTTGAGGCCCTTGAGGACCTCAGCATTTGCTCGCTCGGCTTGGCCGTTGCTCTGTGGGTGAGCCACCGAGGCGAAGCAGAGCTTGGTGCCGAGGCTCTCGCAGTAGGCCCTGAAGATGCCGCTGGTGAACTGTGAGCCATTGTCGGTGATGATGCGATTTGGCACACCAAAACGGCAGACCAGGCCTCTGATGAATTTTACTGCTGCTCTGGCCGGTATGCTGCGCACTGCTTCAACCTCTGCCCATTTGGTGAACTTGTCGACGGCCACGAAGAGGAAACGGTAGCCCCCTTGCGATCTCGGGAAGGGTCCCAAGATGTCTAGCCCCCAGACCGCGAAAGGCCAGAGAGCGGGATGGTTTGGAGTCCCAGTGCAGGCTGATGGACTTGCTTGGCGTGGAACTGGCACGCATCGCAAGACTGGACGATGGTGGTAGCATCTTGAAGCACTTGGGGCCAGTAGAATCCGCTCCTGAAGACCTTGCCTGCCAGGGTGCGTGCAGAGGAATGGTGGCCACACTCTCCGCTGTGAATGTCTCTGATCAGCATGCGGCCTTCCTCGGGGGGACGCACTTGAGTGCAATTCCATTTGGGCGCTTGCGGTACAGGTCTCCCTCGAGGATGTAGTATGACTTGGCTTGTCGAGCAACTCGTTCCGCCTCCGCGTCTTCCTCGGGGAGGACTCCCTTCAGCAAGTAGTCCTTGAGTTCGTCGACCCAGCCTGTCTCTTGATGCACCATAGCCAGCAGCAGACGCTCCCCTGAGGATGGACCGCAGTTGGGTGCCCCACCTACAGGAGGTGGTGGGAGTACTTCGTCTGTGCTTGTGGCTGCTGCTTCTTGTGGCTGCTTTATGGACGCCTTGGAGAGTCTCTCTTCAAAGACGCCGGCCGGCTGGGCCTGCCTTCGTGATGCTCGCTTGGCGATGTCATCTGCCTCCTGGTTCTCCTTCCGCGGGATGTGCATGAGCTCCATGCCCTGAAGTGCTTCTCGAGCTTGCGGACCTCTTCAAGGTAGGCGGCCATGTGGTCGTCTTTAGGCGTGTAGCTCTTGTTGGAGAAGTTAACCAGGAGCTGGGAATCACCCTTTATGAGTAAGTGCTTGACGCCAAGGGCGATTGCGGCTCTGAGCCCGGCGAGGAGGCCTTCATACTCGGCGATATTGTTGGAGATCTTGTCTATTGTGAAGCACAACTGGATGGCGTAGTAGAGCTTGTCACCTTTTGGTGAGGTCAGGACAACGCCAGCCCCACCATTGCGGCAGGCGAAAGCTCCGTCGAAGTGCATGGTCCAGTGGCTTGGCATTGTATCTCCAGATGACGCGGTTTCTTCTTCACGAGGCTCTTCAGGAGTTGGGTCTGTCCACTCGGCGACGAAATCCGCCAGCGCTCTCCCTTTTATGACTCTTGTGGTGTCGAAGCGCAAGTTGAATGGTTGCAGCTCGATGTTCCATCCTGCGACGCGATCAGTGGCGTTGGGGTTGCGCAGGATTTGCTCCAGGGGGAACGACGTGACCACCGTGATGGGGTGGCCCTGGAAGTAGTGGCGTAGCTTCCTGGAGGCGATGAGGAGCGCGAGGAGGAGCTTCTGCTGCACTGGGTAACGCTCGCGAGCATCTCGCAGTACAGTACTGACGAAGTAGACAGGATGCTCGACGAGGGTCGTCGTGGCGCTGCAGCGTCGGCTCCCTCGAGAGGCTCCTCAGGACCTTTGGCGAGGTTTTCCTGTGGAGGAGCCTCGGCAGGGGTGCTTGTAGTAGACTCGACTTGAGGCTGTGGGTCTGGCACTGGGCTGGAGAGACTGTTCCTCGTCGGGAGGTTCTGGACTTGGTGTGGCAGTGCTTTTCTTGGGGAGAACTGGCTCTTCTCTTTCCACCACCAGGACGGCGCTTGCGGTTTGTGGAGTGGCTGCTAGGTACAGCTTCAGATGCTCGCCTGCCCTGGGGGCTACCATGACTGGTGAGCTAGCCAAGTATTTCTTCAGGTCCTCAAATGCTTTGTCTGCCTCTGGAGTCCACTTGAAGGTGCCGGATTTCTTCATGATCTTGAAAAATGGCAAGCTCTCTCGCCGAACTTGGAGATGAAGCGGCCTAAGCTGGCCATGCATCCTGCTAGGCGCTGCATGTCCTTGAGGCGGCGAGGTGGCTGCATGTCTTCTATGGCCTTGATCTTGTCAGGGTTTGCTTCTATGCCACGGTGGGACACGAGGAACCCGAGGAGCTTGCCTGAAGGCACCCCGAAGACGCACTTGGCGGGGTTTAACTTGATGTTCACCTTGCGCAGGCTGGCAAAGGTTTCCTCGAGATCCTTCAAGAGAGTGTCTCCCTCGCGAGACTTGACCACGATGTCGTCGACATAAGCTTCTGCATTTCTTCCCATCTGAGCCCCCAAGGCGATCCTCATGAGCCTCTGGAAGGTGGCGCCGGCATTCTTCAGGCCAAAGGGCATGCAAGTGTAGCAATACACACCACAAGGGGTGAGAAATGCTGTTTTCTCCTCGTCTTCCTTGGCCATCTTGATCTGGTGGTAGCCTGAGAAGGCATCCAGGAAACAGAGGAGATCACAGCCGGCGGTGGAGTCCACAATCTGGTCTATCCTTGGCATGGGGTATGGATCCTTGGGGCAGGCCTTGTTTACGTCTGTGTAGTCGATGCAGAGCCGGCCTCCTCCATTGGGTTTTGGGACAACCACACCGTTGGAGAGCCAAGTGGGGTGGGCAACTTCTCGAATGATGTCTGCTGCTTTCAGCTTCTCTACTTCTTTGATGATGAACGCTTGCTTCTCGGGGGCTTGTTTCCGCGCTTTCTGCTTTACAGGGCGTGCGTTTGGACACACGGCTAAGTGGTGCTCGATCACCTCCCTTGGTACACCGGACATTTCTGACGGAGTCCATGCGAACATGTCAGAATTTGCCCGAAGGAAGGCGACGAGCGCGCTTTCCTATTTGGGAGGCAAGCCAGCGCCTATGGTGACGCTAGCCCCCGAGCCCTCAGCCCCCGAGCCACTGGTGCTCAGCGACACCTTCTTTGTAGATGCTTGCTCTTGAGTGAACAGCTGCTTCTTCTTCTTGGGCCTCTCGAGAGGCTCCATGTCCTCGTCAGCGGGGAATGCCATGGCAGCGGCCTTGTAGGCGATCTCGACAGCGCGCGTGGCGTCCTGTACGTGACCACGGATGGTGATGGTGCCACCGCTGCCAGGGATCTTGACCATGTTGTAGGCGTGGTGCGTGACGGCCATGAACTTCGCGAGGGCGGGGTAGCCGAGGATGGCGTTGTAGGGCAGGCCAATGTGCGCGACGTCGAAGTCAATTAGCTCGGTGCGGTAGTTCTCCTGCGTGCCAAAGGTGACCGCGAGCCTCACTTGCCCCAGAGGCGAGATTGAGCCGCTGGTGACCCCGGTGAAGGGCCTGGAGGGCATAAGCCACTCGTAGGGCACTTGAAGCGTCTCGAAGGTCTCGACAGAGATGACGTTCAGGCCTGCACCCCCATCAATGAGCGTCTTGCCGACGGCGATGTTGTTGATGGTGGGGGTGCACACCAACGGGAGGGTGCCCACAGTCTTGGTCGACTTGGGGTGATCTTTGGCGTCGAAGGCGATGGTGTACTGGGACCACTTGAGGGGGCGGGACGTCTCGACCCCGGGAAGCGCTGCATTGAGCTCGCGAGCGAACTGCTTGAACTGATTGTTGGACTTGGGCGCTTGGGATCCGCCGAGGATGCATGCCATGGCACCCTTAGGGGCCTGGTAACCTCCAGGCTCTTCGTCGGGGAGATTGTTGTTTTTCTCGGCGGCATTCGCCTGAGTCCCCTGCGGCCTCTGGTAGTTGCCTTTACGTCCGCCCTTGCGGTAACCACGGCCTCTGCCGCGGCTACCGCTGCCTTCTTCTTGCTCACGCTTCTTGCTCAGCTGCTTGAGGTCATAGCAGTTCTCCGTCGCATGGCCGCGCCTGTTGTGGTAGATGCAGAACGGGCGGTTGTCCACCTTTTTCTCGCCAGCCTCGGGGAGTCCTCGCGAACGTGCTTGGCGTCGGGTTCGGCTGCCAGAACAGCGGTAGGCTTGCGCTTTGTCTCGTCACGCCTCTTCTGGGTCTTGGATCCCTCGACAGGGTCGTCTGTGAGCCCACCTTGACGAAGAGGAGCCCTTCTTCTGCCTTGGCGCACTTGTCTGCGATGTCGAAGAGCTTCACCACGGAGGAGAGGGTATCGTGGATGCCGAGCTTCTCGAGCATCCTGTGGTTGGTGACGCCCTCTCTGAAGGCCGCAATGACGTGCGAGTCCGGGATGTTCGGGATTTGTTGCGGACTTGGCTGAAGCGCTGGATGTACCTGCGGAGGGTCTCGCCAGGCTTCTGGCGCACAGCACGCAGGTCGTTGTAGGTGAGGGCGCGCTCGTACGTGCCCTTGAAGTTTGCAACGAACTGCTGGCAGAGCTCCTCCCACGAGTCAATGGAATCCTCGGGAAGGTTCAGGAGCCACGACAAGGCAGAATCCTTGAGAGCGTGGGAGAACCAGTTGGCCATGACCTTGTCGTCTCCCCCCGCAGCTTGGATGGAGGTGGTGTAGAGCTGCAGGAACTCGATGGGGTTGTTCGTGCCGTCGTAGCCCTTGGGTAGGTCAGGCCTGAACTTCTGTGGCCAGACGACGCGACGCAGGCTGCGGGTGAAGGCCGCGCATCCTGTGGCGTACGAGGCAACGCCCCCTGAAGAGCTCGGCGGTTCTGTCGCCCCGCTTGGCCGATTTCCTCGACGATGCGCTTCTGGAGGTCCTTCTGGCGCTCCATTTCCACCCGCGCGTCTGGAGGAGTCCGCTGCACGATTTGGCAATCGCGCGGCGAAGACGCGTGGGAGGCGGCCTTGTGGGCCGCAGCTGGAGGCGGACCTGGCGGAGGCGGCGGCGGAGGTGCGCCATGCGCGGCGTCCCTGCGCGTCCGGAGTTGTGGTGCACCAGAGAGCGCGACGTCGCCGGAGCTGCGCGCGGCGCCGCCGCGATGTCGACGAGGTGCTGGAGGCGGCCGAGCCAGTTGTCGTGCGCCTCGGCGGTGGGGCGGTAGCGGAAGAGCTCCGCGGCCATGAGCAGCGCGGTGTTCGGACTGGGTGCTGGACGCCCAAGAGTGGAGGCGCTGTGGCGCTGGGACGGATGCGAGGACTCAGCGTCCTCGCCGTGCCCGTGGTCGACGTCTTCGTCGAAGCGGTCGTCGTGGTGGCCGTCATCGTCCTCGGGGTGCTCCACACGCGGTTCAGCGGTGTTGCGCCCCGAGGCGCGGCTGGCACGGGGACGGCCGCGAGGGTTGGTGGTGTTGGCAGCGGGCTCGGTGGTGCCCTGCCTGACGCCCGCCGGGTGGCGCGAGCTGCGCGAGTGTCCGCCATGGTGCAGAGGTCGGTGAAGGTTGAAGACGCGCCTCAGCCCCCTACCTGGCGCGCCAATTGTCGGAGAATGACTCCCACGAAACAGGGATGGTCAAGCTCACGAAGAGAGTTCGTGTAAGGGGCTGAACACGTTGGTCAAACAACCCTCAACCTGCACGGCGACGGTGCTCGTCGAGCATGAGGAGGGACATCACGACAGAGATGAACACCAGCCCGTACCCAGGTTCACGGCCCTCGTGTGGAGGTAACACCGCTACTCCTGCTTGTCTGTATTGCACTGCTTATAGAGGTTACAGTACAATGAGCTTGCCGAGGGCTCTCTTTTGGCAGTGGTGTACACAAGGAAGGGGAACTGTGGTCTTCTTCTTCCTTGCGCGTAGGTGGCTAAGCTAGAATGAGAATGCGATCCTTTGCTACGGTGGTGCACCTCCTCCTTTTATAGGCGCCCCGGGCCTCTTCCCTGCGCTTGCGCCGCGGAAGGGCTACCACATGGCGACAGAAGGGGAGCACGGTGCACCGCAGCCCAGCTGTCCATGGACGCGGTCCATGGGCGTAAAGCTGATGCCTGTGGCAGAGAAACCACCGTCCATGCAGGACGGCCAGCTGGGGCTGCAGAGGAACGTGGGGGTGCCCACGGTGACGTTGGCCGTGGAGCGTAGCGCCGGCCGGTCCCCTTATCACCAAAGAGGAAATCCTTGTAGTCCGGTGCGGATGGCGCAGCTTTGTTGACTCCTTTAATCACCAAAATGGCAACTGCGGCGTCGTCGTCACCGCGCGCAGAGGCGCGCGTCACTCTGCGGCCGCTGCAGAGCCCATGTGCGCTCTGCAGAGGTTGCTTTGCAGCGAAGTAATCCCCACGAGGGTTGGGGTGCCCTGTGGAGGATTTGGCGTTGGCCACTCTCCAGGGGAGATCACCTTGACGAGGGGGCAGCAGCGAGGAGGGCCTCCGTAGGCATCTGCTGCCTCCAAAGCCCTCGCGAGGCTTGGTCCTTAGCGAAATTTGGCCATCGAGTGTCGAGGGCCGTGGAGGACAGGCCCAGCACACCCTGGTTCTCACTGGGCCGACAGTGACCCAGCACACCACTGCATATTGTAGTGTACAAGTCGTTGACATAACACCCACGGAAGGACTAATCCGTAAATATTACATCACTCAGAGTAGTACAACAGAAACATTGCGGGTCCACTTTATTACACACTGCTAAAGATTACAAGACAGAAATGCATAAAAACATCGACGTCTTCCTCTGACATGGGAGGAATGTCTATTATTGCGATGTTGACAGGAGTCAACCTACAAGCGATAGAAAACAGCAAACTAAGAACCATCTTGGCTCAGCCGCTAAGTAGTACTAGTCTAGTCTGACTCGGCCTGGTTCCTATTATGATATCTTTAAGTTTCCACCTCCTCCTCGTCGGCGTCGTCGGCTCCGTAGGCGATGATGTAGTCGACGCCTTCTACTCCTCCAGACAGATCAGGTGCTTCAAAATACACCTCGTCGGCATGGTATGCTCCAAAGTCGTCTTCAGCGATCTCATCAGAGTCTAAGCAGAGATCAACGGAGGAAAAAGGTGAGCAACACGAGCGTTACCCAGCAAGTTCAAATAATAGATAATAAAGTGTATGATGCACTATCTACCATCCTGACCAAAAAGTCATGGATGATTATGCAAGTTTTGTAAAACGTTTTTAGGAAAAGGTCCATTTTATTTTAGAACACTATGCCCCCAGCCTCCACGGGTTTATAGTCATCACTTGGGATGCCTTTCCCGCTGCGGTCTGTAGTCCCCTCCTGGAACAAGGATGTGACAGTCACAATTTCTTTGTTTAACTCTGCAGAGCTGCACCACTTTACCCAACAGCAGCCTGGCTCCTTTTGCTCTCTCAGCACACCATGTGTGCTATAGCCAGAACTCAGGGCAACAAGTCATGTGGAGTCGCTTCCCGGTGATACGTCTCCAACGTATCCATAATTTCTGCTGTTCCATGCTTATATTATACCATTTGCTACATGTTTTATATACACTTCGTATCACTTTTATGCATTTTCTGGGACTAACCTATTAACAAGATGCCACAGTGCCAGTTCCCTGTTTTCTGCTGTTTTTGGTTTCAGAAAGTTACTTCTGGAAATATTCTCGGAATTGCACGAAACAAAAGGCCAGGTCCCTATTTTTCCAGCACGTACACGGAGTCCGAAGGAGAGACGAAGATGAGCCACGAGGTGGCCAAACCACATGGTGGCGCGGCTGGGCCCACAGCCGCGCCTGGAGGTGGTTTGGGCCCCTCGGGGGTCCGCCGACATCGCCCCTTCGCCTATTTATTCCCCGAGACGCGAAAACCCTAAAACACCGAGCCATTCATCCAGAACATATTCGCTGCCGCCGCCGTCGTCAACCCTAACTCGGGGGTTCCTGAAGCTCTTCCCGGCACCCTGCCGGGAGGGGAATCATCACCGGAGGGCTCTACATCGCCATGCCCGCCTCCGGAGTGATGCGTGAGTAGTTCATCCTTGGACTATGGGTCCATAGTAGTAGCTAGATGGTTGTCTTCTCCACTTGTGCCATCATGTTTAGATCTTGTGAGCTGCCTATCATGATCAAGATCATCTTATTGTATTGCTACATGTTGTGTTTGCTGGGATCTGACTTATATTGATACCTATGTGGAGCTGAATATTATATTATCATGTCTATGTCATTTGTGATCTTGCATGCTCTCCGTTACTTGTTGAAGCCTTGGCCACGTGAATACTTGTAACTCCAAGAGGGGGTATTTATGCATGATAGTTGGGTTCAACCTCTATTTAACCTGGGATAGTGACAGCAAGTTCTAAGGTTGTAGATGTGTTGTTGCCACTAGGGGTAAAACAGCAATGCTTTATTCAAGGATGAATGTATTGTTTACATTACGCACATTACTTAATGCAATTGTCTGTTGCTCGCAACTTAATACTGGAAGGGGTACGGATGTTAACCGGAAAGTGGACTATTTAGGCATAGATGCATGCTGGATAGCGGTCTATGTACTTTGTCGTAATGCCCTAATGAATCTCATAGTAGACACCACAGCTCACACATGCATGTTATATGCACTTATCAATTGTCAATTGCCCAGCTGTAATTTGTTTACCCAGCATGTTAGTTATCTTATTGGAGAGACACCACTAGTGAACTGTGGACCCCGTCCATTCTTTTACATCTGAAATACAATCTACTGCAATCATTGTTCTCTACTGTTTTATGCAAACAAACATCATTTTCCATTCGATACGTTTAACCCTTTGTTTTCAGCAAGCCGGTGAGATTGACAACCTCACTGTTAAGTTGGGGCAAAGTAGTTTGATTGTGTTGTGCAGGTTCCACGTTGGCACCGGAATCCCTGGTGTTGCGCCGCACTACACTCCTCCACCAACACCTTCGAAGCAAACCTCGTTTTCCTACTGGTCCGATTAAACCTTGGTTTCATACTGAGGGAAAACTTACTGCTGCACTCATCATACCTTCCTCTTGGGGTTCCCAACTGGCGTGTGACGTACAAGCAATTGTTTCTGGCACTATTAACCTAGAGCCACCACCCGGCACAACGCATATCCGCCCATTTGTGACGCGGCTGGTAACTACGACCATTAGCCCGCCACCCCTCCCGAGCTTCTATTCCAGTCACTCCGTCGAGTGGAAAGGTCACGCGCTTCCACGCAGTTGGCCGCCGCAACGGACGCAACCAGGTAATAGCCTGCCGAGGATACGCGAACGAAGGAAGAAACCTCTGACGAGCCCATACATAGTGAATCTGTTGGCTGATGCTTCGATACGGCGCTAGGATCACTGGGCCATGGGTTATTAATCCTAGGTATATACTTTCCCGTACAATGGAACCTCCACCACAACATCAATCTGTGGTTCCACTGCCAGCCAACCATATATATATAGCATTTCACATCATTCGAAAATAGGTTTTTCTTTTTCATGCAATGATAAACCATAGTACTTTGTAATTATTTTGATAAAATTAATCAAGTAGGACATGCAAGTTGGAACTTGCCTTGAGACTGACAGGTAATGCAGTCTAAAGCTTCCGACGAATTGGGACCTTCGTGTTCTGAAAATCAATATCATTGTCTGTATGAGACAATGTTGAAAAACCAAATACATGCCAATATGCATATAATGAGATGATTTTTATTCTTTCCCAAATTCCCCAGAGTTTTGTTAAGGATTTTTTTTTAAAGATTTCTTTAATTTGAATTTTAATTAGGATGAGTAACATGACAGTCATAATGTAGTTCAAATAATACTTTGAACTTGATACATAATTTTCCCATATTATTTTCTTTTGAAAATAATTTGAAATATTTCAAAGTCATTTCCACTTAAGGATCCTTTGAATTTTTGGTACAAGAAATAATTTTCAATAAATCAATTAGATATTTTATTTGGATTACTTATTTTCTTCTGATATTTGTAGGTATTTTTAAATTATTTTTAGGATTTTATTTGAATTTATAACAAGTTTTGAAATTTTGGAAGAATTTTGTAAGTTTAATTTTTTACAAATAGGTCCCTGGTCAACACTGGTTAACCAGCCAAAAAATTTGGACCTGGTAACCGAACCACTCTCTCTCACTCTTCTCTCTCTCGCACGAGCACGCACCCGTGCTCAACCTCTCCTGGCGACGGAGTCGCCCCCGCCGTCGCCGCCACGCTCCGGCCAGCTCCGGCCACCTCCGCTGCCACCGCCTGGGGCAAAACACTCCCCTCGCTCCGCTCTTCCACCTCACCGGAGCAATTCATCCCTCTCTTCCTCTCGTGGCCGCGCACAACCCAATCCCCTAGGGTTAGGGTTCCAGTGCTTGCTGAGCACCGTCGGCTCCTCCTCCGGTGTGTTCACCGTGGCTGGGCGCAGAGCTCGCCCTCTGTGCCGCCATGGTGCAGTGGTGCTGGTCCACGACCTCCATGAGCCCCCTCCAATGGTAGCGCGAGCACTGCCTCGCCGCCGTGGAGCTACGGCCACGGACGTACGGTAAGATTCTTTTTCTCCCTCTCTTCTCCTTCTCCTACTACCCCTACTCGATCTAGATGCTTCTGGACTTCAGATTAATTATATGTTCCTCTGTTGGTTAGGTTCTTGATGATCAGATGATGATTCTTGATGATTTTCTCCTTTATGTGCACTGTCTACCTGTTGTGCACCAAGAAGGAGATGAATGGTGTAGATCTAGCATGTTTAGATCCATCCATTACTTCTGGATGTATTGTTGGGAGCATTTCTTGCTCACAGAAGATGAAATTTTCTTTAGAAAAATAATTCTGAGCTAGAACTTGTGCTAAATGATCTAGCTGTGATGAATAAGTGTTATAAAAATGATTTAGGCAAGTTTTGCTTGCTGTGATGCCTCCTTGTAGAGTTACACAGCAGCTTGCTTGTTTAGAGAGGATTTTTTTATGCTTTTCTGTGCTTCTTCCATGTGTAAGGATGTGCATAGCTCAGCTAATCTAGCTCTGCTGGTTTACTGGCTTGTGTGATGCTTTGTTAAAACAAAATAAGAACAGATACTACACTATTGCCTTTTTCCCATGTCTCCAATGCTCAAACAATTGCTAAAGCACACAACTTCACTCCCTTTCATCTCTCTGTCCTATTACTTGCGCAAAACAGAAGTACTCTGCTTGCAAATCATCTTCTATAGCACCACACCTTGCTGAGCAAGGTTCTGTTAAAAACAGATGCTAAATTCAGCACTCAAGCATGGTTCTGTTATTTACAGAACCTGCTAAATCACTCTCTAGCACATATGTTTAACAACCTTGGGTGTAGAGCAGATAAAGCTACGGAAGAGTCTGATCTTGCTCCAAGGTTCAACCGTCTCTTCTGGACTGCACCTTGTGGTTCTACCTTCTCCTCCTTGTTGCTTGACTTCTCCTAAGTTTTAATGGCTTGTGGTGGATGGACTAGGTGTTCTCCATGTGTAGAGATGGGTTGTGCTTGTTCTTGTGGAAGAACAGATGGATTTGTGATCTGGATGTGATGATAGTTGTGCTCTGTGTGTGTTGTGGTTGCTGTGACTTGTATATGCTGGTGGTTGTGGCCTGGGTATGTATTTATACTAATTTGGGCACTCCTGAGCTTGTGACACCAGGATAATTGGGCTGTGGTGATTCACCTGCTTGCAGTGGCCCCTTCTACCTCGAGCTGCTCTATTTGACCATTCTTGCACTCCTTTTCACCTAGGAGATCAGCTCAGCTCTGCTGCTGCGCAGTTCATCACCCCATGGTGATAACTCTGAGTCATTCTTGACTCATTGATCCTATCTGATCCAGATATTTGTGTGGAAATGCTTGGCTGAGAATTGGGGAATGCTAAAGATAGTCGGTTTGCTAATTAAACTCAAGTGTGTGGCCAATTAAGCTCATTGCTAGCTTAAGAAGTGGTTTTAGGGTCCATTTGCCTAATTAATAGGCAAATGTGATACCATATTTGTGAGCTCAAGTTTTATTTGCTTCCTGGTTTGAATTTTGGGGAAAGCATTTTATCTGTTGCTTTGTCTTTTGAAAGATCAAGATCATTAGCTCAATACAGCACATGTTTGCCTCTGCTCTTGGTTGCCTAAGATATTTCTGTCAGTGCTGTACAAAAGCCTTTGCCCCTACTTGTTGCCTTTGAAATAAAAGAGCATGATCCAATTGATCAGACCCTTCAGTTGCCTTTGATGATTTGCTTTATTCCCCAATTTAGCCTAATTGAACCACAATTTTAATTAGGCTAAAAGCAGGTTTCAATACAACAACATGCCAGCACCAAATGGTGTTGGCAACATTTTAATCATAACCCCCATTTCTTCTTGTATGTGTTGTTTGTTTTGCAGGTGAGAAGATGAAGAAGACATGAAGACTTTAGTTTAGGATTTTTAGTACTGTTTTTGTAATCTGTCAAGTGTTGTAAAATTATTTGTACTGTAGTCTTGTAATTAATTGTGTTGATCAGTTGTATCAGTTATAACCAAATGTTTCCCAAACATTTGAGTTGAAATTCTTGTAATACTTGTATATATATTTCTTTTAGAGATTCTTTTGGAAATATTTGTGTATGAAACTGTGATGTAGATGAAATAGAATGAATAATTGTGAGGTGGATGAAATAGAATGAATTTATTATTTGAAATGATGTCCTCACAATTCTTGTTATTTATGTCTTGTTCTATTTGTGATATGTGTGTATAGAAAGAATTAGGAAAGAATAGAATTGTTTTAAACTTAAGATTATTTCAAATTTCCTTTTGAAATCAAATGAAATCAGATGAAATCAAATGATTGTGTTGGAGAAGTACTAACAAAGGTTTTGAAAATATGTCGTAGGGTTTATCGACTCCTCTCGACTATCTGTCAATATCTGACTCCCAGAACATCGACACTCGTCTGGAATCAACCCTCGAGTCATTTTAACACAAAAGCGCGAAAAATTTCCAGATTTCACCAAAAGATGCATGAATGCACAAATGCAGTTCCTATTTCTACCCTCTCGAGTCCTATAACTGCGGGGTATTACAGTACATGAGTGAACCGATCACTTGAGAGTATCTTAATTGATCTCTCGTTTCCTTCTTGTTCTTTCTGAGTGTCACACTGGGATCATAGGGTGTTGGAGAAGGCTTGCTGTCTATATAACCAAAGCGGCTCAAGACCTTCTCAACATAGTGTGATTGCGTTAACGTAATCCCACTCTCATCCCTAATCAACTTAATGTTCAGGATCACATCAGCTTGTCCCAGATCTTTCATATCAAAGCTCTTTGATAGAAAAGATTTGACCTCATTTATCACTATCATGCTTGTACCGAAAATCAGTATGTCATCAACATACAAGCATAATATAACACTATCGCCCCCACCATGGCGATAATATACACACCTATCAGCCTCATTAATGGCAAAGCCTGCAGAAGTTAAAGTTCTGTCAAACTTCTCATGCCATTGCTTAGGTGTTTGCTTCAGCCCATACAAAGATTTTAACAATTTGCACACCTTTCTCTCTTCACCTTTTACTACAAACCCATCAGGCTGATCCATATAAATTTCCTCTTCGAACTCTCCATTAAGGAAAGCTGTCTTTACGTCCATTTGATGAACGAAAATATATAGGAGGCAGCCAGGGAAAGCAGTACACGAATGGTGGTGAGTCGAGCAACAGGTGAATAGGTGTCAAAATAATCTTCGCCTTCACGCTGGGTGTAGCCCTTGGCCACAAGCCGTGCCTTGTACTTTCAATAGTACCATCAGGCCTTAGCTTCTTCTTGCACACCCACTTACAACCCACAGGTTTGCAGCCATAGGGTCGCTCAGATAATTCCCTAGTTCCATTAGAAAGAATCGAGTCCATCTCATTTTGGACAGCTTCTTTCCAGTCATCAGCATCAGGAGATGCAAATGCCTCTGCAATGGATGTGGGAGTATTGTCCACAAGGTACACAATGAAATCATCACCAAAGGATTTTTCAGTCCTCTGTCACTTGCTCCTCTTGGGAGCTGATTCATTGTCATCCTTCTCAAGGACTTCCTCAACATGTGGTTGTTCAGAATGATCAACAGATGTACTAGGTTCAGCATATATCTCAGAAGAAATTCTAGCATGCTATGCATATCCTTCATAGGAAACGTGTTCTCAAAAAATGTTGCATCACGAGATTCCAAAATAGTATCAACATGCATATCAGGTATCTCAGATTTAACCACTAAAAATCTATAGCAAATGCTCCGCTGAGCATAACCTAAAAAGACACAATCCACTGTCTTCGGTCCAAGTTTTCGTTTCTTAGGAATTGGAACATTGACTTTCGCCAAACATCCCCAAGTATGAAAATAAGAAAGTGATGGTTTTCTCCCAGACCACTCCTCGTAAGGTGTCTTCTCTTTATCCTTGTTAGGAACTCTATTCAGGACATGACACGAAGTCAACAAAGCCTCCCCCCACCATGCCTTAGATAAACCAGCAGTGTCCAACATGGCGTTCACCAAGTCGGTCAGCGTGCGGTTTTTCCTCTCGGCAACCCCGTTTGATTGGGGCGAATAGGGAGGCGTCCTTTCATGAATAATACCATGTTCCTCACAGAATTCATCAAATACATTGGAGAAATACTCGCCACCACGATCTGACCTAAGACGTTTTCTCTCTAATTGATTTTCTACTTCAGCTTTATAGATTTTAAAGTAGTCTAAAGCTTCATCTTTAGTGTGGAACAAATATACATAACAGAACCTAGTAGCATCATCGATTAAAGTCATGAAATATCTCTTATCACCTTTTGTCAACACACCATTCATCTCACATAGATCCGAATGTACGAGTTCTAGAGGTGCCAAGTTTCTCTACTCGGCTGCCTTGTGAGGCTTTCGAGGTTGCTTAGATTGCACACAGTTATGGCACTTAGAACCTTTGGCAATGGTGAAAGTAGGAATTAAACTCAAACTGGAAAGTCTACTCATTAAACCAAAATTAACATGACATAAACGAGAGTGCCAAACATTAGCATCCGAATCCACACTGCCACAAATATGGTTTACTGACTTATTACAAAAATCCGATAATGAAAAGCGGAACAAGCCTCCGCACTCATACCCTTTACCAATAAATTGTCCAAACTTTGACACAACTATTTATTGGACTCCAAGACGAATTTAAACCCATCTCTGCATAGAAGGGAGCCGCTAACGAGATTCTTGTTCATAGTAGGGACATGCTGCACGTTCCTCAGCTGCACGATATTCCCCGAATTAAACTTCAGATCTACCGTGCCAACACCACGAACAGAAGCATGTGATCCATTCCCCATTAAGACGCTTGAATCTGCGACCTAATAAGAAGTGAACATAGAGATGTCAGCAAATACATGAACATTAGCACCCGTATCAATCCACCAACATGGAGATTGAAATACTGAAAGCACAATCGGTAAATTACCGTACCCATCAGCATTGCTAGCGGTCACGATGTTGACATGCTTTGGCGCCTTCCCTTTCTTGTCTGCACGATCTGGGCAGTCCACAGAGAAGTGTCCGGGCTCTCCACAAGTGTAGCACTTTAGCTCAGATTTGTTCAACATCTTCTTCTTCTTCTTGAAAGAAGTAGTCTTGGTAGGCATGTTGACGGAAGGCTTGCTCTTTGCCTTGTTCTTGTCGTGGTGAAAGTTCTTCTGCACCATGTTGGCGCTATACTGACCTTCACCACCTCTCTCAGCAGTGTCCTTAGCCCGAGCCTTCTCCTCAACATCAAGAGACGCTATCAGGTTTTCAACCGATATCTCCTGTCTCTTGTGTTTGAGAGTTGTGGCGAAGTTCCTCCATGAAGAGGGCAACTTTGCAATAATGCATCCAGCCACAAACTTGTCAGGTAACACACACTTAGCGTGCTCAAGCTCCTTAGCAATGCACTGTATCTCATGAGCCTGTTCGACTACAGAACGGTTGTTAGCCATCCTGAAGTCATGGAAGCTCTCCATGATGTACAGTTCATTGCCAGCATCTGCTACATCGAACTTAGCGTTCAGTGCCTCCCAGAGCTCTTTGGCATCTGTAATGTGCATGTACACATCAAACAGCTTGTTGCTAAGAGCACTCAGAACGAGTCCAACAAAGGCAGTATTGGTTTCCTTGAACTTCTTCTGATCCTCGTCAGATATAGTTCCTTCAGGTAAACCCTCACTAGCCTCGAACACTTTCAGAGATCGCAACCACAGTGTGGTCTTGTACTGCCATCTCTTAAAGTCCACACCGGTAAACTTGTCCGGCCTTAGGGCATCAGATAGATGTCCCATGTTTAACTCAGGAAATTGCCTATAACAAATATAAGGTTTTTGGATTGTTGAACTATTAGGCATTATTTCCATGATTAATTCTAGAATAGTAAACATGATCGCAACAGCTACTAACATGTTAAACTCGAAAATACTAGACGTATTAATTAACACGAACAGCAGCAAAACATCTACTAACACAACCATAATAAAACAACAGATCGAAACGTGACACACGTACCGAACGGTAGTAGATGACGTAGTCGTTGGAGCAGCAACGGTGGCAGCTTGAGCAGCGACGGTAGCAGCTCGAAGAAGACGACGTTGAAGACGAGTCGCCCGCGGACCCGGAGATCGTCCAGGAAGTCGAGCCGTGATGAAGAACTTGAGCAGTCGCGTGGAGCGCTTCCCAAAAACCTTATTCGCCCTCTCCCGTACAGGATCACAAAGACGAGCGGTTCCGGAGACCTGCTGTCCCGTTCGCCGGTGCACGCCGGCGCACGGGATGGAGTAGACTACGGTGGCGGCGCAAGGCACGAGATTGGCAAAACCTAGATTGGTTCGGTGTGTTACGGCGCACGCAGTGCACGGCAATATATAGTGCGGTTCGGGAAACCCTAACACGTACACCGTGGGCCAAGTCCACGTCGCGCACGTTTTGCGTCGGTTACAGTAGCCCACGATCCGGGAGCGACCCGAACCGACTAACTGTGACGCGTCCGTCCAAACCGTTTTGCCGGACTGCAAAAATAAAGCTCGGCTCGGCGAGATTCCCGCAACCCGCGGCGCGTCGTGACGGGCGGGCGAGCGGTGCGGTGCGGTGCGTGCGGCGGAGGAGGAGGAGCGCGTGAGAGAGCCTCTTGTTCTCACATGCTTACCAAGTAGCACAACACTCCACTATATAAGTTGGTGCAACTCTCCTCCAACTAGCAATGTGGGACTAAACTTTAGCTCCCACTCCACTCCCTTGTGTGCTGCCACAAAAATGGGCTTTGAGATTTTTCTGAAATTGCTTATTGGGCTGCCACATATGGGCCCAATTCTAACAGAAGTGTGGCGATAAAAGTCAAAGATGACGTCGGACGCTATTTCCAAACAAAAAAGGGATTATATTAAAGCAAGGTGATCCTCTGTCGTCTATACTATTCAATATAGTGGCGGATATGTTGACCATCATGATTGAACGGGTAAAGGCGGATGGCCAAATTGAAGGGGTGGTACCACATCTAGTCGATGGGGGATTATCTATCCTTAAATATGCGGACGATACAATTCTCTTTATGGAACATGATCTTGATAAAGCTGCGAATCTAAAATTGATATTATCAGCATTCGAGCAACTATCAGGATTACAAATATGGTACTGTATATGATATCCTTCTTCCAGATACCAAAAGGGGTCTTGCAAAAATTGGATTACTTCCGATCAAGATTCTTTTGGCAAGGAGATGGTGAGAAAAAGAAGTATCGACTGGCTAAATGGAATGTTGTTTGTCGACCAAAAGATCAGGGAGGGCTGGGTATTCATGACCTTTATGTCAAGAATTCAGCTCTCCTCGGCAAGTGGTTGTTTAAGTTACTGACCGAAGATGGAATTTGGCAAACACTTCTTAAAAAAATACATTGGCACGAAGGCGGTCTCACAGGTGTATTGGAAACCTGGTGATTTCCACTTTTGGGCCGGTATGATGGCGACAAAGAAACACTTCTTTCGCTTCGGAGTATTTAATATTAAGGATGGCACGAAGATTAGATTCTTGGAGGACAAATGGTTAGGTAATACCACCATCTGGGATCAATATCCGACCCTATATAATATTTTTCGTCATAAAGGGGATACCATAGCCACTGTCATGCAGTGTTCACCTCCCAATGTGATGTTTAGGCGAGATCTAATTGGGCCGAGACTAACGTCTTGGAACGCCTTGCTGGCACTGTTGACTTCGGTTCAACTTACACAAGGTTCCGATGAGTTTCATTGGAATTTATGTGGGAATGGAAAATTCTCAGTAGATTCTATGTATAGGGCGTTAGTACATTCCGATATACCAGTCGATGATAATAAAAAATATGGCAAATAAAGATTCCACTTAAAATAAAAGCGTTTACGTGATATCTTTGTAGGGGTGTCATTTTAACTAAGGATAACCTTGTCAAACGGAATTGGCATGGAACTACAAAGTGTATGTTTTGCCCTCACCAAGAGACAATAAAACACTTATTCTTCGAATATAGTTTCGCACGATCTATTTGGTCATCTATCCAGATAGCGTCTAACTTATATCTACCCAAGTCGGTTGCAAATGTTTTTGGCAACTGGCTACATGGGATAGATAAAAAGTTTAGAACTGTTATTAGGGTGGGAGCGATAGCCGTTATATGGTCGCTTTGGCTCAGTAGAAATGACAAGGTTTTCAGTGATAAAGATGTTTCTCGTTTGCAGGTATTCTACCGGTGCACGGATATTTTCTGTTCGTGGTCCACCTTACAACGGGCGGACATCGAGACCTCTTTACGGAGGCATGTGTACGATTGGAAGAGGTGGCGAGGAATATTTTTACGTCTTTTTATTTCTTCAGTTGAATTGCGGCTGTGTGCATTCATATGGAAAGGCCGGGTGTAATGCTTATACTTTTAATTAATAAAGCCCTTTATATCTACTCCCTCACATCTGGACGTATCTAGACATATAAATCCAAATTAATTGACTTCCATTTGTTCACATCTGGACGTATCTAGACATATAACTCCAAATTAATTGACTTCCATTTGTTCACATCTGGACGTATCTAGACATGTTATATGTATAAATACATCCATATTTAGACAAATGAAAGTCATTTAATTTGAAACGGAGGGAGTAAACAATGCTAATACTATCCCGTTGGTTCAAATCCTAGCTTGGTGTGATCCTAGCCTCTTGGTCCTAGACTCCTACTACTACTACGTACTAGTACGTATCGATTTTTTTACTGCTAATATACACCGCGAACCTTCCTGCTTCTTTCTACTGCATGGAAGCATACGCAATCATGCATGCAAACCTCGTGTCTGTCAATGACGACGCGATTAGCACATTCAGATAAGGTGCCGGGCGGGACAACCATAGACCGGGTCCACGGCGCAGGGAGTGCTGCGCCGCGTGCGTGCACCCACGTGGAGCTGGAGCTCGAGTGGTCGACACGAAAGCTACTGCGACTGGCTGAGACGGTGGGCCCACCGGCGGCGGCTTGTGCGCCGCCCCGCGCTGGACAGGGGCGGTCGTAGATGCTGACGTCAGCCTTTTTGGTGGAGTACTTAGTGCTTTCACGTGCGGGGTTCACCGGTTCGTTCGTACCCAGCACGAGAGTGAACGTAAGCCCGTGATTAGATTAGATTAGATTACGGGGTGGCGATGAGAGAAAGCAAAAGGTGCCCCACCCAATTGGTTTGCTGTACCTGGACCGGTACCTGTGTAAGGTACTGGACGGGTCATGGACTTCCGCCATATGCGTGCCCTTTTCGGCTGAGATAGAATTTCCATTTTTATTTTATGTTTAAAACTCATGATGGTGAAGCCTTTTAGTTAATGGAAAGGTAAATTCATTGGAGTCCGATGAATGTGTTGTGCTGGGGAGAAAAATGGTCCAAGTTCGATGAACCCGTGAGGCCGTGAGACAACGTAATGGCAGCCATCCATGCGAATACATGGAACTCATGCAAAACGCCAAAACGGGAACACTGAACTTCTTGCCCGCCAAGTTTGTTTTTCATACAGCTAGCTCGAATTAAATGCACTAGGTGCAGCCAAACAAATACAACTACTACTACCAGTACAAAATCTGACTCATCGGAAGAGAATTTGACTTTGGACGTGCTAGGAGAAGGTATATCCGAATTCGGGATTCCACGGTCCTTTGCTGGCGTCACGCTATGCAATGCTAATTCAGTTCAGACGGGAGGTCTTCAAGATAAGCTGTTTTTTTAAGTGTCATTTATTTGGTGATATGCCTTAACATGTTTTTTTTTCATGAACACGCAAGAATGCACATCTTTTTTTATATGCACAGAAGGGGCCAAACCAGGTTACAAAGATTCACAACAAACAAAAATAATTCGACAAAGACCAAATGAATGAAAATTACACTCTCACATAAACCCTACAGTATTACGCCTCACAGCTACGGCCATTAGGTCATCAAACAGGGAGGACGTCGTACAAGTTCCTCTATGGAAGACTCCATCGTTCATCTCGACCCAAATTACCCGCGTTGATTTACCCATCATGGAGCGGGGATGGAGGATGAATTCATCCTCTAGCGGGTACCCCTTACTCCCATAGTGTCGTGGTGCTGGGATGGGGATAAAATCTCCCCGTGGGGATTCCATGGATACACGACAAACAATGTCATGTTTACTACAAATACACAATATGTAGGTTATAATCAAGATACTCCACACAATTTTTTCTCCACCGCTCACAGCAACCATGCCCTTTTCAGTCTCGCCTCTCCGAGTCTGTGTTGAGATCCCCATGGAAACACGACGAGATACCGGGTATCCGTTATTGACGGGGATGGGGCCGTTTTTGGCCTGAGAAGCTTCAAGGCTCACGGATATGGGGATTGGCGGGGATCGGGACGGGACGGTGGAGTCATTCCCGGTCCTCCCTCCCTGTTGCCACCCTTTCATGTATTTCTCACATTCCGATTAGTTTTGTCGGATTTTCTTTTCATGTGAAACCTCAACCCGTGATTGATTTTCACTAACCATAAGAACAAAATAAAGCCAACCAACATCCATGTGCAAAGAAAAACAAAAGAGATCTCCTACCGCCGCAAACTTCTCGCGATACTACATGCATAATGACTTCAAATGCGATGTTCAAAGCATGAAATTTCTATTCCCTCTGTTCACTTTTATAAGTTCTAATAGATTTTTTGGAATTTGATGAGGGCATCGTCGGCATCGTGTTGGTTGGTTGACACGCTAGGACATATTTAAATGAGATGTAAAAGTCTAAGGTAGTGTTAACTAGGCCTGCGTGCCAAATCTAAGGCCGAATCCGTCATGGGTCGGTTTGTATCCAGGTCGAGTCCAACTAGGTTTAGGAGTCAATTAGGTTTCGGTTTGAGCCTGTCCAACTGACTAGGTGTTTGGCCTCCTATATAAAGGAGCCAACGGCTAGGGTTTTACGGAGTTGAAAAATATGTAGAACTAAAAGTTCAAGGTTGCCTCCATCCTAAGGGACCGGCGTGTATGACGGCGTCTCGGACTTTCGTCAAGTTATCCAGCAAATAGAGGCATGAGTGTTCTTGAATCTGTCAAGAGTTATCGTGCGTGGCGAGAAGGTCCTTGAATCTGTCAAGGGTTGTCGAGCTTGGCGTGAGGCGTGTTGTTTATCTTCATGTTGCTCGTCTAAATCTATCCAAATTCCTCAGGTTACGTGTATATTGCTCACGTGGTTGGGAGAATAGTTATCTCGGTGATTCTTGCGGTGAAAGATCGGGCAAACAATTTACATCATCTGGTATCAGAGCGCCAGGTTGATCACCGCGAGGTTCTTCCAGCTGAATATCGATCTGCAGGTCTGCGAGGATTGGCAGATTCGTTTTTGCTGGGATGTTTCTGAAAAATTTCGATGAGTTGGCGTGGAGTTGCAGCTCGGCGAGTTGGAGGAGGAAGATCGCAGGCCGTTTTGGTTTTTCAGATCTCGGCGAGATCGGTTCCGTCGATAGGAAAAGGCGCGTGCTACGCGTCAGTCGGCTGTACCAACGCGTCCGTACAGCCGCCTCGACAGCCGTCAGATTGTTCGTCGGACGCGCGCGAGACGTTGAGGTCGCTTTCCTAGTCTGTACAGATAGCGGTCGCTTTCCAGCGGGGAGACGTCGCTTTCCCGCATCGGGCAGCCGGGTATAAGGGCACGAGCAATGGAAGCATTAGCTTTCCACTGCCTCCGTACAGCCATCTAGGTATGGAATTATGAAGCTATGGCTAGTTGTTTTGACACCCAGAACCAAAAGCTAATGCCCTGCATGTAGTGAGCTCAGCAACCATCCCTCTTGCCTCCTTTTCCCTCTCTATTTCCTACCTTTATCTGGCGAAGAGGCGGACTCCTCTGCAGGCCACAACTTCACTTTTGAGGCCATTGCTTTTCTAGCTTCGGGACATCCGAACCTACGTGGACCTGCGGGGCAGTGGGTTGAAACATACCGCTGGGCGTGCCCTAAGCTGCATGCTGCATTCCACATGGGTGGATCCCACGAAACCAAAAATGTGACCGCGCCTCCCTCTGCTGCTCTTTTCTACTTGGCCCCTAGCAGTTGTTTCTAGTACTACTATGTGATAGGACATAGTACGAAATCTGGACATACAGTAAGGTTTTACTATCTATGCATGCTTGGATCTCCAGGTCATTGTTGCAAGAATTCAGTCAGCAGAAATTACACTGATTGTTTATATAGAAATGGTGCATATTTGTTGTCCTTGTGATGCAAGAAAATAACACTGATGGTGCAAAAACTATCAAGTTATGTAGCAGTTTGAATTTTCGACATGCTACCAAGAAATAGAAATGGTGCATATTTGTTGTACTTGTGATGCAAGAAAATAACACTGATGGTGCAAAAACTATCAAGTTATGTAGTAGTTTGAATTTTCGACATGCTACCAAGAAATATAAATGGTGCACGTCTGCTGTCCTTGTGATGCAAGAAAATAACACTGATGGTGCAAAAACTATCAAGTTATGTAGCAGTTTGAATTTTCGACATGCTACCAAGAAATATAAATGGTGCACATTTGTTGTCCTTGTGAGAGGTTGCGGCAGCAACTAGCTAGCTATGAAAAGAGGGAGTAAATAGAGCGTGCTATAGCTGAGAGAGAGAGAGCGCATGCGTCATGATGCTCGCGCATGCACTAGGTACTACGGAGTAGCTAGATAGACAACGCTAGCTATATTTTCACACGACACGGGGTGTACTACTAGTTGTGCACAGACAGCGACCCACTGGGCGGCATGGGCCACAAGGAAAGGCGCGAGTGGGGTGGGACGATGTTGTGAGGGGAATTGAGCCAACAGCGACACGTGACGTGACGAATTGGAGTGCGTGCGTCGCGTGCATCGAACGACCCGGCTGTGCGTGCCTCGCGTGCGTCGAACGACCCGGCTGTAGCTGCAGCCGGGTGATAGTTAGCTTTTTCCATAGGAAAAGGCACGTTCGACGATTCGTGTTGTTTCCGTTCGTATGTGCATTGATCTTTCGCTAGCAAAGGAAAGAAGCAGGGTGATGTGCGTGGAGTACAGATCGGTTCCGTTCGTGTTCTGCGCGTACAGCAAGGAACGAGAAAAAAAAAGGAAAAGGATATTTCAGATCGGATTGATTGGGTGGGTGCTCTACGTGAGTTCCTGCCGCGTTGTTTGCAGTGGCGGCGCTAGGAATTGGTGGCTGGGTATTCACCCAAAATTTTTTTTTCTCTAAATGCTATATATGAACCAAACAACACGGTAAATCTAGGAGAAATTTTTTCTACATCTACAATCTATATTACAAGAAAACAAGAGGAAATTTAATAAATTAAAACATTTCATCTAGAAAATTAGATCTACTACTAGTACAAAAGGGTGTAGCAAATCTGACGAGATGGTGTTGTTCCTTGGCGTCGATCTACCGGAAGAAGACCTCCATGACGCTTGACGCCGTCCGGCCAGGACCAGCCCGTGAGCCTGAGACGACGCGATTGGAGGCGGCCGGACGAGATCCCTGCCGTGCGGCAATCGAGCTCCTCGTCGTGGCGCTGGGGGGCTACAGCTCGATTCATGCCTGATGCTGCTTGGCCTCCTTGGCGAACGGTGGCCGGCTGGAGCCCGAGCAGCCTTGGCACGTTGCCGCGTTGGCTGCTCCCCTCCCAGATATCCCGCCTCGCCCAACGGTGTGCTGCAGCGCGAGGAGGCCAGCGGCGCGGCAGCTGCCGATGTGGCCGGAGCTGGGCGTTCGTGTGAGAGGCGAGCTGGGAGAGGGAGGTTCGCCGAGGAAGAGAGGGGCGGGCGCGTGAGGGGAGAGAGAAAGGGGATTGAGGCGAGAGCTGCATGTGCGTGCGTCTGGAGGAAGAGCATTCGCTGGAGGAAAGAACGAACAGGGGAGAGGCTGTTTGCGTGCGTTCGTGCGTCGCGTGAGCTGTGGTCAGTGGATGCGTGCGAGTCTGCAAGGGAACGTTGGCCTCTACGTGCGTGTCTTCGCTGAATGGGCTGATATGTACATAAAAAAAATTCATCCAAAATCTTGGGTATTCACGTGCATACAGGTGCATACACCTGGCGCCGCCCCTGGTTGTTTGGAAACTCAGTTAGGATCCGATCGAAAAAAAAATGAAGAGAAGGTCAGCTAAGGAAAGATACGTGCAGATTGCTTGGTACGTGGAGTCCAAGCACAGGGACGCGGCTTGCTTGCTCCCTCCTAATGCTCCCATCCGTGCTCCGCACTACGTGGCATGCATCGAGCGGTTTTGAATTCTCCTAAATAAAAGGAAAAAACTGGGAAACAAATTCATTGCAGGTAGCGGCACCGGCAAGGCTACCGACGGGGCCAACCACGGCGGCGCTGCTGTTCCTAACCATCGTCTGCAGCGTGCGTGTGGTCGTGCTCGAGGACTTTCCCATGCTACTTTACCGGCCAGCCGAGATGATGCACATGGCCGTCCACCGCTTGCGCCGAGCGGGGCTGGCCGCCGTCACGACCTCGCGCGACGGGGCAGGCGGGCAGCGCCTACAGACCTTCCAATCATGCTGAAGCCGGCCCATGGAACACGTAGATGCGAGGGAGCCCTACGCATGGTCTAATTACTCTAATGGCCAGCGGCAGCGATCAAGAGCTCTGAACTCTAAGGTGCGCTTCATGTACATGGTCGTATTGATCTGTATTGGCGGCGATCAAGAGCTCTGAACTCTGATTGATGGTCTAATGGCCTCGACGTCGGCGCGCTCTGTCGCCTGCGCCGGATTTCCCTGAGCGCCACGGCTATGGCGGGGACTGTTGCTGGAGCAGCGCGACATCGTCCGACGGTCTAAGCCGCCATCTGTTCTCAGAAATACCAGTGCCGCTCCGTCGGAGGCTCATGACGGTTCACGTTTCTATCGCCATTATTTTTCGCGAGAGGGAAGGAAGACGCTGTAGAGTAAGAAAGGTGTAAACTGTGGGCCATCAAACAATCAATCAGAGCCGTTGACCCTAAGGGAGCACGGATGAGAGCATTAGGAGGGAGCAGGCAAGCCGCCACATAAAGAAAAGATGAGGAGTTTTATTCGGAATCAGTTTTGGCAGGGATTGGTACGTGAGTTTTCTTGTAGACCAGCAAAGAAAGGAAAGATTGGGTGCAGATTCCGTTTGATGTGCAAGGAAAAAAAAGAGGAAAGTTTGTTCAATCATATCCGAAATTTGTGGAGAGCAGATTTTATCAGATCTGTTTAGCCGATTGAATAAAAGCAAGGTCGTTTTTGCTTGGAAAAAAAAACAGGAATCGGATCTGTTTTGTAACCGGTATAGATGATAAGTTTATTTGCGGTTCTGATGCAATTATTTCGTGAAAAAATAGGCACAATTCCATGGGTTTTTCGGACGGACGGACAGGAGAAAAAAAAAGAGATACTAGTTCAGATTTTCAGAGGCGGTGAACTCAGGTCATTTGGATCCATGGCATGCAGGAATTGTCCTCTTCGTTATGGGTGATGTGCCAAGTTTGCGTCCATAATTTCATATTGCATCTGCAGGCGTATTCAGCTTATTTGGACCCTTGGTGTGCAGGAATTGTGCTGTTGTGTTTGGGGTGATTTGCATTGTGCGTTTACATGTTGTAGTCCGAAGCTTTGTGTCTCAATCAGGTTGGTGGTGCCTAACATGGAGGGCGCCAAGAGCAAGTCTAGCTAGCCGAGAGGGAGGATGTGGTGTGGCAGGCCGGCGAAGACTTGAGGATGGAGAAAAGATCGTGGCGATGTGAAGATTTGATGCCACAAGCGCTGGAGAAGACCTTCCGGTTGTGAGGACAACGCCTCTCTAAGAAAGGGAGGATGATGAGGACATCGTCGGCATCGTGTTGGTTGGTTGACACGCTAGGACATATTTAAATGAGATGTAAAAGTCTAAGGTAGTGTTAACTAGACCTGCGTATCAAATCTAAGGCCGAATCCGTCATGGGTCGGTTTGTATCCAGGTCGAGTCCAACTAGATTTAGGAGTCAATTAGGTTTCGGTTTGGGCTTGTCCAACCGACTAGGAGTTTGGCCTCCTATATAAAGGAGCCAACGGCTAGGGTTTTACGGAGTTGAAAAATATGTAGAACTAAAAGTTCAAGGTTGCCTCCGTCCTAAGGGGCGTCTCGGACGTTCGTCAAGTTATCCAGCAAATAGAGGCATGAGTGTTCTTGAATCTGTCAAGAGTTATCGTGCGTTGCGAGAAGGTCCTTGAATCTGTCAAGGGTTGTCGAGCTTGGCGTGAGGCGTGTTGTTTATCTTCATGTTGCTCGTCTAAATCAATCCAAATTCTTCAGGTTACGTGTATATTGCTCACGTGGTTGGGAGAATAGTTATCTCGGTGGTTCTTGCGGTGAAAAATCGGGCAAACAATTTACATCAGAATTTAGTGTGTAGATTCACTCATTTTGATATGTACGTACTATGCACATTTCTAAATGTAAGATGTTTTAGTTTTTTTTCAGATTCACATTTATCTAAATGTATGTAACATCCCATGTTTGTATTAATGAGATAAATAGTTAATCATGTCATGTCATGTCATGTCATGCATTAATTTTTGCGCTAAGAAATTTTTTCATTTAAATATGAAAAGTGAATTGTTGAAAGTACTTAAACTTTGTTCTATTTTTAAATGTGGTTCAAAAATTTCAAAACTTTAAAACCAAAATATGTGGGGCTCCTCTATAATACTAGGAGACTCCATAAATTTTGGGGTGATTTATTGGATAACTTAAGTGCCCTAAAAAATGCAGAAAGTTTCTCTGAAAATAAAATCTGTAATTTCCAGAAACTTCAGGGGGGTTTCTGCAAAATGTTTTCTTCAGCCTTCAGCCTGAAGGACGAGCTGCCTGTCGACGTCTCCGTACTCGCGACGCCACCTCCTGTGTGCCTGCTTCCTCGTGTGGATAACACCACGGAAGAGACGTCCGCATCGGCCTCTCTCCCATACCTTTTTCCCTCTCTCTCGCCCTCTCTGTTCTTCTTCCTGCCGAACCCTAACCGCCGGCGCCGTCGTCGCGCGCCGCCATCTCCGATCACGCCTGGACGATTTGAAGCCTCCTGGAGCTCCGCCATCTTCTCCTCTTCCTCCGCGTCCAGTCGCACGAGGCGGGATGGCCTGAATCGGGCGAATCGCGCCGTCTTCCCCAACTTCAGCCGCCGCGGTTCGAGCTCGTTTTCGTCGCCGTCCGTCCTCTCCATCCTTTCCGTCCACTCCATCGTGCTCAGGGTGAGCTTGTACGCATGTTGGTGCCTTCAATTCGAGTTTGCGTGTTCCATAGCGCCGACGCCATGTTGCTCGTCGATGGCCCTGGCTCCGCCGCGCCGTAGCCGTCGCCAGTGGCGGATCTAGGATCAAATATTTGGGGGTGCCAAGGTTTACTACACATGGTATAGAGAGAAATTTTTGGGATAATTTGACTACAAAACGCATGGTTTAGCCTAACTATCATTATAATACAAAAGTGTTTTGCATTTTTTGAGAGAGTGCCATGGGTGTTTTGCATTTCTGGAGGGGGTGCCATGGCACCCCTCCTAGATCCGCCCCTGGCCGTCGCCCCGGCGACCATTCGCTAGCGGCGCCGCCACCTTTTGGTAGCGCGCATCCGTGCGCGTGCAACGCGCTCAGTCGCGTGGCCCCGCTCGCTCCCAGTCATCGAGTTCGTGCTCGACAGAGCCGTGCCTGCCATTTGATGACGTCAGCATGATGTCACAGTGGGACCGGCCTATCAGGTTTTTTTAAAACTTTTCGGAAATGATTTTGGAAATTAATAAAACTCTGACATATGGGACCCACTTTATTATAAATTCCAGAAAATGAATAATATTTTAAAATCAATATCTTTTTACTGGTTTATCAGAAAAATACGATTAATATACCAAAATGTTCAGAAAATTGTAATTTATCTATTTATTTCAAATTCATGCATGATTGAACAACTTAAATTAAGACTTGTCTAGAATTACCAAAATGCCACTTTGTTTAGTTATGGGGTTTCTTCCAAATATTGCTTTTAGTTGTATTTGGACCCCATTTAAATTGTTATTCATAGTTTAGGGCTTAATTTGAATTCCTTTAACCTACCATGCATACATTTGTGCGCATTGCATATGCCATGTATTGAATGTTGTTTCTTTTCTTTCCGGTGTTGGTTCTTATCGGTAGAATGCAACTCTGAAGTGAAGTTCGACAACTCAAAAGACGAATACTTGATCCTCAACAATCAAGTCAATCAGAAGACTTTTCGGAGATTTATATATTTGGTTGTCAAATAAGTAAGGCAAGCAAAACCTCTTATCTGCACATATATGTGATTTCAAAGTATTTGATTCTTGTATATTGCATACGATTCAAATATGCTTTTGGTCAATAGATAGAGTTCTCCTATCTTTTGCATCGCCTAAATTCCTGATCCACTGCTCCTAGCAAACCTAGGCAATGCTTGTGTGTATATCGCTAAAGCCTTATATCTGCTACGCTTAGCATGCCCTTGTTTAGCTCTACTCCACCCGGTTGGTGAATCAGAGCTGCGAATGAACCTAGTATGGCAGGATGACGTGGTGAGGTCAGTGATGTGTGAATAACATGTTTAATTAAAAGAGCTTGGATGAGAGGCCACAGTGGGAAGGTGGTACTTTGTCTTGTTCTTGCCGCCTAGGACAGTTTCCGTCTTCGAATCAAGACTGAGCGTGCAACCATGCGTGCGCCTAAGAACCCCTATCGACTAACTAAGTTGCGTAATTCTATCCATGGGTTCTCTAGTTCAGGCTTTCCATTCGAGTGTGAGTGGTGATGAAATAAAACAATTTGAAAAGTGCATGGTGTATAGGAACGTGGCCGCGGTCGAGGGGGTTGGAGCTCAGAACCTTGACTTCCGCACACACCGATTACCCATTGATAGGCTTACGCAATGTAAAGGTTGTAACCGTTCCCACTCTGCCGACTTTCCTAGGAAGAGAGCTAAATTGCATGGCAAGGAGCCGGGCGATACGTGTGGTAAATATTGTACACCCCAGCAGGGTTAATCTTTTCAAAAAGCCGTGTCCACGGTTATGGACGACTTGGCGACGGACTCAAGGATCATAGACGACTTTAACCTACTCGTAAAACTTGAAAAGCTAAGTGTGTGGTTTATTTCCTCGAGGGAGAGTCGAGGAAGTGGCCTTGTTGAATAGGTTCAGCTGATGGTGATTCGGTGGATACAAAGATGATGATGAAGCTAGTGTCGCTGCTCTCTTATCCCCTTTTAAAAGATCTGTTATACGAGTTTCTATTCCTCCCTCGATTTGGAAACAAAGATTGGTTTACGCAAAGAAGCCCTCATACTTACTCTCTGAACAAGCAGATATATAATAGGTTAATTAACTCTTGTTGAGTACATCCAGTACTCATCCTTGCGTAAATTTGGTTCAGGTGAAGGTCCTCACTCCGATGGTGATTTCTACGTTGACATCGAAGAGTAGTTTGGGTTCCCAGGTGGCAGCTTGGGACGTCTCGAAACAGCTGGCGTCGAGAATGTTTATCTAAAGGCCTCTTAGGCCATAGTTTGGATCTTGTTGTTTAGAACAACATAATTTGCTTCCCGCTGTGTGATGTAATGTTGGGTCGTGTGGCCTCTGTTTGTAATATCCTCTACCTTCATCACTCTGTTATGAGTTGTAATACACACTTTGAGTCGTAAAGCCTGCGATGTGCCAGATGTTCCGCAGTCTTGTTCTCTTTATTATACATTGATAGTTGTGCCTGTGTTATGGCATCAATCGAGGTGTTGTGTTGCCGATGATCCATTCCGAGCAACGTCTGCCAAAGGTTTTGGCCTGGGAGTGGTGTGCCCAGTAACTTTCGGTTGTATCGCATGACCAGTGACACACATCATCTCTGTATAGTTTCGGGGTCAGGGCGCTACAATGTATTTAGACATGTTTAAGTGTGTATGTTCACTCATTGGGTCCGCGCCCTAGTGAACATGTGAAACATCCTGCATCAACCAAGTCCAAGTAACGGAAGGGAGACATGTCGCTTCGCCTCTCCGGCGACCCCGGAGGCGATGGCAAGATCCAGAGAGAGAGAGAGATCACCGGCGACCTTGAGAGAGAGATAACCCACGACTCGAGAGTTAGAAGAGAGATTCGAGACCAGACCTACGAGGAGTTCAAGAGGCGGGCTCTGCAGATCGTCCGCAAATCGCGTGACCCAGCGCGATGCGTGCAGCTGATGCGGTCTAGAGCGGCCAGCTTCCTTGACTCAGGTGCGCTGAGTGGTGTGGGCAAGAAGACAGTGGAGGAGGGTCAAGGACCAGCTGCCCGGCCGGCCGGCCTGCCGGCCGATGCGCAGATGATACCGGAAATCAGGGCCTTCAAGATAAGATCGTTGGAGATCTTGGCGACGAAGGCAAGAGTGGATTGCGAAATCAACAAGGTAATCCCTGATCCCGTTTCTGAAATTCCAAAGATCACAGTGATTGAAACAAAAGGGGAAACTGATACTGAGAAATCTGAGCCTGGGTCGGTGAGGAATGGAAAGGAGATCGCCAGGTGCAAGGATGAAATCGTTGGGATAGTGATCGATGGAAATCACGTTCCGTGGTCTGGTGCCTGTGTTAGTTCAGTCAGAATTTGTGGAAATTCATCCGCTGCCCATGGAATTTCAGAAATTGAGGGGAGGAAGGTGGAGGCTCTGGCGATCTCGCCAAGGGCTGCGCAATCAGCCGATCGTGGGGAAAGTGTAGGAGTCTATGTCTGGAGGACAGAAGCAGCTGCAGACAGGAAGAGGGTCAGAGGTGTTGACATATGGGATGGTTCAGCTCCTATGCAAGGTGTTGCTCGATCTGAAAGGATAAATAGGGCTTTGTTGTGGGTACGAGCTGGTTCTCGCTCAGTGGTGCTTATGCAGTTTGAGATCTACGGTGGTTTTGATCCTGGCCCAGGAGCCTCTTTTGGCTCAGCTATATCTTCTCAGAAAGGCAAAGCGAAGACATATGTGGGTATGAAATTTTTGCTGCTGAAGATGGATATACGGGATGCTCTTCTAGCTAAACTTTTCATGGAGGACATTTACGTGATGGGGTTAACAGAGAGGAAAATGGCTGTGATGGGAAACGACGGCATTAGCGACAAGAGGCCAAGAGAAGACAACCATGAGGGGGTGGAGCCTGTCGAAGGCAAGGAGGTGGAAGATCAGGAGGCAACCAGCCTTGGGGCCGCTGGTAAACTGACGGGTGCGGTCGATCGCACCCGTCAGGAGCAATGACGATCCTAAGCCTCAACTGCCGGGGAGCTGGCGATCCCCGGACAGTTAATGAGCTGGAACGCCTGACGCGCACGCACCGGCCAAAACTTGTGTTCTTGTGTGAGACTCGGCAAAATAATGCAGTAGTGGAAAGACTAAGATGGAGACTCGGGCTGAAACATTTTGTAGCTCATCATGATCCTGGGAAGGGAGGTGGTGTAGCCCTCTTCTGGGATGAGAATATTAGAGTCCACCTGAATAAAATAGGCAATAGAATTATCGATGTAATAGTTCATGATTTGCCTAAAGGAATAAAGTGGAGGTGCACCTTTGTGTATGGAGAGCCTAGAACACACCTTCGGTACCATTTTTGGGATCTGCTTAAAAGATTAAAGCCTATGCTTAACTTACCCTGGATGATGGTGGGGGATTTTAATGAAGCTATGTGGCAAGAGGAGCATTTTTCTGTTAGGAAAAGAGGTGAAAAGCAGATGAGAGATTTTAGAGAAGCCCTGTCTTTCTGTAACCTCCATGACCTTGGTTTTATTGGTAAACCTTGGACATTCGACAACAAGCAGGGTGGTGTGAGAAATGTTCGGGTGAGACTAGATAGAGCAGTGGCCTGTCCAGCTTGGATGGATCACTTCAAGGATTGTAGTGTTCAACATCTGACCTCTCCTCGGTCGGATCATTGTCCACTGCTTGTAAACCTGTTTAAACAAAACAATACACTGCCACCTGCTAGGATCAACAGGTATGAAGCCTATTGGGAACGAGAGGCTGATTTTGCTGACCAAGTTGATATGGCGTGGGGTCTGCACCGAAAACCTGCTGATCTGGGAGACGTTGCTAAAAGTCTGTCGGGGGTCATGGACTCTCTACAAGCTTGGAGCAAAAAGACAGTGGGATCGGTCAGTGGGAGGATTGAGAAACTCAGAAAAGAACTCCGGAAAATTGAACTGAGCAGAGACTTTTCTTCTCAAGCCAGGAAAAAGGAAATTGAAAAGGAGATGAACGGCTTATTAGAAAGAGAGGAAATTTACTGGAAGCAAAGATCGAGAATTGACTGGCTTAAAGAGGGAGACAGGAACACAAAGTTCTTCCACCGGAAATCCACCTGGAGAAGAAAGAAAAATAATATTACGAAGCTCCAGAAAGATGATGGTTCTCTGACAGAAAATATGGAGGAAATGGGCGAAATGGCTACTGAATTTTTTCAGGGACTATACACTGCTGACCAAGGGGTGCAGCCTGAAGAGATCCTGAACCTCATACAACCGAGAATTACAAATGAAATGAACAAGAGCCTCTGTGAAGATTTTTCCGATACGGAAATAGGCAATGCTCTTTTCCAAATTGGGCCACTGAAAGCACCAGGTGCCGATGGCTTCCCAGCTCGTTTTTATCAGAGGCACTGGGGTACACTGAAAGAGGATGTAATTAGAGGAGTGAGAGAATTCTTCAGGACTGGAGAAATGCCAGTGGGTGTTAATGACACTGTTATTGTTCTTATTCCGAAGAAAAGCGACCCGGAAGCACTACGTGACTTCAGACCTATAAGTCTCTGCAATGTCATCTATAAGGTGGTGTCTAAATGCATGGTGAACAGACTACGACCTTTACTTCAAGAAATTGTCTCTCCAACACAGAGCGCCTTTATTCCCGGGAGGCTCATAACAGACAATGCCATCATTGCCTTTGAATGCATACATGCCATCCAGGTTAATAAAGATAAGAGGGGAGAATTTTGTGCCTACAAACTAGACCTAGCGAAGGCCTACGATAGAGTGGATTGGAAGTACTTGGAAGGAGCCCTAATCAAGCTGGGTTTTGCTGCAAATTGGGTGAAATGGACAATGGCCTGTGTTAAATCTGTCACTTACAGAGTGAGACTTAATGGGCACCTGCTACGAAGATTTGAACCAACTAGAGGCTTGCGTCAAGGGGATCCGCTGTCCCCATACCTGTTCCTTCTGGTCGCTGAGGGTTTATCAAAACTAATCCAACAAAGCATTGATACAGGAAGGCTTCAGGACCTAAAAATATGCCGAGGTAGTCCAGGGATATCACATCTACTTTTTGCAGATGATAGTCTCCTTTTTTTCAGGGCTGAAGAGCAACAAGCTGCTGAAATAAAAAACTCCCTTAGACGGTATGAAAAGGCAACAGGGCAACTGCTGAGTCTGGGTAAATGCTCACTGTTAATGGGAAACAAGGTTTCAGAGGAAAATAAGAAAGTGGTAATGGAGACCCTAAATGTCCAGAATGAGAGCTTTGATGAAAAATACCTGGGGCTCCCTGTACCAGAAGGACGTGTGAAAAAAGAGAAGTTTGTTTCGATCAAGGAGACCTATAAAAAGAAAATGTCTGACTGGTCGGAGAAATACCTCTCTGGAGCTGCGAAAGAGACACAAATTAAAGCAATCATGCAAGCGATTCCAACATATCCTATGAGCGTCTTCAAATTCTCAATTGGGATGTGTGAAGAGCTGATGCAACTCATTAGACAGTTTTGGTGGAGTGATGAACATGATCGCAAACATGTACACTGGATGAGCTGGGATAACATGACAAAAAGCAAGTACCAGGGTGGACTGGGTTTTAGGGATTTGAAACTCTTCAACCAAGCACTACTTGCACGACAGGCATGGCGCCTGATTGCCTTCCCTGACAGCCTTTGTGCACAATTCTTGAAGGCTAAATATTACCCCGCAGGTGAACTCACTGATACGGCTTTCATCAAGAACCCTTCGCCATGTTGGCAAGGAATTAACCATGGACTGGAACTTTTGAAAAAGGGGATTGTATGGAAAATTGGTAATGGAGAGAGGGTAAGAATTTGGCGTGATAATTGGATACCGAGAGGTGAATTCAAGATCACCAAAAATGCTACAAAATCAAGATTCAGGAAAGTGAGAGATATTATTGACCACGAAAAAATGGAGTGGAAGGAAGACATAGTCAGGAAAATCTTTATGCCCTATGATGCTGAAGAGGTCTTGAAGATCAGGTTACCGAGGAGGGAGTGTGAGGACTTTGTTTCATGGCACTTCGAAAAATCTGGGAACTTTACTGTCCGCAGTGCATACAAGCTTGCACTCAGAGAGAAACTGAATTGTAATGAAAGCATCAGCTCAAATACCAGTGGAGACCGCATGCTATGGAAAAATATTTGGAATGCCAATGTCCCTCCGAAAGTCAGAGTATTCACGTGGAAACTGGCTACTGAATCTTTGGCTGTTCAAGAAAATCGAAGCAGAAGACTCCCAAACCAAATCCCAACTTGCAATATTTGTGGGATGGGGATTGAAAATGGATATCATATGGTAATGGACTGCACACCTGCAAGAGCCCTACGCTATGAACTTAGGAAAGTCTGGAACCTGCCACCTGATAACGCTTTGAGAGTTACAGGGAAAGATTGGGTCCTCATTTTGCTGCAGAACCTAAATGAAGACATGAGAGCAAAGGTAATGTTCATGTGGTGGAGAACGTGGCACCACAGAAATGACTGCACTTTCGGGAAGGGAGATGCGAGCTACTCACACTCAGCATCTTTTCTGAAGAATTACTATGAATCAATGCAGCTGATCAAATCTGGACATACTGATGTTGATAGGAAAGGAAAGAAACTGGCATATCCCTCATTCGTAGCCCAGGAGAAGCCTTTACTGGTGAAAAAGGATACACCGTGGATCAAACCAGAGGAGGGATGGATTAAAGTTAATGTTGACGCCAGCTTTATTGAGAACCAAAATTCAGGAACGTGGGGAGCGGTCGTAAGAGACCATGAGGGGAAAATTATCTCCTCGGCTTGGGGTAGGATTGGACGCTGCCAGACAGCACAATTAAGCGAGGCGATTGCTTGCTATGAAGGCCTGAAGCTTGCTATCAACAACCCAAACAACCAGATAATTGTCGAAACGGACTGTCAGTCCCTGATCAAGGCTTTTGACCCAGGCGACAACGACCGGACAGACTTGGGGACCATCGCAAAAGATTTCAATCATCTCATTTCTGAAGGGAAAACTGTAAAGCTGGAGTATAGGAGCAGAGATGCCAATCGTCTTGCTCATGAGATTGCAAAGCTAGCAGCTAGAGAGTTGAGTACTGGGGTTATGGAGAACTTGCCTGTGGCAAGATGGTTAGTTGGGTGGTTGTACCCCTAGCCCACCAGAGTTCAAACCCCAGGTTTGACACTGGTGTTTCTCATTTAAGGCGGAATATTCTTCAGTGGGAGGCGACGTTCCCGTCGACAGCGAGGCGCCCGTGGTGACTTCGTCAATCTCAAGACTCGACCCGCCGACTCAGTCTCTCGGAGGTGCTCATAGGGGTAGGGTGTGCGTGCGTGCGTTCATAGGGGTGAGTGTGTGCGCGTGTATATGAGCGCTTGCGTTGTACTGTGTTTCAAAAAAAAAAAAAAGAGTACTGGGGTTATGTTTGGTCATGTTCCAACCTGCGTGTCGGAACTGGCTGAAATTGATTGTAAGAATGTTATTTCCACTTAATTTATAAAACCCAAAATTCAAAAAAAAAAACATGTGAAACATCCTAAAACGGAGGGAGTACTTTTCATTACGTACTTCCTGTGAAACTGATCCATGATATTGCTCAAAGTGTGAACTTTTTTTTCTTCTTTTTTGGCAAGTACTCCAACTAGAAGACAACCCAGACATTATCTCTGAAATTTAGGGCTCGATTTTTGGCAAGTCATGGCCCTAGGAGCTATTCGAAGAGCATATTAGGCCTATGAATGTGTTGGCCCAATAACTAATACAACCACTTGCTTGGGGCATCAAAGCCCAGAAATGCTTCGAACGTCCACTCCTCATCTCCGATTCCCACAGTCCCATTCTCAAAGTCCTCCATTCACACACATCCTACAGTCGCCTTCGCCTCCGCCATTTCTCCAGCGTCCCTCCGCCGCCGCCGCCGGGACCCTGCCCATTAGCCATTAGGTCCCCATCAACGTCAGCGGCATTCTTGCCCGGCCCCTTCAGTTCCCCCGGTGTCGCCTCCTTCCCCATTGCATTTGCCCACAGCTCCTTGACCACCAATTTGGTCTCGCCGGAGAGGCACATCTGCATCTCTGCGCCGCGCTGCACTGCTCAGACTGGTGAAGAAGGTGAGTATTACTGTTTCTTTTGCAGATTTACCTCTTTTCTTCCCCTCAAGGATGATTGGTCTTTCTTGCTGTGTTCTTATTGAGGAATCCTCTTTCGTCTTTCTTGCTCTTCTGCAGTGAAGAGGTTGGGGGTGGAGATGGCTTCAGAAGATCGTGCTCTCTGTCTCCGCGTAGGCGAAGCTGTTGGCCGGATCTGATGCGCCGGCGACGCGGCAGGAGTTGGAGACCTGGGAGTGGCATAGCTCCTTCGACGGATCCCTGTCACAGCTGCCGCTCGTCCTCGTCCGTAGCGTCGCCTTGTGAAGGGGAGGGGAAGGACCGAAGGACCACGGCCATTGGTCCACTTCTCTATTCTTTCCGTCCACTAGAAGAAGACGGCGCTTCAGTTGGATCCCTTTGCCGGGCGGGCCTAAAAATACGGCATTAACCATTGGAGTACGGCATTCTCCAGTCTCCACAGCACACCAGCGGCCGAGAGATGGCAGCAAGCTTCTCCTTTGCCCGTGTGGTTGCTCTGTTCTGCCTGGTCTCCGCCCATGGATGTTGGGGCTGCGGTTTTCTGCCTGATCTATTCTGTTACCCACCTCCACCTGCCCCCACCACCAATGCCCCGCCACCAACGTCCCTGCGACCAATGTCCCTGCAGCCAGTATCCCCACCTCCAATTCCAGCTCCGGCGGCATCAACGACGACGGCGGCGGCTGGATTGATGCCCGGGCCACCTGGTACGGCGCTCCCAACGGCGCCGGCCCCTACGATAACGGTACTGCTATTGCTGTGCCTATCATGTATGTGAGGATTCCAATTGCATTGCTGAATGGATGCTGATTGCGCTTCTTGTTTTCAACACCAAATTACGGATGCAGGTGGTGCTTGCGGGTTCAAGAACGTGAACTGGCCGCCTTTCTCGTCAATGACGTCCTGCGGCAACCAGCCGCTCTTCAAGGACGGCAAGGGATGCGGCTCCTGCTACCAGGTTAGCTAGCGTCGCCGGCGTTGCACTTGCTTGACGTTGACAGTAACGTGCCGACATTGTCATTTAGTACTAGGATTTCTTTCCCAAGACAGCCTATGATGCACGTAATTTGATTCCATGGATCTTGGATTGTTGCGTGCAATGCAGATCAGGTGCGTCGCCCATCGTGCCTGCTCCGGCGTCCCGGAGACGGTGATCATCACCGACATGAACTACTACCCGGTCTCCCGCTACCACTTCGACCTCAGCGGCACCGCCTTCGGCAAGATGGCAAAGTACGGCCACAACGACGAGCTCCGCCACGCCGGCATCATCGACATGCAGTTCAAGAGGTTCACCATCTTACTTAATTTGATAATAATGCTTAACTTTAACCGACCACGACATACATGGCATCCGTCTTTCCTTCTCCACCATTGGCTACTTTCCTTGCCACCGCCGCTTCTGAACAAAAGAATCTGCACTTTCGTCTCGCTAATCGTCAACAGAACCATTTTGCACATCCTAACTTTACGGATAAAACATAATCTAGTGGCAATTTTTTTATTCTCAAAAGCAGATTCTTTTTATCCAAGGCATACTGCTTTTGTTTTTCTTGGTTGCTTGTGACACTGATACTGGGAATGGCGTACATTACAGGGTGCCCTGCCAGTACCCAGGGTTAACGGTGACGTTCCGGGTGCAGCACGGCTCCAACCCGAACTACCTTGCCATCCTGGTGGAGTACGAGGACGGCGCCGGCGACGTGGTGCAGGTGGACATCATGGAGTCACGGCTGCCGGACAGGGTGCCGACGGGGTATTGGACGCCGATGAAGGAGTCCTGGGGCTCCATCTGGCGGCTGGACAGGCTCCGCCCGCTGCAGGGGCCCTTCTCGCTGCGTGTCACCGACGAGTCCGGCAGGTCGCTCGTCGCCGATCAGGTCATCCCCGCCTACTGGCAGCCCAATGCCGCCTACAGATCCCTCGTCCAGTTCGATGAGACGTTGCCGATGTCGCTTGTGACATCCGGTGCGACATCCGGTGCGAGCCGTCGTCTTGTTCTACCTATGTATTGGGGCGCGCTTACATATGTCTGGCATTGTGTACGCTCGATACTCGCCGCGTGATCATCTGGAGGAGGAAGAAGCTGATACGGATTAACACGAGTATATGTAATCCCCAAAGTATGTTGCGCGAACTTGGCAACTTTTGTCTTAAGGCACGATCGATCCCAACCATGTGATCTTGGAGCGGACGCCAGGATTGTGTTCTTCATGCTTGCGCCCACGCCCAATGGCAGTCCATGTCAATTGCCCCGCCTAACTATATTTAGAGGTGCGCCGCGGACCCTGTTTTGACGGGGACAGATTGCCACAAATATCTGAGCCTGGAGTTTGATTTTATGTACTATGTTGCATTGCATGTGAGAACAAATAGTTCCTTCTTGGATGCCTGCATTCGGTCTAGTAGATATATTTGTCACTTGCTTGGTTGCCACCCCTTTCTTAGCATGACAATCTTGGTCGTATTTTTGCCTATTGTGTACAACATAAAACTTGCGGTAACTCATCAACTCGTGTACAATTCTCGAAACTGAAAACTCCAGTTACCACTCAAAAGAATTTAGGAAAGATCAACTGTGTGCGACGAAATTTAAAAATCAAACGTAATGAGATTCAAACGAAAACATGAAATTGGAGAGTTACAGTTGACAAAAGTTGGAATGGATCATAAAAATGGAATCACCTTGTCAATGTAGACCATAGCTATGCTATGTCAACATCTTGAATACAAGCTACATAACGATCTGCTATTTGCCTCTTAAAACCATTAACTCATATGATAGAAAGTGAAGAAATAAGAATTCTATCGTATTGGGATGGCATGTCTAATTAAATCCTATGGAAAGGGCAAGTTTCTGGGATTTTGGTGAAGGAATTTTCCATGAGGATAGAACTCATGTTATATTCGTATGAATTTTACACTACAAGATTTTTATGCGATTTTTTTCTGGGGAATATGATCATATGAATCAAAGGGCTTCGGAAGGAAAATTGCCATATGATTTCAATCCTACATAATCTTTTGAGAATCCTATGAATCAATTGAGCCCTAAAACCTTTGGTTATAGGAAATTTGGTAATCAACCAAGTATGCTATTGTCTTTTTTGACACAAGAACAGTAGGGAAGACCCCTACCGTGTCATTCTTCATTTATAAAATGAGTATTTACAATGGGATGGCTAATTCAGAATAGGAAAATCACAAAGTATCTATCCATTGATGCATGCCTTCTTAGGCTAGGTTTTGCTCTATGCATAACAAGAGCAAAGGTTTTTTTGAATAATCTGAAACATTCATGAATATCCAGGTTCTGGTTATAAAAAATAATCTTGTTTCTGTGGTTCCATAACCTCCAGCAACATGTGATGAGATTCTACTTGAAACAAGTTAGATTAGATCTTTGATTACCATCCATTAGGAGCTCCATGATATTTAGATCGTTGTTCCATTCCAAATTTAGTTTCCAACAGAAGCTTTGGCTAAAATCACGCCTATCGGCTTACGGCCAAAACCACTTTCAGATAGAGAGCCATGGCCTTCTATCAAGTACTGGAGGCATGAAAAGAACAAGTGTTCCATTGTTTCATTTGGGCATTCCTGGCATAGCACACATGCCTTTGATTTAATATGAAAAAAAAATCTGGTCAAAAGATCCCTTGTATTCAATCCGACAAGTAGGGGAAGCTAAAAGAAGAATTTCTGTTTGGGAAGTTGTCTGGATTTCCAAATCCACTGAAATGGTGGAGGGGCTGCTTCAGTTAGGTCCATTTTCTCATAAACATTCTTGCATGAGAATTTTCCTTTCCATTCAAATAGCCATTGGTCCTGAGTGTTTATATCAATACTAGTTAAATTTGGTGCGGCGACACGCCGCACCCGTGTGGTTGAAATGCGAAATTTGTGGGTAGTCGAATTGGCAATAAATATTTAAGTTTGATGACAATGGAAGAAGGTAAAGAAAAAGATAAGAGAATATAAAAAACGTAAACACGTAAAAGAAAAGAAACAATCTGTCATTTCGAGTATCTCTAGATATTTAGCAAGTTGGAATGTTCAAATATGTTTGTATCTTCCCGTAATTATTTATTTTAACTCCATATTTAGGGAGAATGCAGTACGTGAGTATTTATCAAATCTGAATCAATGTAATTACGGGAAATACATTTAGATTATCTTGATATATTTTAGAGTATTTCCATTTTTTATAGCAAATTGAATGCTCATCTGTGTTAGAGTATTTCCATTTTTTTTAGCAAATTGAATGCTCAGCTGTGTTGCATGTATTTTTTGTGGCTGTTTTGATATATTTTAACGTAGCTCCAAATATTTAGAAAATTGAAATGTGAGCATGCTTTTTTTTCATGATTTTTTTAAAAAAATTCCTTTAGCAATTTAGAATGTTCAAATTTGTTCATAATTTGTTTTTCTGAGTATTTCGTTGTATTTTTTTTATTTGTGTATTTTCAAATATTTAGCAAATTGGAATGTTTAAATGAGTTTGTATTTAAAGCTATTGATTTTATGAAATCTGTCTCAACATAATTAGGGGAAATACATTTAGGTTATCTCGATATATTTTAGAGTATCTCTTTTTTTTTTTAGCAAATTGAAATGGTCAGTTGTGTTTCTTTTATTTTTGTTGTGAGCAGTTTGATATATTTTAGCGTAGCTCCAAATATTTGGCAAATTGAAATGTGAGCATGCTGGTATTTTTAAGAGTTTTTCATTTTTTTTCCCTTCAGCAATTTGAAAATGTCAAATTTGTTGCTTTTTTCCCGAGCATTTTGATGTATTTTACCGTATTTCAAAATATTTAGCATGAATCATTGGAATTAGGGGAAATACATTTAGGTTATCTTGATATATTTTAGAGTATCATTTTTTTTAGCAAATTGAAATGGTCAGTTGTGTTGCTTTTTTTTTTAGCATTTTGATATATTTTACCTCAAACTCCTTTGTTAGGTTGACTCAATTAAAAAAAACATAGAATGGAAAAGAGGCGTAATGAGTATAATTTCGCACCCGTTAGGATTTAAATGTTGAAATTCACCGGAATTTGTCGTGTGGAGTATCTCCAAATATTTAGCGAATTGAAATGTTAAAATTCTTTTTTTAGTAATATTTAATTTATGTCTATAATGAGTGGGAATGCACATTTATTGATTTGAATTCCATAATTAGAATCAGTTTATTTAGATTGTATCTAAATAATTACCAAATTGAAATGTTCAATTTGAGTTCGTAATTAGAGGTAATGCATTATTTGATTATTTAATAAATTTATCTTCATATAATGAGAGGAAGTGCGTTCGGATTTTTCTTGAAATATTTACCAAATTAAAATATTAAAACATGTTTGTTTTTTGACATAAATAGCTAGCATTTATTTTTTTTGATCGTTTGGATATGTTATTAATATTTTTCCGATGGATAGATTCAAAAATATTGATTTTTTGAACATTTTTTATTTTATGTAAATTGTTTAAGTAAAATGGTTCTACCTGTTAGGAATCTAACATTTTTTAAAAATATCCAAATAATTACCAATTTGAAATGTTCAAATTGAGCTCGTAATTAGAGGAAATGCATTATTTGAGCATTTAATAAATCTACCTTTATATATTTAGAGGAAGTGCATTCGGATTTTCTTGAAATTTTGACCAAATTGGAATATCAAAACATATTTACCAAATTAGAATATTAAAACATGTTTGTTTTTTGACATAAATAGCTAGCATTTATTTTTATGATCGTTTGGATATGTTATCCATATTTTTCTGATGGATAGATTCAAAAATATTGATTTTTTGTACACCTTTTTTTTCTTGATGCAATTTTTATGTGAAGAGTTTGAAAATTTGTTAAATTTGATTTTTTTTTATATATTATTTGTATTTTCTTGAATAATAGATTAAAAGTTATGAATTTTACAATTTTCAGCATTTTATTGTAATTGTGAAAATTTATGACATGTAGGACCCACACGTCAGTTTTTTTTTAAAATCTGTGGAAATGGAAAAACTCTGACAGCGCGGGCCCGCGATGACGTCACCATATGGAGTCACTCGCCGGCGGCGGCCGCGCTGCCGAGAGCTCGCGCTCGAGCACACGAGCGTGCGCAGGCCTGGGATCGCGCGGACTCACCAGAGGAGGTGGAGGGGAGCCAGAGAGGCGGCGCGGCGGACCATTTGGTCGCTGGACTGGCCGGCGGCAAGCTAAGCGGTGGCGGCGAACGGCGAGTGCGACGTTGACGATTCCGCCGCGCGCGCGGTGTCCCGGCAGCCGTTCCTCGGCGAGGAGGGAGGGGAAGCGACGGCGAAGCTCGCTGTGGGCTTCGATCTGAGCGGGAAGGAGCGGTGCGGCGGTGCAGCGCGTCGGCGGCGGCGGCGAGTTCGGCGTCGCACGGGAGAGAGGAAGAAGAAGGGGGATGTGGGGGCGTTTTGCAGGGAAGTCCCTGCAGTTTCTGTAATTTGCGGATAGGTCCATCTACGCGGCGACGTTGGGACTGATCCGCATTTTCCAGTAAACGCCGGTTCTTTTTCGTAAAAACATCGGGCTGACCGTCCGATCGAAGATCGACGGCGCGGAGATGTACACGCACTATAGAAGTGCGAATACTGTTCATAGAACAGTATCCGGTGACGTGGGCAGCTGTGGGGAGGGCTTAAGGGGTGATGTTTGATATATTGATAGATTCGTCAAATGTTTTTACGAGTTTGGATCCAAAATTAAGGGGTTAGAGTTGACCAAACTCGAAACCGATGACGGGAATGAAACCTACTTGTCGGCGCGCATATATTTCATGTACATATTATCGCGAAAAGGGCAAAAAAAAAAATTATAGTGCGTGTACTGTAGCTGCTATAGTAGGCGGCGCACTGTAGAAGTGCGATACTGTAGCAGCTACAGTAGCCGGCGACGTGGATGACTCCATCGCCGGCTGAGGAGGTCAGCCATTATATATAGATAGATAGATTTTCATACCGGTTTTCAAGGATGAGAGAGAGTTCTTCACATTCGTGAGCAGAAATGATGGATAAAGGGAGGTGGAAATGATCATCTTCGGATAGAGTAGTGATTTTTTTTTCAAACTAAGGTCCTGGTCCCTGGAGAAAGAAAATAAATGAGGAAACTCCTCCATTGCTGTTGATTCCATCCATTTATCTTTCCAAATTCTCACTTCACTATATTTCAGTGTGCCAACTTTGATTGTTGTCAGATTCATAAATTTGTCCCACAAAGATAGACAGTTTTTCCACCACAAGGACCCACAAGGATTTCTGGATAATAGTTTCTATTTATTTGTTTGTAAGTGGAGTATTCCTTGCTTTTAATGTGATTTTTATTCCTGCTATTCTACGGTGAACATTGTCATGTTGACTACCCCGGTGACAAGCTAGCATGGATTCGTCCGGTTGCCTCAGCAACGAGATTTTGCATCCACATGTCCTACTCAGGCTGTGCGACTACGAGAACGAGTGTTCGTGCGCAACGGAAATCAGCCTCGCGTCGTCCAAGCACGTGAGTCGTTGGATCTCGACTACCTCGTGGTCCATGGCCAAGATGTCTGATGAGGTCGACGACGAGTGAGGCTTTCGTTATGCTCGTCGGAGCGGATTGACTCCGCTGCGCCCGGGCAGCCACACACCAGATCGAGCCGGACGCCTAGCTTTATGCACCTAGGCGCCCTCTGCGCGGAGAATAGAGCCACGCCTACAATCCCAGTAGGCAGTACCCCGACGGCGTACGTGCGTCGCCGCCACGAGCATCACCAAGAACAACTAGGTGCGCATTTACTTGATCTCTAGGATTCCAGCCAGATGGGAGTTCGCCAGTCGATATGGCAGGGCAAGTTGAGAGTCCGGCATATGTTGCCGGCGCTCCCAGTAGGTGATGGAAAAATTACCGGACTCCCAATTGGGAGCGCCAGTGGAGAAGCTCTTACATTCAGTTTCAACTAGCGGGGTGGCCCGCGCAATTGCGCAGCTAGACAAACTTTTTATATGTTAGTTAAACATTATGAGATTATAAGATTTTTGAATGTTTATTTGGTCTTAAATAATTTTTTGTAGCGTTTGGTTTTATCAGCTTCCTTTTTAACTCAACCATGAACATATGTCACTTAAACAGGTTATGGGGCAGGCGAAATCATAATTTGTGTTCCCAATCCGTTCAATGTTATTCTTTGATTTGGTGAAAAGGAAAATAATACAGAGTATACTAATTATACTATTTTAATTAACATTTGCATATCTCTAATATGTTGTTGTGCCACAAAGTATGTACATTTCTCAGTGCACTTTTTGTTGACCAACGATGATACTTTGGACGCATTGCTTTATTACCAGCGTTTCTTTTTGTGGTAGGTAAGGGAAACTCTCTGCTTCTCTCGTCTTGCTTAGCTCTCAGTTCCTGACTGCTCTAGACAAATCCCTACCTCGTCGACGATTGATTGGCAGCGGACACGGCGATACCGGGAGCTTACCCACTGCCTGGAGGTCGACCTGCGGCACAGGACTTGAGCGGAGCGCCACGCCGTCCGCCCTGAAGGCTCGATCTGAACGTCCCGCGGTGCCGCCCGGCTGTTCCCGCTCCGACGCTCGCCGCTCGCGTCGCCCTCGTTCAGTGGCGACAGCTGCAGCATACATTCAGCAGGCAAGTTGTCACATGCCTCGCTGCTCCAGTCTCACCTTGCAGTGCTGCACCGTTGCTTCCGCATTTATATTTGTAATATTCTATTTTCCCCAATTTGATTGTAGCATTGGATCTAATTTCAACAGGATTCGTATTGTCACTGGGAAACATAACAGTAGCAACAGAGCTATTTCATCTGACTTCACTTCTCGTGTTGAGTTTGCCGCAGGAGGAGGCACGGGTAAATCCATCATGCTTCTCCATCCCAGATCTTAATTTTAGCATATATGTATGTAGGTATTTAAAATGGACCATGTCGAGGAAATGCATGTGAAGCATAGTAAGGCCAGTTCATGATTGAGAGATTTTAAAGATATATTATCCCATTTCTTTAGAGAGACGATTTAAGAGAGTTGTGGATTTTGGAACTATTCATGAGAGATTCACGGATATGGCGTTGATCGGTTTCGAGGCTGTATCTTGCCGTCCCTTATTTTGAAAGGTAGATTGCAGTGGCCTGTAATGTCCCTGTGGACTGCACCATGCACGACCCGGCGCGAACCTTAACACATTTCTATTTTCCCCCAAATTTTGATTATAAGATGATCCATTACTCATTGTTATTAGCCTTTGATCAATAGTGATACCCGTTCTCTTCTCTATGACGTTTGTATCGCGGAGCGGTACGTGGTATCGATTTTAGGTTTGATATTATTTCAGCCTGAATGGCATTGTCATTGCTTAACATACAATAGCAATATAGCGAAATCTCTAATAGTGTGTGTGTGTGTGTGTCGTTTAACTTGTAGCCGGATCAGCCATGTTAAATCCACCATCCTGTATCCATCCTAATGAGAATTAAGCTCTCTTGGAAACCTCTTTGATTGTAGATTTGCTTCTTTTTGTATTATTCGTCGTCTAGATTTTTTTTAAATCAATATATTAACCTAGCAAGCCGCCTCATTAAAAACCCTCCAGTCCCCTTAGGTACCCTGGTAAGGAAAAGAGCGCGTCTGAAACTTGCTGCAACCAATAGTTACATCGTCTATGAGAGTTTGCAATAAAACCTAGGTTGGTCATCAGCCCAATCACAATATCTCCTTATAAACAATATTTTTTGCGCTATCTTCACTTGGACACTCATTGTCATCAATTAGCATCTTCAATCCTTCTCTGTTTGTGACTCTTGACAATGCCACATACAATTGCCCATGGCAGAATACTTGCTTATTCAGATATATTCCTACCTTGTTCAAGGACTGACCTTGGCTCTTATTTATGGTCATCGCGAAGCAGACCGATAATGGGTATTGTCTCCGTTTCACCACGAAAGGATATTTTGAGTCGCTGGGTGACATGATGATCAGAGGTATGTATACCTTTTCGCCAACGTGTGTTCCTGTAATTATCTGTGCCTCAATATATTTGTTTCCAAGCTGTGTTATGGTCATTCTCGTGCCGTTGCATAAACCTGCAGCTTGGTTGATGTTGCGTAGGAGCATCACCGGCAAACCTACCTTCAGTTTTAGCTGATGGTCTGGGATTCTCCTTTTCCATTCCCCTAATCAAAGCATGAGCCATCGGCTTCGATTAGCAGCTGGCGTCTGAGCTTCCACCTTAAAATCGAGTCTCCTACCGTGCATATGCATACGCTGCAGGTTAATTGATTCTTGGCTAGGGTTATTACAGAATCCCCGGCTGACGACGCTGGCGATGTGGCCGGCGGCACTTTGAGATAATTTGGGCCGAGCAAAGCTGTACACCAATCGTCAGGGAGAGTACAGTGTAGCCGCATGTACCAGCGCAGGTTTGCTCCTCATCCCTGATACCTAAATCTAAGAGGTAATTTTATCTATATTTGAGTCTTTACGGCTTGAATTAATCTCTAGAAAGTAACGTGAAATACGCACTAAGCGACTTGTTCCATTTGTTATTCTGTGAGTTGATATGCCCGTATGCCATATTTGATTCACGCCCAATTTTGTCCCCAATGCTCTTTTCAGTTAGCTGGTTGCATGCGTGCTCTTTATAAATCTATTAAGCAGAGAGAGACCCACAGGCTCGACGAAACCAAAACTTGGTTTGGACAAAGTAAATTTGAATGCTAGGTACACTGCGATTATTAGGAACAATCCTAGGTGAGGCCGTTGTATCTGTCTCTGGTGCTTACACTCCTGTCCAAGTGCGGAATTAGGAGGAGCGCCTGTAAATTTGAAGGGAGTAAAAGCTGGCATTTGTGTTTATCTGAAAACTCGCTGATCGTTGAATCTGCTTCCAGCTCAGTAGGTAGAAGAGATTGGTGTTTCCGTGTAACTTGATCTGTTCATCTCATTCTCCTTGGAAAAATCCTTTTTCAAAACGTTTGTGTTCGGTATTAAAAAAATCATTGCTATGCAATTCTCTTCAAATTATTCTGGTCGAGTACACTAATCTAAGCAACCAATGCCATCTGGCCATCTTGCATATTAAAGTTCCCAATCTGTATCTGAGGCTGGATTTAGCACGAACGGACCAACATATCATGGTGACGCAATCAGCTTGCATTTTAAACTACTCATTCTGTAATTGTAATTTATTTTTTGCTTGATTCAACAACACATTGACAAACATCACCGAGCATTTCCATGCACAATGTATAGAATCAAATATGCTCACTTTTCCATGAAACGATCTGGATATATCCAAAAAAAGGAAGCAAATCAGGTCGGAAGAACATCATATGTATGTATTGGCCTCTATTTTTGCATTTGCACCTACCTCCACCAAGGCGAAATATTTTATTCTTTCATAGTATTTCAGTCTGGTTACCAACATAGGTTTACAACTCTAGCGGAGCACTTTCCTTCATAGGTCGTAGGCGATAATAGTACATTTCAATTTCTTTGAATGTTGTAGGTATAGACTATAGACGCACGTTGATTGAGCACACATATGATTTAGTCAGCTAAATACATATGCCAGACTGCATACACATATATAGATCATAAATGAAGGAAAACTCATCCAATTGTATTTGGATGTTTCATAACTTCATTTTCACATAATAAATCTTAGTATTTTATATGTAATATCTATAACAAATTTATAAATTATGGAACATATTTTCGTCTGTAATAACATACTACTATGGCTTTTACTTTCGGTGGATAAACTACTAATTTGAAAAACTTCTAGACTATCTCTTCTTTCTTGTGCCTATGCATCTTTCACATCAGCTTTTCTAACTTGATTCCGTTAGCCTTTTTAGCCACGCTTCGTGTCATCCTCTTGGCTGCAGTAACAGAAACTTTAGTTTTTTCATAGCCAACATCTGAGCCTTCATCTTCAAGTTTGCGTGTCATCCTCTTGGCTGCAGTAACAGAAGCTTTATTTTTTTCATAGCCAACATCTAAGCCTTCATCTTCAAGCTTGGTATCCTTGGTTTTTCCCCGAACACTTCTCTTTTTTATTGGGACTTCTTTCTCTACTGTTTTAGATTTATTTTTTCATTTCCTTCATCCCCTGATTCATCAGATAGGACAACAGTTCTCTGTCTCTTCTTTTTTTCATTGACACTTCTTGATGACCTTTTATCTTCGTCCTCTTTTCTTGTATCTTCTTGTATCTTCTGGCTCTTCTTTCACACGGACCAGTTTAAATGTGCTTTTGCTAGGTTGGCGTTTGTTGTTTTGTACCTGCAATATTGAATTATATCAATAAAGTAAGAGACATGTATATATAGAAAAGGTTATATGGTCAAGTATGCAATCATCTTTGTAACTGGCTCGCTCAGTTTGTTTGTTTCCTGTTTTAACATGTCATCCACATCACTATCCATCAAATCCTGTTCAGCACAATGAATATTCTAAAAAACAATTTAGAAAAAATGTACAGTACTTAATTTTAAACCGATAAAATGAACCATTACCTCTTCAGCTTTATCATCCAGGTACCGCATCTCAAGCTTATCATCGGGCATAAATTTTTTTTAACCGCATAATTTTGCATACCCAGAGTGAGATTTTTATTGTTTAGCTTGAATCGAAAGATAAGTCTTTGTCCACATAATTGTTGTATGATCTTTGGAGCTTCTTGAGACTTTCCATCTAAGGAGTCTAGCAAGTCTGTAACTGATGTATTGAGGATTCTTTTGGCCTCTTCATCAAATAAAGTGCAACTTGTAGTAGCTGTATGATCACTAATTTGGAACCGAATGCGATACCTAATAGCCCATTTTATTAGTAAACAGTAATATTCAAATCAATATATATTTTTACCGTGGTGTTAAACCTCCGGATATATGTTGCAGCTCTTGCAATAATAATTGTCAAATTCTTTGACAGCAATTTTGTTGCATTCATCACATGACATGTACCACCATTGAATATTTTCTTCTAAACGATCAATTGTGGCTATTGTTGTGAACACAAAGTCCTGAAAATCCGCACAAAAAAGTAAGCTCTTCAAACAGTATGCTATACCACACAGAAGTATGTCAAACACATTTGTAGGTCCTGAAAGGTTTTGTGGTGTCATATCTGAAAAGAATTCTGATGCATTACCTCATCTGTTGGGTTGTCATGCCTGATTCCTGTAAGTTCTTTCAATGTTTTTCTTCTATAAAACATTTGTTCTTCCAATGTGCCTTGAGTACTTTTGTCTATCTCCATAATTTTTGGTAAAGTTTCTTCTGTCGAATGACTAAAAAAAGAGAGTACTGTTTCAATTAGTAAATCAGAACATGTAATGATTTATTTTTGATAAGTAACTAATAGTTGTGTTTCTTACCTGTCATGAAGTTCCCAAGCCTCGGGTATATCTAGATTTGTGTATAATCTTGTGGCGCTAGTTGACTTTAGGGACAAACCTATTTAATCAACAATAATTTTGTTAGATATTGGGTCAAGAAATAACAGGATTTAGTGTTATATTATTTGTCTTACCATAAAACTTTTGAACCATTGTGGAGGTAACAATAATGACAGTTGGTTTCCCTATTACATCCTCACTTAAATGATGAGCTAATCTGCCCCATAATGTTATTCTTATTTTATCACCCCTGCAGTATTTATTGCAAAGAATTAAATGCAAATAATATGGTTAAAGCCAGAAAATGATCATCAATGGAGGAGAAAACGTTGCAGAATGGATATGCACTTACTCTTGTAAGTAATCCAATGACATCTGCAAATTGAAATTAAAGATTTTTGTTAGAATCCAAATCTGACATGAACATTTGAACACTTAAAATCCAAATGTACACCTATTAAACATACCCGAGCATTGCTGGTCTTTTTCTTTTCGTTCTTGTAGGGTTGATATGGAAGCAAACTCAAAGTAGTAATCTGAAAATTTATCCGATGTTCCCTTCACCTCCTTCACTTTTGTATTGTGTACAAAATTAATCTTAATCTCATTGCTGACTGTACGATATTTTGTAGATTCTACAACTTTAAAGTTGCTAAGAATATATACAGAATTCTCATTGATCTATATGTGTCTACCATATTCTTCCATATGATAGCATGTATCGTATCACCCTTGAAAACAAAAGAAATAAAATCATAGTAGTAGGTTAGACAATAAAAAAACATCCATTGTTAAATATGCAAAGAAAATACCTTTTCGTCCATCAATATCATGTCGATGCTTATAAGCTCATCAGTAGATGGGTTGATTGAATCCCACAATCTTATTACTTTGACTTTGATGTTGCATGTTTGTCCACTTGTGGTTACCTCTCTTACATTCTTGTACCCCATAGAATTATTGCCTAAAAACAGATTTAAAAATAATTCTAATATTTAGAAGTATATATGAGATTAGATACTTCGATTGAAAAAATTAATCTAAGAAAATAACAATATTGCACTGTGGAAACAGGTTGTTGTGCATGTTTAAGGTGGAAGACTGAAGCTACATGAAGATTGCAGCTACTATTACCTGAAGGTTGCAGCTACTACTCAACTTTGGTGTCGTGCCTCAGATCCGCCGGCCTACTGTTGGTGTGGTGCGTCTGATCCGCCGGCCTCCTCATGCCTTGTTTTCTGCTGCTGTTGCCGATGCGACTTGTATTGCGTGTGTTTCGATTCGCCGGTGTCTAGGCGTGTGTTTCCATTTGCCGTTCTCCAGGCGTCTAGTCTTTGTGCCCGTGTCACGTATATGTTCTTATATTGACCAAGCGATTACTGAGTCCTCATTGGGCCGTGGATCAGTGTCCGGTTTGGTTTCCAGATTCATGTACGTTTTGAATCGAGACATGAGCTATTAATCGTGTACTTCTAGAACTTGGTTTCTTTTACTTCTAGAACTTGGTCTCTTTCTTTTCAGATTCATGTACGTGGTGCTTTTAGTCGGGCCATCAGCCATCCTACGTGTACTTCCAAAACTTGGCCCTTACCTTTTTAAATTCATGTGCTGATACCGGACGTCTATCCGCGCGCTTGTGTCTAGCTATTAAGGGCTGACCTAATCTGTTTCGCAAAAAAAAAAAAAAAAAGGGCTGACCTAATCTCCACCGTTAGTTTTAGGGAGACAAATCTAAAGCGTTGGTTATCCTGTGTTTTAATTATATAATAGATTAAGTCTACCGCCAAGCTTCTTAACCAAGTGCCCGTACAAGTCTTGAGATGTCTGTTGTTTTCCTGATTCAGTAATGTAGACTTAGTCTAGATCGCAGAGATTATCTCTCGTGGATGTCACGAGGCTTTGCGATTACGAGGTTTTAAGGGAGATGGGCACGAGTGATAGTGGGATCTCTCTACCTGTAAGCTCGGTCTTTGGTCCCGGTTTTTTGCTGTTTCTGTTTTAACTGAAAGCTCTCGCTAGGAGGCTACTATAACTGAGAATAGAGACGGAAAATCTGCAGTCTGAGCGCAACACAAAGGCCCCTGTGTCCCCTGTGTTTTTTCACTCGTGTGAGTTCATCAAGCTCTGTTGTTGTTCAGGTTTAGCAGATTGGCAACTAGAAAGCGGTATCACAAACCCTGATCAAGTTTTCTTTTTCTTTTTTGAGGAACAACAGTACTATTGTACTGCATATTTTTATTGATTTTGGGTGCATGATTACAAAAAGTAGGAGTACAAGAGATTTGTACTAAGAGCGAAGAAGGAAAAAGGCTAAAAGGTCGTAGCTCAAATAAAATTGTCCATCCAAGTAGCAAAATTGTCATATGCCTTTCTTGTAGCTTCAGCAGATGAATCTCCTCCCTGAAAACCGCTCTACAGTGGTATAAACTGGGAGGTTTTTGCTGAAAAATGATAGCATTCCCAATTTTCCAAATTGACCAGAGCCCCATCAGAATAATCTCCATGAAGAAAGGCTTGCCAAGTTTATCCTTAAGATCAACCCTGATCAAGTTCTCGTGGCCATGGCCGGAGATGATGGTCCAAGATCCAAGTCACACTCGCAGTCCTGGACTCCAGCAGACCAGCACGGACGCGAGAGTTGAGTCGTGGGCGGAGCAAGACGCACAGTGGTGGCAAGATCCTCGACACTGCGGTACCAACCATATGAGCGGGAATTGGAGCGCCTTCACCTTAGTGTCCAAGGTAGGATGAAGTTTGGAGATGGATCTATGGTTAACATTTTTTTTGGTGGAGCGAGCTTGGCGCCACCTCCTTACTTGATCGATGGCTGCTCGATGGGACACTCTCATCAAAATTTCCGACCATCTTCTCCCACTGCCTCCGCCCAAATATCTCTGTCGGCGCTGCATGTGCAACCGACCTTGCTCTTCGGCCTAGGCTCTCCGCGACTTCTGCGCGTGAGCTCGCCGAGGTTCAGCGCATCATGGCCTTCACTCCTCTGGATGGGAGAGGACCGCCATACCCTTGCGTGGGGCGCGAGCTCCTCCTTCAGCTCGCGCGCCGCCTATGCCGTCACATCCTCTGGATGAGTCCTTGACGCACTGATCATCACTTGCTGGTGTACTCTCCTCCCCTCCAAGATAAAAATATTCTGTCTCCTCGTGGATGCCGATCGACTCAGCACAATCATTAACCTCCACTACAAAAATTGCGCCGCACATCCCCTCTATGTGTTACTTGCAGTGCTCCGGAGACCTGGGGATGGCTCGGTTGTCCCGTGTTGGATTGTGTATCAATCTGGGACATGGCGGCACCGATTGTTTACTTTGTTGGATCACTAGGCTAGATCGATACCAGTAGAACCGAGACATGGGGAGGAGGATGAGCACCTTCTCCTTGTCTTGACGATCCCGCTGTGCCGGCCACGGTGGACGGCGGTGGTGATGGCAGTGCCGTCGGTGGTGCTTCCCGTGAGCACTGCGGGCTCCATCGGTAGGGTTAGTTGGTGGGGTCGTGCAGATCGTGGTGAACCTCTTACTGCGTTTTGCCGGCCCCCACCCTTTATATAGCCGCAGGTCACAGGGGCCCACCAACCATAAGAGGGTTGGGCGTCCCCGATCAGGACGCGGTCAAGGGGACCGATCGACCCGTTGGGGTTCGACCGGATGAGATCAACCTAACATTCTCTCCCTTGATCTCAACTTTTACTTTTAACTTTATACTTTGTACTTTACTCGTTTCATCACGGATCAGTACATAGAGCATGTTTCATCGTCACAGCTCAATTGCCGATAGAATCAGACAGCTACAATATACGTCTCTGTTTTGAAACAAATCTTTACTTTTGGGCCTCTTTATTGTCCGGAAATATATAGACTATACCATAAACCCATGTCGACTATGTGTTCTCCAAAACACACTGGGCGGTAAGCCTTTAATTAGCAGATCTGCGAACACTTGTGTGTTTCTTTTATCTGTTCCTCTTATGCTCCAAGCATTTCAACATAATTCCGGACTTTCTCCTTTACAACGTATAACTCTGTGTCAATGTGTTTGGCACCACACTTGACTCGTTGTCTTAGGAGTGAATTACTTAATGGTTATTGCTGTTGTCAACCATTATCAATTCCGGGTACAGGTTTCCTTAACCATTTTGCCTGTCCCTCGGCCTTATATCATGCTATAACATGTCTTTACATCACACTGATGTCAACTTTTCATTCTCTGGAGCTTTTCCACACAAAAACTCCAAATGTGAAATTTAGCGACAATTGTGGATTTCGCTATATTTCACAAATTCTTTCTTTGTGCTCACAACCTTTTGAGAGCACATTTATAGATCTATCTTTGTACTCACAACCTTTTGAGAGCACTCTGTTTCTTTTAGCATGAGGCCGATATCTTTGATTCCATTCCAGTGATCTATATCTGGATTGGACATTGCCAAAACAACCCGGATACGTGAATTGTCAGGGTAATATTGAGTTTCCAACAGCTGAAGCATATGGTACTAATTTGATCTGTTCTAAGTTATCTCTTGGAACACTAAAGTTCTCAATTCCATTACCCTTGACAATAAGAACAGGCGTAGATTTTCTCGACATGCATGCTTTAGAGACTTCTTCTCAGCATGTCCATGCGATATTTCTAATACCCCTTTTCTTCTTTTCTTAGTAAATCTCGATACTTTTAACGACAGACACTCTACCGAGAATACTCTTTTGAGGACAAGAACTTCTTTTCTCTGCCGGTAGTAGATTGACATCACCACTAGCAAGTAGGATATCATCCACATACACAGGATTAGGGAATGAATTTCCCATTCTATAAGTTTATAGAAAAGCGATTGTCCTCTCATTCTCTTTAACCCAAAATAACTTCTGATTCTAGAGACTTGCTCTAGTCCGTAAGATCCCTTGTGTTCTTTACTTTCATCTGATGTAACTCAGATCATTATGTGCCATTATCACTCATTATAATCTGTTTATTCTCTTAGCGCAAAACTTTCGATTTAAAATCGCTTTTTACATATTTCCTTTGGAGTCACATTGGCGTTGTAGACCCTTTATAGCCTACTGTTTTGGCTCCATTGGAAATTACTTATGAGTCCCAAACATCGTCGGGATTCACATAGTCTCTAATCATTAAGACAAGTAGACACTTGTCAAAATCGATTGAGCGCTGCTTATAATTTCTGTAAATGAGGTGGGATCAACCTTCATTTAAATTTCTCTGATATAGACTTTATAGTCATCTGTTTTTCTCATATGGGGATGTTGTTGCTCTGTCATTGCCTAGAGGCAATTAATTCTGTAGTCTTCTATCGCCAAAAGGCAATAGCTCTTACAAGGACCTAAATCACAAGATCCATGTTTACTTGTTCATCTCTATTATAAAGCAACAAGCTCCCCCAGATAAAATCTATTCGAGCCTTAGGTATGTTCATACCATGCTCCCCCAGATTACTCCATTTTCTCCAAAATGGTGTATCCTTAATCCTTTTTATTTGGGTTTATTCTGTTAACCTGTCAATCTGTCTTCTTTATGGCACTTTGAGTACCGTCCTTAGTCTCCTTTCGGAGCTGTAAAATATCCAAGAATACATCTATTTCTTTACTTTAGGGGTATCATTATTATGACCGTCGTACTCCCCAGACGATCACAATTCATCATAGATCACTTAGATGCATAATATGCATCACATTATCTGAAGTATAGGGGAGTTTATTCTGTAACATTCTCTATCTCCCCCTCGAAATGTGGCAAGAACCTTTTTGCCACAATTTCGAAACTTTGATTATCTGCTTTATTCAATATGAAGTTATCTTTTAACGTATGGGAGTACTTTTTCCTCATTCCTTTTCAAAACTCACAAGAGTTCTTTCTCAATGGTACTGCAAGTCACACTTGCATAACATTCTTATCTTTAGGTTCATTTGTAACTTTATTCTCTTTTGACTCATTAAGTGCTTTATAACTATGATACACAAGGTGTGCGGTCGATATAAAAACACATGAGTCATCACATCTTTTCCTGTCATACAGGATAAGTCCTTTGTCAAAATTTCTCCCGCCATGCGGGTATTTTCCCAGACTTTTCCACCACGTGGGTATTATTATCGTTTTTCCCGTCATGCGGGTAATTAAGAGACATAGATGCCACAATTGGCTCTTTAGACTGCATATTCAATCATCAAATTCAGAAATAAATCTGAATACTCTTTTATACACATGCTTAATCCAACGTTAGTCAAATTAAGCATTCATGTTGCTCGTTTAAAAAATTTCTTCACATAGAGTACATGAAAGAAATTCGTTAAACAAAACTCTGAATGATTTATTTGTTTTCTGCATGGAGAGTACATGAAAGACATTTGTCAAACAAGACTCTCATGAGATTAACATCCAAGAATTCTTTTTCTTTTGCAGTCATTCTTTAGAGAGAACATACTCTCTCACTTTATGACCTTTCTTGGTCATCTTTCGGGTCACAAGTACCCATTCTTTTGCTTTCACGAATGAAAACATGAGAATCTTTGTCTGAGAAAATATTCAATAATAATAAACAATAATGAGCATAAAAATAACCCTACGTTGGTCTGGTTAAAGATATGCACATTAAATCTTTAAAACTTTCTTCTATATTCTAAATCACCGTTGGGCAGAATTAGAATGAAACATCATCTTTCTACACTAATTCTACATCACCGTTGGGCAGAAATAGAATCAATGCATAAAACTCATAAACAATATGATGATAATATTTCTATTGCAATAAAGAACTCTGTTTGGAAAATAACATTATCATCAACTCTATTTCAGCGGAAACATGAAATATACATATTTCTATAGTTCAAGAGCATTTCTTGATCTTTTATCTTTTCTCTGAAAATTGATCACTTTCATGCAAAATTATCAGAGATCTAGCCCTTTGACTATAGAACTCATATAATTATAGTACTGCTATCATCAACGTTGGTCAGAAAATAACAATACCATAATTAATCTGTTAAACAAGTATTTCTCTTTTTCCTCCTCTCTAATTAAATTTTCCCGTTGGTTCCAATTTAATTAGAGGAGAGTCCTTTTACTTTACAGCAGAAACTGTAAAATATATCTGTATTTCACAAACATTGCACTGTTCAACGATTAACAAATCATGATTATGTTATTAACAACGTTGGTCGTAAAATAACAGGACCATAATTATTACTAAAAAACACTTTAACATGCTCTTTAATTCTTACTTTTAATTCTTTTGACCTTTTAAATTTAAAAGAGCACATTTCTCTATTTGCAGCGGAAAACATGAAATAAAAAAAATTCTATGAACTTTATACTTTTCAGGAATATTTCTATCACTTTTCAGTTCTCTAAACAAAATTTTCGTTGGATAAATTTAAATAGAAAAACTGGATGAAGTTTGCCCAAAAAAATGGACAAAAAACAAATACTATATGCTTCTGAATTTTTTTGTTTTTTCGGAAACTGTTCTGTGTGTGTGGGCCAGGCCCACGACCTGTTTCGCTATCTGCCGCCCAAGGCGACGCAGACGCGGCCCACGGCAGCCCACAGCCCATCTTCTGGCTAGGGTTTGGATCAGGCGATCCTGGCCGTCCGTCGAATCCGACGGTCAGCCGCACTTTTAGATGGATCAAAACCAGCCATGAACCGAAACCTTAGCCCCATTTCCTTTTTCTTTCTCTTCTATCCCGAGCTCTGCCGCCGCCGGCGACGGCGAAACAACGCGCCACCGAGCACCTTCCTGCTTTCTCTGTCTGGCGCCGTTCATGCCGCGGCGAGCCCCTCCGCCACCACCTGCTTGCGCGAGAGGGTGAGAGACGCAGCAGCTTCGCTCCCTCGGCCCCTCTGCTCCCGTGCGGTCGGCGAGCCATCCCGGCCTCTTCTTTCTCCGCCACCGCCGCGTGTGTGGTGGCGGCGCCCACCCGGCGACGGCCGCAACGACGCGTACAGTGGCGGCGCCCGTCGGCGACGGTCGCGAGCCCAGCTAGCGTGTGCAGATAGCACACCCCACCGTCTCTCTGTGGCGCCGTTGTCATCCCCTCGCCGGTCGCGCGTTCGCCTTGTGGTGAGCGCGCCGCCGTCGAGCGGTTTGGCTGCGGTGCCCTCTGTCCTTTTCCGGCGACCACGAGGGCCTTCCGGTGAGAATTTCTTTCCCCTTTGCCCTCCTTTTCCCTTTTCTTTGATACGATCTAGGGTTTTGAGGGAGGGATCTGTTTCTGTGAATTGTTTCTTTGATTTTCCTTTGCTCTGATACCAATGTTTACTTTGTTGGATCACTAGGCTAGATCGATACCAGTAGAACCGAGACATGGGGAGGAGGATGAGCACCTTCTCCTTGTCTTGACGATCCCGATGTGCCGGCCACGGTGGACGGCGGTGGTGATGGCAGTGCCGTCGGTGGTGCTTCCCGTGAGCACTGCGGGCTCCATCGGTAGGGTTAGTTGGTGGGGTCGTGCAGATCGTGGTGAACCTCTTATTGCGTTCTGCCGGCCCCCACCCTTTATATAGCCGCAGGTCACAGGGGCCCACCAACCATAAGAGGGTTGGGCGTCCCCGATCAGGACGCGGTCAAGGGGACCGATCGACCCGTTGGGGTTCGACCGGATGAGATCAACCTAAACCGATCACTGTCGCGACGGAGGCATGGGAGTTGTGCTTTGCCGCTGTCCTCTGACGGCTCTGGAAGGCCAGAAACGATGGTATCTTCAACAACAAGACGTGCACCAGCTCGGATGTGCTTCGCTTTGCGGCTGACCCCTCTCCCTCTGGTTTCATAGGCTACCTTCTCCGCTAGATTTGTCGATTGTACCCTGTGTGGCCTCCTTTTGCAGCGTGCTAATATGATCTCCCACCCCCCTTTTCTTTTTCTTTGCTTGATCGCTGTAATATTTTTTGAAACCGGGCAAGAGGCTTTGTCGTTCCGTTGATATAGAAATGAATTGGTCCGTTTATAAGGAAAATTGGTTCAAAATCGATACAAACAAAACGACGCCCCACGCCGGCCCCGAGGCCACGCACCACACAAGCCGACGGTCTAACCATCCAAGCAGCCAAGGACGACACCCCTACACCTCAACACGACACAACAGAGGTCCAAACCGGAGCTGCCACTCCGACATCCACGTCGGCGCTGAGGCCACGCACCACACAGGTCGACGACAAAACCAGCCAGCGGCCAAGATCGACATTCGAACACCTCAACACGATGCAGCGGAGGCAAAATTGGAGCCGCAGCTCCGACATTCACGCCGGCCCCAGGGCTGCGCACCGCCTAGCCGAAAACCACAAGACAAAACAACGCCACCAACCCGAACAGAACAATCAGCAAGGCTGGTGAAGGGGCTCCACAGCGATGCCTCCAAAGAGAAGAATTACGACCGAGAGCGTCGCCATCGCCGGCTTCGACCTGACCGTTTGAGGAGTCGCCACGAGTAATATAACAAGCGGTGGAGAAAACTCTTCTCCCCGTTATTCTCGGACAAATATTGCGACGAAGCCCTCTACATGGGAGAAGGCTATCCAAATGCAAGCAAACGAGCTACTCCTCGCATGTCAATGCCACCTTCCCAGTTCTTCAGAATTAAACAGATAGCAGCAACACAAAATAAAACACCTCATGCATAAATCTAAACTACTCCCATCTAGGTGCACCTTGAGCTGCCTTGTGAGAAAACACATTCAGCTTTTTTCTTTTCGAAAAGTGGTAAATCTTTGGGCTCTGCATAAGGTCGACGCGCACAACCTTGTAAGTAGTGCTCGCACCTCGCAGCAGCAGGTCGAATGGAATTCCATCGGTTGGTTTGCCTGGTTACCTCTGACTGCGCGAAGCCAGCCAGGCTGTGCGGCGACGGCGACGGTGCAACGGCCAACGTCCGGCCGGTGAATCGGAGGCGATTTGAGGCCGTATTTTAGATCAAGCCCAATCACGTCAAACGGACCAGCTCGGCATATATTCCGAACCAACTGAAACTGTTGACCTATGGAATGATTTTTGCTGTTGGTGCTGCATAGTATGGTGCAACTGTAAGTAGTATTAATGTTAGTTTGTTCGACCTCCAAACCAGAGCGCTTAAATTCGTTGATAAAATACGTACAGTAGTTGCTACAACAACTGTTTAAGATCACCTACACCATTTCTATATGCAAAAAATCAGTCTAGAAGAGCTTAATTTTTTAAGGTGATTTATACCGGGTCTACATCCACCATTGTGAAGGGAATATACGCGACTAATCATTTTGTTCAGTTGAGATCTGCTATGATTGGGGGTCACCCGAATCATAGCTGGAGAAGGCAAAAAAGAGGGAGGACGCATGCATGAGGGGTCGATCGTCGACGATTATACGCAAAACTCAGCTATCGATCACATGATAATTAAAATCACCGGCGCCGAAGTTTCCTTTTGTCGTGTATGTATTTTCAGACCAACCATTGAAAAACTTTGGAATTTTTTTTTGCGAAAAGGCCAATCAATTTATTGATCAGCAACGGTACAAAGGATTCCAAAAGCTAAAAAAATTAGAAATGGCTCTTCGGACCACCTAGCGACGACTACAAACACTGAAGCAAGCCGAAGGCATGCCGTCATCCTCACCCCTCTCTCACCGGAGTCGGGTAAAGCTTGTCGTAATAGAGCTTGTTTTAGTAGACAGACGGGAAGTCGTTGTGCTAAGACCTCGAGGGACCAGCACACCAGAGTAGTAACTATCGCCAATGAAGACAACCGTAAATCTGAAGAGTCGGACCTGTAATCACACGAACGAATACGAAAATGGACTAGATCCCATGAGATTCGCTGGACACACACCTCCACGCGCCCTCCGTTGGCGCTAGACGCACCGCCAAAGCGAGGATAGGACGGAGAGGACCTTATTATGACTTCAAGATGTAGTCGTCACCTCACCATCTCAAAGAAGACACTGAAAAACCTAAACAAAGGTCGGGAACCTTCCAGCCGGCGTGAGGCCGTGATGCGGCATGCCTCCAAGACCCTAAGGCCACCGGAGACGAAGCAGTTCGGAGACGTCACCGATGAGAGGGACGGCCTAGATGGGTTTTAACAATCGCACGATCACCTCTCTCTCTCTTCCTTCCTCACGTACCATTCCGTGTGACCCAACTTTGGATGTTCTTAATCCACCTATGTTTTAATTTGTTTTTAATTTTTATGTACACGTCGGAGCGATACACCAACAGAGTTATACCCGGCCTCAACACAATGAAGATGTGCACAACCTAAACGAAATATAACGGAAGTTCGACATAGACTTTTAATGTACGACACAAATAATAAACAAGGTTAAGGCGATAGAAGACCAATACATAGATTACATGTAAGTAGGGATTTTATTTATGACTAAATTCAGTTTTACCATTTGAACGAATTAAATATCAATCTTCCTGCTGCCTTGTTACAACACTCTTCGATTTGCCACTATGTCTCTTATTTTGTCAGCTAAACTTGTTAGTTGCATACGACACTCTTAACTCCACAGATGAAATATTACAATGTGCAAAACTTGTTAACATTCATAATGGGGCCCACTTCTCAACTCTTTCCCCCAAAGATTAGGTTGTTTATCTCGTCTCCTGATGCAGCCCGTGTTCGTCGGTGAAGGCGGCCTCCTCACTGTCGTCGTTCACGATGTCGGTGGGTGAAGGTTCCCCAAATCCCGTGGAGCCAGTCGTTGACGCACTTTAGCTGTGAAAGCATTTGGCGTCCAATCTCGGTCTCATGGCGTGGCAGCCGCCAGTAGGTGCCGAGAGGTCGCTCCAGGGAAGCCAAGAACTACCCACTGTTCTCCTACCCGAGTCGTCGCGCCAGCTCGTCCCTTTCGTTTGTACCCCCTCCTCTGAACCCCTCTCGTGGAGGCAAGATCAGCATCGCAACCACATCATGGCCCGCCCTCAGACACCTTTCTCTTTGTGGGAGACATCCTTGACTTGTCGGCGGCAACACATTTGCTGTTTCGAGCTTTGTTGACTCGTCGACAAGCGCGACGCCAAACTGGGAGGCTTTCTTGAGAGGGGCGGCTTGAGTTTGTACAAGGAGAAGGCGAAAAGGTCAGCGGCGAACGATGTGATGTGCTTGGAGGTGGGCGCTGGCGGGAAGTCTCGTACGGGCGCGGTTGTGGTGAGCAACACCTGCTTATGTGGCTTTTGATGGTGCCTCATCGACGTGAACCGCAAGTGCAGAACAAGTGAGGTCGGGCTACTTGTGGGACGGGAGATGCAGGAGAGGACAACAAAGCTTGGGAACGACATCGTGGACCTCCAAGGAGATGCCAACGGAGGGACCACAATGTGTCATTATGCGAGTGGTCGGAACACCGCGACTTGGTGAACTACTTCCCCTTGGTTTGCCTAGGTGATGATATGTAGATCCAACCAATGAGCGAGATTTTTTTTTGATAAAGTAAATATATTAATAAAGAAAAAAAGAATAAAAAAATAAAGAAAACAAGAGGGAGAACCAATAGGGAGAACAAAAGGAATGGGGAAGCGACAAAGAATGGCAAAACGTAGGAGAGGATAAAGAAAGGAGTGGTAAGATTGAGAATTTGATCAAATGACAGATTAAGATCAGTCATTGTGACAGGAAGGATAAAACCCCTACTTAACTGCTTGCTCCACTTGAGAATATGCTGATATAAAAAATTTCGTATTCTTGTGTCGCTACAATTGGCTCCAAGTAATTCTGTGGAGCCACGTGATTGTGATCCCACCATACCGACAGCGTATACTTTGGAACATCGTCTGACTAATCTGCCAATTTAGCCTTGTGCTAAGTTTCTCTCTCTCCAATTATAGTTCGGGATTTGAGATAACTCTAAAATAAATTTCATGGTCCACGTTGAGGTTAATTAACAGCCCATGTTCAGTCCATCGACAAGAAAATTTCGCTAGCAGGACGCCACGTTTACCGTTTCACGGCGGCCGCCAAACGATCCGGCCTTTCACCGCCGTTCACACCTCCCAAGCGCCATTCCCAGGCACGGACAGAACGCACCGGCAGTCCGGCATTATTGCCAGCTGGTCGGCTCGACTTAAACTCGATCGAAGCCATCCACGTGACATCGAACGGTCGCAGGCGCCCCCGACACTCTTCCTACTCCATCATCCGCAACGGCTATATATAAACTCCCCGGCGTGGTAGCCTTCGGAAGAGATCCGCCATTTCCCACACCCGTACCGAGTTTTGATCATTTCCGGTCGAAGTTTGGCCTTCGAACCAATCGCCTCTCTAGCCCATAAAGAAGATGGACAACTGCCTCGACAGACCGCGTGGCCGTGGCGCCGCCGCGCATTACGCGAAGAAGAGCGCGGCCGTGCCCGTGCCGGTGGAGGAGGAGGAGGTCGAGAAAGTGCCTGCGCCGGCGAAGGAGGTGAAGATCAGGATCACGAGAAAGCAGCTACAGGAATTGCTGCGGCGGCTCGAGCAGGAGGACGGCGGCGGGGGTGGCGCCGCCGTCGTCTCCGAGCTGCTTTGCATGACGAGCAGCTGCAATTTCCGCCACAGGGGGCAGTGGACGCCGGCGCTGCAGAGCATACCGGAGTGAAGTAAATCCATGGTACACATATCCTGTTGCCATGTGTTGCTAGTTATAGTCGCCTACTGTTGTGCTAGTATGTTATTGATCGGGCATGCTTGGAACTCGGAGATTCTGTAGAAATTTCGTACAGATGATACTCCTGCACTCCAGGTAGGTCTGAGGATAGTTGTGCTTGAGATAACCTGTGTAATTGAAGCAAATAAACTCTGATGTGCATTTTGTTTAGTAGTCAGGTCAGATGTAGACATAGGCATAAAATGTACAGTGGATGGAAATGGGCGAGGAAGCCTCTCTAGAGTGCTTCTTCAATCGCTTGCTATGTTTGATTTTGGAGACTGGACTTGTACTTACACCACACCGTGTATTATTGAGTACTAGGGAAATTAGCGCGGCAATGCCGCGCGTGTGTAGCAAATGAAATTTAAATTTGGTAACGTGGATATTTAAAAATTGTGTAGGTTTGAAAAGTAGTGAAATTCAGGAAAGTTTGCGTGTGGAAATTGTTTAGTTTTGGGAAAATTGTTAAAGTTGGGGTGTTTTTAAGATTCGAATTTTTTTTACATTTGTGAAATGAGTAGATTTCGAAGATATTTACAATTTTGGAATATGTAAATTTGAAATTTGATTATATGGTACACCTAATCAGCATTTATTTTCGTGAGGGTATTTATAGAAATATTTTCATGTTTTAGAAATTGTTATGAAGAGGAAGTGCACTGGAATTTTTTCCAAACATTCATCAATACGAAATATTCAAACACATCACTCGTTGGGATTTGAAATGTTAAAATATGGTGGAATTTGTCGTGTGGAGTATCTTGAAATTGCCGTCTAGGGTAACTCCAAATTGCTATCAAATTCTAATATTCGATTATATTTGTATGTTGGCATAAATATTTAATGTAGCTCCATAGTCAGAGGATATACATTATATGAGCATTTATTAAAGGCAACATGTAGCTATATAAACTGGATCTGAATTTCATATTTAACGAAAGTTAATTTTAATTAGCTTGCAATATTTGCTGACTTGACATGTTTAATTTAACTCTGTTTAATTACAGGCTGTGCATTTCGATTCTTTCTAAATATTCACCATTTCAAAATGTTTAAATATGTTTGTTTTTTGCTGTAAGTAGTTGGCATTTTTTTTTGTGGGCATGTTGATACATCGTAGAGTAACTTTAATTTTTAGGCAAGTTGGGATGTTAACAAATGTTTTCGTTTTTTTGTTAATTTGTAATTTAGGTTCATAATATGTGCGGACGTACATTTGTTTAGTTAAATTGCATAATTAGATTTTTTTTTAAAATCCAACTCTATAAAATTGTCTATATATTTGGAGCAAGTTTTTTTTTTTTTTGGAATTTCTCCAAATTGAGACGTTTTGTTCATATAGTTTAGAGTATCTAAATTTCAAATTTGATCATATGTCGTAAGTAGTTAACAATTTTTTTTGGGCACTGGTTTTCGTGCAACTTTTGTGTGCAAAGCTTGGAAATTTTGTCAAATTTGAAATTTGTGGCACGTCCTGCTCGCTTCATTGGTTTTGATATATCATGTATATGTGTATGTAATTTGAATCGAACGAACGCATCGGAATCTTTTTTTCAAAAGGATAAATAGGAAAGAACGCATGAAATATTTTCGAAACTTTTGTGATATTCGAAACTTTTGAGGATATTGTCGAATATTCTTGGGGAAATAATATTTTTTGTGTTGTCGAATATTTGTTGGGGAAAAAATAGTTGTTGCAAAAATTCGTAATAAATCCTGTGTGAAAAGTATTTTGAACTTATGGAAAATGTCTAATATTTTATGTGGGAAGGGGGAGAGGGAGTACTTGTTGTTTAAAAATCCAACAAATTTTGTTTGGAATCTATGTTGGAACTAATTGAAAATTGTAAATATTTTTTTGGGGAGGAAGAATTATTTGGGGATTTTTTCTGTGCATTTTGTATGTGTGTGCTTGCATTATTGTAATTAGTAAATTAAAATTTTAAATTCTTGTGAATTTTTGGAATCTATGTTTGAACTTACAAACAAATTGAATTTTTTGGGAGGGAGTGTTTTTTTTTTTTGGAAATACATTTTTTATATATGATTTGCATTGCTGTAATTCATAAGTTTGAAGGTTTTAATTCTGTGAATTCTTGAATTCTATTTTCAAACTTACAAAAAAATGATTTGGGTTTTTTTTGTGTATTTTGTATGTATGGTTTGCATTATTGTAGTTAGTAAATTTAAAGTTGTTATTTTTTGTGTTTTTTTTTAAATCTATTAATGAGTCTTTAAGTATTGTTTGAAATTTTGTAAGATTCGAAATATTTTTGGAAAGGTCCTAAAGTTTCTGAAATGTAGATTTTGATTTATGGAAATTTTGTAGGGATTGGTTTGAAGTGATTTGAATTTGTATTTGGAAATTTATAAAACCTTTGGAAAATAGAAAAAGAAAATAGGAAGGAAAAAAAAAAGGCCGAGCCAGCTGCAGAGCAGCTGGCCCAGCCCAGCAGGCAGACCGCCTGGCCAGCCCAGGCCCGGCGCGACGTCGCCGTGACGTCACCCGCGGCCGGATCCGCGGCGGCGACGTCGAGCTCGCCACCGGCGAAATCCTGCGTTCTGGGACGCGCGGCTGGGCTCGGCGGATGCGCCTCGACGCGAGCGACCCGTACGTGGCGGCGCCGCCTCGCCTAGGTCACCGGAGCATGGCCGGCGGCGGTTGGACGCGGCGGCGGCGATTACGGCGACGGTGAGGCGTCCCGGCACGGGATCTGCGGCGCGGAGGTGGAGCAGGCGACGGCGAAGCTTGCCGTGCCCGTAGATTCGAGGGAGAAGGGCTGTGGTGGCGGCGGAGTGCGTCGGCGGCGACGGCGGCGCCGCGGTCGCGCGAGGGAGAGAAGGAGAGGAACGTGCTGCGCTGGCAGTTTTGCACGGAAGCCCCTGACGTTTCCAGAATTTGCAAATCGGTCCTTTTGCGGGCGGTTTTTTGTAAAATTGACGCGCCAAAAATCGTGCGCGGCCTGTGATTGGTAGAAAGTCGCCTGCTACAGTGCGCACGATTCTTGACGCCATCTTGACCGTACGTGGCGCCGATCGGACGGCCGAAAAAATTCGGGTGACGTGGCCGCGTGACAGAGCGCAAATTCAACGTACTTTCATATATAGTAGGATTGGAATACTAGCATTACTGGTTTGGTTTTCCTTAATTTTAGCTGGAGATAATTTGTTCTTCTTGGATTGGGTGACGTAGGACTAACAATTGACATGTGGTTGCTTCTTCCTTGCCGTTCGTTACTGTTAGATGTGTCGCCATGTCAGGCAATTCAGCAATTGTAGAGCAAATCGGGATGTGGCTCCTATGCTGTTGCTGTTATGGAGACCGGAGTGACACAGTCTTCTTTTGAATTCTCACCTTCTTCTTGAAAAAAATTATGTTGAGTTCGTGCTACCACGTTAACTTGCTTCTCCATATTCAAGTTTATTTATTTAATAGAAGGTTGCCTGTTTTGATCAGCTAGGGAAGTTTTAATGATGTATCTCACACACAAAAAGGTCTGCTTTTGTTTCTTTTCCTTGAGTTGTTCGCCACCACGTTCACTTGCTTCTCCATATGTAAGGTGAGTTTTGTATTACGCATTGTTTTCTCTCTTTTTTAGGACATGCATGCGATGGTTTCTGAACATATCTAGGCAGTGGACTTCTATTTTTCCTTTTCTTTGATGGAAGGGGAGTGGACTTTTGGTTGCTAATGTTCGATGAACAATACTAATTTGGCCCAAACGCTGTTGACTTTAATATACAACTTTATTTTCCTGAAAAATACTCCTGCATATTGGCCAAATGTGTCGTTTGATACAACTCAAACTAACAAGTGATGAGTATGATCTGACTTTCTGCGGGGAGGTAATGAGTATGATCTGACGGAAAAATAATGACAATATTAAAACCTGAATTTTGAGCAGTCAAATAAGCCTTGCATTTTGCAACCGAGTACTTTCAAATTCATCCAAGACCAGAGGGAACTTCCTGCGTGTTGCTTTAATTTATCAGGCTGCGTTAGTTTGCCATCTTTCTGGCCAGTAAATATCTAATCCCTCAACAGATTTTATGTGCCGTTGACTTAAAAAAAGTCATTCTTTTGACAGTTTTTGGCCAAGATTCCTTTCCATGGACTGGACTTGGCAGCACTGATCATTCAACTGAATTTGCCATTTTCGTACTGAAATGTTCTGTGATCAAATAATTGTCACGCGGGCAAGTTGACATGTTCGTGCATTAATGATGGATGCACAATCGTGACATAATCGCATGCGTGTGCGGTTATATCATGTTGATGCTGCCACCTAGCTGGCTAGTAGCTACTGATCTGCTCGTACAGTATGTTATTTCAAATCGTTTGGCAGCTACTGATTCCGATCAGCTTAAGCCTGAAAGTCGCTGTTACGCAATTCTCAGTTTCCTTTCTCATCCTTGAGTGACCAGGTTATTGATGAGGAATCACCTAGCACTGGGGCAATGAAGTCCATCCGGTCGCCCCTCTTTGACCGTGAAGGTTTTTGGGCAAGTATTGACGAGGCGGTCTTCGCGAAAAAACTTGGTGGCTTGCTCGCCTGCTTGGAGACAGCTAGCGCTGGATCTGGCCAGGCGATTGCTTGTCTTATAGCAGAGGAGGTTTCTACTGGCAAAATTAAGAAGGTGAAGAAACATCTTAGGAGCATAGGCAAGAAGAATGGAGCCATTGGTAAGGCGTCCGCGACTGCTTAACGGCAGCTGCGTGGTCCTAGGGTAGTCGTCAGGTGCGGTTGCTTAGGTAGTGTGGGGTTGTCATTTCGGGAGTTGTTGGTTTTAGGTGTTGCCCTTTGTGGTTGTGTTGGCCTCTCCCATGTTGTTGGTGTTTGTTGTATGGTTTTCGTCTGGTTTCTCCCACTAATAAACCGGACACCTTCTTCTTAATAAATGGCTGGGGCAACCACAGTTTCTAAAAAATAAATCTGTATGTATGGAAGAGTGCAATGACAAGATGATGGTGTGTGTCATTGCTATCTTGACCCGGTCCAGATGAAGTGAAGAACTATTTTTTTAAAATAGCGAAGAACCTCACGGGGTAAAGCTTATCTATCTTGACTAAGTATCGGTAAGTTGAAGAAGAATCGGCCAAATGGCAGTAGCATAGTACTAGATTAACAAGGCAATGGATATGCTATCATATCTATCATATCTACAATTACACAAAGTCGTCGAGGTGATGTTACTACTGCATCGATCAGCATCGTTTTTGCAGAAGCATATGGCGTTTCGCCATGGTAAGACAACATTTGACAAGATTAGAGGAGGGGAGGACAACTGGTAGCTCGCAATCAACGATTATCTTAGATGATAGTCCCCTCCCCCCTTCTTCTCAAAACTACTGGTAGCTCATTTATTATCTCTTTGTGAGGGGAGGACAATCAAGGTTACCTCTGTTAGGGGTCGGAGCTCAAGTAAATGATAAAAGATCAGTCATCAAACAAACCGCTAAAAAAATACACAAAAGGTTGACATGGGCATACCACCATATGGAAGGAGCGTAGCTATAATGTTTCATTATACCCCGCACATAAACAGTTACAAGCTATACATTTTAATTTATCAGTTCTTACAGCTTAGAGTTGACTTGACACCCATTTTTTTACTCTAGATCTGCGCAAATCAACAATAGCAGAATACAATTGGAGAAACTAGCAGTTGGACGCACTCTGACGGACGAAATAGGCCGTAGCCCCGCTTTATAAATAAAGCCTCATCCGGCCAAACCGATACAAAGTGGTGGGGAAACCCCTTACAAGCAGGTCAACAAAAAAATCAGCAAACGAGATGGAGGCGAGCCACCAACTTGAACACCGAACAAGAAAACAGGAAAAGCCACACCACACGAGAAGCGAAGCTTTTTTTTCGAGGGTACGCCAAAAGCGTACACAACTGTTATAGGGGAATACAAAGGGGGTTACAGGCCAGGGCTAGCTCAAGACCGAGGTGCAACAGACTCACACACACACCCAACGCCAAACTCCAGACGCCAACCCTAGGACTACTCTCGCGGCATGGTCTCTCTCCCTCCTGCTTCTGGTCCGGCTCTCGCTTTCATCCAGAGCTTAAACTCGTCGACGATCCTATCAACCAGCACTGTCACCGTGAATTGCTGGCTGACGTTGTTGAAAAGCCTCGCATTTCTCTGCTTCCACAGACTCCATGCAATGAGGATCACAAAGGAATCAAAGTTTCTCTTGTTTGCCTTGTTGAATGATTTCCTGACCCGTAGCCACCAGTCTGCGAAGCTGTCTGTCACCTCCGGCACGGCAACCTGCACTCCTGCCGCCTGCATACATCTAAACCAAGCTTCCCTGGAGAACACACATTGCACAAGAACATGCTCAACTGTGTCCACCTCCTTCACACCGAAGGAGTGGCACCACCGTGTTGCACCTAGAAGTACCCTGAGCTACACGACGACGCCCCCAAGAGGGTAATGACGTGACGCGCCATCGTCATCGAGCCCGCAATGCGCGCTAGGGCTTTCACCCGGAACTCAGTCACGGCGAGGATCCACAGCAACGCCCCCAAGAGGGTAATGACACCCGCAAGCATCACCGTTGCCGACACCGGGGCGCTAAGCTTTCGCTCGGATCCATACACACGTGCCATCTTAGGAAACAACACGAGGTTTTCCAGAGCCTGACCAGGGAGCCGCCGCCGAAGCACCGACACCAGGACCACCCGCTGCCAATCCCCTCGCCACCCACATGGCCAAAGGGACGACCACCACCACTGCGATGCTGCCGCCGGCGACAGCCATGCAGCCTCTCCTTCCAGGGCCGCCGCCCCGGCATCCACGAGTTCAACCCTGTGTCGCGACATAAAGACCACCGCAAAAGCGACGAATTGGATGAGGGAGCACGACGACAGGTCCACACGCCTGGCTATCCAGGTAGCAGTCGGACGACATAGGTACAGCCCGTGGCTCGAACCCCGCAGCCATCGACCTCTCAGGCCTCCGGCCGCGCCGCAACCATGCAGAGGGGACCATCCTCCACCGTCGAAACGGCCGCCGACTGGACGCAGCAGCTGGTCCCGTCAGGCCCCAGATCAGGCCCGGATCAGGCCCGGGCAGGCCCAGATCTAGGCCCAGATTAGGCCCGATGGGTCCTGCCGCCGCGCTGCAGCGCCATGGCAGCGGTTGCTGTCCATCTGCCAGATCCGCGTCGTCCCTTCCAGCACCACCTCCGCCGAGCTTGCCGCCATGGCCCGCCGCCGGCAGACCACCGGGAAGAGCCCGCCGCGCCACCCGAAGCCGTCCGCTGCCGCGAGGGCAGGCCGCCGTCCTTGGGCGCGCTAGAGCACGGCAAAGCCACCACGCCGCCGAGGCCGCGCCGGCGCGCCCCTCGCCGAGCACGCCGCCCACCATGGCCGCCGCGACCCGCGCCGTCGCCACCACGAGAGGGAGAAAGGGAGGTCCCGCCGCCGCCGGCACCGCGCGGGCTTTGCCCGGCGGCGCGCTCGCCGGCGGCGGCGGGGGGAGCAGGGGGAGGGAGGAGGACGGGCGGAGCTAGGGTTGGGGGCGCTCCGTCGCCCGCGCGGGGGGCGACGAGAGACGCGAGGGGATCTGTGCTCTCCTGGACGCACTCTCATGCGAAAACATGTTGCCTTGAGGGAACCTGTGAAAGGAGCTTTTTGTTGTTGTTTTTCTTCAGCTCACCTCTGAAAAGGACCTTTTCCCCAAAGAATAGGTTTAAGTATTAATGATAAGTCGTTATGAGATTAATACTTTACTCAAGTGTATAAATAAGTTTACGTCCCCATGGAAGGTGTGTTTGGATACCCAATACACAAGTGAAGATAAGGCCGGTGACAATGGGGGTTTCTTGACACGATTTCATAGGTAAAACGCTGATGTGGCAGTGTATTTAGTGAAGAAAGAGAGAACAGCTGTATGCAATTGTGGAACCGGCTCCTAGCGTGGTAATCGAAATGGTATAAATGCAAAATTTGTACTGTGTTCCAAGCCACCCTCGCACGCCTCTTTTTAGACTACTGCTGATCCATCCGATTGGACATCTATGGTGCTGATGATGCCACAGAGTAAGCTGCAGTACTATTAGGCTACAAATTGATCTAGTATCAAATCCTGTAGATACAACAGATAGATACAGTGCACTGGCATGCTCGTATCTTACATACTCGTTTCTTTGCTGGATACGGCGTTTAGAAACGACGCGTTGGCACCGGCCTAAGATGCCGTATCTTATTTTATGCGCTTCTCTCTCTATGTGTGACTCGTAGGAAAAGTCGTACAATTAATAGGATGAAGTGAACTTCAAGGACTGGGGATTAGTGCCTAAAATACATATTAATACGCAGATGTTTCTTAAGAAAATCCACGAGAAAATTTAACATGGCATTTTACTATTATTGGTCTCAGTGGACCCCGAAAATCCCCTGGATGGGCCAAGTTGTCATGTTTCGCAGTTGAACACCACATAAAAAAAAAAGTCAGGAATTCCTCAAATTTCTGGTTCTCCGAAGGCTCCGAGCTACCTGGTTTGTCATAGGACACCCTGAAATATTGCATGAAGTGGCCCTAAGGCTCCGAGCATCGTAGGAAGCCAACAAGAGTTGGGTTTTTTTTACGGAAGGCTATTTATACCCTTTTTTTCCAGTGGGGCATAACTTATGGATCTACACTTCTCCACCATTATTGACCTTTGAGGGATTGAATAATCCTCGCTCAACTCATCAATCTTGCATCGGTGAAGGGAATAAACATGAGATCTACATATAAGATTCCATCGAGCCATATCGATATTGACCCCCTTTGAGTTCTTCAGTAAGCTTATTACTCTTAGAGTTGCGGGAATCCTAGACTATTAGAGTTACTTGGGATGATCCTAGGTTGTGCATTTCCCCGAGAAGTTTGTAAAGGTCAAAGAACACCAAAAGATCTACACTTCGTGGTTGAGCTTGAACTTTGTTTGCCAATGTCAAGGAGAAGAAGAATAGATTTTTTGCGATGGTTTGAATCTCGTGTTCAAGACTCTCCCGCAAAGATTAGAATCCACGAAGGATTTGAACTTCATGAAAAATCATTGTCTCTGTGCTTTTTTTTGGTTATTTCTTACTCTACACTATTTGTGCTTAGTATTGGTTCTAGATTGCTAATCTTGTGTGCTCAAGTTATCTCTACCAGATAGCTTGTTTCACCTATTTGTATTTTGGGAGAACCTATCCGGACTTTACTAAAATCAACGACAAGGCAAACAAAAATGGTGTCTAGCCCTCCCCCTTCCTAGTTGATATCAGTGATCCTCCCAACGCCAACACATTCTCTTGCAACGATGATGTCGTACTTAAGGTGATATTCGCAACACACTACAGTGCATTAAACCCGTCCTCTTTGATCAATATTTATGGTTGTGACACATTTGACAATGTCAACATGGCGCGACTCCAACCAATATCGCAGCCCGAGCAACCAATGAGAAGAAAGTCTAGCTAGGGAACCATACGATCCGGTCTAGCTAGATACCAAGCGGACCCATAGAAAGGCCTTAACAAACTCTGAAACACTACGACCCTTACCCGAGACTACCCAGATGGCCAGATGTGCATGTTGGCACCACGAAGGGCTATGGCCATGTATTCCTTGACTCCAAAAACTGTTGTAATGACATTGGGCTATAAATACACCTCCCTCACACCTCGTAGGCTTAGACATGACAATATGACAAGTTGATCTTTGGGGATATAAATACACTTGAGAGAATTGTATTCAATTGGATCAACGGACAGGTCAAGTGGATCTCGGACTTAATTGACAGTGTAAGTAGGCTTGAGTTCCTTTCCCCCAAAGTCTTTAAAATCTGACTACTGATGACCCACAAGTATAGGGGATCACAACAGTCTTCGAGGGAAGTAAACCCCAAATTTATTGATTCGACACAAGGGGAGCCAAAGAATATTTATAAGTCTTAGCAGCTGAATTGTCAGTTCAGCCACACTTGAAAGTAATCTTGCTTGGCACAATTTATCAGTAGCAGCAGCAATATAATAGCAGCAGTAGTAAAGTAACAGCAATAGTAACGCGAAAATAACAGTAATAGCAATTGCAATAAACAGCAGGATTAAAACACCGTAGGCATAGGGATGTAAAAGCAGGCGCTGCATGGATGAGATAATTCATGAAATAATCATAACGCAGGGCAATATACAGATAAACAATATAGAAGTATCCAAGTGCTAATATAAACATAGGCATGTATTCCGTATTTAGTCATACGTGCTTACAATAAGAATTTTGCACGACATCATTTGTCCAACCATCCCATTTCAGCGGGGCCAATCATGGAACCTAATGGTAATTAAGGTACTCCTTTTAATAGAGCACCGGAACAAAGCATTAACACTCCGTGAATACATGAAACCCTCAAGTCAAAACAATCCCCTCCGATTATCCCAAATGTTGTCACTATGGGGCCTCGGGTTCTGGACAATAAAAGGTGCATATAACTTGTAGATATGATCCAAAACAATAATTATACTCATGAAAACATAACATGTTCAGATCTGAAAACATGGCACTCGGGCCCTATGTATCAAGCATTAAGCACACCAAGTTGCAACAACTTTAAATAGCACACATACGAATACTAGGCATCATACCCTAATGATCTGACATCTTATTACATGAACAATCTCATCCAATCCCTAACATCCCCTCAGACTACAACGGGAAATTACTCACACATGGATGGTCGATGGAGAGGCGGCGGTGATGGCGATGGCGATGATCTCCCCTCCAATCCCTGTCCCGGCAGGGTGCCGGAACAGGAACTTCTGCTCCCCGAAATAGGTTTCGCGGAGGCGATGGCACTCTGGAACTCTTCTAGAAAATATGATCGGGGTTCTGGCGTTTTTAGGTCGGGAGAAATAAATAGGCCAAAGGGCGTCACCGACCCAGCCACGGAGTGGCCAGGTGGGCCTAGGCGCGGTCCGCGGCCAGGTGGCGTCTGGGGGCTGTGGGCCCCTCTTGCAGCCCCCCTTCTGGCTCCGTGGGTCTTCTGCCAAATAAGAATTTCTGGAATTTTCTCAGAATTTTCTGAGAACTTTGATTTCTGCATGAAATAAGACATCAAGTCAACTCCGCTGAAAACAGTGTTAGTTCGCATTAGTTCCATTCAAATCATGCAAATTAGATGAAAAACAACAGCAAAAGTGTTTTGAAAAGTACATACATTTGGACGTATCAACTACCCAACACATGGTCTGGTTCAATTTTGGCGGCGCTTTAGGATGAAGAAGGATATGTTCATGCGCATTGTTCATGGTGTGAATAAGTATGATGACTACTTCCAACAGAAGGAAGATTGCACCAGATTTATTGGGTGCTCATCTATTCAGAAATGCACCGCTGCTATGCGGTGTTTTGCATATGAAGCTGATACAGATACACAAGATGATTACCTTTTTATGGTCGAGCCTACATGAATTGAAACCATATACCTGTCATGTGCACCGGTGGTGAAAGTATTTGTGCCGGCCTATTTGAGAGCACAAAATGCAGCAGACACAATTCGAGTCATGGCATAAGGTGGAGTAAGAGGGTTTCCATGCATGGCAGATTATGACATGTGTATTTAGGACTCCTTTTGTGGCACGGAAGGATCTCACAATGATATCAATGTGCTGGAACACTCTCCGGTGTTTGCGAGACTTGCTGAAGGCCAAGCTTTTAAATGCAACTTTGAGATCAGACCACAAATACACCAAGGGGTACTACCTAGCCGATGACATCTATCCTCGTTAGTCGATATTTGTGAACACAATCCTCACCGTGAAGGTAACAAATCTTCCTTTGGTACAAAAAAGGGGAGTTGCATGAATGATGTGCAGCGGGCATTTGGTGTGCTGCAAGCTCGTTTTGCTATTCTCTGGTACCATGCTCAAACATGGTCACAAAATTAGATGTGGGAGGTCAGGAATGCTGGTTTTATAATGCACAACATGATCGCGAAGAGTGAGTATGATGTTGGTCTAGTGTTTGATCAGCAGTGGCACTATGAGAACCCTCTTGTCGAGCCACATCATCAGGGAGTCCCAACAGCGTTTGTATAAGGAAAATTGTGATGAAGGTGTTCATCAGCAACTGTGTGATGATCTAGTTAACCACTTGTGGTTGATAACAGAAAGGGAATACTTCGAGTGTAATGTTAAATGATTGTATTTTTTAGAACTTTACGACTTTAATTTGAATTGTTGTATTAACTATATTATTTTTATGTTTAAGTTATTGTTAAAATAATTTATGTGCTAAAATTTAATGTGCACTACAGTTGTATCATTTAGATAAAATTATGAACATATTGATATAAAAATAGGCAAAATAAATAGGAAGGTCCGTTTGGGGGTGCCGCTGCGAGTTGCCAACCCCATAGATCCGGACATGTACCGGAACGCCTCCAAAGAGAATAATATTTGAGGAAGACGAACACGTTAAGAGAGGCGCTGGTGAAGATGTGCACTTAGAGCATCTCAAATAGATGATCTAATTTAGGGCACGTGCCCAAAAACCTGATTTGAATGGCACTAAAGGCATAAAACATGCTGCAGAAGATGATGCATCCCTATTAGGGATGTAAACGGATCGGATCAGATTTTGCCTTTATCATATTCTTTACTACATTTTTTCATCAGATTCGGAGCGGAGCGGATAATGACCGGATGCGGATTCGGAGGCGGATATATGTGGTGGCGGATTCGGGAACGGAAACATAGAGGATTCGAGCGGAAAAAAATTAATCGGATATATACGCGCATAATTAAATTGTCAAACCATACAATAAAAAATAATTGCTTTATAACCTAGTAACTAACAAAGTTTATACTCCATAGTTTATACAATGACTATTTAAGTTAGTTCTTATTCAACCGACGAATTCGACAACGCACTAACGGCAAATTATGGTCTATTAGGCTAGACATATTGGTAGAAAATCGGATTATTCGGATTAAAACCACCGGATAATCCTATTTAATTTTCGGATAATCCATATTATAGGTTATTTTCCATACCATATCCGGTTGTCAAGTTCGGAATCGGATATCCTCGTCCGCCGGATTCCTTAAAACCGGGTATGGAATCTTCAAAACGGTTTCGGAATCAAATACGGTGCGAAAATTATCCTATCCGTTTACACCCCTAATCCCTATACAATGATGTAATTTTTTTGCGCAAGCCTCAAATTTAGCCCTTGGCGACGCAAATATAAATCAATCATGCGGCTGCCCCAGATCCAAAACGCGACCGCGCACAGGCCAACCGCTGCGCTGAAACTTCACCTTCTTCTCTGCCTACTGCAGCCGCCTATTTCCCCCACCGCCGCCAGCCACAAACGCCACCGATGGTAAACCACGCCGGGCCGCTCAGCCCCGACTCCCGGCATTCTCCGCCACCGATTCCTACCGTCGCAACAGCCCCACAGCTTACGCGCAATTCCCGCTGCTCACAGACCCGCCCGCCTTCATCGACATGTTGTATCAACCACAGCCCAGCCACAACCGAATCAGCCGCCGGCCCCGACCGCGAGCAACCGGCGACAAACCCGGTGCGAACGAGGCCAACTCATCCTTCCCGTCCACATATCCGGCATCACCTCGGCCTCGACGCTGCCGGCCGCGACTACCTCGACCTCTGGTGCCCTATTTTACCTCATCTGTCATAGCAGAATTTTTGTGGGTGCTCTATATTGTTTTATTCCCTGTCCCACTTTTGAGGTGGCCTAAAATAGATCATTTATTAGAGTTGCTCAGTATCATTGTCTTCTTTCCAGAGGTAAATTCTTGTGTTAGTTTAGCCACCAGAAGCATAATCAAAACACCAGCCATCATATGGAAATAATAATTGTACTATGACAAGAGGAGTCACAGGCTCACAGCCACAGGTAGCGACTAGGAACTTTTCTAGCAGCCCGCGTGCCACGACTCGGGACAGGAGTAAGGACAAGGTCACTTCACCCACCGCTGTCTTCATTCGCCACACATGAAGCACAAGCTAGCTGCTTCAGTAAAACGCCAAAGATCTTGTGATACTCCTCGAGGAATCGGTCAATGTGTCCGGGTGCTCACTCCGGCGCCGTGGACGGCCGGCTGGAGGCGCTGCTCTCCGGCGGCGGTGGGGCATGGCGTTTGACGTCCGCGGCGGCGCTGGAGCTGCGGCTTCTTGCACCCCTGGCCGCTCCGGCCGTTGCGGTGTACATGCTGATCATCGTGATGTCTTCGGCCACCCAGATCTTCTGCGGCCAGCTGGGCAACGTCCAGCTCGCCGCCGCCTCGCTCGGGAACAATGGCATCCAGGTCTTCGCCTACGGCCTCATGGTACGTACCTCTGCCGACTGTCCTACAGTACACTCCTATATCTACTACGTGGCGCGTGCCTAAATACGTACATGAGCCATGCCATGGCATGCGCAGCTCGGTATGGGGAGCGCGGTGGAGACTCTGTGCGGGCAGGCGTACGGCGCTGAGAAACACGAGATGCTGGGCGTGTACCTGCAGCGCTCGACGGTGCTCCTCATGGCCACTGGCGTGCCGCTCGCCGTCATGTACGCGTTCTCGGAGCCCATCCTCCTGCTGCTAGGCCAGTCGCCGGAGATCGCCGGCGCCGCCGCGGAGTTCGCCTACGGCCTCATCCCGCAGATCTTCGCCTACGCGGCCAACTTCCCCATCCAGAAGTTCCTGCAGGCGCAGAGCATCGTGGCGCCCAGCGCCTACATCCTGGCGGCGAGCCTGGTGCTGCACCTGGCCATGAGCTGGGTGGCCGTGTATAGGCTCGGCCTAGGCCTGCTCGGCGCGTCGCTCACGCTGAGCCTGACGTGGTGGGTGCTCGTGGCGGCGCAGTTCGTGTATATCGTGAAGAGCCCGAGGTGCAAGGAGACGTGGACCGGGTTCACGTGGGCCGCGTTCGCCGACCTTGCCGGTTTCGCCAAGCTGTCCGCCGCGTCGGCCGTGATGCTGGCGCTCGAGGTGTGGTACTTCCAGGTGCTCATCCTCCTCGCCGGCATGCTGCCCGACCCACAGCTCGCACTGGACTCGCTTACCGTGTGGTATTCATCAAGAACAGAGTCATCGATTGGTTCAGTCATGTTTTATCCTAAATACCACGTGTGTTTTTTTCGATGATCACCTGTTCGACTGAATGTTTTGCAGCACCTCGATCCAGTCATGGGTGTTCATGATCTCCGTGGGCTTCAATGCTGCTGCCAGGTTGGTACATTGATGTATACATGGGTGTTCATCATCTTTATCTTCTTTCTTAACTCAAATACTTGCCAGATTTTGTATCCTAAAATACTGGCCTAGCAGACAGCCGCAACAAGGTTCTGTTTATCTGAATTTGTTTCGTCTGAAGGATAAAAGTTTGATCAATATCGCCTGCAGTGTGAGGGTGGGGAATGAACTGGGCGCCGGGAACCCCAGGTCGGCGGCGTTCTCCGCGTGGATGGTCACCGCCATGTCGGCACTCATAGCAGCTCTAGCCGGCGTTGTGGTCTTCCTGCTCAGGCACAAGCTCAGCTACGTCTTCACCGGAGGCGAGGCCGTCTCGCGCGCGGTGGCCGATCTCTGCCCAATGCTTATCGCCACCATTGTGCTCTGCGGAATCCAGCCCGTGCTGTCAGGTGAGGTGCTGCAATTGGTTTGCTTCATCCGCTTCCTAGTTAGGATTGGCAAGTGAGTTGTAGAGTTAAATATCTGCACGAGGACGCGTGAATCCATCGAAGTAAATTCTGAACCTTTTGGATTGCTTTACTTACATGCCCGTTTCCAAAACACCGGTCAAAATCCCATTCTCGGACTATTTCCATGTTTAAAACGTTTTTTTTTTGCGGGCATGTTTAAAACGTTGGTGGGTACCAAATCAGGCATGTATGATTCATGGTGTGGTCAGTACTCCCTCGTTCACTTTTATAAGACCTTTTAGCTTTTCTTCAAAAATAAATGTATCTAGATGTATTTAGTGTGTAGCTTCACTCATTTTGATATGTATCTACTCCATGTATCTAGGTGTCCAAGTAGTCCATATTAAAATATCTAAAATGCCTTACAACAGTGAACTGAGGGAGTAATACAAAAAAAATGAACCTTGCCAAAATTTCAGAAATTATTTAGGAACTATTCTAAAAATGGATTTGGACAATGTTTTAGCATATTTGAATTCCCTTTCAATCTAGATCGGGCAGACTCAGAAATGGGCCATGGCCCGGGCTGGCCATGTATGTAGGCTTTGAGCTGCCTTTTACACAACTTTTCCCCAAAATATTAAAGAGTGTTTAGTGCAGTTTTAGGCCTAAGAACCGGGCCAAAGCCCGGGCTGCCTTAGTCCGTAATTTCGAGGTAAAAGATTTTCGGTTCCCTCGGAAATTGCTGAGCTATTTTACTTTGCTGACGAAGGTGTGGCTGTTGGCTGTGGGTGGCAAGCATTGGTGGCATACATTAACATTGGATGCTATTACTTCATTGGTGTGCCCCTTGGAGTGCTCCTCGGCTTCAAATTTGACTATGGAATTAAGGTACTGTTAAGTTTCAAGCTAGGATCACGATTTAACGCTGCTTTAATTCGAAGTTTCTGTCCACCAAGGTGACAGAATCATTGTTCATGTTTAGTTGACATATCTATTCGTAACTTTCAGTAATTTATCTTATGCATGTGTGATGAACTTATGATAGAGCTTGCATTTTCATCCAGGGATTGTGGGGAGGCATGATTGGAGGCACGCTTATCCAAACATTAATCCTATTGTGGATCACATTCAGAACTGATTGGAATAAGGAGGTGAGAGCAAGCCTAAGCGTTGATTGTCAGATTATCACGTTAACGACCGTTACGTACACTGGCAATTATTCCCGAATCTCACATGCCAAGCAGCATCTAAATTACGACACAACTCATAGTTTTAGGACAATCATTTCAACCCAAGTGAGCGCAGGCTTGTCTGATATCTCCGAGTTTTGCATAAAGACCTAAAGTGCATGCGTCTGTAATCATTTAGGTTAGGTTGTTTCGTTTATCATCCTATTTTTTCTTAATAAATTAACATGATCTCGTTAATGTTGTGTCCAAACGTAGGTGTTCGAAGCAAGGAGAAGAGTAGACAAGTGGGACGACGCAAAGCAGCCTCTTCTCGCTAACGTGCAGTGATGATGCCACGCGAAGATTGTGGTTTATGCTGCTGCGAGTTAGGCAGATTGATCCAGACACCAACTTATGTTTAGCGGCATCTCTTCTTTCGTAGGAAATGTTCAGTATTATCTGATCTGCCACTGCTAACTGCAATTTGTTCAGTCTGTAACGCAATGAGCTCATACTCCTTCAAAATTCACATGGTACTCTGAATCTTCTTCTGAATTCTCTTCACATGAAGCTACTATCTTGTTTTGTCATTTCTTGTTGCAAAAGTTAAGCACATACAGTAAATGGGTGGTGTTGCGCGCACGTCGACAACCGACGCACCGGAGAGCCCGACTCTGTCGGTGGTGTTGCGCGCCTGGTACGCCTCGTACAGCCGGCCCTCCTCCTCGACGTGTTCCTAGTACTTGCTCCGCCATGTAATCCTCGTCGGTATGCTCCGCCATGCCTCTTCGTCCTCCCGCAGCTCGTGTGCGGAGACCACTCAGGGGTCGACGGGGCCCAAATCCGGCGGTTTGAGGCAGCCGTTGGGATGTTGAGGCACATCTACTCGCAGACGTACGTGTACTCTGCTTCGCCGTTTGGTAGGACCATATGCAAATATTTTTGTTGGGTTTAGCGGTCGATAATCGCGGCCACCCACATCCCCCAAGCCCGCTGCCGCACGCCGAGATACTTGCTCTGTGGTGCCAGCGGCCACAGGAGGAGCTGCCGCCACGCGAGTTGGTGCCACAGTAGAAGCCGCCGGAGTTGCTGCCACAATATAAGCCGCCGGATCATCGCGGGAATAATAAGGATATGGCTTGAAAGAAATGCGAGGGTCTTAAAGAGGGTGGCATTGAGTGCGTCTGTAGTTCTAATCTATACTACTATTAAAAGAGCAAACTTGATCGGATACATTAAATTTATGCCGTACGATCTCTGACCAACGAACCAGATTGCTCGGTCCGTGTTGAGCAACTCAACACATCCTGTACGTAACGGGTTTTTTTTTTTTGCCTGAGTTACGCTCGACCGAATAAAGAGACGGAGCGCGTCGGAGGCCTCAGCCACGGTGGCGGAGCGGGCGACGCCCTCTGCCCTGCGCGCCACACCCCGCCACAAATACGGCTCCTCCAGCATGCCCCCATCCGTTACCAGCTGGCTCCCCGGGTGAGCCCCTCCCTGCCCCTGTCTCGCCGCCCCTCTCCCGCCGCTGGGTCGCCTCCCCAGCGTATCCCCGGCCAACGTCGACAAGCGCGGTCACCACCGTGCGTCCCCGCCTCCCCATCTTTTGTGTGGACGGTGAGCGCGGCCTCACCCGGCCGATGCTGCCTCCCTTCGTCCTCCTTTATCATGGTCTGCTGCTCCAGATTACCGGCGAGGACCACCCGAGCTGCTGCCCCGTTCAACCCTGAACAAAGCCCCTACGTTCACCTGCAGCTCGTCAATTTCCCTCACATGAATTAAAAGCTTGAAGGTGCGACCACTAAATCTGAAGTTTCTGTTTGGAATATGTAGCTCTGCACCGCTAACTTGTTTGCAATGATTGCCATGTACTTGGATTGTAGTCTAAGCTAATTGGATTTCTCATCTTTGCTGGAAACGTGTACACGAGAGCGGAGGAGCAATTGGTTTGAATAGCTTAGTTCTCAAGACAATCTGATATGTACTTAGGACAATGTTCTAGGCTAGATGGCAGGAACTACGCACATCCAGATCCAGTAAGAACATGAGGATCCAGTAAGGAGATCAAAGGGAGTATTGATCAAGCTGGATATATCCAAAGCCTTCGACTCCTTGTCGTGGGCCTTTCTCTTAGAAGTGCTAAGGAGGTTGGGATTTAGTGACATGTGGTGCAAGCTAGTCTCTATCCTCCTGTACTCGGCTAGCACCAAAGTGGTGGTTAATGGTGTTCCAGGGAGGAGAATCTACCATGCCCGAGGCTTGAGACAGGGGGATCCCATATCCCCCATGCTTTTTGTGTTGGCAATGGAGGTGATCTCGATCACGGTGGCTAAGGCAGTGGAGCAAGATCTGTTTTTGCCGTTGGTAGGGTGCACAGCAACGCAGAGGTTATCTGTCTACGCTGACGATGTGGTGTTCTTCGTTCGGCCGGTGATGACATACTTGCTTGCGGTTCGACAAATTCTAGAGATTTTTGGCGAGGCGTCTGGCCTTAAAGTTAACTATGCTAAAACTTCCGCCACACTGATTCGTGGTGTCGATGAGGATGAGAGGATGGTGGAGCAGACGTTGAACTGCTCAATTGCGAGGTTCCCAATCAAATATCTAGGGCTCCAATTGGCACTTCGACCGTTGACTAAAAATGAGTGGCAGCCAATGTTAGATCAAGTTTTCACTGTGTTCCAGCTTGGCAGACAGGGATGATCGTGAGGTCTGGCAGATTGACCTTAGTAAAGTCGGTGGTGGCGGCAAGGCCGGTGCATCAACTGCTGGTCGCGGAAGCACCGGAGTGGTTGCTGGAGGAGATTGAGAAGTGGTTGCGGGGGTTTTTCTGGGCCGGCTCGGAACATGCACTTGGCGGCCAATGCCTTGTGGCATGGGAGAACGTGAGCAAGCCAGCATGCTTTGGCGGCCTTGGGATCAAAGACCTACAAACCCAAGGACTTGCGCTCCGAGTACGCTGGGAATGGTTGAGAAGAACCGATGAATCTAGGCCGTGGCAAGGGTTACCAATGCTCAAGGATACCATGGCGGCTAAGGTGTTCGATAACCTGGTCCAGATCACTGTCGGCGATGGCAAGAAGACACTTTTCTGGAGAGATAGATGGATTGATGGTCTAGCTGTCAGAGATTTTGCCCGGATCTCTGTGCTGTTGTGCCTGCTCGGACAGCAAATAAAAGAACAGTTCATGCAGCGCTGTTAGACAATAGTTGGCTGCTGGATGTGACGGAGCCACTTTCTGCACAAATGGCGGCCCAATGTGTGCGATTGTGGTTAGCGATTGCCGTTGTTCAGAGAGAGGAGGAGAGTAGTGATGAGTTTGCTTGGCCGGCGTCTACAACCAAGCATTACACGGCGAGTTCCACTTACCGGATGCTAATGCAAGGACAAACCCGCTTTGCGCTAGCTGATGGTGTGTGGAAGTGTTGGGCACCGGCTAAATGCAAGATCTTCATGTGGTTGGCACTCAAGCACCGAATTTGGACTTCGGAGAGGAGGGTACGGCATGGTCTTCAGGAGCAACAGGATGTTTGTCGATTGTGCATGCAGGAGTTGGAAACCACTGACCACCTGCTTACACAATGCGTCTACACTAGGCAAGTTTGGTGGATTTGCACTCGTCGATTGAGAGTTCAGCTGCCGGAGGCCTCTCTTGTAGAGACATTGGAGGAATGGTGGTTGAAGGTGAGAGCAAGCTTCAGAGGTAAACAAAAGAAGAAGGCTATTGATTCTCTTGTCACCTTGGTGAGTTGGAGCTTATGGAAGCAGCGAAATGCAAGAGTTTTCGGAAACACGAGTCAGCATCGCAACGAAGACGTTCTAGCAGCCAAGGTTGTTGAAGATTTCAAGCTTTGGGTTGCAGCGGGGGCTGGAGCGGGAGACTTACATCTTGAGTAGTGGCTTTAGGTGTGAGTGGGAGTGTGTGCGACAGTTGAGTTTGTAACTCTACTGTCGACTTTTGTATCTGTTTGGAGTCTTCTTCTATAAAAATAAGGTATGCATTTTGCATACCCGTCAAAAAAAGTATAAATATTTTGTCTGTACCTTAAGCAGTTGTTGTAGGTAAATGGTTGATATGAAAATATAATTGTTTTGTCTGCAAATTTTGGCTCTGTTTTTCAACTACCACAATTATATAAAGTGAAAATGATTAATTGATTTGGAAGGCCGTCATATTGGACTATCTGTATGCCAACGCTGATGAGTGGATATAGGATCACCAGTTTTAAGATATATGAATGTCTAGAAAAGTCTTAGAAGATCAATTTTCTGCTTGAGATCTATTTTGAAGTACAGTTGTGTTTTTGTGTTAATTAATTGTTACAACTGGTGGTATCAAGTAGCACTGCAAAGTAATGCATGAATGCACCGACACTCCTCTTCACCATATTTATGCCAACACTGAAAGAAGAAATTACGGGTTTGTGAAACTGCAAATGGTAGCTTCATTGTTTGACATACTTGATAAGATCTGATCCACTGAAAGTGGCTGTTTCAGAACAGACACTGTCAATGGAATTGTCAGGGCAGGTAGGAACCTACCAGTATTGTATATTTCTGGTTCCTTTCCATTACGAAAGTTATCGGTTAAGTTCACTTTCTTTACATCCATGGTTACGTTTCTACCATTCCAGATGTTTGGGTTTCTACTGTACTTCTCGGAATACCAAGGAAAGGTCCTTACAACTCTATCAATTCCAAAGGTTTTTACATCCATCAATCCTTTAGTTGTCATGAATTTAAGTTCATTGCTCGTACGATGTAAATATGCTGCAGCTACATGAAACAGCCCAGGTTTTTCCCTTCTCTCTGATCTGTTAATCTGGTGATGACTTTACAAGAATTTATATATGATAATTTGGACAGATAATTAGTCTTTCAACTTAAGGTACTGTGGATTTGAGGTGTGTGCACAGATGCTAAGTACTTCCAACATTGCAAGAGACTGATTTGTGGTCAATTTCCTACGAGGACTGTGGAAATATTTGCAATACACATACTAGACTTTCATCATTATATATAAGTGCTTCCAATTTGTATACACTATAGAAGTAATGGCTAGAAAACTCTGCTTCTGTGATCAAGTTGGTGTAAGACTTTCATCATTATATAGAGAGAGAGCTTACAGAGGGAGACACACTTCTAAAATCTGGAATGGATCATGCAACAAAAAAAGGAAAAAGTATTTATCCAATTAATGCTTTATTTATTCTCATCCTCAATTTGTTACCCTTTCTATCTCTTTATAGTCTGTATGTCTGGTTGGTTGCTCAAAAAATGAGATCTGATGGCTATTCCAGCAAGAAGATATCCAGTGTGGGGGTTCTTTAAGAAGGCACACAGGCGAGGAGTACGTAAATCAGATTTGTTCTTCGTGTGAGGCTGATAGTCCCTTGGTTTTCAGCTTATATAGATAGGAACAATGATCTTCAGGGACACCGTTGAGATGTTGGAGAAGATTCAAGTCATCACCGAAGCCATGAGATGAAAGGCGTGTTAATTATACACATGTATTATGGGCGACTTTATTTGCAATTGAATCTATTGTAACATCATGGCAATTTTGTTATATTGTTTGTTCACCTTGATAAATGGGGTCAACCTTTTTGATGATTTTTCCTAATCTTGTACGTGAATTGCACGTGCATGTTTACTAGGTTTTTGTATCTCAGTATAGATGTCATCCTCCATGCCTAATCATAAAAGATGGACAAGCGAGTATCCAACTTTTCAATGGATGTTTCTCACTGTAATTTTGTGCAAATTTGTTTCGGGGTATAAGAACATGTATAGGTCATGGAAGAAAAGGATTCATGTCGCCTGCCTAAACTATACACACCTTTTCATGGCAACAGATACACAAGACTAAGACCAAGTGCAAAATGTAGATGATCTTTTGAAAAGTTATCTGATTTTAATCTTTAAAGGAAAATAGTTGATAAATTCCCCGATTAAAGCCTTTAACTAAATGTGTGTGTGAGTACATTGTGTTCCTGCTTCTACTGTTTTTCAGCTTCATATCAAACTGGTGATACTAATGATTCTCCTATATTTGTAGAGACAAGAAAATCATCATGTAGTCAACGCATGGCACTGCAGTTTTAATTCGACCTATTACACATAAAGCATCTGTAATGCTATAGAGTTATTGGTATTCCTGTATATAAGCATAAAAAGAGAACCTTGCTTTGGTCGTTTTCCTTCGCCTCAGAAGGTAAAATCCTTACTTCTCAATACTGTATCAGGAAACTAGAGTTATCTCCAAACTACTTAAACTCCACCTCTTTTTACCATGAAAAAATTATTTCATGTACGTTAAAGATTATCAAGTATCATGACTAGAATAAACATCTCGGTGAAAAAACAAATTGGAAAAAATAAACTTCTGGGATCACTTTGAATTTGAAAAAAAAGAATCATGCATAAGTGTGGAGTAATCCAAGTCAGTATTTTTGTGTTTCTATGTATTGTGAATGTATTGGTTAATAGTGGAGGTCGTGCGTTGCACGTGCACGTTCACTAGTGCGTGTAATTGACAAACTCACCCTACGGGACGCGGCCAGGTTAGGGGCAGGACAAGGGGAGTAGTAGCGTTAAATATGAGGCGGTCATGCATTGGCACATGTTGTAAAACCCTCTTTTCAAATCGTATCAATGCGATGACTGCAATCATTGGTTGCGGGTCCTTGAAAAATGAGCAACTTACCAGGACAGGAACCACGATGCAATCCAACAAACTAGAATATTTCTTTCTCAGTTATAACTAATGTGGCAACTGGAAAATCTCAGTTGCAATCTATGTGCAACTCCTAGATGAGCACGAATCATAACGTAATCCAACAGTCCGGAAGTCGATCTAGAATTAATTTAGTTCCCAGTCGACTGAGAATTAGCAAAATTAACAAAAGCATGCCATGGATCTTAATTAAAGAATGTAGTAATCCAGTAGTGACCTGTCTTTGCCCTGTAAAACGTTTCTTTTTAGCAAAAAAATTAAACTGAACAGTAAGTTACCTACTGCTTATATTGTTGTATCTTATGTTTATCAAAGTCTGTACATGGCTATACAAAAAAGGAGAGCTAGTACAAGGTTTTAGGCCATCTAAAAGCTAACTAAAAGCAAAGGTTAAAGTTACATGAAGGATTCACTCCAAGATTTAAAACCGCTATATTGTTTTCTGGTGGCCCTGTGAAACGGAAGCTTCAGCTCCTCCTTAAGCTTTCTTCTGCACCTGTAAAGAGTTGGTAGAATTAATGTCCTTGAAAATGAAATCATTCCTAGTTGTCCAAATAGCCCACGCCATAAGAATAATAATTTCCACAAAAAATGGCCGACGAATTTGCTGCTTCAAGCTTTTAGCAAATTGCCTCATGCCTGATTAGAGTAGGAAGCTCTTCAGGAGGGCAGGAGACAACAACCGAAAAGACAAGTGATTAGTTCATAACCTTGTCCCATATGTCGATCCCTGCGAAGCCAGGATCCAAGACAAAGTTAGCAGTAACTAGTCCATCAAGGCAGTGCTATCAGCAGCCAATATTTCTTTTCCGACCAGATCAAACGGTCACACCAATGCTCCTTGTTTTCCTTTCCGGCAACCCGGCTATTCCGATGCACTAACCGTCAGATTTAGAAAGCCGGCAATTCAGGTTGGCACGTTAAGCTGGTATTTTCATGTCTTACAGGTTATTCACAGGGCGGTTCACTGGATATAGTTATGGGCTTTCCTGCTGCCTTCGGATCAGCGGGACCTTATGGTGGCTGGGTGCACGCGACTGCTGCGCGTGGCACAGGATTTTTTCACCCGGCATACGTGGCAACATATTAGTCGGCTTTCGTAATCTTTCTTTTTTGTGTGTCATTGTTTGGTTGAGGCATGTCTCGACTTATACTCTTTTGGGAGATGGTAGCAAAATAAGATACTCTTGAACTTTGTAATAATCGGCTGTGGCTGTGTGCATCAATCGATGCAGAGGCTGGGATTAATAAAATTCCCTTTTCTAAAAAAAAGTTAAGCTGGTATCAGCATTCTTGACAAAATCACACTACTATTAAGAATCATGAACTCAATTACGTATACACCCCCTCCGAAAAGCCAGCGCAAACGAGCTGCGCACAATTTATCAAAAAAGTGCTTAATTCCATTCATAAATAAATATTCCACGAACTCCGGGCCTGCTTAAATTAACTCAAAAGTATTAGAGTGCCCCTCCGCCGGTTCTTCACTGACCACACAGGTTGGAGGAGTCAGAAGCTAGCTGACCTCTGCGGATGCTAAAGAACTTTTTCTAAATTGAAGTGATGTACTTGGTGCCGGCTTTGCCTAGGTCCGGATCCGATTGCCTACTTATTTATCTCTTCTTCCCCTACTGACCTACCATCTCTCTCTATGAATCAGTTGACTTGCATCTGATTAAAAGAATGCTTACCATTGAGAAGACGAATTTGGGTATTGATATTTCGACATAATTAAAACTATAGTCCCGATTTTCGGCACAATGAAGCACACTAACATGATTTCATTACACAAATTACCAAATACAACAAAATGCCAAAAAAATGTGGCCAGGAAAAGCAAACTAAAAGGACGTGACAAATTTATTGTCACGCGATGGCTAAAAGCACCCGTGGATCAACCTAGCATCCACTTGAGTCGACGTTGTTTCTGGATCAGGTGTTTTATACCCTGACGGAATGATCGTAAAAAAAAGATGAAAGGTGAATGCTCCAAAACCATGACACAACACAACCTCGCGGCAAGAACCCAACCAATGTGCCGAGGATGTGACCCCTATCAAAAAATCCAGACACCCCATTCCATATCATAATGAAATATAAATCACTTATGAGGTTTGCAAATGTTGTTTCCCGCCATTCATACTCCACCATGAGGCCATAAGTGCACACCTCCTCCTCTGGTCCATCCATCACAGAATGAAACCATGTGCCACAAAGATTCCATCCATTATAAAAAAAATAAGACATACAAATTTAATCAAAACCCATGGTTTCTAAGTTTGGCCAATTTTATGCACAAAAGTATGTGCATCTACAATACCGAATTAGTACCAAACTACCAGTAGATTAACCATAAATATATTTTCACAATGTTATTCAGGGTTGTATATATTGATGGTCTCTTGAATATTGTCGACCAAATTTATATGTCTTGTTTTTTAGAACAAGAGGTAGTATGTAGCGATGTGCCGGACTAAGGAGGCTGGGGTCCACAACCACCATGTCGACCGGAACAATTACACACCAAGGAGGATCCGCAATGCCACAATCGCTAGCGGACTTCACCATAATCACCAGACACTGACCACCCAAACTCAAAACGACCATGGCCGCCAGTTTGACATAGGCCACCATTGCTTGAGCTCCTTAGCCGAATATATTTGCACCACTGTGAAGCCCCCTTCAATTCGTTGTTGCCCCTGTAGTTGACAAAGTCAATGAGGGATCACTGTGAGCCCTAGTAGAAAAATGAAAAGGAATATTTTTACCTATAAATGTTGCCATATGGTTATTTTTCTCTAAAACAGCGTTCTGGTCGCGTTGCGATTCAAATTTTCACCTTTTTGTAGTTCATGTGAAAGTGCATAATTCTGCATCCATCGGAGCAAAGATAGTTGTTATACCTGCATTTTTATTAAACATACCAAACTGGAACCATTAGTTTGCAATACTCTCATTTGGTCCTTCCGTCTCCTTCATGTAGGGAAACACCATGACATGTCACCCTTTCTTTCTTCATTGTCAAGTTTTTACAAATACATGAGAACCTCGGCCTTTTCATCGAATGATGCACACATAACCATATTTATTGCCAAGTTCTCAGAGCAAGTGTAACCTGAAAATTACGAGTATATAGCTCAACTAAATGCAAAAGAGGTTCTTGAACATATTCGTTATATTAGATAGCACAGGTAAGTTAAAAGTCACGGGCACTATCTACCATAAAAGTTGACCAAGATGGCATGAGAGAAATATATGTTGAACGTGTAACAAAAACAACATATTTTGCTCCCATTTCAGGTTTGATTTGCAATATTATCCTTCGTAATTAAAAACACCCATGTGTAATGGAACCATAAAAGGATTTATATTATTTTATGGAACTTTAATTCCATTTAATTTTCCAAAGAGACATTACCATTCATTAGGTTTCTGCATACAATGATATTACCAAAAATACGCCAAAAGTATGTGATAACCCACAAGTATAGGGGATCGCAACAGTCTTCGAGGGAAGTAAAACCCAAATTTATTGATTCGACACAAGGGGAGACAAAGAATACTTATAAGCCTTAACAACTGAGTTGTCAATTCAGCTGCACCTGGAAAAGCACTAGTAACAGGGGTGATGTGAAAGCAGCAGTAATATGAGAGCAATAGTAACAGTAACACAGCAGCAGTAACACGGAGGCAATGGCACCAGAAAATAGTTGATACTACTTCTAATGACATATAGGACCAGAGAGCAATGATGATGACAAATGGACCGGGGTTCCCAGCTATCTACACTAGTGGTAACTCTCCAAACAAATAACAGGTGTTGGGTGAACAAATTACAGTTGGGCAATTGATAATTGTAAGGGCATGACAATGCATGCTTATGATAAGATAAGGTTTACTGTAGTATTTAATTGGGCATTACGACAAGGTACACAGACCGCTATCCAGCATGCATCTGTGCCTAAATAATCCACCTTCCGGTTAGCATCCGCACCCCTTCCAGTATTAAGTTGCAAACAACAGATTATTGCATTAAGTATTGTGCATAATGTAAACAACACATTCATCCTTAGACAAAGCATTGCTGTTTTACCCCTAGTGGCAACAACACATCTACAACCTTAGAACTTGCTGTCACTATCCCAGGTTAAATAGAGGCTGAACCCAACTATCTAGCATAAATACTCCCTCTTGGAGATACAAGCAACTACTTGATCAGGGTAACCACAAGTACCGGAGAGCATGCAAGATCTTAAATAAACAATAGTATGATAATATGATGAACAATCTGATCATAATGTAACAATTCATCGGATCCCAACAAACACAACACCAATTACATCATATGGATCTCAATCATGTAAGGCAGCTCATGAGATCATTGTATTGAAGTACATGGGAGAGAGAGTACCAACTAGCTACAGCCAAGAACCCGTAGTCCATGGGGGAACTACTCACAAACCATCATGGAGTCGAAGTGGAGGCGGTGGAGTCGATGGAGATGGCTCCGGGGGTCAATCCCCGTCCCGGCAGGGTGCCAGAACAGGAACTTCTGACCCCCGAAACGAGGTCTCGCGATGGCGCGGCGCTGCGGAAGTCTTTCTGGAGTATTAGATATATTTTAGGGTTTTCGCGTCGGGGTGACTAAATAGGCGAAGGGGCAACGTCGGTGGAGTCCTGGGCTCCCTCCTCACCTCCCGGCGCCTTGGGCCCAGCCGCGCGAGCATGTGGTTTGGAGGCCGTGGGCCTCCCCCTGGCTTGCCCTTCTGGCTCCGTGTGTCCCTCGGAAAAATAGGAGGTTTGGCTTTTGTTTCGTCGAATTCCGAGAATATTGCCCGAACAGCTTTTCTGGAACCAAAAACAGCAGAAAACAGGAACTGGCACTGTGGCATCTTGTTAATAGGTTAGTCCCAGAAAATGTATAATAATGATATATAATGCATATAAAACATGTGACAATGATACATAAAACAAGCATGAAACATCAGAAATTATAGATACGTTGGAGACGTATCAAGCATCCCCAAGCTTAGTTCCTACTCGTCCTCGAGTAGGTAAACGATAAAAAGAAAATAATTTCTGAAGTGACATGCTACCAACATAATCTTGATCCAATAATAATGTAAGGCATGTGAGCTGAGATCAAATCATTCAAAGCAAATGTCTATAGTTGATATAAGAGATAATAAAGCAAGAGTCAAACAAGCTAAAAGTTTTCATGAATTATCGCTTTAAAGACATGAAACCGTACAAGGTTCATTAAAGATGGTTTAAGTATCCAGCGTAGAAGTTCTATCCTTCAATCCAAGCATCAAGCAAATTTTCATAACATAGAAGGATTCAGCCAAGTAAACATAAACATGAACGTCATGAATCAACTGTTTCGAAGTCTACTCAACCGGTGAGCGCAAGCATTTGGTATTGGCACCAGGATGTTATGGCAAAGAGAACATTAATGGGGGTTTGGAAGGCCAATGGAAGAAAGTCTCACAAAGCTATAAGTGATCATTAGACAAGAGGAAGTCTTATAATCGAAGCTATGTAAGGAGTAGTGATTGCCATGCAACGGATGCACATAGAGCTATATGTGTATGAAAGCTCTCCAATGGAACTAGTGGGGGTGCATCCAACTTGGTTGCTCATGAAGACCTAGAGCACTTTTGAGGAAGCTCATCATTGGAATATACAACCCAAGTTCTATAGTGTAAATTCCCCACATAGTTATACTAGTAGAACATGAAAACTCTCTCACATGGAGTATAGGTGCTAAACATGAGCACAAATGATGACTATGAATACTGCAGGTGCTAAACATGAGCACAAGTGTGGATAAAGGATAGTAATGTTGCCCCCTTTTTCTTTATTCTTTTTTTTCTTTTTTCCTTTTTTCTATTTTTTTTCTTTTTCTGTTTCTCTTTTCGATGGCCACATAGCACTTTTCACTTTCAGGGGCAACATTCTAATATGACAACACACTTTTTGGTACATATAACTCATAACGAACAAGACATGATGTATGAAACTGTATGCCTCTGCCAGTGTAGCAGGATATGCAATGATCTAGCGTAACATGGGTAAACCACACATCAGCTGTATAGAATCATGCAAAGCAATATATAAGTGATGAATGACAACAAGTCATGTAATGTAAATGGAAGTTGCATGGCAATATATCTCGGAACAGCTATGGAAATGCTGTGGTAGGTAGGTATGGTGGTTGTTTTGAGGAAGATGTATAGGCTTATGTGTAGGAGAACAAGAGGAAGTCCTCCCACGGGGTTGGATGTACCGGCGAAGTATGCACAACTCTCAATGTGAGCAGAAGGCAATGCACAGCACCGAAGAGGCTAGCAAATTTGGATGGTGGAAGTGCCAAAAACCGTAGCTTAACATTAGTCAAAAAGAACTCACAAGTTTATTGCAAACAACTAGCAGGTTCAACATTAAGAGCATGATTAAAATTCACTCCAAGAAGGGCCGTTCACGGCGGCACAAGTACCCCGTTAGATCCCTCGACCTTCAGCACAACTTAGTTATTACAATGAACTTTCAGACATGGAAAGCTATCAAGTCCAACTACACCTTCAACAATTTTTAGAGTTTGTAGTACGGTACAAGCTTAAAGACAACAATCCACTAATGATTTTAACTTAATTAACCAGCAAGCTTTACCATCTAAATACCTCAAAACGTTTGCAAAGAATCAGATTATCAAAGTTCAATGATCTACAAGATTATGCAAGTTTTTCATTATACCACTACCACATGCAAAAATTTCTGGACCAACACATCAACCAAGCAACTCTCCAAATAAATATAAGTGAAGCAAGAGAGTACTTTCTATAAAATAACTAATAGCTCTGAACAAGAGATACATGAAAACCAAGAGCTAGAAGCTAAACAGTGCGAAAATGAATACTCAACAAATATAAGTGAAGAATAGGAGTATTCAAATGAAAAAGCGGAGCGTGTCTCTCTCCCAAACAAGATAGATAGGATCCGACATTGATATGATCAGAGAATAAAACAAAAACTAAACACAAGACGCTCCAAGAACAGCACATATGATGTGACCGAATTAAAATATAGTTTCACTAGAGATGACCTGATAAGTTGATGATGAAGAAGGGGATGCCTTGGGCATCCCCAAGCTTAGATGCTTGAGTCTTCTTGAAATATGCTTGGGTGACCACGGGGGCATCCCCAAGCTTAGGCTCTTCACTCTTCTTGATCACAATATCATCCTTCTCTCTTGACCCTTGAAAACTTCTGCCACACCAAACTTCTCATAAACTTCATTAGAGGGGTTAGTACTCAAAAACATTAATCCACTTTGGTTCTGTAGTGACACATTGCAATACTCAATAAAACATTAGCTACAGCCCTCCACGTCTAGAAACCTTACTTAAAGTCCACAAGAGACAATGCAAAAAAACAGAGACAGAATCTGTCAAAACAGAACAGCCAGTAAAGACGAATTTTTTCGAGGTACTTCCGTTGCTCAAATCGGAAAAAGTGAAGTTAATGAAAGATGCGTACATATCTGAGGAAGATGCGTGATTTTTTATAGAATTTTTCGAGTTTTCTCCAGGGAGAAAAGCTCAAATTCGTGACAGCTAAAAATCTGTCCCTGCGCAGAAATCCAAATCTAGCATCATCTAATCATTAAAGGCTCTTCTTGGCACAACAATGCAAAAAATAAAGATACAAAGGAGTTGTTACAGAAGTAAGCAAGCTCCTTGACTCAAAAAGCAAAAGAAAAATTACAGAAATAAAACATGGGTTGTCTCCCAAGAGCGCTTTTCTTTAATGCCTTTTAGCTAGGCTTGATAGTTTTAATGATGCTCTCATGAAAATAGAAAATGAAGCAAAAGGAGCATCAAGAAGCAAATTCAAAACACATTTAAGTCTAACCCACTTCCTATGCATAGGAAACTTGTACACAAATAAATTCATAAGAACAAAGTGACAAGCATAGGAAGATAAAACAAGAGTAACTTCAAAAGTTTCAGCATATAGAGAGGTGTTTTAGTACCATGAAAATTTCTACAACCATTTTTCCTCTCTCATAGTAATTTTCAGTAGCATCATGAATAAACTCAACAATATAACTATCACACAAAGCATGCTTTTCATGATCTACAAACACATATTTTTATCAAGCTCACAATAGTGGGATTAAAATTTCGAACCCACATGTAACAATTTTATAACAAGATGATTGATCACTCTCAACATATATGGGACGCCTAGATAAAGTCAAGACTTCTCCAATCCCATTTTCATTAGTGGTACAGTCAATATTATCAAGTAACATAGGACCATCATCTAGAGCTTTATCATAAACATTTTCTAAGCAAAACTCTTTAGTACCATGCATTTCGATATCAGCCACAAATAAAGGATTATCATAAGATTTATCAAAATAGCATGGATTATCATATATAACAGTAGCATAATTATTCTCACAAGTTTTACTCATAGGAAAAATTTCAAGAGAATCAACAGGAACATAACATTCATCCTCCTTGGGTAAGCATGGAGGGCAATCAAATAATGTAAGAGATGAAGAGTTACTCTCATTAGAAGGTAGGCATGGGTAGCTAATCCATTCTTCCTCCTTTTGTTCATCACTCTCCTCCTCTTTTTCATCTAATGAGCTTTCAGGTTCAGCAATTTCTTCTTCCACAGGTTCCTGCAAATTGTGAGTGCATTCTTGTGCATTAATGAGTCTCTCTTTGTAATCAACGATATAAGGATTATTGCTGTAATGTTCTATGCAATAATCAAGGATAGAAGAGACATAATCTTTAAGGTCCTTACAAGCAATACAAGTTTCATAATTTTTAGCCATGAAAGATTCTATCTCAGAGGCTCCCATAAATAAAACAAATTGTTCTACTTCTTCGAACCCAAGATGAATATAGTTATTCCAATGATAGTTCACAATTAAAACTCTTCACTAAAGCTACACTGGAATTTAAGATGTTTAGTATCCTGTTTAGAGCAACAGTTTATATCATGGCGTTTAAGCAAGATTTTAGCAATTGTATTCAACTTTTCTAACACAGCACTCATGACTTCACCCTTTTTGATTCTCTATACTTCATATATAATTCTATAAGCTCCATATAGGTTGTGGGTTCTTCCATAACAACAGTTTTTAATTTTTTGGTTTTTCAAATTTTTATGGATTTTCGAATTTATAAGAAAAATAAAACAAGACAAAAATAAACTAAACAAAAATAAACTAAGCACAAATAAACTAGACAAAATAAACTAGACAAACAAAATAAAATAAAAACAGAGAGAGAGGTAGAGTGTACTCCCCAGGTGAACTTATGAGTAGAGCTATGCTCCCCGGCAACGGCGCCAGAAAATAGTCTTGATAACCCACAAGTATAGGGGATCGCAACAGTCTTCGAGGGAAGTAAAACCCAAATTTATTGATTCGACACAAGGGGAGACAAAGAATACTTATAAGCCTTAACAACTGAGTTGTCAATTCAGCTGCACCTGGAAAAGCACTAGTAACAGGGGTGATGTGAAAGCAGCAGTAATATGAGAGCAATAGTAACAGTAACACAGCAGCAGTAACACGGAGGCAATGGCACCAGAAAATAGTTGATACTACTTCTAATGACATATAGGACCAGAGAGCAATGATGATGACAAATGGACCGGGGTTCCCAGCTATCTACACTAGTGGTAACTCTCCAAACAAATAACAGGTGTTGGGTGAACAAATTACAGTTGGGCAATTGATAATTGTAAGGGCATGACAATGCATGCTTATGATAAGATAAGGTTTACTGTAGTATTTAATTGGGCATTACGACAAGGTACACAGACCGCTATCCAGCATGCATCTGTGCCTAAATAATCCACCTTCCGGTTAGCATCCGCACCCCTTCCAGTATTAAGTTGCAAACAACAGATTATTGCATTAAGTATTGTGCATAATGTAAACAACACATTCATCCTTAGACAAAGCATTGCTGTTTTACCCCTAGTGGCAACAACACATCTACAACCTTAGAACTTGCTGTCACTATCCCAGGTTAAATAGAGGCTGAACCCAACTATCTAGCATAAATACTCCCTCTTGGAGATACAAGCAACTACTTGATCAGGGTAACCACAAGTACCGGAGAGCATGCAAGATCTTAAATAAACAATAGTATGATAATATGATGAACAATCTGATCATAATGTAACAATTCATCGGATCCCAACAAACACAACACCAATTACATCATATGGATCTCAATCATGTAAGGCAGCTCATGAGATCATTGTATTGAAGTACATGGGAGAGAGAGTACCAACTAGCTACAGCCAAGAACCCGTAGTCCATGGGGGAACTACTCACAAACCATCATGGAGTCGAAGTGGAGGCGGTGGAGTCGATGGAGATGGCTCCGGGGGTCAATCCCCGTCCCGGCAGGGTGCCAGAACAGGAACTTCTGACCCCCGAAACGAGGTCTCGCGATGGCGGCGGCGCTGCGGAAGTCTTTCTGGAGTATTAGATATATTTTAGGGTTTTCGCGTCGGGGTGACTAAATAGGCGAAGGGGCAACGTCGGTGGAGGTCCTGGGCCCCTCCTCACCTCCCGGCGCGCCTGTGGGCCCAGCCGCGCGAGCATGTGGTTTGGAGGCCGTGGGCCTCCCCCTGGCTTGCCCTTCTGGCTCCGTGTGTCCCTCGGAAAAATAGGAGGTTTGGCTTTTGTTTCGTCGAATTCCGAGAATATTGCCCGAACAGCTTTTCTGGAACCAAAAACAGCAGAAAACAGGAACTGGCACTGTGGCATCTTGTTAATAGGTTAGTCCCAGAAAATGTATAATAATGATATATAATGCATATAAAACATGTGACAATGATACATAAAACAAGCATGAAACATCAGAAATTATAGATACGTTGGAGACGTATCAGTATGTGACTTCCATTTGAGTACATTTGTCTCTTGCGATAAATTGACCTACATCGATCATTGGACTACATGTAACCAAGATGTCTATTGATCCCTGGTTAAGGTGTGTCTGGAACTAATATACAACGATATTTCAAACATAACGCTTGCAGCATAAACTTTTTCTCCTTGCACAATGTTATATAACGATGGATAAATCAGAAACAAAGGCTTATCTCTAAGCTAGGTATCTCTCACGGGTGAGTATCAACTCTATACCCCCACCGAAAATGACCCCCTTATTAGAAATCTCATCTTTAGCTAATGAGACATTTCCAAAAAGGACGATCCATAAATCTCCTCTTTAGCGCATGAGATATTTTCGAAAAAGATGATCCACAAATCTCCTTTAGCTCCCAGGATACCTTTTTAAAAACATAACATATACATCGGCAAACTAGTTAGTGGGGCCCACATTTATAAGCACAAAACGAGTTCCATAAGCGAAATTTGTTTTTTTAGTTGTTTAACTTTTTATTGAATCGGTCATCCACTCCTTCAACTCTTTGTCTCGGAGCTTGTGGTAACGGATGGTGATACGAAGATACCAAGGTAGAGACTTAGGACCTCTTTGATTCGTAGGATTTGAGAAACACAGGAATAGGGAAATTGCAGAAATAGAATGTCATGACACTTGAAATCCTATAGGAACCAAAAACACGGGGATCAGTAGAAGGTGTTGTTTGACTGCATGGCAGGAAAACGTAGGAAATTTGTATAGAGGTTGAGTGCATGCCATAGTTGTCATAGTCACATAGGATTTTTTCCCCAAGAGGTCTCACCTCTTATTAAAAATTCTATAGGATTGTAGCATAGGAAAGCAACCCATAGGAATTTTGTAGGATTCAATCATTTGAATTAAATGGATTCTATAGGAAAAATTACTATGGGTAGAAATCATATGCAATTCCTTTGAAAATCCTTTGAATCAAAGAGGCCCTGAGCCTCACAACCAAATAGTATTTTCTTGTGAGATGGAAGTGTATAATTCCCATGAGTGGTCTAGAAGTCGCAATTTCAGGTCACAAGTGTATTTCTCTGTTCACAGCCCATTAACGGAATTTTCCGTGCGCTTACTCTCTCCCAAATGGGGGGAAATGCAGGTTGTAACTTACATTTGCTATATTAGTGGTGTCATGTCGACCTCCCGGGGCCTGCATTTTCTTTGGCTGTTTCATGAGCTTGTAACCAATACTCTGGTGATCTCATCAATAATGCCATTGAAAATGTCAGGCCGGAGGTAGAACCAGCCTGCCCGCCTGAGGCCTGCACCGTGCATCGCCTGCCTATATAACACAAGAGAGGCGCACACGTCCCAGGCCAGCTTCCAACAAGTACAGCTGCAAGAAGAAAGCTCAAAATCGTACCAGCATCACCACAAAATTCCTCTCATCAACCTCGCACGATGCTGCTAGTGAGAGCTGTGCCGATGGGCTACGCGAAGGTGGAGAAAATGGACGCCGACGAGGCGCGGCACTTGAAGGCGCAGTTCCTGATCCAGAAGGCCCTCGAGAAGAATGGGCCGACGAGGCGGCCGGCAGCGGCGGCGGCGGCGGCATTTGCGAGGGGCGGCGGGTGCAGGGTCGTCAGGCCGGCGAGGATCGGCGTCCGGCTCAAGAGGCTCAGGATCGCCGTCCGGAGCTTCAAGCTGCGCGTCTGCCGGAGCGTGCTCAAGCACCTCAGGAACCTCAGGAAGTTGGGGTCTTCTCGCTCTTGAATCTTTCGATCTCTTCCTTCTTAAAGAGTTCTCGAGGAAACTCTGCGCAATGACTAACAACAGCATATGCGCTTGGTTGGTTTCCCGTAAGATTTGCGTGCGTGTGTGTGGAATTGTGGATGTATAGTATAGTATGTAAAACTCTGCGCATATCAGCAATGCTTGCTCCCCTGTTTCAGGCTTATGTTCATGCCTTCTTTTTTCTCTGGAATCCGTTCCTGCCTTGTTAGTCACTGACAGTTAATGGAAATTGTCGGTTTTGTATGTGCAATCATGGATAATTTGGTCCATCTATGTTGATCGAGATATTAAAATCGTTGCTCGGCCGATGAGTGTTGGCTTCTGAATCGTGTGTTCTGCAAATATGTTCTGAATGTTGCTTCTTTGTTTGTTCTCAGCAGATCTCTTAACCCAACGGCTACGGAAATTCACAGTTAGCTTACCTACTACCTACTGGATCGGACATGTGTTTTGTGGTAGCAAGGCAACACGAAAAGAGAGTGATGAAGCAAAGCAACCGAAAAATAGTATGGATTGTTAATAGTTTATTACGAGAAAGTAGAATCGGAATTGGGGTCTAACTCATGCTGCGATTTGCCCTTAGTCGAGAGCTACTTCTGCAGCAGAACAGGCGTCCCCATTCAAGAAAATTTTGTAAAAGAATCGTCGGGACACAATGGTTTAAAATTCATACTAACAAATCATGAATGCAGAACAAACAAAGGGTTGTTTGTTTGTATTTCTACTGCAAAAAATTCGTTCTCGTACCGGGGGCACTTGCGTTGAAATTTTGCCGGTTTACACGACTTTCTGTACCGCGCACTTGCATGATATTAACCGGTTGCATCAAGAACGAAAGAAACGCAGAAGGTATGTAAAGCCGTTGGAAGAGTTTAAACCTTCGAAGGCTGAATGGATTTAAAAGCTTGACTTCAAGAAATAAAATGTTTCAGGGACGGTACCCTGACCGCATCAACTGCAGAAGGAAAGTGGACTAATAATAGACACGACACCACAAACCATCATAAAGCCGAGTTGAATACAATGTTGACATATGGCATCAAGGTGTCAATATTGTTCACAGGCTTGTCATCCTCACGCTGAATTTATCAAATGTCAGGTGACATCAGAGGCGTCTTCCAGCATTAAACAAAAATGATCATCTACTCATAATCTGACACCAAAGGTCAACATTATTGTAAATGAAAACGTAAGAAATTCTTGCAGAAAAAACAAGGATTTGAAATTGCTTCTCAAAGCAAAGAACTTCCTTTCTTTCATGCATTATTGCTAGTACTTTTTCAGGGAGAAAGCGGCAAGGTTCCCATAGACAAAACAATCATAACTTGGACTGCATGATTGTGTGGGGCATAGATAATGTACTCTGTGTGTGCTTAGGTGCAGCAGATCAGATGCCATCACTCCCTTCAGCATGACACTCGAGTGTCACGTATTTTGTTTATTTTCCTTTTAATATTTTCCATGTGCATTTTTTGATCTCTCAATTAACTCTTACCATTATGTCGTTGCAAAGTCCGGATACATCTAATATCATCTTAATATTAACATATTATCTTTAAAAAAAAGGTGAATCCAATGTGGTGCTTGGCTTAAATTTTTCTTCCTTTTTTTGAATCTTGCATCGGTGCCTCAGGAAGTTATGTCAAGAACTAAGATCATCTTAGCAACTTTTGAATAGTTCATCATATGCACGCATCATGGATTCTATAATCTTTGTTGCTACTGGGTAGGATCGAGTCTTTGAGACTCAATTTCCAATAACTCCGAATCTTGTATGTTTCAAGACACTATAGTCTATAATAACTAGAACAAAACCCCGCGCGTTGCAGCGGATATCTCTTAAAAAATAATAAACTCATGAAATCTAAAGTTGACTAAAGAAATATGCAAGATTAGTTGATCATGACAGTCAAGAGGCTAAAAAATTTAGACATCGAATGTATGTGTGATTTATAATTTAAAGATCGTTGTGGTTTAGGGATGTATCTGATTGATACAGATAAGATTGTATCAACAGTTGAAGAAACGAATGTTGTGGATGGCTTGCATGAAGATGACATGCACATTGCCGCATAATATTTCTAGAAACTTTTTGAGTGAATACATATAGAAGAGCCCATAATTCCGAATGACAGCTATATGATTTTGATCATGAAAATAATTGGCAAAAAGTTCAAGGGCGAAACTAATTTCGGTGTTCTACTTGCACATGATTTACTTGTGTAACTACATAGCGACATGGTGTGATATTAGCATTCGAACATAAAAAATGATGTGGACAATTTGGTGGGCTACAAAAATGATGCGGATGGTTGCATGTAGAGATAGAAAATAATTAATAAATGTTAGTAGGGTGACATGGACAATTGATTGGCTAGAAAAGCAAGTGATGTGGATAGCTTGCACGTGGAGATAGAAAAATATTAATTGCACTTAGTGAGGTTTTCTTTATAAGAAGTATAGATAGATAGGTTTGGGACCCAACTCGTGCTGAATAGCAACACCATCTGGTAATCGGAAACACCAAGTCAGACACCATGGCCAGTACAGGTTGAAAACAGATAGTCGACGTACGTGCTCAGCAACAAACCATCATGATTATTAGGGGCTAATTATCCATATTGGAAAAGAACGGTAGTGTATATGATCAGCGAAGACGAAAAGTTATCAGTAGGAATTTTTGGCTCTCCCTTTATTTAACAAAAATTCAAAAATTGTATTTAGAAGTTTAAAAATCTGGAAAAAATATGTAGATGTACTCAATGATGTATCCTACGAACGTGCTAAATCTGACATTAATTTTTTTTTTTGTTCTACACATAAGTGAAAACAATATGGATCCGAGTATAGTGAACAGTGCATGTTTTTAAAACTACAAAATTCATAAGATTTGTCATTTTTTGTAACCTAGAGTTGAACAATTTACCGTTGTGATTTTGTATATTTGTAGGATACATCATTAACTACATCTAGCAATATTTTCATATTTTTTAAAAACTTATAAATATGATTTCCAATTTTTAATAAATAAAACACCGGAACTCGGAAGTCAAAAGGAATTTTCGTGTAAGAGTGATTTGGTATTTTTCCAGAAAAAAAAATAGAGAAGTGGGAAAGTTTTGAAAGCTGTCGTGAACGTGCACCGAACTGAAGAACAACACATGGAGCTGAATATTGACAAATGGCACCTAGGTTGTCCAAGTTTATTCACATGCTTGTCACTCTCATGCGGCAAAGCTCTACCTTTTATCTTAGGAAAAACACTCTCTTGCGGCAGAACCGGCCGGATCGTGTTGTGACATCGGAGGCCTCCAGAAACAAAACAAAAAACCACATGATCAACTAAATAAAACAGGAAGAAATGTAGTGACATTTAAAACAAGCTAATCCACACACTATGTTTCATGTTGCATGATTGTACATCATGCTGAGGACCGATGAGGATGCTGGGTAATCCCAATGTGTGATAGCATGCATGATGCATATCGCCGCGGTGGAAGCGTGCTGATTGGTACAACTTGGTCAATTATATGCCATGTTTGGGCATCATTTCAGCATTTGTTTTTCATCAAAGAGGCCTTTTTCGGTTTCATTAACAAAACTTAAAGAGTTTTGCTACAATGTTTATAAACTCACATCATCAAATCGAACTATAGATGCTCATAGTATGGGAAATCAAAAGCACTGAAAATAACAGTGAAATTGATCTGACGACAATGTTCAACACCCTTCTCTAGCCTAATCAGAGGCCAAACACAAACTTTTCACACAAAGCTTATCCACTGACAACGATTCGACATGTTGGCGCCCAAACTCTTGCTGTGTTGAAGATGTCCGTGATCACCATCTTCAAAAATCTTAGTTCCTTGTCGCAGCACCTCTCGTACTTTTGGTTTCTGCAATTCACCTCAATAATCAATCTAGTGACAAATCAAATAGATAATATCAAAAGGTTCATTAGTCATGACATTATCAAAGCAGGCTTTATTTCTTGTCTTCCAAATAGATCAAAATACCCGTTTCAAAAAAACAGACCAAAATATAGCAGACAAGCAAATTTTAACCTCCACATTCTCATGACATTTGAAATTGAGTACTAGATACCCAATTCACCACATATTTGGGTCGTGCTGTAGTGTCAAAAGTACAATGGAAAATATTCCAAATAAAATTTTCAATGGGCCACCCAAAAAACAAATGGTCTATACTCACACGAGAAGCACAAAAATACATTGCCCAGGTTCATCCTATCCTTTTTCCTCAAATTATCTTCTCTCAAATTATTCCCCACAAAACTAAGCATAGAAAATCTTAACTTTTTCTAGAATTTTCAAACACCATTGTCTAAAAACCGTAACATGAGAAATCCTTTCATATGTGCAAATAGAACTAACTCATAATATGAATATATTAAAATAATTGTAAATGCATGGCATACATCGTATCATAATCGAAGTTCCACCATAGGAATTACATCTATCATGTCGTAATCATGTAGGGAAAGTCATACGGTAAAAAACAATGATAGCATATGGAGAGATATGATTAAACTATGACCACAAACCCATAGTACAGGCTATTATACAACATAATAAACACAAAGTTGACGGCGGACAAAATTGCTGGACAGTTTTCGGGCCGTCCAAACCTTTTCTTAAACCTTGGATACCCAACCAAGTCGGCCCGACAAAAGTAGAAGAGAATCCAAATAAAAATTAATCTTGACTTTCTCAAATAATTGCAGTTTTTGCTATTTGTGGGCTAAGCTTGCACGAGTCTTATCTAAACATTCATATGACAATTTGTCTCAAAATGAAGTCCTTTATTATTTTTGTAATGCGGGCTTATGCTAAATAGTGTTACGCCACAAGCTTGCCTCATCCAATCCATATAACAGTTTTTTTTTTTGCATATGAAGGAAGTGCAAATTTTCCACTACTAGCACAATGCCGGTGCTTCATGACAGATTAAATATCATTTTGTATGAACCAGGCGGCAATGTAGCTCGACGCACTGTGAGGCTAAGGGATTGACAAAGCGACCAAGTCGGGGTACTCCGAATGCGGCATAGCGGCGATGGCAGCGACCATCATTCATGTTGGTCTACATCTGGATATGTTTAAATGTTGATCATATAGGTGCAAACCTTTGTGATCGAAAAATAATGCTTATGTTCAACATTTTATTACTCGGAGCAATTGGTAAAAAAGATATATGTATTTTTTGCTCCTACAGAAGAGATAAAAAGGGTTATGAAAAAAGCTATGCCCCATACGTAAGTCAGAAGCCTCCAAAAGATTGTCAAACATCTTATGCATCTCCTCATATTTCAAAACGTCCCTGCATCGACACAGGCTGATCTGGATTCCTTTGAAAATGTAGTCCTCTTGGTAAGATCTTAACTGGATTTTTTTCTAATAATTATTTCTCATTTGTTCACCCGTTGCAACGCACGGGTGTTGTGCTAGTACAACATAATAAACACAAAGTTGACGGCGGACAAAATTGCTGGACAGTTTTCGGGCCGTCCAAACCTTTTCTTAAACCTTGGATACCCAACCAAGTCGGCCCGACAAAAGCAGAAGAGAATCCAAATACTTCCAAACGTGGCCGAGAAGAGCACAACGAGCCAACCCGGCCCATAAATCTCCCACGCTTTCCGTCGCCTGCATCTAAACCCCAAACCCTCCCCTCTTTTTTTCTCTCTCCGAGGTTTTTAGGGTTTCGCATCCCCATCCGCCGCCGCCGGAACCGGGGACACGTCGCGATGCAGACGCCGTACCAGCCGCCAATGAACGGGCAGCCGCAGTCCTCCGGGGCCCCGCCTCCTCCTCCACAGCAGGCCCCACCGCCGCAGCAGTACTACCAGGCGCCGCCGCAGTACTACCAACCGGGACCCCCGCCGGCGATGTGGGGCCACCCGCAGCAGCACATGCCCCCGCAGTACGCGCCCCCGCCGCAGCAGTACGCGCCTCCGCCCCCTCACCAGTACGCGCCGCCGCCGCAGCAGTACGCGCCGCCGCTGCAGCAGCAGTACGGCGCGCAGATGGCCGCTCCCGGAGGCGAGGATATCAGGACCCTGTGGATCGGAGACCTCCAGTACTGGATGGACGAGACCTACCTCTACAACGCCTTTGCGCCCGTGGGTCCGCAGCAGGTGATTGCCTCTATCTACTGGGAATTGTTTCCTTACAAATTTACCCTTCTGATGCACTACATGCTTAAATTGTGTTATATCGGTTTTGATCCGTGTAGCTTTAGATATTGGGACGTTCGTAACAAGCGGGTTTCTATCATATTTTCACATGTGTCCACTCTAGAACTAGGAGTAACTCTGTACTTGCTTTGAAAGGCGATGTATTGCTGTTATTATTAGTCAGCATGGTACAGCTAGAAACATGTTGCAGTTACAAGCTGCGGTTACTAAGGCTAGGTCGATGCAGTTTTCTTGTTTAAGTATTGCTTTTTGATCTTTACGTCCACATGCTCAATACAAGATATCTTACCTGATAAATGTGCTTGATAAGGGTGACACGTGAATTATATGATAGCACGTTCATTTATATATGTTTGGCCTTCTGCATTCCTAACAATTGTCTTTTGCAACCCTGGAATTGTGATCTTTGGAACAAATTATGTACGTTTTGGAAACATTTTAATTGTACAACTGCCTGTTGCTGCATGTATCTTCTGTATTGGCTATTAATGCTCTCTAGAAATTGCAGGTCACCTCAGTGAAAATCATCCGCAACAAACAAAATGGGCAGCCTGAGGGTTATGGTTTTATTGAATTTCTCTCTCGAGCTGCTGCAGAATATGCTCTGACCTTTAATGGGCAGATGATGCCTGCTGGTGAACAAGTTTTCAAGCTAAACTGGGCTTCTTGTAGTGCTGGTGACAAGCGTGGTGATGATGGTTCCGACCACACCATATTTGTTGGTGATTTGGCTGCTGATGTTACTGACGCCATGTTAGAAGAGATATTCAAAGCTTCCTACCCTTCAGTTAAAGGTGCTAATGTTGTTACCGACAGGGCCACTGGTCGTTCCAAAGGTTATGGTTTTGTACGTTTTGGAGATGTAAATGAGCAGGCACGTGCTATGACTGAAATGAACGGAGTGCAGTTGTCTTCGAGACATATGAGAATAGGGCCTGCGGCCAACAAGAAGAATATGGGTACTCAGCAGACATACTCGGCTAATGGTATGCGACCACTGAAACTTCTTCCTGCTGTTTCATCGCCTGCTTATATAGAATCTTGTAGGGTATGCTAATATTTAGATCATCTCTAGTGGACGCATCATTTTGTAGGCCAACTCAACCTATTTATACACTGATTGTTCCCTGTTTGCTTGCTTGATGAGTGTTTTGTTAGCACGTCTTATCTTTCTGCTCACCTCACTTCAGGGTAGACAGCATTGCTTCTGTTGCTGTTAACAGACATTTCCATCCTACTCTACGTTTCTAAAATTGGGATAAATAAACACAACTAAGATAATGAATAAACTAAACACAATTCATGTTTCTCAAAGCAGGATGCCATGCCATCTTCATTTAGGGCCTGGAAACATCTTCAGCTGAGATAAATGTCTCCTGTAATCTGTGGCCTCAGTTAGGTCAGTGTTTTAATTTTGCGAAAATTTGGTTCCCAATTGCTTTGGAAGGCAATTGTTCTGTCTGTCTGTTCTCACATTGAGATAGCTACATTCTTGAAGCTTTTATCTGTCATTTTCCAGTACTATCAGTTCTAGCTTAATTGATCTTCTCAATCTAGACCCCCAATACAGTTTGCATCATCTCTTAAATATTCGTTTCCCCTCTCAACCTCTCATTCCTTGTATGTGCACTTAATCTTCTGTAGTGTACATACCATTTACTTTTATCTTCCATAGTCCTTTATAATATATATTGTACTTCCATACTCGAGTGATAGCTGTTCTCTGTTTTTTTGTCATGGACAAGGTTTAAGTTTGAGATAGCCTGACTGTTTTATATTAAAACACTCTTTTCACTGAACAAGCTTATATAACTAAAAAGGAAATATACTGCACGTTGCCACAAACGAGGCTAATTCCAGATCATCAGTAGTATGGCATTTGCACAAACTAGGATTGGTATCTGCCATACTGACAGCCATGCTCCTAGGCTTCATTTTCTCTTACAACCAAGCTGACGCATGCAATGGTCTAATAAAATTGTGAAGCAGAGACTGCTTCCTTCGCTGACAATAGCTTCTTTGTGTGACAGTTGGTTTGTTGTAGTACGATAGTACATAGCAACATATCCATGTACTTCATGACTGGGTTATTAAGGATATACCTGTCGGTTTTTACTGCTAACTGCGTATATGTTTTCTGTTTACTGTGGTATTTTTAGTCTGAGCACCTTGTGGGGTATGCCGGCTTTAGTTTAGTTTTCCATGTTGATTCTATGGTGATTCTTTCTGAAGTTAATGGTAGATGTATGTTTTGTTATGACAGCAGGGTACCAGAGCTCCCAAGGAAATGAGGCGGCGAATGATCCCAACAATACTACAGTGAGTCACCTTGTTAATTTTCTAAATTCTGAGAGTTGATGTTTCCTTATATTTCATACTTGTGCGATAGATCTTTGTGGGCGGGTTAGATTCCAATATAGATGAGAACTATCTAAGGCAAGTTTTTACTCCATATGGCGAAGTTGGTTATGTGAAGATTCCTGTAGGCAAGCGTTGTGGATTTGTCCAGTTTACCAGCAGGTTAAGAATATCTTCAGTCTTTTTACTAGTCATCCAAGCTAATATGCTTGACCTAATTGTTGCTCTCTTGTCATTGCTCTACTTTCAGGTCATGCGCTGAGGGGGCCATCAATGCGCTGAATGGGACTCAGATTGGCAGTTCGAATGTTCGTCTTTCATGGGCCGTAGTACCAAGCAGGTATTGTATACAAAGACAGTCTGTCAGCTTTTAAGTTCTCTTTGTGTACTATTCTAATCCAAAAATCCTTTGTCAGCCTCCCCAGCAGGATGCAAACCAGGGTAATGGCAACAGCTACTATGGATATCAACAGGGTCAAGATGCTTACTATGGTGCACCCAATGCGCAAGATCCTAGCATGCAAAACTATGGATACGCTGGTTATGGCAGCTATGAGCAGCAACAGCAGCCATCTCAGCAGCAGCAGCCGCAGCCACCATCTCAACCACAGCAGCAGCAGCCTCCACAGTAGCAGCAGTCCCCCCACAGCAGGCAAGAAATCGACAACCCACTCTATCCTACCGTCTTCATATCTTAGTGGTTTCATCTACAGTGATTTAGGGTTGGTTTAATTGACTTTCTACATCTTGCAGTGACCATTAATGCGATGGAGCGCAATCCGGGTTGCATGAACTGAGTGGCACTGCGTCATGAGTTATGGTATAGGGGTCCTTGTTTGTAAGATGGGTTGTATCTAGAACTTTGACGGTAGCCCTAGTTTTATTCAGTGCTTCTTGCTGTTCTAAATTATTGAACTCTTCCATGACTCAGTTGTTGATGGTAATGTTATCTTTGGATAATCGGTTTGGTCTTTGCATTGAAAGTAGAGTGGGTGTTTCGCTCTGGCACTTGTTTGGTTAGTGTTGAATGATCGACTCAAATTTATGTGAGCTAGACAGAGCTTGTCTGAGAAAAGCGCAACTTGAGTTACCTGCAATTGTCAAAACTGGGGCATCGTCCGATTTCGATCTGGCACCGAATGGAGTACTGTTTCGAGAGATCAAGGTTCTTACATTTTGAATTTTACTTCGTTTTCGATTTCATTTTGCCCAAGGGCTTGTAATAAGGTTGCTGACGCTTTGGCGAGCTTTGGCGCGAAGATGGTCGCGGAACCCCAAGCCGTATGGCCGGGCCGTGTTCCTACCTTCGCCCAATTTCTGGTTGCGAGCGATCTCGCTGTGCATGTTGGTTAATGGAGTGAAGTTTTTCCAGTTTCAAAAAAAAAAAACTGGGGCATAAGCAAACTATTGTGTTTGCATAAGTCCAAACCTCCGAGAGGTGCTCATATTCAGGCCATATCCGGGTTGAGTATTTGGAATTGTGGCAAAAGTTTCGTATTCTTCAGTTAAGAATAGAATTACAAGCTGACAACTGGGTCCACGACCTTCGCAGTAGTTCGAAGCAATCGCACAATCGTTTTTCTTGGTAGTTCCATACGGCAATGAGCAACCCTGCTTCAATCTCGGGCACCCGATGATGATCTTTGAGCATGAAGCAGTGGTCCGGCGGTTACCACTTCTGCCGAAGAGCGGCGAGTACTGGAATAAAAACTTGAAACTCACGAGTTAAACGAGTAGCTTGGAACTCGACTTGGCTTAGCTCGAACTCATTGTTAAATGAGCCGAGCCGAGTTTTCATTTTATAAACGAATTCGAGTTAAACGAGCCGAGTTTCGAGCTACTCGTTTAGCTCGTTTAACTCGGCAAAAAATAATCGTTACATTATTCTTGTCTTTTTGAATTATTTTTACTGATTATCATAGTTAACCACTAGATATTACTTGATATTTTCATATTGTTATAAATTGTTGTGATAATTGCATCATACGTGTCCAAATAATTAGAAAAAATATACATTCTATTATAATGCATGTTAACAGTTTTACCGAACTAAACGAATTAAACGAGCAAACTCACGAGTTTAGCAAGCCGAGCCGAGTTTCAGTTCTGGACTCGTTTGTTAAACGAGCCGAGTCGCTAGTTGACCTCGAATTCCAGCCCTACGAGTACCGAAGAGCGGCGAGCGGAAAATAAATACTGTCTGTAGTGCACGAGATTGTCTTGCGGTGTTTTCCTGGATCTTTTCAACGTTGGCTTCATACCTCACGTGACAAGTTGTACATATAACAAGTTGCCATGAAATCCACTTTTAAAAGATCTCGTCGAGACCGAACTGACGGAGAAACTGATCATAAATCAGTTACACGGTTTGCAGTTAAAACATTTTGAAAATTTTGAAACCGCAAAGACGCCATCGCGTGCAGGATACTACGTAGATGTGGAATAGCATCCAACGATATATATATTAACTCAAAAAAAAAAAACACGGTAGCACATCAAAATTTCGTCTCTCAGTGTGGAGAGCTCACTAACCTACAACCACCACAATCAAACCCTGCAGTGCAATGCTGTTCAGGACAAACACCTAACGCCATCAGACCCCGGAATTTAGCCGTGCATTTGACCCAGAAGCTTCAGGGCAAGTGCCTCCTGCCGCGCAAGAAGGTCCCTGCCATTCGTTTCATCACCGCCTTCATCGTCATCGCTATTGTTCAAGTACTTCTTTTTGCCCTTGTAGGACATGTCCCGGCCTCTGTCCGATTCTGAGCCGGTGTCCTCAGACACCGCATCTGTTTCATCCTGTCTCTTGCGCTTCAACTTCATCTTCTTCTGCAACTTCTTCTCGTGTAAACTCTTCTTATGCTGGGCCTTGTCCTCCTTGTCGTCCTCCTGCATTTCTCTCAGCATCTCTGCATACCTCTGGGAAACTGCAGCAATAAAGCCAAAAGCAACATGAGATTCAACTCACATTGTACATGCAAAACTGTAACTATGAGTCAAAAAAGAAGCTGAACAAACTTTTATCCTTGTGAATCACGCCTTCTGAGCCCACTTCTTCCGCTAAAGACGCAAGTGGATCAATCACGTTGCCCTCATCGTCGTACTTGACCCTTGTTCCCACAGGCCTGTGCACGTTTATCTTCAACTTCTTCTTTTTCAAGGGCCTAGCTGCCAACCTAGCAAGGACAACAAATTAGCATCACCGACAGCAAACAACACCCAGATGCAAGAGCTAAGCCTAAATTATGAAAGTTGAGAGGCCCTATTGCGAAAATTAAAAATTTAAGTTAGAAGGGGCATACTCTTTGACTTTTTCAGGTTCCATATTTGTATCAATGCCAGGGGCTTTGGGAGAAAGGATATCGTCAAGTCCATCGTGCATATTTGCATTTGTTGTAGGCTTCTTTGGATAAAGGATATCATCATCAAGTCCATCAGCAATCATATCACGATTGACTTGTGGATTTATTTCGATGACTTTAGCTTTCTGTTTCACATCAATCTCGTCCATATCCTTCCTAGAAACATTCTTCATGTGGCTTACAAAGCGGATTTTAGGGGTAACAGGAAGACCAAGCGAAGAAGCATATCCAGCGAAATTCTCTGCAGAGAACCTGCTCAGATCAAACACCTCTTTGTCTTTCTGGAGGTACACTGACTTGAGATAGGTAACAAAAGCCCTTTTACCCAGTTGCTGTAGATTGGGAAATTTAACCAGCACTGCTGCTATATTCTGAGATATCTGCTCCAGTTGTTCCACTTTTGGCTAGAACAAAGAAAAATTTGCACAATAAGTATTAAATAAAATTAGAATACACTAGACAATAACAAGCCCTAGCTGAGCAGGCTACGGGTAGAACGGCCTCAGAATAATCTGTAACCAAACCCTACCCTACCCATTCTAAGAGCTCACTTCAGACACAGAACAAACACTGATCAAGTTTATAAGTACGGGTCAAGCAACCAACTATGCACTAGATTAACTGATAAGCTTACTGCTGACCTTTTTAACATTAATAGGTATTTTACTTTCAGTTGCCTTCAACTTTTCCAGCATTCTTTCTTCCTCCGGACACAAGAATATAAGAGATTTTCCTTCTTGTTGTAGCGAGCTGTTCGACCAACTCTGTGGATGTACAATGCAACGTTTTCTGGACAATCAACCTACAAAATCAACATATAAGTTGTAGCACAAGAGTTTCAAGCAAAATATTAGTTGATGAGACAAAGATATACCTGCACCACCCAATCCACATCCCCTATATCCAATCCTCTAGCAAATATATCAGTTGAGAATAGAACTGAAGTACTTTCGTTGAATTCTGCCACTATGGCCTGCTGTACTTCGTATTTCATCCGTCCATGCATAGATTTTAAAGGAATACCAGGACGAAGTTTCTTGAATATTTCATAAACAAATTTGACCTGCAGAAGTCCAATATTAGATAAGGAGAAGGAATAACATAAACCAACTCTTAAACAATATGTTTCTAAATATGCCCTCATCGATATAGGTCGGATTTATTTGAAAATTCCGCAAGGATACATTTCTCAACTTACTATAAAAATAGCTACATACGACTTTTCATGCTCACATTCATTCTAAGTGTAACGATAAGTGATAAATCAAAACGAAAAGAGAGGATAAAAGTATAAAACACCTATGCCAGTTTACACAGACAATGTATCTATATTGTTTCTTAACACAGTATAAATTTGATTCTGGGATTTTGAACAACACTACATACTACAGGATGCAAGAATACACATGAGGATTGCATGTTATATGTTACCAACAGACAAACATTACCTGCTTAACACTTGATAAGAAGACTAGTATTTTGACTTTAAATGTCTTTTGATGAAGCTCCAGAGCATATTAAGCTTCTGTTCAAGAGGCACAATCATGGCACACTGCTCAAGGTTATCTGGGGTGGCTGTGCTAGCCTGCTCATGCACACTTATATATTCAGGATTCTTCAGCTTAACCCTTGCAAGGTCCTTAATTGACTTTGTCTGTGTAGCAGAAAAAAGTAAAGTTTGCACTTTGGAATCTGAGAAAGGATAACGTCAACTTGGATTGGAAATCCCGATGAAGCATTTGATCCGCCTCATCAATCACCAATATCTGTTCCATACCAAGAAGACATGATTTTAGATTATCTGCATCTCATAATTTGGAATTTGCAATTAACCATAAATCAAGTTCTGTCTGGTAACCTGGAGCTGTGAGCAATCAAAGTTTGGAGTCTCGTCAAAGTGCTGGACTAACCGCCCAGGAGTGCACACTATGATGTTTAAACGGTTAATGACTTCTTTTTCGCCGTCGATACCATTGCGCTTCACAATAGCACCACCACTAAAATTATGGTGCTTCCCCACCTTCCTGACCACATTCCAAATTTGACCAGCTAAATCATTAGTGGGAGAGATGATAATGCAACCCACACCATCCTCCTGACCCCATTTCACCCTATACAGCTTCTCTATAACCTGCCAAAAAGGATTTTGGTAAGGTAAGCTACCCAGGGAATTGTAATCATTGTTTCTACCGACCATATGCAACAAATACCACTTTCCAGATTACAAATTACAGAGCTAAAAAACTAAGTGTGAGAACTCACTGTTCTTACTTTGCATTCCCTATAAGGGGAATTCAGACACTAAATTAGAAGCATGAGCTTACCGGAATAACGAAGGCGAGGGTCTTGCCGGACCCGGTCTTGGCCGCGCCGAGGACATCGCGGCCGCAGAGCGCGTGGGGCAGGGCAGCGCGCTGGATCTCGCTCATCTCCTTGTACCCCGCCTGCCGCAGGGCGTCCTTGGTCTTCTTCGACAGCGGCAACTCGTCGAACCGCGTGCACGCGCCATACTCGGAGTACTCCCCAGCCGCCGCCTTTGCCACAACAGCTCGTGCGTTTTTCCGTGCGTCGGCGGCGGAGGAGGACTCCGAGGGGGGAGGGGGCTTGGTTCCCCGGGCGGGCTTGCCGGCTTCGATCCAGGCCTCGAGGAGGCTGATTTCGTCGGCATCCTTGCCGAGGGCCTGTTTGCCCACGACGCGGCGCTGCGGCCGGCGCATGGCTCCGGCTGCGGTGGTGCTAGGGTTTAGGGTTTTTGCGGAAGGGGATGTGCAAGGTTCTAGAAGGCGTGGCGGCTTTCGTTTCATCCGGGCCACTACTACTGTACTTGTGATAAATAAGACAGCTTTCCCGTAAACCCATTGGAAAGGCGTATTTCGTGAGTTACTCGTCCTTTTCCAGTTTCCTTTTTGCGACGATATCTTAAATCTGAGAATTCTGTTGCTGGACTTAGAGCATCTCCAACAGCTGCCCCAAATTTCTAGTGATGATGCAAAAACCGTGTTTTGCACTGAGGGCCAAAAACACTGCTCCAACAACTGCCCCAAACACAAACAGTGATGCAGAGAAATTGGGGCTGCCCCAAATTGCAGCCACATCCGATGCAAATTTGCATCGTGCCCAGCCGTGCCGCAACGCATCATGGGCAACGCGCGTACACCAAGTGCCGCGCGGAACCTTCCCCTCCCTCTCCCGCGTCGGCGACCAAAGCCACAGCTTCCCGCCGCCGGTCAAATCCGTCACCGCCGCGCTCTCCCCGGCCCCGCCACCTCCCCGCCGTCCGCCGGCCTTCCCCGGCCCCGCGGCACTTCCCTCGCCGCCGGATTAGCTCTCCCACGCCACCACTCATCGCCGAATTGAGATCCGCCGCTGACGTGGGGTACCACGGCAAATCTCATGGTTTGGTACCTAGGGTTGAGATTAGGAGAGAGATTTGGTAGCGCTGGTAGTATCGTCGGCTGACAAGCAAGGATTTACCCACGTTCAGGCCCCGGAGGGTAACACCCTACTTCCTACTTGTCTGGTTATTGATGTTTGAGGTTTACAAAGGAGCTACAATGGCGTCCTGGCGAGATGCGATCTCGCTAGGGTTTTTGGTGGTATCAGTATATCGACGACCCTCCCAGCCTTTATGTAGGAGGTTAGGCCTCGGAAGTTCGCATCCGATTAGGTTTACAGGTAAGGTATGTGTCTACCGACTTAAGCTCTGCTTGTCTTGGAGCGTACTTCTGATGATCCAGAAGAGTAAGTCTTGATGCATGCACAAATAAACGGATTAGGTTGAGACTCCAAGTGCAGAGTGTATAGTAAGTGGAAGACAGTTTTCCCCACGAGGGGTGACTCGAGGGTTTAATATCGAACTCTCGGGGAATCTGAAGTGGTAGATTTATCTTCTTATCCTTCTTTTGGTTACCTACAAAACAAGGTTAGATGTTTTGGTCCTCAACCTCACCTGTGGTTGTCAAGCACAAGGTGTAAGAATGATATCAGGATAGTTATGCAATGCAAACAAGAAATAAATATGCAATGATGGTGGATGCAATGATAAATGATATTTTTGGGTTTTTGAATGATGTATGCAAGATGAAAAGTATTTTTGTATTTTCGGATTTAATGATGGCTGAAAATAGAAAAGTGGTATATGGTGTTGGAAAGGTGTTTCTTATGATTAAAAATGGACTGGGGTTCATGGTTTCACAAATGCACTCTCTCTTTATAAAGTGGTAGACAATGGAACACACAAAGTTAACATATGAGATTGCAACACAGGGTTTGATAACAAGTTACTTAGATATATGGGCATCACGTCCTAACATAGAGATCTTTTGGTTATTAACCTCTCTTATACTCCACCAAGATGCGAACTAAATCATAACACCTCAGTAATTAAGATAACTCAGAGTATAGCATTAAGTATCATGACATGAAGTGAAAATAAGAACATGCTAGATCTAGTCATGGAGTAGTGGCAATGGTCACGCCCACATCCCCGGTAGCATGGTATTTTAGTTTATCCCTAGTGAGGTAACAAAGTAAGGTAAAGATACCAAAGTGGATCGCAGAACTTTCTCTCACGTTCACTGCACTAGCCACCCCCGTTACTCCAACTAATGCACACGTTCCCCCACACACGCTCTCATAAACATGCTTGATCAAAACAAGTAGACAAGAACGGGGTACATAATATGCATCTATACTCATAACTGAAACAAACATTGCAATCTCAAACATATATTAACTCATAAAGATCCACCACAAAGGTATTACAACGGTGACCGTAATCATGTTCAGCAGCTCATACGGTGCTAATTAGTGAAGCTCAAGAGAGGAGAGATACATAAGTTACTTCCACAAACCCATAGTCCAGAGGTGGACTACTCCCTCTTCATCATGGAGACGGTGGAGAAGTCGATGGAGAAGATGGAGACCACGCCGGCAGCGCCCCGCCGGAGTTTTCCCCCTCCAATCTGCAGCTCCTGATCTCCGTTTCGGTGTTTCTGTGTTTGTGCGGCGCTCCTTCCAGAGAACGTCGGGGGACCTTTTTTATAGGCGTTTTTAGGTCAAGACGATGTCGGTGGAGCGAAGATCGACGGCAACGGAGCCACGAGGCCCAAACGGGTGGGTCCCACGCGGCCACAGTACCTGGCCGCGTGGGCCACCCCGTTTGGCCTCGGCCTCCGTTTGTTCGCTTCCTTCGCCCACAGTCTTCTTCCTTCCAAATATTGACGCCCGTAAATTTCCAGGTGATTTCGTTGACGTTTGGGTCCCTGAAACATTAAAATAAGAAAACGGGTTTTCTGCCTGTGCAGGGTTAATTCCATAAAAATAGGAAATCATGAATATTCCAAAATCATGATAAAACATTGATATAACCCTTATATGATGCAAATATGATTGGAATATAAGCAATTAAAGTGCAAAGTTCATGTATGCATTTTACATGCATCAACATCCCCAAGCTTAATCCATGCTCGTCCTCGAGTATGAAGATGATAAAACTAACATGGACTTTGCAATTTAATACTTAACAATGGATATCAAAGATGATTACTATTGCTACATATAGTCAAATGATTCATTCTTCAAAGGAGTAGCAATATGCAAATAGTTTATGAAGTGATATCAAGTATTCAAGACAAGGATGTTCATTGATAGTTCACAAAGTGTAACATGGTAGCAAGTAATATGGAACACATGTATGCATAATGATAAGTAGAACATCCTACAATGGTCATAGAGTGTAGATGAAAATCTGAATATGATAGGTGTACACTTTGGAAAGATGTATATGTGAGTAGAGGTAAAGCATGCATAAGTTTCATCCAACTTCCAAACTCTTCTACTTAAGTTAATGATTGCAATAAGGTATTCATTGGTGTCAAGCTCTCATTGCCCCTATCATAGCATCTTGAATGATTAAGGTTAAAGTGAAAGCAAATATGAGTAGTGTGCTTGATAAAGAATGGGTTGAATGTCTCATGCCCCTTGAATACAAGTACTTACACCATGTGTTACTCAACTTGGGAAACAAAGCAAGTTCAATTAAATATCATTGTAAGCATAATAGTATCATCAAGAGCGTCAACTGGGGTACCTCTTGTCCCAGATATGGAACAAGCCCATATCAAAATGACAAGACAAACAAACAAAATGAACAATCTCAACACCCTTTTTATTTACCATTTGGAATAGTTTTTTATTGCAAGGTGTATCACAGAAGGTTCACCATAGTATGTAAGTAAATTTCCACCATGAATGATGCATGGCTTAGATTAGCGGCCCAGGCGTCTCTCTAACCATTTACACAAACTCATTTAAACTCACTTATTTCCACATTTATTTCAACATGATAAGCATCCATAGACAAAAGCACATGATATCAACTAAATGAGATGAAGAGCATGTTGAAAGCTTGCCATGTGACAGCACATATGGGCTAACTTCCAACCCAAAACATTCATCAAGCCACAAACATCATAATCTTAATCACAATGGGTCAAGTTTTATTATGCAAATAAAAGAACATTGTGCATCAAGTTCGTGAGAGCTATATAACCAATTTTTTCCATTGCAATCAATAACATAAACATTTTCATTCAGAGGTAAGATAACACAAACAACATGTTAAACATACTCGGAATAGCATAAAGCCAATAGGTAGATATGGTGGACTCACTGGAATAACTTTGGTTGAAGGTGTTGGAAACAAGTTTTTGCTTGTTGGAGTTTTTGGGCTAGCAAAAGGGAGAAAGTTGACCATCTAGATGCATGCATGAGTGTCCATAGAACTAACTAATCCATGTTAAACCAAGTAAAATAACAATCAGCACCAAAACATGAATAAGTGATAGCTCTACAAAAAGAATTTGCAAACTATTACTCATAAACAAGCTCATGAATCATGCAACTATATGTATCATTAAAAATCAAGTCAAACATCCCTTTTCCCAATCTTATAAAAGCATCCAACATATTTCAACCCATATTTCCAGTAGCTCTCTCATATATAATTGATAGTGTGGTGGTCTCTCAAGACTCAAACAAAAACAAAAAACGACGCTCCAAGTTTATGCGATAAAGTGTTTCGATCGAAAAACAGAAGTTGGACGTGTGCAAACCGAGAGTGTGTAGGTCCAGTGGGGTTGTCTTCACATCCCCAAGCTTATGGTCTTCACCATCCTTGGATAGCTCTTGGTGCATCTCCTCCAATCCCTGTGAAAAAACTTCAAAACACCGTTTCTCCCATCTCTTTTCTGTGGGGTGCATTAATAGTGATAAACAAATAGGTTCCTTGCTGCATATAATCCTTGAACAAAAATTCATATGAATGTCCAGAAAGTATATAATGTTGTATGCCTACTCATAAACTCAATTGGATCAAAAAGATTCAACTTAAAAGCTCAAAGCATGCATCAAACAAAATGGGACAGAATCTGTCCAGAAAAACAGCAGCAGCAAAACGTATTTTTCTACCCTACCAAACTTTCTCGAAAAATTCCGAAAAATTCATGCATACAGAGGATGAAAAGTTGCAACTACAGTTCAAATATGAGCTCATTCGGAGTTACAGAATAAGAATTAAAAATCATACCGTGCACTGACTCGTGCAGGAATAAAATCTCCGAACGCTATAAGCAACTTTTCAAACCAAAAAGGGTAAAACTTGGCACTTTATTAAAAACTCCAGAACCTAACTAGACACAAAATCTCTTGTTACAGCAAGAGGACACAAAGAAAAATCACACATAAAAATAACCGGGTTGCCTCCCGCAAAGCGCTTTCTTTATAGCCATATAGCTAGGCTTCTTACTTGTTGTTTTATTGTGGACGAAGCTCATGAGGGAGCTTGAACTTTGGTGGTTCCCTCTTCCTTGGAAAGTGTTCCATGCACTTCTTGTGTGGAAACTGAAACTTTACATTCCCTTCCTTTGAATCAATGATAGCACCTGTGGTACGAAGAAAAGGTCTTCCAAGAATAATAGGACTAGAGGTTTTATTCCCCATATCCATGATTAGAAAATCCACAGGCACAAAAGTCATATGTAACTCTACCATAACATCACTTACTTTTCCCAAAGCATGTTTAATAGAGTCATCAGCAAGTGCTAGTTCAATAGAGCATTTTTCAAGATTTTTCAATTCAAGCACTTCATATAGTTCTTTAGATAAAACAGAGACACTAGATCCTAGATCAAGTATGGCATGGTGTGTCTCTTTTCCAATAGTTACTAGTACCTTAGGTATCCACATATCCCCAAGCTTAGGTGGTATCATAGCCTCTTGGTTGTACCTAGCAATCTTTTCTTTCAAGACATGATTAGCAATATAAGAACCAAAACCTGCTTGGTTAGTGTTGATGGAAGGATCACTTGCAAATTTTTGTAAGATAGATATTAATTCATGCAAGCTACAATTTTCTAAGTCAAGCAAAGGATCCTTGACTTCATTAAGCATTTTAACTTCCTCAACTTTCTTTTCCTTTTTAACCCATACTTGTTGCCTACAGGAACCTCTTTCACATGTTTAAGAGATGAATCTTTTCTCAATGAATCACTAACTCGAACCAATTTTTCCTCAATATTGTTCAGGTAAACATCTTTTTCCAGAAATTCTTTCTCACAAATTCTCAACTTATGCATGACATTAACCAATTCATTGTTTATCTTTGGAATAATGTTTTCAGAATAAGAAACTAGTTGTTCAAAATCTTCCTTACTAGGTAGCTTTTCTAACTTAGTTTCAAATTTATCCTTTGATGAAGCAAGTGCTATTGTGGTGTCTTCCAACTTTTTCTTGCTACCCACAAAGCTACCAAAAATCCTTCTAAGTGTCATGGCTGCACAAGGTGGTGTTGACAAGACAAAACTTCCACCTGTAGCCCCATCTAAAGCATTTTGATACCAAGGATCTATTCCATAATAGAAATAAAGATTTAGCTTTTCATCTTCACAAGGTGTAGGATCTTCATAATGCATCCTATTAATTCTTACCCAAGCATCTTTTAATGTTTCTCCATGATATTGTTTAAAACTAGAAACAGAATTCCCTAGAGAACTCCCTCCTTGTTTGTTTCCAAGCACCATGATAGCAAGTTTTTTTTGGTATTTTTAATTTTTTATGCAAAACTGAAATAAATATGATATGATATGCAATGACACTAACAAAACAAATAAATTGCTTTGTAAGTAAAGATGGATAAGATGGTGCTCACGTAGGTGCAACCTCCCCAAGCTTAGGTGTTAGCACAAGTTGGTGACGTTGACTTTGTTGTGAGATGAATGCGATGATGCACACCCTTGGATAAATCTCTCAGCTACGATTCCCCGGCAACGGCGCCAGAAAACGTCTTGATGCCCAATGATGCTACTATGACAGGCGCGTAGTTGACGAGGGAATCTTGATGCGGTGTTGCTTCTTCGCTCCCGGCAACGGCGCCAGAAAACGTCTTGATGATCCCGAAGAGCAAGTCTTGATGCCTGCACAAATAACGGGATTAGGTTGAGACTCCAAGTGCAGAGTGTATAGTAAGTGGAAGACAGTTTTCCCCACGAGGGGTGACTCGAGGGTTTAATATCGAACTCTCGGGGAATCTGAAGTGGTAGATTTATCTTCTTATCCTTCTTTTGGTTACCTACAAAACAAGGTTAGATGTTTTGGTCCTCAACCTCACCTGTGGTTGTCAAGCACAAGGTGTAAGAATGATATCAGGATAGTTATGTAATGCAAACAAGAAATAAATATGCAATGATGGTGGATGCAATGATAAATGATATTTTTGGGTTTTTGAATGATGTATGCAAGATGAAAAGTATTTTTGTATTTTCGGATTTAATGATGGCTGAAAATAGAAAAGTGGTATATGGTGTTGGAAAGGTGTTTCTTATGATTAAAAATGGACTGGGGTTCATGGTTTCACAAATGCACTCTCTCTTTATAAAGTGGTAGACAATGGAACACACAAAGTTAACATATGAGATTGCAACACAGGGTTTGATAACAAGTTACTTAGATATATGGGCATCACGTCCTAACATAGAGATCTTTTGGTTATTAACCTCTCTTATACTCCACCAAGATGCGAACTAAATCATAACACCTCAGTAATTAAGATAACTCAGAGTATAGCATTAAGTATCATGACATGAAGTGAAAATAAGAACATGCTAGATCTAGTCATGGAGTAGTGGCAATGGTCACGCCCACATCCCCGGTAGCATGGTATTTTAGTTTATCCCTAGTGAGGTAACAAAATAAGGTAAAGATACCAAATTGGATCGCAGAACTTTCTCTCACGTTCACTGCACTAGCCACCCCCCGTTACTCCAACTAATGCACACGTTCCCCACACACGCTCTCATAAACATGCTTGATCAAAACAAGTAGACAAGAACGGGGTACATAATATGCATCTATACTCATAACTGAAACAAACATTGCAATCTCAAACATATATTAACTCATAAAGATCCACCACAAAGGTATTACAACGGTGACCGTAATCATGTTCAGCAGCTCATACGGTGCTAATTAGTGAAGCTCAAGAGAGGAGAGATACATAAGTTACTTCCACAAACCCATAGTCCAGAGGTGGACTACTCCCTCTTCATCATGGAGACGGTGGAGAAGTCGATGGAGAAGATGGAGACCACGCCGGCAGCGCCCCGCCGGAGTTTTCCCCTCCAATCTGCAGCTCCTGATCTCCGTTTCGGTGTTTCTGTGTTTGTGCGGCGCTCCTTCCAGAGAACGACGGGGGACCTTTTTTATAGGCGTTTTTAGGTCAAAACTATGTCGGTGGAGCGAAGATCGACGGCAACGGAGCCACGAGGGCCAAACGGGTGGGCCCCACGCGGCCACAGTACCTGGCCGCGTGGGCCACCCCCGTTTGGTCCTCGGACCTCCGTTTGTTCGCTTCCTTCGCCCACAGGTCTTCTTCCTTCCAAATATTGACGCCCGTAAATTTCCAGGTGATTTCGTTGACGTTTGGGTCCCTGAAACATTAAAATAAGAAAACGGGATTTTCTGCCTGTGCAGGGTTAATTCCATAAAAATAGGAAATCATTGAGATATTTCCAAAATCATGATAAAACATTGATATAACCCTTATATGATGCAAATATGATTGGAATATAAGCAATTGAAGTGCAAAGTTCATGCATGCATTTTACATGCATCAACTTCGTCCTCTTGGGCCCCCTTCATGGGCCTTGGTCGTGGTTTGTTGGCAGGCTTGCCATTGGGCCTTAGCTTATACGTGCACCAGGTGTCCTCATGGTGGGGCACCCGAAGGGTAGACCCACGTCAGTAGCCCCCGAGTGCTTGATCGACTCGAAGAATCGGGCAGGGACTCCTCCGTGAGTTCACGTCGTAACTTGTTTGCTTTGTCATGAATCGCCCAGGTTGATGATACACCACCCGGTTCTTTGCTCGTTTCGTATGCGTCTTTGAGTCGAGATTGTCTCGATTGTGCTTGTTGACTCGGTAATACGTCGACTGACGCTTTGCATGAATTTTGCTGTCCGTCTGACAGGTCTTAGGGATGGTGACATAGTAGGCCTGGTACACTCGACGGATCGGGACCAGTTAACTGCACTTTTGGGCAAACCCTTACTAGCCTACTTCAGATTCGAGTCCCCAGACTCGAATCTGGAACGGGCTGGTCAAGTTCGACTCAGGCCGCGGAGGTCTTACAGAGCCGACCTGCAGCATGACTTTGTGGGTACCTAACGCGTCTGTCAGGATTTTCTTCATGTCTGTTGACATGGAAAGTGAAAGGAAATTTCTTAATCCCTTGTGTTTTGTGTGTTAGGCAACAACACTAGTGATGATTTAATATGTGAATCAAGTGATGCAGGTTTTAGGTGATTAAAACATCTTTGCATCAAATCCAAAAAGTGAGTTGAAAAGAGCTTGTATTGTTGCTGAAGAAAGATAATCGGATTATCCGATTCTAGTTGATTTGGATTATCCGATCGTAAAGGATGGCTCGAATTCTGCTAAGGACTACAAGCAACCACGTACTGAAGTTTTTCGGAATATCCGATTCTGGTGGGATCGGATTATCCGATCGTCAAGGGTGGCTCGAATTCTGCTAAGGACAACAAGCAACCACGTACTGAAGTTTTTCGGAATATCCGATTCTGGTGGGATCGGATTATCCGATCGTCAAAGGTGGCTCGAATTCTGCTAAGGACTACAAGCAACCAAGTACTGAAGTTTTTCGGAATATCCGACTCTGACTGGTTCGGATTATCTGGTGGTATCGGATAATCCGATATTCATTTATATCGGAATATCCGATTCACCTGTCTCCAACGGATAGAAATCTGGGAGGGGTATAAATACCCCTCCCCCTTCTTCAAGCTTGGTACCACGACCAGAACTATCTAGCCCACCATTGTTGAAAGCTTGAAACTCCTAGATCTCTCTCCCTACCCACTCAAACACCTTGTCCTTCTAGGACTTAGGAGAGTTGACCTAGATCTACACTTCCACCAAAGCGATTTGATTTCCCCATCCATTCCTTTTGAGGAACTTGTTACTCTTGGGTTCATTGGAACCCGAGACGTTCGTTGGTCGTTCTTGTGGCTTTGGAAGCCGCGGGGACTAGCCGGGAGCCTCCAATTGAGTTGTGGAGTCGTGCCCCGGCCTTGTGATTCTTGTGGCTTTGGGAGCCGTGGGAATTTGGTGAGAGCCTCCAATTCGGTTGTGGAGTGTGCCTCATCCTTGTAAAGGTTTGTTGCCAACCTCGATGGCATCATATAGTGACTCATGGAACTCCTCATTGGAGGATAACACGAGGGAGATACGGTGTGCCATATCAAGGCTATTCGGGGCTCACTTGTGACCCCGCACCGCTCCAACGAAGACGTAGCTTCCATTGGGAAGTGAACTTCGGGAATCATCTCCGCGTCACCGTGTGGTTATCTCTTAACCTTCCTTTACTTGTATTGCTAGCTTAACTTGTTTAGAATATCTTGCTAGCTTGTTTATTGCTCATCATATAGGATTGTTCACCTAGTTGCATATCTAGAGAACTTATATTTGAGCAATTCCCAATTTGATTAAAAGAAAAAGAAAATTTGTAGTTGCCTATTCACCCCCCCTCTAGTCAACCTACTCGATCCTTTCAATTGGTATCAGAGCAAGGTCTCTTTATTAAGGGCTTAACAGCCTAAAGAGGAGGATGACTAGCGAGGAGGAGTTAAAACTTGCTAAGGAACAACAAGAAAAAATGATCAAGAAAAACTTGAGAAAGAACTAAGTGAAGCGGGGATAACCCTAACCGATGATAATGCCCCGGTCACCATGAAAGCCATGATTGAACTCTTTGGGTTCATGAGAGGCAAAATGGTGGACGAGGTGTATACTCGGGTCATTAATAATCAAAATGCCTCCTCATCAACCGATGCCTCTGTTGAGTCCTTGGTTGATAAGGATAACAAGAGAACCTAAAATTAATGAGAAGCCCCCTCTTAACTTTGCTCCACCTACTTCATATCTCACTCAAGTTCCACCCACCCAACCTCATATAACCAACCTAAGTAGACCGCCTCCTAAGCTTGATAATATTCGTTATTTCTCTTGGAAGAAATCTATGGAGTCTTATTTTCGCAGCTCTTCGGTGCATCTTTGGAGGGTGGTACTACAAGGTTCAACCGGTTGATCCCACCAACTTGACAAGCAAGAAGAGATTGATGAACAACTTGATGCAAACGCCAAATACATCTTGAGAGTGCCATGACCGCCAATGATGAAGATCAAGTGCGAAATCTCAAAACCACCAAGGAGGCTTGGGATTTTCTCATCGGTATATGAAGGAAATGAGGGCATTCAACGCTCCAACGACGCCATCCTTCAACATCAAGTGGACAACTTCATCATGCTAGAAGAAGAGACACCATCTGATCTCTTCCGAAGACTCACCAAGCTTGTTGTGACCATGAGGGAAAATGGAAAGAAGGATATGGATGATGAATGGGTCAAAGCCAAGTTCCTCAAGACCATTGTTCCATACAATGAAAAATGGTGATGAATCTCCATGCGAGAGCGGACTACAAAACAATGTCTCCCAATGACATATTGGCACAATTCGTCACCTATGATACCTTGAAGGCCACTTCCAAGTCTTCCATCAACCAAATTCGTGGCACGAAGAATCTTGCCTTGAAGGCCCATGTGGAGAACATCCAAGATATGAAGAAAGCACGGTGTTGATCGTGAAGAAGATTTGGAGGGTGAGCTCAATGAGGTTCTTGCTCTTGCCGCCACCAAGTTTGGAAAAGAAGAATTTCAAGAGCAACCCCTCCCCACCAATGAAAAGAATGTGCTTCAATTGTGGAAAGGACAATCACCTTGTGAAGGATTGCCCTTATGAGAGAAGGGAGGATCATGGTGGTCAACTCATTCTAAAGAAGAACAAATATCACCCCAAGCCTACCTTCATCAAGAGATCACCTCAAAAGGCTCTTGTGGCATCTACACAAGAGGAGTACGAGTCCGGTGGCGAGGAGGATAATGACTCAAGTGAAGAAGTAGGAATGGCGGCTCTTGCAATGGGCAATCTTCCTCCTTCATTGGCACCCCTCTTCTCCGCCCCGAACGACGACAAGATCTCCAAGCCTATGTGCCTTATGGCCAAGGAAACAAAGGTGATTTCCCCACCTAAAAGTATATCTCCTCTAACCCATCTCTATTGGATTGTGTTGAGGATGTAGGGAAAAATGAGGGTGAGGACAAGATTACCCTCTTTGTGAACAAACTCCAAGGTCCAACCAAGAAAATGGTTGAGGCTCTCTTGTATCAATATGGAGAAGCCAAGAACCTCTTGAGGAAAAGGAGGTTAGGATTTGTGAGCTCGAAGGGCATGCATGTGATCATGCCGATAAAATTGGTGAACTAGAAGATCAACTTGTTGAGGAACAAGTGTTCCGGGAGCAACTTGAGGAGACACAAGCCAAGGATATCCAAGGCAAAAGAAACCCGTGAAACCTCTATTCAAGTTGCTAGTGATCTAAAAGTTAAAAATGATGAGCTTGTAGAGAGTCATAACAAACTCTTTGAGAGTTTTGAGCAACTTAGGGAAACCCACAAGGTGACCTCAAGTGAGCTCACCAAGCTCAAGGAGTCATATGCTAAATTACAAGCTCAATACATCTATGCTAGCTTCACCACATCTCATAATGATAAAGATGCAAATGCTTGTACTCTAACCCTTTGTGTGTGAAGGCATCTCTTATTGAGGAGAACACTAGGTTGAAGGCCCAACTTGAGAAGGGTCTAGCCACTTGCATCCAAGGGGAGAAGAACCTCAATGATCTTTTGAGCAATCAAAAGGGAGTGGTTGGCAAGGAAGGACTTGGGTTTACACCTAAGTCCAAGAATCAAGAAGAAGAAGAAAGCCTACTTCCCCTTCCAAAGATATTGTTTTTGTGAAGGAGGGGGAGTTGGCAAGACAAATGCCAACCCATTATGATGGTGATGCCACTAGGGGCAATGCCACTCACAATGACTTTGCGGGAAAATACAACCCTTCATATGTTCTTATGAAATCTAGAAATGGTTGTGTTTTTGCTAAATATGTTGGCACTTCATATGGAGATGATTATCACTATGCTATTTGGGTTCCAAAGACCCTTGTGACTAACAAAAGAGGACCCATTCCAAAATGGGTACCTAAATCAAAGACTTGATTTCTTGTAGGCTTTTCTTCCGGTGGATCTTCATGGCTCATTGATAGTGGGTGTTCATCTCATATGACCGGAAGCAAAGAATAGTAAAGGGCTTATTGAAACAATTACTCACATTCTCTCATGTCACCGTTGGGAACAATGCAAGACTTAAGGTATTGGGATATGGCAAGGTAGTGATCACTCCGGAGTTATCCATTGAGAAGGTCCTCCTTGTTGAATCCCTTTCATATAATTTACTTTCCGTTGGTCAATTATGCAATGCCGGTTACACCGTTATCTTTAATAAATACCACGTGACCATCCTTTTCACACAATCTCTTAAAGTAGCCTTTGTTGGATTTCGTGAGAACGGTTTGTATGTGGTCGATTTCTCGAAAGAGACCACTCAAATTGCCACGTGTCTAATGGCTAAATCCGACAAGGGATGGCTTTGGCATCGCCGGCTAGGCCATGTCGGTATGAGAAATTTACAAACTCTTGTGAAGGGTGGACACGTGGTAGGACTAACCGATGTTAATTTTTCCAAAGATCGTCCTTGTAGTGCTTGCATAGCCGGAAAGATGCATGAAAAGAATCACCCCAAGAAGACCATTATCTCCACTAAGAGGCCTTTGGAGCTCCTTCATATGGATCTCTTTGGGCCTCCCACATATGATAGTCTTGGTGGCAAGAAATATTGTTTGGTGATTGTGGATGATTATTCAAGATATTGTTGGACTTTCTACATCAAGAGAAGAGTGAAACTCAAAAGATATTCATTGACTTTGCAACCCTAGTTCAACGCCAATATGACTCCAAGATTTTGGCAATAAGAAGTGACAATGGTACGGAGTTCAAGAATTACACTATGGATGATTTCCTAAGTGGGGAGGGCATTCAACACCAATATTCCGCTGCATATACTCCCCAACAAAATGGTGTCGCCGAAAGGAAGAACCGCACTCTTATTGATATGGCAAGAACTATGTTGGCCGAATTTCATTCCCCATACAACTTTTGGGCCGAAGCCATCAACACCGCTTGCACTACTCAAACCGGCTCTTCTTTCGTCCTCTCATGGACAAGACACCATATGAACTCCTCACCGGTAAAAAGCCAAATGTATCTTACTTTCGAGTCTTTGGTTGCAAATGCCATGTTTACATTAAAGGTTGCAAAATTGCTAAATTTGAATCTAGATCTTTTGATGGTATACTTGTTGGATATGCCGCAAACTCTCATGCTTATAGGGTCTACAACATATCCACCGGGTGTGTTGAAGAATCTATGAATGTGGAGTTTGACGAGGATAATGGCTCCCAAGCGGGGCATATTGATCATGATGATGTAGGTGATGATGCTCCATCTCAAGCCATAAGAACTATGGGGATTGGAGAACTTATTCCTATTGAAGAACCTATTGTTGATACTCAAGAAGAAGGAACAAGTTCTACTCAAGTTGAGCCATCCACCTCAACAATTGATCAAGAAACTATCCAAGAACAAGAACATGATCTTCATCCACATGATCAAGAAATGGTCAAGAACCCAACTCTAGTGGTGAACAAGACATCATGAACCCACAACTCCAAGAACTCCACTTAGGGTTGACCATGAACAAGATGAAGGCAATGATGAAGATATTCGTGTTGGTGAAACAATTGGTCAAGCCATGGAACGCCGGGTCATCCGGCGTGCATCAAAATTGGATTATCAACAACACTTCAAAGAAAATATCCTTGGGAGTATTCGTAGGGGTGTTGATGGCTCCCAAGTGCAGGAGATCAATTGTAGTACCTTTCAATTAGAAAAGGTTGTCGAACCCACGAGGAGCTGAAGGTATTGGTTAGTAAGTTTGATAAATAAAACAATAAAAGATGCAAGTGTTTTTGGTATTTTTGGTTGTATAGTTGCAAAGCAGATAACAGATAGTAGCAAGTGAAAGCTCTCAAAGAGAGAAAGCCCAATCCTCTTATGTGGCAAGAGGACAAGCTCAAGTGATGTGTAGCTTATATGTGGCAAATGTTCCCGAGGGCGGCATGGATATTGCTAGGCATAGAGATTTATTAAACAACACGTTGAATATCTTGTCAAGTTTTAATCTTCTTTGAACGGAGCCATAATTAGGTATAGCTAAATAAATAAACTACAACCCCTTATGATGGATCATGTGGCCAAGTAAATGACTGCACAAGAATTATTAAGACATAAAGTCCCACCATAGCATTACACTCTAAGGTCCCCGATACTAATACCCTCATAATATAACTTCATGACTCGGTCTCAGGTTTACATGTCCTCCCAAGTCTCCCTCAATTCATTATACTACGGTGTTCTCCTATGAGCCCATATAGGTGAAGTGTTGTGCAGTCGACATTCGCACAACACCATCATAGAATCACATAAAAGATAAACTCTTGACAAAATACCAACACATGTCATATATAAATCATTGCCAATTCATCCTATGCCCTCAGGAACATACGGGAACTACTCACAACGTGCGAACATGATGATATTCAGTGGCATAAGTGGTACAACACAATCTGAAAATATAATCTCACCCTCGAACAATGACAACTAGCCAATCATACACAGGTAGAATAGCAATTAAACAATAGCTAGGGTTCGAACAATCTCAAACTATGAGGGGGATGAAGTGGATCACGAAGATGGTGATGGAGATGGTGCTGGTCTTGACGTTGGTGTTGATGGAGACTCCGGAGGGGGGATGGAGGAGCCTTCCGGAGGTGATTCCGGCAGCGTTTCCCCCTCCGATCTTCTCCGGCGGCAGCCTTCTGTCTTCTGTTTCGTGTGTTTCGTGTTTCTCCGCCGCCTCCTTTCGCGAAACGCCAGGGGACCTTTTTTATAGGCGTTTTTAGGTCAAGACTATGTCGGTGGAGCAAAGATCGACGGCCACGGAGCTCCGAGGTGAAAACGAGCTGGGCCCACGCGGCCATGTACTTTAGGCCGCGTGGGACCCTCCCATTTCCATCCTGTTGGGCTTCTGGTCTTCAGTTTAAGCCCATCGCGTTCGTCTCGAAAATTCTGAACCGTGCTCTCTGACCTTGCCCTTTTTGGAGTCCTGAAGCTCCCGGAAAGTCTGAAACACTAAAAAAGACGTTTTCTGGAAAACGGAGTTAATTCCAAATAAATGGGGAAACTGTGAATTATCCCAAAATCATTATAAAACATGAATATAACCCATATATGATGCAAATATGATTGGAATATAAGCAATTAAAGTGCAAAGTTCATGTATGCATTTTACATGCATCAGGTGTGTCCACACGCAATCAATTATCTAACTTTTGTGGTCATGTCTCTTGTTTGTCTAGCTTAGAACCTCTTAAGGTATATGATGCTCTAGAAGATATGGATTGGGTTGCGGCTATGCATGAAGAGTTGAACAACTTCGAGCGCAACAAAGTGTGGTCATTAGTTGAAAGACCCAAAGACACATGCCATAATGTCATTGGAACCAAGTGGATATTTAAGAACAAGCAAGACTCACATGGTCAAGTCATCCGCAACAAAGCAAGATTGGTTGCACAAGGCTACACTCAAATCGAAGGAGACGACTACGGTGAAACCTATGCCCCATTGCTAGACTTGAATCCATTCGCTTATTAATTTCTTATGCATCTACTCATAAAATTGTTTTATATCAAATGGATGTTAAAAGTGCTTTCTTAAATGGTCCACTAAATGAATTGGTGTATGTCAAACAACCTCCGGGTTTCGAAGACCCTAAATTTCCTAACCACGTCTACTTACTACATAAGGCTCTTTATGGGCTCAAGCAAGCTCCACGTGCTTGGTATGATCATCTCAAGGAGTTCTTAGTAGACCGTGGCTTTGAAATTGGGGTAATAGATCCCACCCTTTTCACAAAAAGGATAAATGGAGAGTTTTTCGTATGCCAAATATATGTTGATGATATTATCTTTGGTTCTACTAACCATGATTTTAGTGATCAATTCTCTAAGCTAATGACCAAGGAATTTGAGATGTCCATGATGGGAAAATTGAATTATTTTCTTGGCTTTGAAATCCACCAATTTCGAGAAGGAGCATTCTTATGTCAAGCCAAGTATATTAAGGACATGCTCAAGAAATTTGACATGAACAATACCTACCCATATTAGACGATATTCATTTGGTTTGGATGTAGGCATGGACATAGGGGGAGTGCGGTCCTAATCCATTGAACTATCCCTCCCCCATTATGCCGATAGTAAGAACTCATTTTGTCTCTATATTTTCATTTCATGAATTGTGAGCTTAAATGATGAGTAGTGGTCGTGAACCCAAGATACATCTTCGCGGTGTCACCCCACAAACTCATACATGGTGGCCTTGGCCACCACCCTCTTCTTTATGAAGAGTTGGTTCTTTTTGTAGTTAATTGAAAATCATTTAGAGTTTTTTATCCTTTTGTTGGTTTTATGGAAAACACACTCAACTTGGCATTTCCTTGTTCGATTCTTGCAAACTTGAGTGTGAAGTCCCATTGTCAGTTTGACAATATTATCCCAAGCCTATCCTACCTAAAAACATTCTATCTCTTGCACACAAGTCTTGTTTTGAAACTGAGCAGAAAGGGTTCAGCAGGCCAGAATTTCTGTGTTCCACAGAAATTATGACTGTCGGAATATCCGATGCCTGACGGGATCGGATTATCCGATGCATCGGATTATCCGGTCCAAGTCAGACTCGGAATATCCGATTTGGCGGTTTGTCATTTTTTAAAAGAGGAGAGGTCAGGGTGAAGGGCTCATTCGAGCACTCTGTCCATCCTCGACCTCCTCTCTCCTCCAGCGCCGCCACCTGCTGTCCCCGCGCCGCCGCGGCGTCTCTGGCCGTCCCCAACTCCGGCCCTTGGCCGGATCTGGTGCTCCTCCTCCCCGGGAACCCTCCTCCAAGCTTTTTCCTCAATGGATGAGGGTAACTTCTTTTTTCCCAAATCCTAGGTGTTCTTCACCTAGTTCATTTCAAGAAGTTATATTTTTGTTGTTTCCTTTGAGGGCAGTGGTTCCCATTGGTACTTAGAACACTAGGCTAGCCTCCCCTTTTGTCGATCTACTGCTAGACCTAGGATTTGCATCAATCTGTTGCTGCTGATTTCATATCGGATATTCCGATTCAAAGTGAACCGGATATTCCGACTCATCGGATTATCCGATACCTGACTGAATCGGATATTCCGAGTTGCACAGTTGGTGTTTTTCAGTAACATTTTGATTTGTCCAGGACTAAGTAGATTCAACTTAGGGATGCTCTCCTATTGTACCTTGTATCATTCCTTGCTCTGTGACTTGTGTGTACTTATCCATGCTGCCCATCTATTGCTTTATCTCACAGGTGGTTCGAGTAGTCCTCCGAAGAAGCTAGCTAGAAAAGAAAAACTGCCAGTCATGAAGAAGTCTGTGAAGCAAACTGTCTCCAAACCTAAGAAGAAGGGCAAAGAAACTCGTCCAACTACTGGACCATGAACAGCGTTGACTATGCCCAAGTTCGTCAGTCCAACTGGTACAAGAATGTGCCTAGAGATGAAAATATTGAAGATCCCAACTTCTGGTGCATGGAGCAGCTCTATGTATACTCTATATATACAAGGACATCTATCTGCATTATCACCATCCTATTCGCCCGATGCAACCCTACAGACTGCGAGATATCAAGGACAAGGCCAGTTATGCTCAAGCTGCATATGTGCTTGAAGAGATGGGAATGGTTCCTCTCATGGAGAAGCAATGTCTGTACAATGTGCCACTTATTCTGCAGTTTTTCTCCACCTTGGTGATCGAGGGTGACCATCTCAAGACCATGAAATGGATGTCGGGTAACACTCAGTGTACATCCTCTTTTGCTCGGTTGGCCACTCTCCTTGGCTATTCTTTCAACAGCAGCCATCCTCCTAGTGGTCACCGTATGCATTCTATTGAGGAGCCCAATAAAAATGTGTTGAAGGACATGTATGGGGCTGGTGCAGTTATTGGCCAAAAAGAGGGCCTCCTGCCCCTCTATGATCAGCTTGTGCGCATCCTTCGCTCAACTATTGCTCCTAGCGGAGGTAACAATGACAATATTGTCGCTCCCCTTGCCAACCTGCTTTGCCTTGCTAAAGAGATTGTTGAGAATGAAGACCCTGACGCTGATTTTAGAGTGGATGTGATGCATTTCATTTTTCGTGAGTTGTTTGACTCTATGGTCAGTGGGCTCACTATTCCTTATGCTCCTTACATTATGATGCTCATCAAGGACACTCTGAAGAACCACAACTTCACTAGGTATACTATGCAGCCCCATCCTTACAAGAAGGTCTATCAGAAAAGGAAGGAGGTCATTCCATCTGCTGCTGCTCCTGCCAAAGGTTCCTTCATGGGTGATGCACGTCGTGGCGCCCCCAGTCAGGCTCAGGTTCCTTCCTTTGCACCGCAGTTCAAGAAACTAAACTGGTTCCAGCGGCACATCCTGTGAATGAATTCAGACATCTGGAGGGGACAGTATGAGACTTATCTTGGGCAGGAGAACATTCTCAAGCGGCTCCCTCGCCTTCCAGAAGACCCCCCACAGACTGCTCCTCTTTCTTATGATCAGTGGAACGAGAACTCTCAGTTTCCATGGGCTCAGCTTGACACTCATCTCCGAGAGACAGCTTCTGTAGGCCCTTCCCGGCCATCCTACACTCGTGCTCCTACTTATGAGTATGCTGAAGACGATGATGCTGAGTATGGGGACGATGGTGGTGGTGATGATGATGATGCTGACGCTTCCTCTGAGTCGGAGTGATCTACTAGGGACGTAGCATCGCTCTTTTCCCTTTTTGGCGTTTTGATGCCAAAGGGGGAGAAGTAGTTCTACTAGGTCTCCGTGTGGGATTTGCATGGGTTCGGGCACAAGCATATGCTTTTACCATTCTTATTGCGCTTGTATCCATTTATATGTCAAACTTATTCGTGTTGTGTTTTTATGTGGAACTTATGTGTGTGAACGTTTGTGCTTAAGTTATGAGGCATATGGATTTCTTATATGGTGGTTTATCTCCACTCTATTGTGCACAAGGTATAGTTTTCTCTCAAAGCTCAACCTATATTGATATGTCTCTCATGAAATCTTGTATCTAGTTTCCTTACTATTTGGAGGTGCTCTCTCCCTATATGTGTTGCATTTGTATACCAATGCAATTTAATTATATGCACACATTCAGGGGGAGCTTCTCATGTCTTAAGCTCGGGAAACTATGTAAGATATAACTATGCTTTCCTTGCAAATCCTAGTGTTGTCATCTAACACCAAAAAGGGGGAGATTGAAAGGACATTTGTTAATCCCTTGTGTTTTATGTGTTAGGCAACAACACTAGTGATGATTTAATATGTGAATCAAGTGATACAGGTTTTAGGTGATTAAAACATCTTTGCATCAAATCCAAAAAGTGAGTTGAAAAGAGCTTGTATTGTTGCTGAAGAAAGATAATCGGATTATCCGATTCTGGTAGATTCAGATTATCCGATCATAAAGGATGGCTCGAATTCTGCTAAGGACTACAAGCAACCACGTACTGAAGTTTTTGGAATATCCGATTCTGGTGGGATCATATTATCTGATCGTCAAGGGTGCCTCGCATTCTGCTAAGGACTACAAGCAACCACGTACTGAAGTTTTTTCGGAATATCCGATTCTGGTGGGATCGGATTATCCGATCGTCAAAGGTGGCTCGAATTCTGCTAAGGACTACAAGCAACCAAGTACTGAAGTTTTTCGGAATATCCGACTCTGACTGGTTCGGATTATCCGGTGGTATCAGATAATCTGATACTCATTTGAATCGGAATATCCGATTCACCTGTCCCCAACGGATAGAAATCTGGGAGGGGTATAAATACCCCTCCCCCTTCTTCAAGCTTGGTACCACGACCAGAACTATCTAGCCCACCATTGTTGAAAGCTTGAAACTCCTAGATCTCTCTCCCTACCCACTCAAACACCTTGTCCTTCTAGGACTTGGGAGAGTTGACCTAGATCTACAATTCCACCAAAGCGATTTGATTTCCCCATCCATTCCTTTTGAGGAACTTGTTACTCTTGGGTTCATTGGAACCCGAGATGGTCGTTGGTCGTTCTTGTGGCTTTGGAAGCCGCGGGGACTAGCCGGGGGCCTCCAATTGAGTTGTGGAGTCGTGCCCCGGCCTTGTGATTCTTGTGGCTTTGGGAGCCGTGGGAATTTGGTGAGAGCCTCCAATTCGGTTGTGGAGTGTGCCTCATCCTTGTAAAGGTTTGTTGCCGACCTCAAGGGCATCATATAGTGACTCGTGGAACTCCTCATTGGAGGATAACACGAGGGAGATACGGTGTGCCATATCAAGGCTATTCGGGGCTCATTTGTGACCCCGCACCGCTCCAACGAAGACGTAGCTTCCATTGGGAAGTGAACTTCAGGAATCATCTCCGCGTCACCGTGTGGTTATCTCTTAACCTTCCTTTACTTGTATTGCTAGCTTAACTTGTTTAGAATATTTTGCTAGCTTGTTTATTGCTCATCATATAGGATTGTTCACCTAGTTGCATATCTAGAGAACTTATATTTGAGCAATTCCCCAATTTGATTAAAAGAAAAAGAAAATTTGTAGTTGCCTATTCACCCCCCTCTAGTCAACCTACTCGATCCTTTCAGAAAGCTTGAGGGCAAACGTTGTACGAGCGGGCCCTGGCCCAACTCGACGGATCGGTGGGTCTTACCTTTGCACCATGTGTGCAGCATCCGAGATATATGTGGCGGACGCAACTCAGGGGAATTATGACTGGAATTTGCATAGGGCTAAGTACCCAAGTCGAGTAAGATTCGACTGCTTGTTTTGGGCAACTTAATGTCCTTTAGTCGGAGTTTTATTGGGTGCACGACAGCGCTCCCGATGGGAGTAGCCCCGAGATTGTGCTTAATTGCTTGCAGTTGAGGATAATCTCAAAGCTTTGTAACTTTGCAGCATTCGACAAATTTCTAATATGCTTTCGATGGAAGTTATATGCTTCAGACATGAAGTAGCCAAATAACCTTTTGGCATGAGCCGAATGTGTTCCTCGGAGTCGACATGATATGGACCCGGGTACCTTTTACGCCGCTTTGGAGATTGATGATGTCATGGATGACGTTTTACTGCATGCAAAGTCTGGCAACCGACGGGACGTTACACGGTGGTCCCAGTTGTCAGTGTTAACCAGACGGAGCGTCATTTTTACTTGATTTGACCGCACGACGCGAAATTTTTGAGGCGTGATGATGGCTTCCTCTTTTTCCGTGCGAAGTGGGCGACGTGGCCGGCGACGGTTACTCTCGAATGGCGCCACATGCAAGGTCGGATGCATAAGTAGGAGAGCGGTGGGGTAATTATTCTTTACTTTCATTTCTCCCCGCCGCCGCTGCCTTTACATCTTCTTCCTTGCGCTTCTGCCTCTTCTTCCTCGTCTCTCCTTAGCCAAAGCCTGTGCGCCATGACCAAGCCGGCGAAGAAGGGTAGGGCCACCGCCGTTGCGGCTAGCAGCACCGCTGCCGCGGGCACCGCTGCCACGCTGAAGAAGAAACCCGACGATTGGACGAGGTCCACCTTGAAGGCGTCGCAACTAGACGCATACCGATGGGAGGGTGGCTTCCCTCCGCCGAGCTGTTGCCGACGCGCATGCCCGGAAATGAGGTAAGCCCTCAACCCAGAGAGGGCAAGCGCGTTTGCTTCCATGACTTCGTGAACAGGGGATTTTCCTTCCCCATTCACGATTTCGTGCGAGGCTTGATGTATGCCTACAAGGTGCAGTTGCACGACTTCAGCCCCAACTCCATGCTGCATATTGCTTGCTTTATTGTGCTCTGTGAGTGTTTCTTGGGGTGCACCCGCATTGGGGTCTTTGGAAGAAGATCTTTGTTGTGCGGAGGAACGCCGGTCCTGACGGCGTTTATGCTGTTGGAGACTTCAACATCCAGTCCCGCGGTGACGTCAACTACTTCGACCTGAAGCAAGTCGAGTCTGCACAGAACTGGAGAAAGAAGTGTTTTTACTTCAGGACCCAGCAGGAGGGGCTTCCTGAGTTTGATGCCAAGGCGACTATGGTAAAGACTCGCGCTTGGTCGCACCCGATGTCCGCCACCGAAGAGGCGGAGACGAAACCTTTACTGACGAAGGTTGTGGAGCTGCTAACAACTGTGGGCCGAGAAGTTAGCGGCTTGCATCTGATTGCCACCTTCATCAAGAGGGGGGTGCAGCCCTTGCGTGTACGGGCTCACCCGATGTGGGAATTCCAGGGTGCGAACGACCCTACACGATTGAAGGAGGAGGAGACTCTACCGTCGAAGAAAGAAGTGGAGACTCGGGTTCGATCGCTGACCAAGTTGATAGCAAATGACTCCTGCCCTCTTGATTGTCCGGTCGATGCATTCGACAGCACCAGCAAACTGCCTGAGGTACGCTTCTGTCCTTACACAATTTGACTGCCTTTGCGAAAGATATGTGCTATTTGACTGAATTTTCTGGTTTCTCGTATGCAGGGTCATGCTTCTCCCAGGCACTTGCCTCCACTTCCCAAGAATGGAATGACTGCTGAAAGTGCAAAGGATGTCGCCTAGAGGGGGGTGAATAGGCGTTTTGAAATAATTACGGTTTAGGCTTGAATAAATGCGGAATAAAACTAACGTTTAATTTAGCAAGCACAAAACCTAACCAAGCTAGGTTCACCTATGTGCACCAACGACTTATGCTAGACAAGAACAACCACTAAGTGATAGCAAGATAGATAACTTCAAGCTCGATGGCTATCACAAAGGTAAATGCATAAGTAAGAGTTCGGGTATAGAGATAACCGCAAAGTGGACACGAGGAGATGTTTCCCGTAGTTCATTTCCAAGGGAAGTACGTCTACGTTGGAGGAGTGTGGAGCCACCTAGGCGCTCCAATAGCACGGATGTGCTCACTCTATTCTCCGTGAGCTTTGCCGGTGAAGGCGTAGCTCTTCCACTATGAGGTCACCTTCGAGGCGTTGACCAAGCCGTACACAAAGGTCGGGGAACTCCACAATGAGTTGGAGCCTCCCAACAATGTCCCGGAGCACCTCGCAACAAGTTGAGGCTTCCGAAACCCACAAAGGCCTCCTAGGGTTACAAACAACCCAAGAGGCAATCCACAAAGAGTAATAAGCTTCTCAAACTTTACTTCCACGTATAACCGTGGAGAACTCAAACCGATGCACCTAATGCAATGGTAAGAACACAAGAAGTGCTCAAATCCCTTCACTCTCAAATCCCACCAAAGCAACTAATGCTATGGAGGAAGATGGGAGGAAGAGCAAGAAAACAACCAAATGAATCCCAAGATCTAGATCCAAAGACTACCCCTCACTAAGAGGAGAGATTGATTGGTGGAATAGTAGATCTAGATCTCCTCTCTCTTTTCCCTCAAGAAGGAGCAAGAATCATTGGAAGGATAGAGAGATAGCAAGCTCAAGGAGGGTCAGCAATGGGGCAAAACACGAGCTCTAGAGTTGAGAAACCGTTGGGGAAGAAGACCCCTTAAATAGGTCCCCTGAAAATTTGACCGTTATGTGCAGTTCTCGTGCCCAGCGGTACTACCGCCGAGCCCAGCGGTACTACCGCTGCAGGTATCCTGGCGGTACCCAGTGCAGCACCGCTTCCCAGCGGATGCGGTACCGCAAGGGCTACCGCTGCCTCCAGGTAGCGGTACTACCGCCGGAGTTGCCGGTACTACCGCTGGACTTAAATGAATAAATCCAGCGGTACTACCAGGCCACTACCGCCGGGGTACCGTAAGGATACCCGAGGCTAAATCCCTCCTAGCGGTACCTCTGCGCGGTAGCTCCAGCGGTAGTACTGCTGCCTGATGGGCAGCGGTACCGACCGCGGTACTACTGCCATAGGAAGTCCTACTGGGCACTGCAGCAGTTCCGCTCCAGGAGGAGCGGTAGTACCGCTGCGCCTAGCGGTACTACCGTCAGGTGAAAGTTAGCCTGGTACCAGAACTGCAATAACTTTCGCAAGAAAACTCCAAACGAGATGAGACCAACGAGGTTGGAAAGATAAGGACAAGAGCTTCCTTACAAAAATAGAGTAAATTCACCACACATAGGAAGGTGTGAAACTTTCCTCAAGGATAAACCGATGATATTTCCAACACCGAAAACGCAACAAGTTTTCCATGCGAAATCCGTTTTCGAAGAACATGAGCTTGTCATGAAGATCACGACAAGCACCAAAACCCAACAAAGATAAAGCCCAAAGAAGAACCAAGAAAGATGATGCTAGATATGCAAATGTTTGAGCTCTCTACGATGATATGATCAAGTTACTCATTTGAGAGCCCCTCTTGATGGAACGGAAACTATCCTATAACCCGGTCTCCCAACTAACACCAAGAGACCGGTAAAATAGAAACCCTATCAAGATCATACATTTGCCTTGCGCATTCCACTTGAGCTAGATGATGACAATCTTGATCTCTTCAAGTGGACCACCTTTCTTGATTGCGCTTTGCTTGATAAAGACTCACATGTCGCTCCCCCATACACCATTATGGGAGAGTCTCTCTAAGGCACGTCTTCACTTCGACCATTATCTTGATGACGCCCATCACTTGACGTCATCCTCCATAGGTTATGTGAAATCTTCCTTTTGATGCGATCCCATGGGAAGATACCTAAACCCACATGGATACTCCACACATACACATCATGGGTTAGTTCACAAAGCTATATAGACAATTGCTTACCATACCATTGGATCACATGATCCCACATGGTGCAACATTTAGCTTTGTGTGTTGATCACTTGAATCCACATTCTTTTCAACTTCGCCTTGATCAACATTATATCTTTTCTTCTTTCTTGATCATCTCAAATATGTTCATTATATCAAATGAACTTCAAGGCATTCAACCTTGAATCCAACACATGGAGTTCAAGTGTTGCCTATGGACAAACCTACAAGGATATCTCAATATACACATTAGTCCATAAGGATTGTCATTAATTACCAAAACCACACATGGGGCAACCATGTTCTTTCAACTGCGGAGGTGGAGATTTTGGAGGCTGAGTCGGACAATGATGAGATTTCCCATGCCTCCGCACACACGCCAGTCGAAGAGGTGGAGGAGTCCGATCAGGAGGAAGAGGAGCAGCCACGGAAGCAACCCCGTCTGGGTGAGACGACTTCAACTGTGGCTAGCCCGTCCGCTGTTCGATTCAGACCGCCGGTGACCTCGGTGTCGTCCCATGGTAGACGGTGAGGAGGCGCTCGTCTCGACCGGTGCTTCGCTTCTTCACCTCCGGCTCCAAATCCTCCACCACCGTCGCCGTCTTGACCCGGTGCTTCGCCGCTTCACCCCTTCTCCGACGACTAGGAGGCTGCACACGGCGGTGCTCCTCCCCTCTTCCCCAGCTCGACCCCAGCTCGGCTCGGAGGTCAGTGTCGGCCGAACCCCTCCACCTTGCACAAAAGGTGTTTGACGAAATGTCATGAAGGTATTTTGCTTAATACTATCTACAATTTTGTTCCTCCAATGTAGAGGTAGTTAATAGAAATCATTTGTACTGTAGATGCATTGGCTACAAGATTCTTCTTTCGATGAGGTGGATTTGATGGATGAAGAAGAGGACGTTGCCATGATTTTGATGCTTCACAAGAGCAAGAAGCCGAAGCATGGTGGCTCTGTTTATGGCCGTGAGTATTTGAGGAGGATGAGGATCGATGGACACATCAAGTTGATGCTCAACTATTTCATCGACACTCCGGTGTATCCGAGAAATATTTTTGCCGCCGGTTTAGAATGTCGACGGGTTTGTTGAAGTACATTGCCAATTGTGTTGCTGCTCATGATCGGTTCTTCGTGCAACGGAGGAATTGCACCGGTCAACTTGGCCATAGCACAGTGCAGAAGGTGACCGCCGTCATACGCATGATGGCATATGGTATTCCGGTGGATCTAGTCGATGATCATTTGGCAATGGGAGAGAGTATTTCCATCAAATGTGTCAAGCGATTTGCTAAGTCAGTGGTTGCTATATTTGGCCCAGACTACTTGAGAGCACCAAATGCTCAAGACACACAAAGGCTTCTGGAGATCAATGTTGAACGTTGATGGCGTGTAGTTCACACGTTCGTTGGGATACCCCAAGAGGAAGGTATGATGTAGTGCAGCAGCAGTTTTCCCTTGAAATATGACCAAGGTTTATCAAACCAGGAGGACACGGAGGATCTTCAGAAGGTTGTTGATGGGCGCCGTTACTCGATCACCAACGTGGAACTTGCACACAACACAACCAAACTATTTTGCCCCAACGAAACAGAGAGGTTGTCAATCTCTCTGGCTTGCTGAAAACAAAGGATTAAATGCACAGTGTGGAAAACAGTAGTGATTGCAGAAAGTAGCAAGGAATAGATGATTGCAGTAGGTGGTTTTATCAGTATGAGGGAAAATGGACCGGGGTCCACAGTTCACTAGTGGTGTCTCTCCATAAAAGATAACTAACATGCTGGGTGAACAAATTACAGCTGGGCAATTGACAAATAGAGAGTGCATGACAATGCAATATATGACAAGATGTTCATTATGAGATTTAATTGGGAATTACAACAAAGTACATAGACTTGCTATCCAACTCATCTATGCCTAAATAATCCACCTTCAGGTCAGCATCCGCATCACTTCCAGTATTAAGTTGCAAACAACAAATTATTGCATGAAGTAAAGTGTGTAATGTAAACAATGCAAATGACACGTAGACAATGCATCATTGTTTTATCCCTAGTGGCAACAACACATCCACAACCTTAGTCGTTTCTGTCAACTCGAGCCCAGATTTCTTGAGGCATGAACCCACTATCTAGCATAAATACTTCCTCTTGGACTTACAAGCATCTACTTGGCCAAAGCATCTACTAGCAACGGAGAGCATGCAAGATCATAAACAACATAAACATATAGATTGATAAACAACTTGCTCATAGTATCAATATTCATCGGATCCCAGCAAACACAACATGTAGCATTACAATAAGATGATCTTGATCATGTTAGGCAGCTCACAAGATCTAAACATGGAGGTACAAGGTGGAGAGACAACCATCTAGCTACTGCTATGGACCCGCAGTCCAAGGATGAAATACTCACGCATCACTCCGGAGGCAGGCATGGCGATGTAGAGCCCTCCGGTGATGATCTCCCCTCCGGCAGGGTGCCGAGAAGAGCTTCAGAACCCTCCCGATCTAGGGTTGGTGACGACGGCAACATCGGAACTTTTCGTGGAATATGATCGGTGTTTTTAGGGTACGCGGAACATTGGGAATATATAGGCGAAAGGGCGGCGTCGAAGCTTTGCGAGGCGCCCTCGCCAGGGCCCGGCGCGGGCCCACCCTTGGCCGTTGATTCCTCCAAAACGTATCTATAATTTTTGATTGTTTCATGTTAATATTATGCCTTTGACACTTGTTTTTATATTAAGTTTATGATTTATTTGGACTAACCTATCAATAGTTGCAAAAGTGCACAATGTTCTTGTTTTACTCTTTGATGTGTAGGAATTATCAAAAATACAAGAGGAAACCTTGTTGGAGTCGAATTGGGACTTTCCTGAAATCTGTCTGAGAACTTTTTACGAAGATTGTCAGTTTGACCCTCGAATACGACGTCAAATGGAAAACTCAATAAATAGGAAGTTGTGCGGAATGTTCTGCTAATACTCCTGTACCTAAAATTCGGCCCATTTGGAGTTCGGACGCTCCAGATATGCCCGTTTTACGAAACCCTAAATGGGGATGATGGAAATCCGAAAAGCTATATAAAGGGAGAAACCTAACTCGTGGAGGACACCCCATACCCGCGAATTTCCAGCCACGAAAGCCACGTTTTTGCCTCTCCCATGGACCTTATCTCCATGGGGGAGGGCTCCCAAGAAGCCATGGAGGAAGGGGGCTAAGGGGCGGCGCATCCCCTTGATGCCGGCGGCGCGGGAGGAGTTCCCGCGCCACCGCCGGCGCCGACGCCGCCCTGCACTCCTCGCTGTCCCCTTCACCGTCTTCACCGCCATCTCCATCACCAATTCCTCCTTGTATTCAGTGGTTCATCCTCCCACAAACCTCTGTACTGTCCTATGTAAACATGTTGTTTGATGCTATAATATTTATCCTATGATCTATGACATGTTTGTGTAGTTTATTTGTCTTTTGATTGCTTGGTTGAATATCTTTGGTTCATTAGAGTTGTATGTTGATATGGTACTGTCCTTTGGTGTCCATTATACTTGTGCGCGCATGGATCAAACATCACGGGGTTGGTAGTATTTGTAAACGAAGGAGGGAGTCCTGCCGGAGTGACAGAAACCTAAGGGCGCGAACCGGTTAGTTACACGTATGGGTGTAAGAGGACCATAAACTTAAGGCTATGGTTGGGGAAACCTTAATGCATTGTTAGTATATACAGATGTTTGCTAACAATCCAATCATATAGTACTTGTAATCCCAAGTAGTGGAGTGCATGTATATTTAGCCTCTCCCACATAGAAAACTGCATCGAAGACAATGAACCCGATATATTCGGTAATTAATCTTGGACAAAGCCATCACAATTACCACCACTTTTCCACACTCATGGTACTGTTAGTTTATGGTTACTTAATGTACTTTATTGCTGCAGCACTAACATTTACTTTCTTGTATTTATTGTTACTCTAGTATTATTTCCTAGATAAAGTAAACGTTTAGTGTGCGTAGAGTTGTATCAGTGGTTGATATAACTTGAGAGAATACTTATCCTACCTTTAGCTCCTCGTTGGGTTCGACACTCTTACTTATCGAAAAGGCTACACGCGATCCCCTATACTTGTGGGTTATCAGCCGCGCCCTTGGGTGGCGAGGCGGCCTCGTGGCTCGTCTCCGTCTCCCCTTTGGACTTCGTGATCGCGTCGGCGAAAATATGAGCGTCCAATTCCGAGAATATTTTGCGACTAGCTTTTCTGAAAGAGAAAAATAGCAGAAAACAGGAATTGGCACTCTGGCATCTTGTTAATAGGTTAGTCCCAGAAAATGCATAAAAATGCTATGAAGTATAAACAAAAACATGTAGCAATTGATATAATAACAGCATGGAACATCAAAAATTATAGATACGTTTGAGACGTATCAAGCATCCCCAAGCTTAGTTCCTGCTCGTCCTCGAGTAGGTAAACGATAAAAACAACATAATTTTTGAAGTGACATGCTACCAACATAATCTTGATCAAATAGTAATGTAATGCACATGAACTGAATGAAGTGATCCAAGTCAATGGTCTATAGTTTGCTAACAAGTAAACAAAGAGTAAACAAAATGAATCATACAAGTGCAAATTTTCATGAATAATACCTTAGAGACAATGGAGCTATAAGAGTTTGTATAAGAGTTAGCTCACAAAGCAATAAATTCTAAATGAAAGTGTTTGACTTAACACAAAGGAAGATTTAGTTTCAGCACTGGCTTCAACTTCAACATATTTATCTCATGGATATTGTCAAGGCAAAGAATATAATAAGTCAAACACATAATTCATATAAAAACTGTTGTACCAAAGTTGACACTAGTGTTTGCTTGTGGAGACAGAAAGAAATAGGAAAACTGACTCAACAATAAAGTAAAAGAAAGGCCCTTCGCAGAGGGAAGCTGAGATTAAATCATGTGCTAGAGCTTTTTAAGTTGTTGAAAGCATATAGAGAGTATAAAAATATATTTTGAGAGGTGTATGCTAATTGTCAACGAATCAGTAATAGACAATACAGTACAACCCAAGTTAATCAGACTTTACAAGAGCGGCTCTCATGAAGGACGTTATTTCTACCAGCGGGTAGATCATCCCTCATTCTCTTTTGTTTACACACTTATGAACATTGCTTGACTGATTTCTCAGGGGCAAAAAGATGTGAAGAGAATTATTAGTTAAAGTTGTAATTAATTGGGACTGGGCACCCCGTTGCCAGCTCTTTTTGCAAAATTATTGGATAAGCGGATGTATATGCCACTAGTCCAGGTGTGTAAAGTCTGATCAACGAGTGAAATAAAGTAAAACTACACCTCCTAATGAGCTAATAAACAGTGACACAAAAAAGGAGTTGTACCGTTTTGAATAGTTTAAAGGTAGCACATGAAAAATTTACTTGGAGTGGCAGGAAAATACCACATAATAGGTAGTTTTGGTGGACACAGATGACATGGATTTTGGCTCAAGGGTTTTGGATGCACAAGCAGCATTCCCGCTTAGTACAGAATTTAGGCTAGCAAAGTTATTTAAGCAAACACAAACTGTCAACCGGTACAGCAAGAACTTATATAAAAAACATGGATGAAAAATTATAAGACCCCACATTGTCTTCCTTGTTAACCAAAACCTTTCACTAGAAAATATCTAGACTTTTAGAGCTACCAATGATACAAAGATCAAATATCAACAAACTTTACAGTTGTTCTTCACTAATAGCCATTATTTACACGATGCACAAGTTTAAACATTTACTTACTTGGTAACTCAAAGCAATTGACAAGTATCAAATTACTCAAGACAGTGATCTACAAGACTTATGTAAGCATTTTTATACCACTGCCACATGCATAGCATTTTCTGTTCCAACCAAACACCAATCAATTTATTTAAACAACTCTCCAAACAAATATAAGTGAAGCAAGAGAGTACTTTCTTCAAAAGAAACTAATAGCTCTGAACAAGAGATACATGAAAACAAAGAGCTAGAAGTTTTAGCAGTAGCTAGACAAGAATACTCAACAAGTATAAGTGAAGCACAAGAGTATTCTAATGAAAAAAAGGAGTGTGTCTCTCTCCCAAACAAGAGTGCTCGGATCCAACAAGTATAGAGCAGCAAACAAAACAAAACAAACTGAAAACAAAAGCACACTGACGCTCCAAGAAAAGTATATATAATGTAAAGGAATAAAAATATAGTCTCACTAGAGATGACCTGATAGTTTGTTGATGAAGAAGGGGATGCCTTGGGCATCCCCAAGCTTAGATGCTTGAGTCTTCTTGAAATATGCTGGGGAGATCAATGGGAGCCTCCCCAAGCTTAAGCTCTTCACTCTTCTTGATCTTGTAATATCATCCTCCTCTCTTAACACTTGAAAACTTCCTTCACATCAAAACTCAATATTTTTCTCATTAGCAGGTTAGTGCATCAAAACAAAGACAGAATCGTTGATGAAGAAGGGGATGCCTTGGGCATCCCCAAGCTTAGATGCTTGAGTCTTCTTGAAATATGCTGGGGAGATCAATGGGAGCCTCCCCAAGCTTAAGCTCTTCACTCTTCTTGATCTTGTAATATCATCCTCCTCTCTTAACACTTGAAAACTTGCTTCACATCAAAACTCAACATTTTTCTCATTAGCAGGTTAGTGCATCAAAACAAATAATCTCACATAGTTCTGTAGGGACACAATTCATAAGCAAATATTTTCAAACATTAGCTACTGATACTAGGCTTAAGTGAAGCTCTTCCACCATAAAAGAAACTCACTCAACACTTGTAAAAGAGAGAATGCAAAACAAAGACAGAATCTATCAAAACCAGAACAGTCCGTAAAGATGTTTTTTTTCGGGACACTTACGCGACGTAAATCGAAAAACTCTAGTCGTACGAAAGTTGCGTACACATCTCAGGAACACGCACAAAAAAATTCAGATCCATACGATGTTTTCTAATTTTCTACCGAATTACACGGTGACGTCCAGAAATCTGTTCCTGTGCAGTAATCCAAAAATAAGTACCATCTTGTCATAAGAGACTTTTCTTGGCACAATGAAAAGCAAATAAAAGATACAAAGGAGTTTCTACATAAGTAAACAAGCTCCTTGACTCAAAAAACAAAAATAAACAGAAAGTAAAAATAATGGGTTGCCTCCCATAAGCGCTTCTCTTTAATGCCTTTTAGCTAGGCATGAAACATGCATCAAGTATTGTCAAAAACATTGAAATCCCCCAACCTCTCTGTGGGATCCTCTTTCTTAATTGGGAAGAAAAACTTTCGATTGATAGGAGCATTAAATTTCATAAACCCATACTTTGCATTGATAAATCCCCCATTACTTTTTAAGAAGGACCTTCCCAAGACTATATTGTTAGAGGATTTCGCAAGAATCATGAAATTCACAAGTATAGTCTTATTTTGAATAGTAACTTCAACATTATTAATAATCCCCAAACTCTTCATGATAGTACCATCAGCGTGAAAATGAAAAACAGGATAATCAACCATACTATCAAGATTTAATAAGTCATACACCATTTTAGGCATGATAGACATAGTAGAACCAAGATCACAGTAGGCACGAAATTTTTCACTACCAATACTTATCTCAATGAAAGGTTCCCAATCGTTTTTTTAACTCAACTAGGGGTTGTTCTTTATGATTGTGGTTTAAATCATTAAGAGACTTTTCTATTTTGTCCAACCTAGTAAAAACCCTAGCTTCATCTATCATGAGAAAGTAAGCTAGTCCATTCAAAATTTTATAAGCTTTTGCTGCATCATATTCATAGAAAGGCTGTCCCACCATGATATCTAGAGCATTCTGGTATAAGGGTAGCAAGCCAAAGTAGAAATTTCAAGCCAAAGTAGAATTTTTTTATAAGAATTACCAAATCCATTTTAGGTTGCATCTTCCTATGCAGTTCTAACATCCTTTCCCAAGCCTTTTTAAAAGTTTCCCCATTTTTCTGTTCAAACATAATGATTTCTTCCAAAGGGGGCAGCAGTAAAAGGAGCAGAGCTAGACATGATGGATAGGCAAAAATATAACAACTCAAAAATAACTAGATGCAGGATTTTTTTTGTGTGTTTTTGATTTTTAACAGCAAACAAAATAAAATAAAATAAAACAAGCAAGACAAAAACAAAGTAAAGAGGTTGGAAGTGTGAGACTCCCCTATCTGGAGATTCCATTATCCTCGGCAACGGCGCCAGAAAAGTGCTTGATGGCGTGTAGTTCACACGTTCGTTGGGAGACCCCAAGAGGAAGGTATGATGTAGTGCAGCAGCAGTTTTCCCTTGAAATATGACCAAGGTTTATCGAACCAGGAGGACACGGAGGTTCTTCAGAAGGTTGTTGATGGGCGCCGTTACTCGATCACCAACATGGAACCTGCACACAACACAACCAAACTACTTTGCCCCAACGAAACAGAGAGGTTGTCAATCTCTCTGGCTTGCTGAAAACAAAGGATTAAATGCACAGTGTGGAAAACAGTAGTGATTGCAGAAAGTAACAAGGAATAGATGATTGCAGTAGGTGGTTTTATCAGTATGAGGGAAAATGGACCGGGGTCCACAGTTCACTAGTGGTGTCTCTCCATAAAAGATAACTAACATGCTGGGTGAACAAATTACAGCTGGGCAATTGACAAATAGAGAGTGCATAACAATGCAATATATGACAAGATGTTCATTATGAGATTTAATTGGGCATTACAACAAAGTACATAGACTTGCTATCCAACTCATCTATGCCTAAATAATCCACCTTCAGGTCAGCATCCGCATCACTTCCAGTATTAAGTTGCAAACAACAGATTATTGCATGAAGTAAAGTGTGTAATGTAAACAATGCAAATGACACGTAGACAATGCATCATTGTTTTATCCCTAGTGGCAACAACACATCCACAACCTTAGTCGTTTCTGTCAACTCGAGCCCAGATTTCTTGAGGCATGAACCCACTATCTAGCATAAATACTTCCTCTTGGACTTACAAGCATCTACTTGGCCAAAGCATCTACTAGCAACGGAGAGCATGCAAGATCATAAACAACATAAACATATAGATTGATAAACAACTTGCTCATAGTATCAATATTCATCGGATCCCAGCAAACACAACATGTAGCATTACAATAAGATGATCTTGATCATGTTAGGCAGCTCACAAGATCTAAACATGGAGGTACAAGGTGGAGAGACAACCATCTAGCTACTGCTATGGACCCGCAGTTCAAGGATGAACTACTCACGCATCACTCCGGAGGCAGGCATGGCGATGTAGAGCCCTCCGGTGATGATCTCCCCTCCGGCAGGGTGCCGAGAAGAGCTTCAGAACCCTCCCGATCTAGGGTTGGCGACGACGGCGACAGCGGAACTTTTCGTGGAATATGATCGGTGTTTTTAGGGTACGCGGAACATTGGGAATATATAGGCGAAATGGCGGCGTCGGAAGCTTCGCGAGGCGCCCTCGCCAGGGCCCGGCGCGGGCCCACCCTTGGCCGCACCCTAGGGTGGCGAGGCGGCCTTGTGGCTCGTCTCCGTCTCCCCTTTGGACTTCGTGATCGTGTCGGCGAAAATATAAGCGTCCCTTTTTGTTTCGTCCAATTCCGAGAATATTTTGCGACTAGCTTTTCTGAAAGAGAAAAACAGCAGAAAACAGGAACTGGCACTCTGGCATCTTGTTAATAGGTTAGTCACAGAAAATGCATAAAAATGCTATGAAGTGAAAACAAAACATGTAGCAATTGATATAATAATAGCATGGACCATAAAAAATTATAGATACGTTTGAGACGTATCACACGTGGCTTTCCAGGTATGCTTGGGTCTATCGATTGTATGCATTGGAAATGGAAGAACTGTCATGAAGCATGGCATGGATAGTTCAAAGGACATGTGAAGGATGCCACCATCATTCTTGAGGCCGTGGCCGATCATGAGACATGGTTTTGGCACGCTTTCTTTGGAATGCTGGGATCTTTGCAATGATATCAACGTGCTCCAAAGGTCACCTCTCTTCTCCAATATAGCAATGGGAGAAACAGCACCAGTTGAGTTTCAAGCCAACGGCAACACGTACAAGATGGGCTACTACCTTGCAGATGGGATTTATCCAAAGTAGGCAACATTTTTTAAGCCAATATCATGCCCCCAAGGTAAGAAAGAACTTGACTTTCATAATGCGCAAGCGGCGACTAGAAAAGATGTGGAGAGATCATTTGGGATCTTGCAAGTCCAATTTGCTATTGTTCGAGGCCCGACTAGGTTTTGGAAGCAAGAGACTCTTTGGTACATCATGACCGCTTGCGTGATCATGCACAATATGATCATTGAGAATGAGCGTGGACAAGGTTTAGAGTATGGCCACTACGAGACTCAAAGCCTTTCTTGACACATACCACAACATTAGAGATTCTGATATCCATGACGATCTTCAAAAAGATCTCATCAAGGAGTGATGGGCATGGAGAGGCCGGAAAGCCTAGTTCTATCTATCTATATGTTTGTTGTTGTATGTGATGAACTATTTATTTGTTGTTGATCATTTGTTGTTTTATGTTTGATGATTGAGGACATGATTTGTATGGTAAAACTTGATGACCTATGTAATAATTGAGTATTGTTTATGTTAAAATTTGTTTGAAATTTATTTGAGATTGTTTAGATATTTATTGATCAACAAATTTATGAAAAGGTGTTGCAAACATATGGGCTACGGCCGCCGGTTGGTGCCCCATTTTATGACAACTGCTACGGCAGCCCTTTCCGCCGTGCCCTAAAATGAGGCTGCTGAAACGGCAGTTTTTTTGTTGGTGATGTAAAACCTGAAAAACGCAGAAATGTGGTGATGCAAATCCACTTTTTGCTGCCTCAAAATGGGGCAGCTGTTGGAGATGCTCTTAGATTATGTACGAATGGACCGATTGTATTGTTCCACCCACCCAAACTACTTAAAGCATGCCATTCAGAAAACCCCTCACATGGTTAGGAATTTTCATTGTCAAACGAAACGTGTCTATGTCACCGTTGAATAATTTTGGATTGGAGGAACAAAGTACATAATGAATGGTTCCCTTTGCTACCGAGACTTGGCGAATTTGAATGTTGCCCCCTTTTTCATAGAAAACTCGGAAGAGAGCCCGAGCTCATTTGGTCCTGCGTTGCACTACACTAACCACTCAGTGAGTCATGTATGCATTTTGTGGAAGGATTATATGAAATAAGTACATGTACCAGACAAAGTTACGTGTAACTTCCATGCATTTAATGCACTGCGAGGAGTTAGAGAGAGCCTTCTACCGCAAGGGTCAGGTAAAAATGTGGCAGCGTAGCCACACTTATATTGAAAACGGTGAAAATATTTTTATCGTGTGAACATTTTAATCCTGTGGAAGTATCTGTTTTAAGCCCATGAATATTTTTTAACCCCTCAATTTTTTTCCTATCCCCTAGAATATTTCAAAAATCTCATGATTTTCTTTTGAACATGTGAACATAATCTGAAACCGGTGCAACTATTTTTGTGAACCATGAACGAATATTTTAGAACCATGAATATTTTTTCAAACCCCACAAATATTTATTTAAACGTTTACCATTTTGTGGAACCACATGAACATTTTATCGGAACCATTAAAATATTTACTGATCGTGAATATTTTCTGAATCCTATGAAAGTTTTTTTTACTCAGTGAATGATTTTTAACCACGACAAGTTTAAAAAATCATAAAAATATTTTTAACCATCGTGAATATTTATTTAATAAGCCCACATGTGAACTATCTTTTTAGAACCGGAGAATATTCTCAGAACGATGATATTTTGGAACAAATGAGCATTATAAAAGTGAAGATTTTACTGGAACATTTGAAAATATTTTTAAAGAGTGAACATTTATTGAATATTGTGAAAATATCTATTGTAAACCCACGAACGTTTTTTGAACCCATCAATGTTTTTTGACGCTCTAGAATATTTTAGAAACCTCATGATTTCCTTTTTAACATGTGGACATTTTCTTAAACCCCCTGCAAATATTTTTGTGAACCACGAACAAATATTTTAAAAGCCATGAACATTTTCTCCGAACCCCACAAATATTAACTTAAACCCTTAACATGTTTTGGAACAACATGAACAATTGGAACCATGAAAATATCTACTAACCCGTGAATATTTTTTGAATCTCGTGGAAGTATTTTTGAATCGCATGTAGGTTTTTTGGAGCCTGAACTTTTTATGAAGCCATTGAATAATTTTAACGTGTGATTTTTTTTAATCATGTTGGAAAAAAAATTGTGAACAATAAACTTTTTTAGCCACCATGAACATAGTTTTCAAACACCATAAATATGTATTATTTTTTTTAATATATTTAAACCCCGTGAACAATTTTTCGAACACGTGAATATGTTATATACTACTTTTCTCAAAAGGAAACCATTATACATTTTCAGCACATGGACATTTTTTACCATGAAAATATATTTAATAAACAAAGCAACAAAACAATGGAAAATATAAGTAAATAGGCAAAAAATATGAAATGAACGAAAAAAATAAAAAATGAAATGAAAAAAGAATAGAGAAAAGAAAATGACGCACCAGGAATCGTCAAGCCGCGGTAAACAAAAACGCATTTAAGACCCACCCTCCTTTTTCATGCCTAATTCTATACTAGTGAACATCTCGACTAAAACTATGGGAGGCTAGAGGAGACATAAAATTATTATTTTTTCAAGATGAAAATTGCCCACAAATCTGGGATATTATTATGGTTAAAAGGCCAAGCAATTTGATTTCTTACCTTCTCATTTAGAGAGTGTGGCTCCTAGTCATTTGTTTGATGACAAAAAAAATACTTGAAACATTTTAAAAGAATGATATGGCCATGTCCCGATCGATTGCGATTTCCGCAAGTCTTTGAAATACAACTGCACCTTAGTAAATATTGCACTTTGCACCTTTGAAAAGTGTGCAAGTTAAATCTTTCATTAAAAATCGACGGAGACTTAAAAATCAAGTCGAGTTCTGTCAAAACCACAAAAGAAAAGCTTTGATTGCACTTTCAAGTTCTGTCAAAACCACAAAAGAAAAGCTTTGATCGCACTTTCACGAGATATATGCGTAGTCCAACAACTTGTCAGAGATGTACAAATTAGTACCACAACTTGCGAAACGGAGAATGACACCCCACAACTTGTATTGAACGAACAACCAGGTCCACGATCATTCTGAAGCTGACACGTGGCGTTGTCAGTTTTGCGGAAAGACCCCATATATATTTTTCGCCGGCATCTGTGGACTGGGGCCTTTCTGACACGTGGGTCCCACATGTCAGTAGGATGGGAATCGAACTCAAGACCTACTGCCCACACGCGCATGTCATTGACACCATACCACACAACAGTTCACGATTTGATATAGCACGACGCGGTATTATTCACTTAGAACGTGACCACGCTCGAAACGCAGCACAAAACCTTTAGCTGATGCACGTGATTGCCACCACACCAAACGTGTTGTCTCTGTTACACTACGACTTCACTTTCTTGAGGACTTATGGAGAGTGGACAAATGTCTCCCCGACTTAATTACGTGGAGGTCGTTTTTTTGGAAAAATCGAAATCTGTACTTTTGGGTTTACAAAAATCGAGAATTTTTTCAGATGTAGGTAGTTTCGAAATCTACAAGTGTGCAAAATTTTAAATTGAAATTCGTTGTATTGTGGGTTGGGCAAAAATGACAAATGGGTGGTGAACAGTACACAGTTTAAAAAACTTGATTTTTTTTCTTCAGAATTTTCCTTTTTATATAGCCCAAAGTAAAACGAATTTTTGGATAAAATTTACACTTGTATATCTCGACACTATCTTCATGTCGGAATTTTTTTCTCGATATTTCAAAAAAAGAGCTCCACGTAATTTGGAAATCATTTGTAGTTTCCGTTTTGCTAGTTGGCGTAGTAAAGAACGAAAGAAGGATGCTCACGGTCACCGGTTCACGGAGCTGTGATGCGCGGCCGCGGGCGTCATGGACCATGCCTACACCTCCAAGCGAGGTCACAGCCGTGAGTGAATAATTGTGTGACGTGCTGTATCATATCGTGACCGGTTGTGTGGTGTTGTGGCAATGGCATGCCTTGCGGGCAGCAAGTCTTGAGTTTGATTCCCCTCCCATGCGCATCTAAGTTTTAATTATTCCTTCGCGTACTGACATGTGGGACCCACCACATGTAAGACATGTTCCAGTCCACATATGCTAGAGAAAAATGTGAGGGTCTTTATGCAAAACTAACAACGCCACGTGTCAATTTTAGAACGATTTTGGACCTGTTTGTTCGTTCAATACAAGTTGTGGGGTGTCAATTCCCATTTCGCAAGTTGTGGGACTAATTTGTACATCTCAGACAATTTGTGGGACTAATAGTGTATATGCCTCCACTTTCACCTTAAAAATCTAATGGACCATGGATGAAACCGTAGGCCGTGTCCCAACCACAAGTGCCAAAGCCTCCAACTCCCAAGATATTATTCTTAGACGATAGCGGCTTCTCCATTGATCCACGCTTTCTTTTCCGCACATGGGCACCCACGCCGCTCAATGTTGAGACGCAAGTTGCACCCTGAGCTCTGCTATTTAGGCCTCCTTTGATTCTAAGGGTAGGAAATATAAGGGAATAGGAAATTTGTAGGATTGACTTGTCCTGTCCACTTGAATCCTACGGGCATAGGAACGAGGCGTAGGATTTTTCCATGAGGTCCAAGCTCATGTTAGTTTTCCTTTGGAAATGCACTATGCAGTTCCTATAGGAATATTTCCTGCAAGTTAGAATCATGTGAATCAAACACCTTGGAAAGGAAATATTCCATAGGGTCCAAATCCTACAAACTTCCTTAGGAAATCCTGTGAATCAAACGAGGCCTTAGAGAGAGTGAAGTGAGCTCTGCTAACAGTGCTAGCTTACCCAAAACACCAGAAAAGATTCCCATGGAATACCCGATGGAGGAGGTGCAGCAGAATCCACGGTTCCGAGCGGTCCATCCATGGCAGTGGTGGTAGTGGCAGCTCTCCCTCCTAGCCTCTTCCTCCTCACCTCTGGCTCCGGCGACGCGGCCGCCCAACCACGTCAGCTGGGACGAGACCGCCGCCGCGCATCTCTACTCCGCCGACCTCCCAGGTAACTAGCTCGACTAGCTCCTGCTATTCTCGTACCGCTTCTTAATTTTGGTTCTGACATGGACTGATGGACACATGGTGGTGGTGTTGAATATCAGGCGTGAGGAAGGAGAAGATCAGGGTGGATGTCGAGGACGGGAGGTACCTCGTCATCCGCACCGAGATGGACGCCGGCGACGCGGATGTCGGCGGCCGCCGGAGCAGTTTCACCAGGAAGTTCCGGCTGCCGGGGATGGTGGACACCGACGGCATCTCGGCTGAGTACGCCCACGGCGTGCTGACCGTGACGGTGCCCAGGATGCACACCCGGGCCCGGCCCGTGGTCAATCTCTTCGGGCCTGGTCCGGCCTGCGATCCCGTGGCTCGGGCAGCCTGAACTGAATTATCATGTTGTGGACTATAAAAAAAATCATGTTGTGGAAATAAGAATTTTAGAAATAGGGAATGGGAGACGAGCAGAAAAATTTGTACTACTCCTTGTTATATTTAAATGATTCAAAGGAATATGATAAGATTCTTGTAGGATTGGTTTTTATAGGAAATTTTCCTATAGAAGGTATTTGATTCATAGGATCATATCCCATAGGATTATTCCTATAAGAATCTTGTAGGCAACCATAGGAAAATAACATGAGCTTCAACCTCATGAATTTTTTTTTCACCACAATCAAACAAACTTACTTCCATAGATTCCATTAGACATGTCATCTCAATCCTATAGGATTCCTACTCCTACACTTTTCCTATCCAATCAAAGGAGGGCTGAGTTATAGGAATGGATAAGGTCTAACCTGTCAGAGTCTGCGGCCGACCGAGAGAGGAATGGATAAGGTCTAACCTGTCAGAGCCTGCGGCTGACCGAGAGTATCTTGTACTATTTTATCAGCACGTCTTGGTGTATGACTGTATTTTTTATTTTTAACCAAAGGGCGTGTTAATCATTTCCGAATGTCACGCCTTGAGGCAAAATCATTGGTTTTTTGAATTCTGACTACAAAAATATATATTGATCGTTCTATGGTTGTGGTGGAGTCGCGATGATATTGCGGATAATGTCTCTGTATTGTAGCGAAAACTATTGCTTTTTTTGTCAGGACACGATTGTCCAAGGACGACCTCGGACAATGTGTACCCATGTGGTAAATATGTTTCATGTGTAGATTTTGTGTTTTGTCTTGTACACTTGATTTTTATTTTTTATTTTGATAACACCAGTAGGAGGTATGTTTACGCCCGTGCAGGTAAGGACTAAGATCCAGTGCCTTGCTGTGTGCAAGTCATGGCTTGCCTTGCCCCATAGCATCCACCGTCTAAATGAATCCAACTTCCAGTAGTAGTTCAACATCAAACGCTTCATCCTCACGCACGCACCAGATATGGAGCTGGAAGGGAAAAAAACACCGCATGGGCTGTTCTCGGGCAGAGGTTTGCCGCTGCCGCCGACGCCACTATGGGAAAGGGAGGGGAGCGGGCTGTTCTCGGGCAATGCTATAAAATTTCAGTGTTAGTGCTTATGAATTTCAGTGTTAAGTGTTCAAGTGAAATGGAAAATTCTGATTTTCCTTAAATGATTGTTCAGACCTATAGGAGTGTTCAACTTTCGCTTGTACTCCCTCCGTTCGGAAAAGAATGTCTTGGATTTGTCTAGATTCGGATGTATGTAGACATGTTTTAGTGTACACATAAATCTGAATTTGGATATATGGAAGACATCTTTTTCCAAACGGAGAGAGTATAATCTGTCCTTGCAAACCTTAGTTGACCTTTGATGCTAAAATGTACTAGATGTATAGAAGTGGAAAACATAAAACCGGAAATGAAGTTCATTCACCTTAACTGGATGCAAAATCCCAGATACATACTGAGAATGCCTCACAAGAAGTTTACTGCTCATCCTATATGTGGCTGTAATTCCCTTCAGGTGTTTCAGATCCTACAATCAATCCGAAAAACATAGTTGCAATCAGAAAACGATAGGAACATAATTTTAATGTTGCACAGAAAAAAACTACTCTATTGGCATTGTATGGCTCAGGTTTTAAATCTGTCCTTTGCTTGTACTCATTCCGTTCCAAATTAATTGACTTGGTTTTGTCCAAATATGGATGTATCTATACTTGTTTGATGTATGTATAGATACATCCATGTGTAACAAAATGTGTGTCAATTAAATCCGAACAGAGGGAGTACTTCTTTTCTAAATCTGTCTTTTGCTTGTATAATCCGTCTTCTACTAGCAGCTCCAGAACGCCGTGTTGGGCCGACGAGGCCGTCGGAGCGGGGTAGTGGATGCCGTCGGAGTGGGCAGAGGAGGGAGTCGGAACAGCTAGAGGTTCAGCCAGCTCGGCTCCCTTCCCTTTCCCGGAGCGGCAGCGGCGGCGGCGGCGGCGGCGGCGGCGGCAGCAGCACAGCTCCGTCCGCGAAGCTTTTCTCACCCGTTGTTCTTCTGGTTCGGTGCGGTGCGTTGAGTCGTTTGGTGTTGAACTGCTGCTGACCGTTGGATTCATTTAGACGGTGGATGTTATGGGGCAAGGCAAGCCGTGACTTGTCCACACTCCACAGCAGCAGGGCACGGGATCTGAACTGAATCCACCGAGCGGGAGAGGCGGAGAAAATCGAAAAATTCCCCAATCTTCTCCCAACCCTAATCCCCTCCGCTTCTCCTTCCTCTTCCGCTCCACGCTTCCAAGCACGCTCACCTCCACGCCTCTAGGATTCAGCCACCGCCCCGGCAAGAATGCCTCTTCGCGCCCAGTAGCTTCCTTGTCCGAGGAGGGGTGAGTCATGGAGGACGGCAACGGCGGCGGAGAGGGGAGCAACGGCGCGGGGAGGTTCCAGATACTGCAGGCGAACCGGGACCCCGAGTCCAACTGGGAGGTGGACGTCGCCAAGAGCCTCGAGGACTACCTCCTCAAGATCTGCTCAGGCGAGATCTCCGCCGAAGACGACGCCCACAACTTCAACTTCGCCGAAGGTGCGTGTTTCTTGCGGCGAGTTCATCTTTCACCACCCTTTGCTTGTGGATTTGCGAAAGTTCAGTTTTTTTTTGGTTAGTTTGCTTGTGGATGATTCAAATCTGTGCAACTGTGTGATTTCTTGTGGTTTTAATATTTTGTTCCAATAATTTTCGACGAAAGCAGTTTCTTTTTTACACGGGCTTGTGGTTTTTCCTTTTTTATTCCGAAAGTTTCTTGAGACCAAGACTATTGATTAGCGTTTTTGCACCCAAAAAAGAGCTGCTTTCTTTCTGTTAACCCTTCTCCTGTGCTCTTTATTCATGTCCACTTTGTGTGCAGCGGCGCTATTGCTCCAAGGATCAGTTCAAGTTTACAGCCGCAAGGTGGAGTACTTGTACTCATTGGTGCTACATGCGCTGGAATTTCTCTCGCAAAATAAGTAAGGATACATCTTTGCCTTATCTGTCGTATGCTACCTTGCTGAGACCTGGAGATTACATATCTTGCTTGAAATGGTCCTCAAACTGCCACCGTGATGCATATGTGGTGCTGGCAACTCTACTTTTCTTGCGCATCTTATTTCGGAGCATGGCATGTCTGATTAACAATTGGGGTGCTGATTTAGGGAACTAGTCAATTGTGTTCAAGTTAAGAGTGCATAAACAACTATGCTGTCTGCTAGATATAAACCCTACTAGAGTTCGTTAGTTTCAGATTATCTGTGGTATGTTTTTTGTGTATATGTACCATGCCAATTTCTTGGTTATGACCAAAATATTGGTCTTTGTTTGGGTGGTTGCCAAATCCCTTTGGTCACGCTAGTGCATTTTTTTCAGTTCAGCTGCAAATAGTCTAAACCATTTGAACTGTACCAGGCTGTCCAGGCAAGATCAACAAGAAAAGGATTCTGCTGAAGCTAATGAAAATGATCCTAGCACTACTGCCAACAAAGAAGATGATATATTTATGGGGTTAGATGATGTCCCGGGTAAGTGGACCTTCTATGCTTCTACCAGTCAGATGCTTACTTGAGCTAAGCCTATATTATCCCTTCTAAACTACCAGCGGAATCAAGGACCACTTTGGACAACAATCTTGACCTGGATGATTTGCGCAAAAAAATTGTGAGGCCACCAGCAAATCTACTGGTGTTTGAAGGAGACTGTGTTGATAGCGAAGCGAGCGAGCTGGATTCTTATTTGGTAATCTTATATTCCTTTACATGCAATTGGGACGAATAACATGTGGTGCTATACTGAACTAGTCTTAGCTGTTTCTTTATTGCAGTTAGCAACATGTGGTTTCTATGGTGATTTCCTCCTGCTGGATCCATGTGATGCACCAGCTGTTTTCGACTTCTTGCAAGGAAAAAAATCAGGCAAAGAAGATATTCTGGCTCATAGAGGTGGCTCAGCACCCTCTAAAATCCGAAACAATGTCTTTGCTTCCCCAAGTGTAAGATCGGGGGGAACTGCTCGTAGACGAACCCCTGGGAAAGTGCAAGAAGATCTGGATCCAACTCAGGAGATAGAGCTGGATGAATCTCAAAAAAATCCAGATCAAGTCCACCCAATATCTTGGGCTCCAATGTAAATTACGGCAGTGGTCTGAGCATCCTGTTGGCACTGCTGGTGCAAACATGTCCCAGCCAGATGATGTAGATCCTGGGTGCCCAGATTTCAGCGATGATTCTGATGACGAGGATCCATATAAGTCATTGGATCCGCATGAACCTAGCAACCTAAAGATCAAACCTTATAAGAGAGGTACTGAAGCTGTTGTTTTCCAGTCAAGGCTGATTTCTTTCCTTATATATTATCTTCAGTAATTATATACTGAAGCTCTTTTTCTGATTTATTTGAACAGTAAGAGGTTTTGCAAGGCAAGTTATTGGCACTCGAAAGAAGAAACCACTTGCATCTATATTTCCTGTGGCAAAGATGGACGGTGATGTTAGTCCTGAACTAACAAAGTCTTTTGAAATACACATGTCTCAGCAGGAAAAACCCCATGCTTCTCAATCAGTACCTCTTTACGAAAAGGTGCTATTCATCGTTGCCAAAATGTGCTATCCCCATTAGGCATGTCAGATATTTTCATTTTGTTTAACTTGCTGCAACCCATCAAAATTGCAGCTTAGGATGTCATTTGAAACTGGACAAGAAAGTTGTCATCCTTTCGGAGATTCGAAGGATGATAATCAGCCACATATTGATGCAGATTTCAGTGATGACGAGCCAGAATTCACGCATTATGGCATGAGTCCAACGTCCTTGGGAGAGGTTTATCTTCTTTAGTTTGCTGTTAGCTGGCCACTGTTTTCATTCAGCAAACTATCTGGTAACATGACATAGTTATCTTACCTCTGTCTAGAATGGGGACCCGCTAATTGATGAGCCGGTCACACAGGAAGCCCGGAACCTGCAAGCCTTGCGGGTTTGTGTCAGTCGCATCTGGTAAATATTAAGTACCACGGTAGCTATGCTGTCTTTGAAGTTTTCTGACATATGTGAACTTCTCTTTCTCTCATTTTTTCTGTGTTTGGAAGCAACTTGGTGCCATGCAAGTCACCACAATATATTAGGTGGCCAAGTGTGCTAGTTTAAAGCTTTTTGGATAGCTTGTTAGGGTTAGCTGACATATCATCAAACCATTTCGTTTGTTTCTTTGTAACTATTCCTGAATGATGTGTCTGAAAGAAAAATGTGATTCATAAATTGCTGTTCATAAATATGGTGCTAAACTTGTTCAATAAAATGCTATATTGCTGATTTATTTCATGTGTTTTCACTTTTCACATATTCGGTGGTTAAGGCATGTGATTAGGCTTATGGTAGTGGTCACCAAATAGATGAGTGATATGTTCAAAGCAACACTGGTTGGTTCTTCCCAGCTTGAATGAATTTGATGGCTGATTTGTTCTTGTCACATCAGTATTGCATCACTCTGATGCGACTTGAAGATGATTGTTGCGCCTGAGCGAACCAGACAACTAGTCAAGCCATTGACCCCTCCTAAACGGGACTTAGTATCTTAAGGGTTGTGTGGTTTTCTTGTAATGGATAAGTTTACATGACTTTCCTTTGACAGTCATCAAAGCACAGAGTTTGTCAGTTTTTGTTTTCGACGAACAGGATTTCAAATGATAACTGGCAAATTTTGAATTGTGTCTTTGAATACTTTTCTCTTAGTTCTTCAACTTCCAAAGCTAACATGGATTCCTCTCACAGGATTCTCTCCTTGCGAGCATAGCTCAGGCTGAACAACAAACCGAGCTGGATGCACGAGTTTCAACATGGAAAGAACGAATAGAGCATGCCTTGGAAGAGCAGGTTTGGTTGCAGGATTGAGCTCTAGCTGGTCTGCATATATGAACTTACGTCACACTCACTGCTTGTACAATTCATGCCTTTTCAGGATAGAAATCCACCTTTTGATATTGGTTTATATGGCGACCAAATCCTTGACAAACTCTCATCAAGAGCTGATACAGGGACTGCATCATTCAGTGAGATTGTTAGTGGCAAACCAAAGTATGAGGCTGCAAGAACGTTCTCTGCCCTTCTCCAGCTGGTAACCCCCAATCATTTATCTCCCTAGCTGCATATTGGAGCGGTACCGGACATTTTCTGAGCTTCACTCTTATTTCAGGTGAACGGAAGAAGTGTTGATCTGGACAAAGGACAAGCTACGAATGAGTTAGTCTGTTACACAGCCGCCAATCCATTCCACGTAAAGCTCATTGGTTCAAGCCGAAGACCAGAAATGGAGGCACGTTTCGCACGTAAGAGGGTCAAGTCTCCTCAACGAAGTTGTGGTGAAGACGGTGAGACCTCTCAGGCGCAACCAAACTCCAAGAAGCAGCCACATAAAAATGGCAAAAATGGGGTATCAGTTAAGACGGCAGTCAGATTGACTCCTGAAGGAAAGAGGAGGCGAAGGTCTGCTCAACTGGTGCAGCCATTCGATCTGGAATCCAGCTGATGCAAATGAATGGCAGACTGACCCTTGAGGGCACTAGTAGTATGATTTTTCTCCTGTGTTGTTAAGTGTCTAGCTCTTTTTCTCTCTTCTGAGGGACGTTCAGGGCCTAGCTGATGGCAGAGGTTGATAAGCAGGGTGAACTACTAAAGTTATAACTTAGGGCCTAGCTAGATGGTGCATATGTACATTAGATCATTTATCATGTTATCTATGTATATTATTGGCCCAAATGTAATGTTAACCAGCAACTTTTTTTGGCCAGAATTTACCCTTATATGGGCAAAAACATAGTTTAATAATCTTGTAATGCTAACCAATACAGGGTTGCTTAATTTCAGTTTTATTTCCTTCGGTTAATGTGCAGCAATCTGATAATTGCATAGTTGGCATTTCCCAGTGTGATATTTTTGTGTAACCTTAGCTAGATATAACCTCCTGACGACTTTCTTTTTGGGGTGTTGGAGGATTTTGATTATATTCACGTCTCTTCATTTGATGATACCTCTGTGCCAATTAGATTATTTTTGTCTTGGTATCTCAATACAGCATTCTTGCCAAGTCACTTGGAGTATTTTGTCAACCATAGTCGTCCTAGAGATATTGATGTTCAATTAAAAATGCAGCAGACTGCCCTGTTTTTAATATAGCCCAAAACATACAGTAGGACCAGCTTCGTTGCTTTTAAGTGTAAATTTTAACATCACAGGTTTTTAAACTGAAGTGGAATATTTACAAAAATAAACTTACCTTATGTAATTTCAATACATCAAATTTTGTTGAGAGTCTGAAATACGATAGCAGTCTCTTGTACATGGGATTTTAGTTCAATTGCCATCATTGAACAACCACAGGTCAGGAGACATGATAGTTCAAGGAGAGATGGATCAAGGATGAAACATCAAACTTTACTTTTCTGTATTGGGTATGATTTTAGTTTCTGTTTTACATCCGTAATGGTGCCATGTTATGTATTTGAAGTTATTTGAGGTGATTCGGTCAAGGAGGGGATCAAAACAGGTTAACTACCGCTGAGAGGCCGAATTTATAGCAATTGTCATTGGGAGATGTCTTCCTCGGAGCCAAGAGTGCGGCAGAATATCAACTATGTTGCCTCGATAGTAGTGGCTCACTTATTTGAATTTGAACAATTTAATTTTACTTTTTTTAGTTGCAAATTCTAATTCAGTGATTGACACTTGTGACTTGTGAGTCTAATGAGAGAACCTGAACTGCAATCTGCATTCAGGTTTCGTCTGCTCTCATTTGTTGACGAGATAGCATAAGTGCTAGTACATTTTATCAAGATTGAATAAGCAGAAGTATGTGCAAGATCGTGCTTTACCAGCATATCCGTGGCTAATCAAAAAAATATCCGTGGCTCATCAAAAAAATATCCGTGGCTCGTCAATAGTCGTAGCACAGAACGACGCACCACAGTGGCTCGCAGTAAAAAGTAAGCAAAACGAGTGGGGAACGTCATGCCAACAAACGAGTCAGAACCTACATTCCATTGTTTGTCCTTCCAATAACAAGACACTACGTCACACACATCAAGCCGATGCTAACAGAGTACCACAATTCACGCAAAACAACCACACAGTAAGATCCAATTCAGACTAACTAAGGCCTACGTGTACTAGATTTAGCTTTTCGATTAAACAGGATCACAGGTCGTTGGTGAGAAGATTGAAGAGGGTGGCAGCCTCCCCGAGCCGCCGCAAATTGTCCTCTTTACGGGCTCCGGTGCGACCATGCCTTGCAGAGACAAGAGAAGCCGTCAGCTAAGTCAGTGTAACACAAAACAGTTCGGTCCAGTTATATTACGTTTCACTGGTATGTTTCCAAGGATGTCACTGTTCTTTCTTTACCTCTTGTCGAGCTCCACCTTCTTCTCAAGGTCTTGCACCATACTGCCCAGCCTTCTGATGTGGTGCCGCAGGGCCCCAGCGATTTCACGCCCTTCTTTGGACTCGCACAGCTTCTTCAGAATACCGCATGCGATGAAAAACACTTCACTCTTCCTGAAGGAATTGACAGAGAAACATTATGTCAGGAAATACAGCTTATAAGGCAGACCATGTTTTCCAATGCTCTGAAATCACAACGCTAGGACAACTAAAGCTCAAATTTTAAAACAGTATCAATCTGGCAGCCCTTATGGTGTAATCATTCCAGGTGAATGCCGCTCTTCTATTCTAGTGTTTGGTTCTTTGCCTCACTTCTGGTGGGCCACACTTTCTTAGCGCACCCTACCACACATGTCATAGATAGGACTTCTTGCCAAGTCTTGCCACAGGTGTGTCCTAATATTTGCTCACCACAGAACTTGCAACACCTTTGGCACAAAAGGTGTGGCATGTGTAGGCACCAACCAATCATGGCCTAACGCATGACCAAAAATTACTGTTTCACCTCAAAAAAACAGGAAGACCAAAAAAAGTACTTGCGGATGGTTGAAAACTGAACTGAATACTGTGAGAAATTACCCCAGTAGCTCCTGGAAAATAGTGTCAACCAATTGTGGAGTGTTAGCTAACACTGGTCGAAGATTTGGGAATCGTGCGATGTTCCGCAGTGTATAGAGTACTTGCTTCAAGACTTCCTGGTCAGCGATCCCGCGGCTCAGTTGAGGAATTAGCTTCCGCAGAATGTCTACAGCATCGGCATCGACAAGTGTCTCACAGCACTTCCCGGAAAGTTCTGTAGCAGTACCTGGAGGAGAAAACGTACAGATATAGTAAACCACAGAACTCCTGAAGCAAGTGCCCAGCAAAGGATCAGCAAACAGTACAGTCCTAAGAATGTCGATGAAGACAGTGTCGAGGAAGACAGTATGAAACAAAGAACACAACAGCAGTTACATTAAACCAGGCTAGAGAAAAACTTGAAAAGGTAAACTTAAAGAACATATATTTACTTAGTCTCGTGCAAGTTTGTAGAATGCTGCTGATACTCTTACAGCCCTTGATATGCGACAGTTCAGCTTTTAGTCTATTGATCAGGCGCATGTCATCGTCAACTTGTGCCGAAGCCTTCTGTATTCGAGACCTTACATCAGCAACTTCTTGCTTTGAAGCTTTCCTCACATGGTAGGCTTTGACAAAGGACTGCAAAGTTCAGTAGGTTGAAGGTCAAATGAAAGAAATGCACCATCAGAAGTACAGTACAAGAAAATTGCTATGAAGAAACTGGAATATCATATGAAAAGGAAACTTGAATAGTCCTTGCTATATCTATATCAAAGAAAAAGGAAGTGGTCTTATGTACAGAATCATTTGACTGGATATTGTTCACGACCTGAATAATAGTTATACACTTCTTTTTTCTAATAGCAGCCTGTCGTGCTATCCAACCTCGGACATGGGACTGAATAGCAGTCGCAGCTCGTTTCCTTGATTCAAGAAACAGAACCTTTCTCCACCATCTCTGCAAATAGACTGGTCATATATACCTTCCCCCCATTAAATGTTACTATCCAATCTAGAAGGTAGCAAAAAAAATACCACACATACTTGAATGACATAGATAGAGCAGGTGATTTGTTTGACTTGTTTCCGAGCCAACCAACCACGAACTGACGATTGAATTGCGATTGCTGATATTCTGATAGACCGGTGCAACAGGACCTTCCTCCACCATCTTTGTAGCCTTGAGGCTGAGTAAACCACAATTTTCAGTTCAATACTTTGGTGAGATCTTTTCTGCTGACTTTGGTAAAGTGTAAAAAGGCCAGTGCAGACTCGAGGTACAGAACCTGCATGAGTAGTGCCAGTCAGTAGTCAACAAGGACGCTTCAAGGGCAAGAATTACATACAGTACTAACCACCGCAACAAAACAAAAAAGAATCACATACTAACCTAATAGCCGCTTTCTAGCGAAATGTCCTCTGGCAATACGCTGAATTTCTACTGCAGCATCATGATGCCGCTGAAAAGCCCAGCTGCACAAGTTCTGTCTTATCACAGATTGGATGGCAATGATAGCTTCAACTTGCTTTGTGAAACACATCCGCATGGTGAAACCACGCCAGTGGCTCTGAATTTTGGTTGCAGCAGACGTTCTTGAGGATCTAACCTGTAGAAATCTTCTATATGCAAATTGTATCTTTCGAGCAGCTATTACGTCTTTGCAAAGCAAGAAATCGAGCTGGGCAGATAGAGGCTGTTCATGCTGGAATGAAGCTCCGCAAGAAATATTGCTTCCACAGTCCATGTCATCCTCGTACACAAGTTTAGTGGCTGATGCTGGGTTGGCAGTTTCAACCTCATATAGGTGCTTAGTTCCGGAATTTATGGAGCCGCTCTTAACCATAGCCTGATGAGGAGTAGCAGATGCTACAGAGTCATGGTCACCGTTGCAGAGCTGAATGGCAGAAGTTACGTTGTTGCTGTGTTTGTCGCCAAGCTGCAGAATAGTGACTGAGTCTATACTGTCAGTATTATCAAGGCATTGAGGGGCAGCAGAAGCTATCGAGGTACCCACATCCTTGCAAGCTACGGTTTCATTCTCGCCATGGAACATTTCTATGCAATCGGTTTTCGGTGAAGCTGTAGTTTCCAAGAACTCATGGCTTTCAAAAAGCTCAATGTTCTCAGACCTCTTCCTTTTCCTAATCCAAATCCTTACAGCCTGCTGAATCACAATGGCAGATCTTCTCATTCGAACAAATATATGCCTTTCTAATATGAAATTAAAATATTCATTGTAGTTTCCTGAAAACAAATGAATAGTTGAGTATTAACAATTATGATGCAAAACACGTGCATAAATAATGACCAATTAGTAATGAAAATGTACCATGTGCTCGCCGGTGAGTAGAGAGGGCGGCAATTATACGGCTACGTTTGCTTATCATGATAATAGATAACCAAGCTCTGATAGCACCTTGCAGGATAGATACTGACATCTTAAGCTTATGATATTTGTTTCTTGCAATCATTTGTCTGATTTGAGTTTGTATAGTTGTAGCAGCCCGCTCTGTAGGAATAGTAACATGAATTTCACTTGTTTGCAGAGAATCTTATGTTTCCTACGAAGCTAGAAACCTTCAACCTATGGAAACCTCGAAGAATTTTTCCTCTTGTTCAATGTAACAACAGGACAACCAAATGAGAGATAGAGGACAAACCCTGGTTACTGCATGAATCATCTGTGTTATTTGTATGAGGGGATTGGTACTTCACATCATTCTTTCCCGGAGATATAACGGTCGCATCAGCTTTATTCTCCAGGCTTTGGTAGTCCAATCTAGTATTGACAAAATTCCGTAGTTGCTCCTATACAGGTCAATGTAGGGTGTTCAATTCATGGTGAACGAAAATAAAAGGAGAAAAATGTGAAAGAAATATTACCAATCTTTTATCATGAGTCAGATGTGAGCATAGGAATGCAATGAGAACTGTTGCGCCCTTTTCATCAAATAATACATCATTGGCTAAGATGTCACTAGCTGGAAAACCCTGCATATTTCAGAAAACATGAGAACAGACACCTGATAATTTTTCAAATAAATAATATACTACCTGAAGAAAGTCTCCAAGAAATTCTCCGATTTTGCTAGGTGGACAGCTCATCATATCGGTGGAAGTATCTTGTTCATGGCAACTGAACAATTCCTTTCGACAATCAGAAAATGTTTCCTAACAAGCAATACAAAGAAAAATTAGCACCTAAGATACAAAAATGAAAAGATGATGGAGTGAATTGACAATGAAGCAGAGAGCTTTGACGGAAGTGAAGAACAACCTTCAGGGGACACCCATTAATGCTAATGTTGAAATAGTGTTTTATTAAGTAGTTCAGAGCTCTCCTGTCAATCTGAGAGGGACTTTCCACACTTATGCCATATTTTGCACATACCACCTGTAAACAAACAGAGGAAAGAATGTGTAGAAATCACACAAACACATGTGAGATGGCCAGAGAGTAAGGTTAAAACCATATATTTTGAAGAGTAGCACGCTCAAGAGTTTCCAGTATTTGGTGGTAATGGAGGTACGAAACGGTGAAATGAAATAGCAGTGATATATGAGCTAACAAGTCAAAACATATGAGATAGAGAATGCCATCAGCATGCAAACTACCTATATCATGCGCAATTGAAAACACAAAATATGAAACTCCTTTTAACCGAAATGAGAAATGGCAGCATCCTACAAATGCAAAGACACTATGAAAAAACGTATTTATGGATATTCAACCATTCTGGGATCATGCATAAAATAGACTTTTCAAGGGCATAACACAGGTAGTTTGGGCCTTTCGGGTACAGACTCATACATTTGAGCAAATGGGCTACATATATAAGAGAAAAATAATACCTACCTGAATCCAATCGTAAAGCAAGCCCATGTGCGACTTAGTCTCAGAGATTGATTGTTCCTGAAATGGAAGAAATAGAGCGCGTCGTGAAACAATGAACTAATATTATCCAAATCAAAATCACAAATAGAGAAACAGACTTATATGTTGACTTTGTCATGGAACTCTGGTCTGTTACTAGAGCAATAGTACATTGTTACTGCAAAGCACATATGTCTTGTACATTTCTGCCAGTGCAATGCAGAGAGTTATCACTGTTTAGTGATGAAACTTCAATGGAAGTGCAGTGGAACAGAGTTAATATAGGTTTTTTGTTAGTGCAGGCAGTAATTGCCGCAATATTCTAGTGAGAAACAGAGACCACTTTTAGTACAATTACACAAGTAAGTAGCCATATGATTCAGTTCTAGTCTGATGGAACAAGAACCAGTTTTAACACATTGTTCGATAAGGAACGATTTACTGAAGTCTAAAGTAATGGACCTTGCAATCCGAGTACAAGGAACTCACCACTGCCGGTGCTTTTAACCTGGATAGTTCACGAGCTAGCGAAGTTTTGTTTACCAACAAGGGTAACTGCACAAGAGCACAAGGTTAAATATTTGAAGAATAACAAGCTAGAGATAATCTATGCACTATTTGCAACATAACTTTTTCCTACGAGTAACTACAACAAATTAGTCTACACGGTGCAGGACAGAGGACACCATTGGGGAAAATTATACACTGTTTGTGCCATAGTGTTAGGTAAGTAACATTTATCACGTATACTATTTAGACCGAGGGAAGAACAGTGTTGAGAAGTACAACATATCCCTATTGTAATGCTGCCTATGAATGACCGGAAAAAAAATCTGGACATGGAAGAATTCATTATTCTAGATCATAAATACAAATGAAACGTGCAATATAACAGTATAAATCTTCAACAGGAATAACACGATACTAAATGGCGTGTTTAGATTAACCTGCATATGAGTGAAGATATTCCATAGCAATGAAAGAATTAGTTCCTTGTCGCCATTAGCAATGTCTTCTGCTGAAATTAGGACTCCCTCTGCATCAGATAACGGAACCCCAGCTTGCTTGATATACTGGATAGCCATGGTGCAATTGTGCAATTTCTTTTTATGTGTATCTGATGGAGCAATCACTTTCTGAAATAAAGCATGATGTCACTGTAAATCCAATTGAAATAAGCAATTAAGCATCTAGCTCACGTGGGGCAAAAAAATGCATACCAAAATAATCGATGCATCAGAAAGCAGGAGCTGAACAACTCTACAAAGAATTATGCCATCCTGGAGATCTTGAAATAAATTTCCAATAGTGAAATCATACTCTGACAGAGCAAGCTGGTAAGAAAACAAAATTAGAAAAATCACCAAATATTCAGGCGAAACTTATAATCAAAACATAAAATGCCAAAGTTCAGCACTATGGTCAGAGTTATTGTTCTTCTAAGATCACTTATTGGACAATTTGTAGAGCATAACGCTGGTTATTACGGTACCTGTTTGTAATTCAGTTTGTAGCCCATGGTTGATAGATGCATCAGGAGATCACCTTCTCCATGCATGGCCTCAGCCAAAGACTCTACAATTCAGGAATAAGTAAAAGAAGACATGACCGGTTGAATAAAATACATGCAGGTTGCCAGGTTCACAAATAGAATTGACCAGAATTAGATGGATTCGGCTATCTTACCCTGGATAATTTGCAAGCTAGATTTTATGTGGGCTTGTTGACAAAACAATGGAGGGGATCCACCATCAAGGCTATCGATTCCAGATTTTAGAGGTAGGGCACTTTCCATTTTCGCCATGTCTAGGACAGCAACAAGCAGAAACATTCTTTTCAGTACGATGTCGGCCGATGCTTCGGTATAACCTGTTCTGTGGAGCCCTTGTACAACCTTGTTGCGAGCAAAGGTTTTTGGAGACACGTTTTGACAAAACAATTGCTGCTCCAGAAGAAGTTTCAGGTCTTTTTCCCGTTTCCACGACCCACTCTGTAGCAAGTCATCACCCCCAAGGATAATATGCAAGCCTATCCTGAGCCACTCTGGATTGTAACACATGAAAACTTTAATCGCATTCTCTTTCAGCCTAAGATCGGTAACGATAGGGCAATCGGCTTTCATTTTCAGTCTTCTCTCGTCAATGTTCTGCAAAGAAAAAAAACTTGTTAGATTATCAATGATGGTTCCGACTGAAAGTCAGCTGAAAAGTTTAAGATACTCAAAGTCGAGTAAATTAAAAACACAGTGTTAAGTTACAATAGGATGACTAGAGAAACGAGTTGCTAAATCCTTTTCATTCATTCACAAACAAACAGCAATTGGTGTCCCACAATATAGAAGTGCAGCATCCTAACATACAGCATGACATGTCCCCAAATCTTTGAGTTGCCCATTTGTTTGTTGTTCTTAAATAAGATTACACGCTGTTCACTATCATCTATGTGCTGCAAATGGCAATTCTTACCATGCCACTAAATAAAGGTCAGCCTCAACATTACAGACTATGCATGTATGGCCTAAGGAGTATCTAACAACATTTCCAGTATGAAAGCAAAACTGTGAGGACAGGTAATTCAACTACTAATTTCATCTGTCCTGAGTGAACGATCTCCTAAAACGCTAATCAGGGTGAATGAATGTTGGAATCAGGGTGAGGGGACCTGTTAAACTTTCAGTTCCTAGATAAATGGTCACCTTACAAATTTGGCACATCATGAGGAGCACCTCCTGGCATGCCTCCGTGCTCATGAACTTGCCCATCCTCTCCTTGAGATCCTCCAAGCTGCACACCTCCCTGAGGGAGTCCCTCAACACGGCCACCATAGCAGGCGTCATGGCCTTCCTCCTCTCCCCACCACAGCGGTCCCTCCCGCGGTGCCGCTTCGGGCTGCTCCCCCGCGCCCGCTCGCCATCGAGCGCGCCGCGCTTGCCCGCAACCGAGGCGCGTGTGGTGGCTGTGGCGGACGCAGCAGCAGGGGAGCACCCGCATGCGGAGGGGTCGCGGAGCAGGAGCGCGAGCCATGCCGAGGCGGAGGCGGCGAAGGCGCGGAGGGCGCGGTCGCGGCCGGACTCGGCGCGGCGGGCGGAGCGCGACTGGTCGAGCTCGAGGGCGCGGAGGCGGCGGCCGAGGGGCGTGGGGGTGGCGAGGGTTTTCCTGCGGCCGGGGGTGGCGGCGGCGCCGGCGAGTAGGGGTCTCCTGGTGCGGGCGAGGGCGTCGGGTTGGGGCGGGGAGCGGGCCTTGGAGGCGGTGAAGAAGAGCGGGGAGGGAGATTTGGGGTTGGGTTTTGGGGTGCGGAGGTTGGAGACGTCGCGGAAGGGGGAGTCGGTGAGCTCGCGGCGGTTCATGGCGACCGAGGGTGTGGGATTCTAGAAGGTTCTGGAGCGGGGTTCCATGGATTTGAAGGGGACGGCGAGGTTGGGGAGGAGCGGGGATTGTGGGGGGAGTTGGGGTTTGGGGGATTCGAGCGGCAAGTTTGTTGGTGGTGGACGCCCAACCAACGGCCACATTTCAAGACAAAAGCAGAAAAAACCTTAAGGCCTCGCTTCGGAGATCGGTCTTAGCCCGGTGACCGGCAGAAGGCTGGCCCGACCCTTTTATTCATGTGTCATACTGAGCCGAAAAAGCGGTCGGCGAGGCACCGACCATATAGCCAACTCTAGGTCCATCCGTGAATGGCACATCAGGCTGCCCTGTGTTGTTGGGCTATAGGCAACCCAGTACGAACATGCTCGCACCGGTACATCGCCCGAATGACTGTCAAATGGCCAAAATGACTGCCTTGGATTGTGCCCGACTGGCACTAGGTGTTTCATAAACCCATCGCCTTCTCCCATGGGCATGCAATTCACTCACTCTCACTTGTTTGGAATCAAGGGGAGGACACTAGAGCAATGAGACTAGTTTCTGAGACTAAGGTCTAGTCCGACTCGGATTGATGTTGAGCCAGACTAGTTTGGTGTTGGTATTCAGGAGTTGAGTATAACTCGAGCCTTTCAGTCAAAACCCTTGACGCGTTAGATTAAGTTGGGTTCCCGCAAGATGACTAAACCTGTTTCAAAAACATCGATGTGTCGATTTTGTTACTATATATTGTTACTATATAATGACATTCACTATAAGGTCGCCATTGCACACCACTACTCATACGGTGTCACAACCCCCCAAGTAGACATACCCATACTTATCGTTGTTTCCACGGCAAAAAATAGTGGCGATGTTTGAAAACGAGGCCAAACTTTGTTGATAGTCGAGGAACGACAAAGCTAGATTGTCCTTTTTGAGCAAGTTTTTCAAACTGAAGAGAAGCTTCACTTGCTAAAAGCAAAACTATGGCAACTCAAGCAAAAACAAAGGTGGTCTCACCAACGTCACGATGATGCTACATAATCCGACATATTGGGAGTGATACAATGAGTGTTGCCCTCCTTATTTCCCGTGCCATACCGCCGTGGACAATTCTCGAGAAAGTAAATTCAGCCGAGGTTAGGATAGAATCTTGATGATAAGACCAGAGATCTAGCGTCCCATTTGCGTTACATGCACCGTGAGCACCTACTGCTGCATTGAGGCTCTTGATGTTTCATGGCTTGTTTACGAGTGGTTAAGATATTTTGCATTGGTTGTCCTCTAATCAACAATGGGTCGTCACGTTATGGTCCTAATTTCCTTGTAATCTAGGTACCTATGTACCTTTCCCCCTATATATACGGAAGAGAATCAAGACATATTCCAAGTATATTTCCTTTTAATTTCTTCTTGACAGTTGGAGAAAAGGTTCGAGCATTTGAGTTGAATGTACAATAATTCGAGTTGAGATACGATTTTTTATATTCATGTCGCCACTAACCGGGAATTTTAAGTGTTTACTACTTAGAAAATGGTTGTATGCTCATTGAATTTTTGTAGATCCCCTTTCTTTTCTTAGTGCCATTGAATGGATCTGCTTTACACCTTTACCGTTCATCGGTATTCAATGCTGATATATTTATTCACCATAGTGAGAACTCAGAACAATAACAAGCTGTGAAGCAATTCGTTTGGTCTAAAAAAGTATCACCCTTTGATTCAAAAGAATATCATAAGATATTTGGAGATTATACCCTATAGAAGTTTGTTATTAATTCATAAGATTATATCCCGTATGAATTAATCTGATAGGATCTTGTAGTGTAAATCCCGTAAGAAAAAAGCTCATGAAAGATTCCTTCTCTATAATCAAAGAGAATCCCTCTTCATATGGAACTACATTTTCATATCCTATGAATCAAAGTAACCCAAATGGAACGCCAATTATCCTTGACTAGTTTTTTTAGATGATTTTCCTTGAGTAGTTGTTGAAACTAGCTACCATGTGTTATGAAAATTAAGATAATTTGAAACGAGATATTTTCCATCGTGTGAATTGTGATTATGCTGGTACTCCAAGGGCGGACGTCCAGATCAAATCACAAGTTCGCCCACATGCGACATGGCATCGGATCGACGGATCCTCTCACTTGCCAGCAAAATGTTCACATGCCGGCCACAGAGTGGTAAAAGCAATTGCAACCCCAAACTGAAACTGTCCCCTTGCAACGTCACTTCAGATTAAGCCGAAGAGCGATCATGCACGCCACCGCTTGACCATGCACAAGGCCGCGCTAGCTGCCTGAGGCCGAGCAGACGGACTGACAGGACGAGCCTTTTGACCGGCCAAGCCACAAGCCAGCCAACGTTCGTACACCACCACCCGCGCCATGGCAGCAGCCTCAGTATCAGCGACGACCGCGATGACGCCCATGGTGCTGGACGGAGGAATCGAATGCTCAGTTTCTATAACAGGAAATTGGAGCGAAGCCCTCTGCACGGCTGCATCCACTGAAACCACGGACATGTTTTCTCTTACACAGGTCAATCCGTGACCAAGTCTGAACAAACGTATACTCTCTGCAATTTTGTTCATATTTTTAAAAATAGTATAATATTTTAAAAATATGAACAAAATTGTGGCGAACGTATATAAGTGTTCCACGTATGTGCCAAGTTTCGTGGTGATATGACATTTCTGGTACTCTCTGCAATAAAAAAGTGGCCAAAATGGGATTTCAAAAAATAGAGCACTGATTTATTTTTTTTGCACAAAGCACCATACGTGTAATTTCATCATGAATTTGGCACGTATTTGGAATACTTTTATATATATTCATCACCAATTGTTTTCTGAATTTTTTTGCATTGTTTTATGTTTTTTATTCGTGCATGAGCATGTGAGCGCGGGAGCCAAAGCGACACTTCCTGTTTGATTCAACAAAAAACATTACAGTGTTTGGGTTCAACAACAAAAGGACGCAGTGACACTAGATGAAGCAATGCAAGAAACGAAGAAAACACAAAGCTTTTGGGCAACCAAAGCATCAATTGCACCATCTAGCCGTGCTTCATACACACATGGGCATACCAGTTGTTGATCATCATAAGACATCTTCTCCATTTTCATGATTCAGAATGAAAAATATAGAACGAAAGAAAGCTCTATCTGTGGTGTTTGGGGACCGACGTTCTGAGGTTGTTGCGCTTGATTTCAACAACTCAGATTCATCTACGAGGGGCCAAAGTGGACACCACCATAGGCATCGCAGATAAAGACCATGTCGTGGTCGGCGGTGCACTCGAGGAGTCGCGAGAGCTAGCTTGACTCGTGCAGCTGTCAGACCTCATCGGTGCCCCGAAAAGGCGCGCAGTGAACATGTGGTGTTGTGGGTGGCTAGCGGCATCGGGTCTAGCTATGTCATGGGTGTCAGAGGGTGGTGTCAACGTTGATGGACGTGTGGCAACACGTTGAACAAAAGAGGGACTGAGACGACTCGGGAGAGAGGGGGGAGGGGAGAGAGAGAAGCACAAGAGGTGACCTTTGTTTGGCTGAAAACTGGGCAAAGCCGGACATGGAGCAGACACACGCACACCGGCCAGTGTCTGTTTGCCCTTAAACTGGCCAAAGTCTAGGGCCAGTTTGGAGCCAAAGGAACATCGCACAGAAAAATTATTCGGTTAGAGGGTGTCGCTGGAGCTCGGTTTTTATGATGCGGACACACAAATGGGGAAGGAAGTGGGCCTTAGTTAGAGTTGCCCTTAGCTAGAGAGGTAGTCGATGGAAAGGTGGTGGGATCGGTGAGGGTAGTTTGACAAAGTGGCAAGAGAAATGTTCAGCCAGATTGTGTTTTAGTATCGTGTGCATACTTGCATATAACGCTGGACGTGCAACTCGTTCTTTTGGGCTCGGCCCGAGCTTTGTGCGGCTCGGGGCGAGTTGGGCTCGACCCGCTATTCATTTTGATCGAGACGAGTTGAGCTCTGCTCAGTCCAGCCTGTTTGCCTCGTGTATTTTTTTAATACGAGTTTAGAGTGAGGGTGAGATTCACTCATTTTGATCCAGTGTACATTGAAATATCTAAAATGTCTTATAGTAGTGAACAGAGGGAGTATTACGAAAGACATAAATTTCCCCTTAAATGCTACTACCCTCTGATCCGATAAAAAAGCTGGAAACAGTCTAATCACCCGACAGTTTTTTAGAATCAGAGAACGTAACTATAATCGGCATTTGCTTCAGTTAGTGCATATAGTTTGGTAGGTACTTTCATTAACAAGTTTGAGTATGAAAAAATTTATAGTGCAATTTTAAATATGATGTGTTATTGTTTTTTCAACGAATAAATTGTAACGGGTACTTAGTAAGAATTCAACTTAAAAATGTGATGAGTTACGTTTAAAAAGTTTGAAAATATAATTATGGTTATGGCACTATAAAAATATACTGACCCATTCTCACGCAGTAAACGTGAGGGATGCTCTCACGCTGTCACGCAGTAAACATGCATTTACAGTACTTTTCAAAAAAGTAAACATCCAGTTTGACGAGTCAAGCTTCGAACGCGTAGCTAGCTGCCTTGGTGCCACTGCCATCACGATGCAACCGCACCGTGAAATCAAGAAATTTCACTCGCACGGCGCAACTTTAAACACCAACTAGCCAAGAAGCGCCCCTCCGCACCGGCGACCGCGGCGCAGATGGATCTCTCACCAGCCAACGCGGGTGCCTATGGCGGAAAGGCCGCCGACGCGTACCGGAAGGCGCTGAGCTCGGCGGCCTCGGCGGCCGCGTACGCCATGCTGGCGAGGAGCATGGCACGGGAGCTCCTCCCCGACGAGCTGCGGGCCGCGGTGCGCTGGGGCGCGTCCGTTCTCCGAGCGCAGCTAGGCTGGGGTGCCAAGGAGCGGCGCACGCTCGTCGTGCGGAGCAAGACCGGCGGCGGCGGTCGCGAGGAGAACCTCTTCTTCGACGCTGCGCGTACGTACCTGTCCTCCAGGCTCGATCTGCGCACGATGCACCGTCTCGGGCTCACGCTGTCCACGATCAGGGACGAAGGCGGCCTGAGAAGCTGGACGAAGCGCCTGTTCATCGAGCCCGGGGACTCCACCATCGACGTCTTCGACGGCGTCGAGTTCACGTGGACGTCCGTCGAGATGACCAACGGCGGCGGACGGGGGAAGAACAAGTCGAACATGGGAGAGGACGGCAGCGGCGGAGACCACAAGTTCCTGCTGAGGCTCAGCTTCGGCGCGGAGCACGCGAACATGGCCATGGAGACGTACGTGCCCTACGTCATGGCGGCGGCTGAGGAGACGAGGCTGCGGGAGCGATCGCTCGAGATCTGCCTGAATGAGGGGCGTTCGTGGTCCAGGCTGAACCACCACCACCCGGCCACCTTCGACACGCTTGCCATGGACCCGACGCTCAAGCAGTCTATCGTCGCCGACCTTGACCTCTTCGCCAACAGGAGGGACCACTACCGGCGGATCGGCAAGGCGTGGAAGCGCGGCTACCTTCTCTACGGCCCGCCCGGCACCGGCAAGTCCAGCCTGGTCGCCGCCATGGCCAACCACCTCCGGTACGACATCTACGACCTCGACCTCAACCACGTGAACAACACAATGCTGCAGTGGCTGCTCGTCACCATGTCCGACAAGTCCATCCTCGTCATCGAGGACATCGACTGCTGCTGCGATGCCATGTCGAGGGAAGTCGACGGCAAGGAGAGCAAGACGCCGGCGCTCATCGGCGACAAAGACGGCGGTGTCTCGTCAGAATTCTTGGACATACCGGCGCCGCGCAAGCGCAATACCGAGGTAACTGCGAACGTTTTCACTGTATTGCTGTCAGTATCAAGTACACATATTACTGCCGATGTGTTCATGTCTGCGCTCGGAAACCTCAGATTACCCTGTCCGGGCTGCTCAACTTCATCGACGGGCTGTGGTCGACGAGCGGCGAGGAGCGCATCATCGTCCTCACCACCAACTACAAGGAACGCCTGGACCCAGCGCTGCTGCGGCCGGGGCGCATGGACATGCACATCTACATGGGCTTCTGCTGCTGGGAGGCATTCAAGACGCTTGCCCTCAACTACTTCGTCGTCGACGACCACCCCTTGTTCCCTGAGATACAGGAACTGCTGGCGGCGGTGCAGGTGACGCCGGCCGAGGTGTCCGAGATGCTGCTGAGGACCAATGACCCCAACATCGCGCTCCGAGGTCTCACGGAGTTCCTCAAAGAGAAGAAGCAGGGACAGAGTAAGATGCAGGGAATGCATGAAGAGAAGCAGGGAGAGTAATATCCAGGCAAAGCTTGAAGGCAAGTAACTCAATTACAGCACACATCAAGAACTAGCTAGTCTCGGAACTCAATTACAGCACACATCAAGTAACGGAGTTCCGACTACTACCTTTCTATTGCAAATGTGTTGTAATCACATCACGTTGCTGCCAGACTTGTTAGTAGTCACAGTGCTCTTTTGATCGTTTTCTGATTGAAGTGTCATGCATGCAATTTGGGGATTTCGTAGTTCATTATTGCTTCTCGTGATGCTTACCTTGTTATGTGATTTTTTTTTTCCGAGAGTATGCGAACTTGTTAGGGCATGTACAATGGGGTGATGTCAGCCTTCTCTTAGCGTTGACACGTAGGATAATTATCTATGTGGCGGAGAGAGAATTAAGAAAGAGAAGGTTGCCTTCCCTTAGCTAAGAGATACTACACATTATCAACTATCTTGCTGCACTTTTCGAGCGCAGAGTAGTCCTTGATGTTCTTCAGCCTTGTGACCAAGTTGCTCATACTCGCCCTCTGGTTTGGCGAATCGCTGGAACACTCCAGACCCACCTCAAATGTCGACATGAGAAAGTTGCCATTGTAGGCATTGAAGGATGACAAAGGCGAAGTAGTAATTGTTTGCTGATGAAAGGCTTGACTCATTTGTTCATCCTGACGTAACTTCACATTCAAAACATCAATGAGCTTTGCTGGAAATGCTTGCAAAACCCACTGCCTAAGGCTGGATTCCCCGACAAAAGTAGGATCTGTGAGCCTCTTCCCTGTGAAGACTTCAAGCAGCATGATCCCAAAGCTGAACACGTCGCTGTTTCGTGACGCCCTTCCCATGTATGCAAGCTCTGCTCAAGAAAAAAACTCAAGAGTTAACTAATCAAACAAAAACTCCAGTATAATTGCTCAAGCGTGATCATGGAAAATACGTACCTGGGGCCATGTACCCAATTGTCCCCGGCATACTTGCTGAAACCAGGTTGTTTTCATCGCCTAGAAGTAACTTCGCAATGCCAAAGTCGGCAACATGCGTTGTCATGTCCTCATCGAAAAGCACATTGCTAGGCTTCAGGTCGCAGTGTAGGACAACTTGATAGTGATGGTGGTGCAGATAATCTATTGCTTCTGACACGCCAAGCATAATGTCCAATCTCTCGATGAATCCTAGTGGTTCCCCGTTTTCAGTGTGCAAGCGTGTCTCCAAGCTACCATTGGGCATGTACTGAAGCAGCAATGCCCTGAAATCCGGGTTGGAACAGGTATTCAATATTTGTATCAGGTTGCGATGTCGAGCCATCCGCAACACTTGACATTCAGCATCAAAGCTCCTCACAACCTGCTCGACTTGCATATTGAGCACCTTTATCGCAACCACCAAACCATCATTTAGCTGGCCCTTGAAAACTTTTCCGAAACTTCTAGCTCCAAGTAGGTTATCCTCGCTGAAATTATTGGTGGCACGAGCAATCTTATGGTATGATACTAGTCTATGGCTGATCAGATCAGTCATGCCAGTAGAAGCCGTTACATATGGCTGCTTTTTTTTCTTCTTTTTGATCATTAGGTACAAGCAAGCTACAAACGCAGCAGCTCCAATGATGACAGCTGGGAGTATATACTTGAGGATGTGTGGACCAGAAGTCGGTCCAGACTTGTCTATGCACGGCGATAGTCCAAGCCGAGGAGCACCACAAAGCCCAACATTCCCAACCACGGATTGCAAGGTGATGTTTGAGAAAACACCTCCATTTGGTATTTGCCCTTCTAACCTATTATAGGAGAGGTTCAGATAAGAAAGGTAGGTGAAGTTGGCAAGGTATTTTGGTATTGTTCCAGATAGATTGTTTGACGATAGATCGAATGTTGCCAAGCTAGTTAAGCAGCCGAAAGAGTCTGGGACCAAATTCTCGAATGAGTTGTGCGAAAGGTTTAGGTAAGTCAATGGGATCACAACCTGTCCAAAAGAATTTGGGAGGCTACCAGACAAGAGGTTGATAGAAATATCTATTCGGTCCACACTTTGCATATGACCGAGATCAGAAGGCAATGTACCGGTTAGAGAGTTATGGGACAGATCTAATTCGATAAGGTTACTATGATAAAACAGGCTTGGTGGTATGGTGGAAGATAGATGGTTATAAGATAATGAAATAGTCTGTAACATGGTGAGGTTGCTCATGCAATCTGGTATGGAGCCAGATAATCTATTATCATTGAGATATAACTTTACAATACTCCTTAGTGTACCAAATTGTTCAGGGATTGGGCCAACGATGCTATTTGCCGAGAGACCAAGTGCCTGGAGATTCTCCAACTTAGAGATGGATTCTGGTATTTCTTTTATTAGATGGTTGTTGGAAAAGCTTATCCGAACAAGAGCACTAAGATTTGATACTATTGATGGAAGCCCACCACCCAAATGGTTGTTATCTGCTTCAAATACTAACAGGTTAGTCGAGAGGTTACCAAAATAGCTGGGGATACTCCCAGAGAAAAGATTATTTGATATGAGAAGGCTTTGGAGTTGTCGAGAATTACAAAGGTTGGACAAGAAACTAAGATCCCCATGGAGGCGATTATCTCGAATATCAAGAAGCGTAAGAAGTCTATTGTTTCCAAGAGTTGATGGTACTGGTCCAGTCAGCTGATTTCGAACTTAAAGCTAAGATAGAAATTTTCTACAAATTTCCAAGAAAATCTGGGAAGGTGCCTTTTAGCTGATTGTATGAAAGGTGCAGATATGTGAGTTGTGTCAGTATTCCGAATTCCACCGGAACCTCTCCGCTAAGGTTGGAGAATGAGAGATCAAGCATACCAAGCATGGTAAGATTGCTGAGCACTGCAGGGATTGGGCCAACGAGGTCGTTGCCACCCATGGAAATCACCGTAAGCTGTGGTAGCTTAGCCAGCCATGTCGGCACCACATCCGCAAATAGATTCCCCCCAATGTAAAGTAGCTGAAGACGCTGGCACGCTGCAAGGCCCAATGGAATTTGACCCCTGAATTTGTTCTCATATAGATCTAGCGTTTGCAACATGGGGAGACTAAAACTTGTATTGCTAGGTACATGACCTGTTAGATTGTTGTACCCCAGACGCAAGTCAACAATGCTAGACATGTTGAAGATGGTAGGAGGTACCGGACCGGAGAGTTGGTTATGTCCTAAGTGAAGAACCTGTAGCCAGTCATGGCGACCTTGCGCGGGCAGATACATTTCTGTAAATAAGACAGTAAGTTATCGTCTTAGCCATTGTTGGGTTTCTTTTAGAAGGTACAAAAAACACATGATGCCTGTTAAATGAGGTAATTACTATCACGAAAAATTGGAATTAAATATTTTCTTTCCTTGAAGTCAGTAAAGTGTAAGGAAGATGACCGCTAGCTGGAGCAGCTCGGCGGCGAGGAGGTGGGCATCATCAACGCGCTCGTGGAGTTCGAGCCCGACCTCTGCATCAGCCCTCGCCAGGTACCGCCTCCTTGCGGAAGCCTGCGCGCACAAGCGCTGGACGCCGTTACCGGCGAGGTCCACACCCACCTCCGCTTACCGAGAGCGGGACGAGTGAGCTCCGCGCCGCCGAAAGCTACTTCCGGCTAGCAGCGCCTCGATCCACGGGGCAGCTGGTGGGGAATCCGTCAAGGTCCCGTAAGTCGCGATCAAGGCCATCGAGACCGCCGCGAAGATCACGGGCTCCGACGCAGACACGGCGGCACACAGACGAGGGCGGCGGCGTCGCCCGGTGGGGAATCGGTGTAGCTCGAACCCCAGCTAGCGGGCAATTCCGCCTCCGCACACCCCCCCTTCGCCATATGGGCCGACCCAGTAGGCGGCAGCTGCTTCTTTTGTTTTGTTTTTTTGTTGTTTCTTTTTTCTTTTTTCTTTTTCTTTCTTCTTTTTCGTTTTTTCCTGTTTCTTTTTATTTTCCGTTTTTATTTTTTTGGCTGTTTCTTTTTGCTTTCTTTTAGTTTTCTTATTAGATATTATTTCTTTATTTTGAATTTTTATTTTTTGAAAATGTTCAAATTTTAAAAATGTTCATATTTAAAAATTGTTCATGTATAAAAATCGTTAAAAAATAATTTCCGTTCATAGAATTTTTTCAGTTCACTTTTTGAAAAATCGTTCGAAAATAATTTTCGTTCATCGAAGTTCCTCATTTCACTTTTTATTAAAACGTTAAACATAATTTCCGTTCATAGACTTTTCTGTTCACTTTTTGAAATCGTTCAAAAAAGATTTCGTTCACCGGCCTTTTCTGTTCACTTTTAAAATTCGTTCAAATTTCCGACCGCTATTTTCTGGTCATTTTTTAAAATCGTTTACAAATAGTTTTTGTTCAAAATATTCAGATCTGAACTTAGAATCATCTAGGTGACAGCACCATGGAGGCGCGGGGCAGGGTAGTGCAGCGACGACGGTGGAGTTGACCTCGGCAAGCGGTGGCGACATATGTTGAAGAAGACACTTACACTGAACTAAGCGTAAACACGCACAAATCAACATTACAAGATCTGCTTGTATATGACAGCTGAAACGGAAAAAAATACAACACGAAAGTTGTGCTAAACGGTGGGATTAACCTCTTTGTGAAAGGATACTTCAAACGGTCAAACGAGTGCGACGAATTTGACAAAATTCATCTAAATGTATTCCGAATATCTGATCAAAATTGAAAAGTTACATTGGACAAAACTTGAAACCGAGTATAGGAATGGAACCTACCCGTGAACGCCCATAACTTTTGTGTATATTTATTTTAAATTGAAATATAATTGTGTAGATATACATGCATTTTTAAACCTTCACTCACTTTACTCATATTTTCAACAAACGAAACACGAAACAGGAAGCAGCACGAATAAGCAACAGAACGATACGTTAACAAAACAAGGTGGAACAGAACGAATCAGGCTGATGAACGTGGAGCAGAACGATACGTTAACAACACGAAACAAAAAGCAACACGAATCAGGCTGATGAACGTGGGCCGGCCCAAGTTCGCCGGGGGTATGCGGAGGGTGCGCAACTGACGACCAGGTCGCTAACTAGAAGCTCCCCACCAATTCCTATTCATCGCCTTAGGGCGATGCTGGAGGCGCGCGTCGCCGTAAGGATGTGGGATGCCGTTGCTTAGTGGGCCGGCCCAGTTCGGCGTTTTTATTTTTCGTTTTCCTTTTTTCTTAGTTTCTTTTTCTTTTTCTTTTTTCTGATGTATTTCTTTGCTTTTCTGTTTTTGTTTCGTATGTTTTTTTTTTATTTTTTCATATTTTTTTGGAAATTGTTCAAAAGAGAATTTTGTGCAGTTTCAAATTTTTGTTCAGATTCGAAATTTCGTTCAGATTCGAAATTCTGTTCAGACTCAAAATTTGTTCAGATTCGAATTTTTGTTCAGATTTGAAATTTCGGTCAGATTTGAATTTCGTTCAGATTCAAAATTTCGTTCAGATTTAAAATTTGTTCGGTTTTGAAATTTGTTCATATTCGATTTTTTTCAGATTTGAAATTTCGTTCAGATTCGAATTTCGTTCAGATTTAAAAAAAAAATCGGTTTTGAAATTTGTTCATCTTCGAATTTTTGCTTAGATTTGAAATTTCGTTCAGATTCAAAATTTCGTTCAGATTTTAAAAATTGTTCGGTTTTGAAGTTTGTTCAGATTCAAATTTTTGTTCAGATTTGAAATTTCATTCAGATTCGAAATTTGTTTGGATTTGGTTTTTGTTCGAATTTTGAATTTTGTTCGTATTTAAATTTGTTCAAATTCGAAAAAATAATTATGAGCGCTAAAGAAAAAAAAGGAGCAGCGCTTCGTTGGGCCGGCCCTTGAACCAGTCGGTTCAGGCGACGGAGCCGAGTAGCGTCGCCGCGGGGCGACCTAAAAGCGCTCCCCTCCCCACCTAGCGTGCCTCTCTGCTCGTTCTAGAGGAGGCGAGGGTCGTCGGTTCGGCCCAAGAAGAGAAGGAGAGATGGGCTCCATGACATTTGAGAAAATTGCAGATAACACCAGGCTTTTATAGGACACCACACTTTTTATCTACTACTCCACGAGTAGTAATTAGTTGAATTCAGCCAAAACAAACAAATGATTAGTCTTGATTTTTGGTTAATTACTTGCAGCTAACACGAGGTTTTGTGTCACTTGTTCAACATAACACAGAAATAAAATCTCTTTTGCAACACACCACACATTTTTTTCTAATAAGTTGCACATAACCCAATAACGTGTTAATCTTAATTTTTAGGTAATTACTTGTAGCTAACCCTATGCTTTTGCCAGATATTGCACCAAGCACATAAATAATTTATGATTTTTTTGCCTAATTAGTTGCACCTAGCCCAAATAAAATTGCTTAACCTCGTTAACATAATCCAGCTCCTATAGCACCACGCCATCAAAACAGCTCGCAACCAAAGAACAACATTTCTATTTGTGATACATGGACAAAAACAGTATGATCAAGGGGGAGTGGTCATGTCATCTGGCTCCGCCACCTCAGCTACTATCTACAATAAATTTTCTCAAAATACAAAAAAGGTTTTATCATTTCTGCTTTTATGACCGACACTAACCTCGGTTTTGCCATTTGACCGACTGAAATCTCAATCTTGCCACTGCTCCGTTAGTCCGCTCCTCAGTTTTGCCACTCCGTTACTCCACCTTTAGTTTTGTCCACACTTTTGTCACTCCATCGTTAGTTTTGTCCTCACTTTTGCCATTCCAAGTTCTCCCTCCCCTTCTCTTTATTTTTCATTGCATTGATTGGTGGACCTACATGTCATCACTCGACAAATTCAGTGTAGTTGTTCAAAACGTCACGGTGTCTCTGACCGCCTGCGTCACGCTAAGGTCTCAGTGGCATTTTCTCTTGGAGGCCGGCATCATGATCTCGTGCCCAAGACTCTATCGCCCTCCAATAGGCCTCTTGCCCCGCAAGCAGCACCTCCTTGGTCTGCTATTGCTAGTCTTGTCAGTGGGGCACCACCGGAAGCCACAACAGCAGGAGTCACCAGTCGCAACCGTGCTCGTACGGGACTCCACTGTGTGCCCGCCAACGCCCAACTCCGAGCACATCCCGTCGTCTTCCGCTGACCTAGGGAGAACTAGGAATTGAAAAGTGAGGACAAAACTAACGATCGAATAACGGAGTGGAAAAACTGAGGAGCGAACTAACGGAGCAGTGGCAAGATTGAGATTTCGATTGGTCAAATGGCAAAACTGAGATTAGCACTGGTCATAGTGGCAGAAGTGATAAAAAACCTACAAAAAACTGTTTATATATTTTAATGGGCAACGCTAATGTATCATATAATTAACTCAAATAAAAGTACTTTTAATCATAAATCAAACCGGTTGACCATATCAGTAAATACTACGTTCGTATCAAAATATAATATGTTTTGGCATTTTTCAGATACGGATGTATCTAGACACGTATTAATGTGTAGATTCACTCATTTCACTATGTATGTAGTCCATATTGAAATATCTGAAACATCTTATATTTTGATACGGATATAGTAACTTACAAGAGATAATACAAATGTACGCCCCAAAACTAGCCAGGCATTTACACTCCGATTTTAAATGGGATAAAAGTTCTTCAAGAAAAATACACTGAATATTTGCATCGCTGCCAACTTGTTAAAGCGCTGAGTAGAAGACAAGAAAAGATTCCACAAATTATGAATAAAAGAGACGACGCGGGAAAACAATATCGACATAATATCACCCAACGCACCAATCCATGTCAACACAGCTTCTCTCCTCCGCTCCCATTCTCTCATATCTAATCATTTATACTCCTAAAATAGCAATAGAGCAAACAAAAATACTGGGGATAATGAACAAATGAATTTAACTCATGCAAACAATCCAATGACTCTAATTGATGAGCTGCTGCAGATCGATGCGCCACGATGAGGCTAGCTGCTTCATTATCTGAACAGGTGTTGCCCCTTCCCAATCATCCGGCAGCTCGATGGCAGTGGCTTCGTGAAGTCCAAATAAGAGTTCGTTCTTCGCATCTCGAGGGATTCCAAGATAGTCAGATCCGTTATCCATTACCAGATCAGTCAACTGCATTAACAACCAAGACAGTCATAATTTAAACGAGTTGCTCAAGTAATGCTTTCAAGTATTCAACTCGAATATTAAACCGCAACATGAAAGACATCTGAGTACAGAATCAACCAGCTCAGTCTAAACATCTCTTGCAAGAAAACTGTACCCAAGGTCCCCAAAGAAACATCAACTTTCACAATCTTTGTTTGACCAACATATAGCCTACCGTTTTGCTTAAGATAAACACAATCACTACGGTTAAATCTTCATAGTTTCTGTATCATCTGAAAGTAGTAATTATGCCTGAGGATAACACAGTACTGCATTGGCTTCGCTAGTATTTATTTGATACTATAGATGTTAATATCTTTTCCTATAAACTTGGTCAAAACTCACAAAGTTTGACTTAGGACAGAACTAATATGCACCATACTTTGCCATGGAGGGAGTAAATAGAAACAGCTGCATCCGCATTATTTGACTTGCCAAGAAGACAACAACAACAACAAAGCCTTTTTTTCCCAAACAAGTTGGGGTAGGCTAGAGTTGAAACCCATAAGATCTCGAAACCAGGTCATGGTTCTGGCACATGGATAGCTAACTTCCACGCAGCCCTATCCATGGCTAGTTCTTTGGTGATATTCCAATCCTTCAGATCTCTCTTAACAGACTCCTCCCATGTCAAGTTTGGCCTACCACGACCCCTCTTAACATTCTCATCCCGCTTTATCCGTCCGGTATGCAATGGCGCTTCCGGAGGCCTACGTTCTATATGACCAAACCATCTTAGACGGTGTTGGACAACCTTCTCTTCAATTGGTGCTACCCCAACTCTCTCACGTATATCATCATTCCTAACCCGGTCCTTTCTTGTGTGGCCACATCCATCTCAACATGCGCATCTCCGCTACACCTAACTGTTGGATATGTCGTCTCTTGGTCGGCCAACATTCTGCGCCATACAACATCGCAGGTCGAATCGCCGTCCTATAGAACTTGCCTTTTAGCTTTTGTGGCACTTTCCTATCACAGAGGACGCCAGAAGCTTGGCGCCACTTCATCCAACCAGCTTTGATTCGATGACTCACATCTTCATCGATATCACCATCCTTCTGGAGCATAGACCCCAAATATCGGAAGGTGTCTTTCTCAGGTACCACCTGTCCATCAAGCCTAACCTCTTCCTCCTCGTGCCTAGTAGTACTGAAACTGCACCTCATGTACTCAGTTTTGGTTCTACTAAGCCTAAAACCTTTCGATTCTAGAGTCCGCCTCCACAGCTCTAACTTTCTATTAACCCCCGCCCGACTATCGTCAATTAGCACCACATCATCCGCAAAGAGCATACACCATGGGATATCTCCTTGTATATCCCCTGTGACCTCATCCATCACCAAAGTAAAGAGATAAGGGCTCAAAGCTGACCCCTGGTGCAGTCCTATTTTAATTGGAAAGTCATCGGTGTCGCCATCACTTGTTCGAACACTTGTCACAACATTATCATACATATCCTTAATGAGGGTAATGTACTTTGTTGGGACTTTGTGTTTCTCCAAGGCCCACCACATGACATTCCGTGGTATCTTATCATACGCCTTCTCCAAGTCAATGAACACCATATGAAGATCCTTCTTCTTCTCCCTGTATCTCTCCATAAGTTGTCGTACCAAGAAGATGGCTTCCATGGTAGACCTCCCAGGCATGAAACCAAATTGATTTTTGGTCACGCTTGTCAATCTTCTTAAACGGTGCTCAATGACTCTCTCCCATAGCTTCATTGTATGGCTCATCAACTTGATTCCACGGTAATTAGTGCAACTTTGAACATCCCCCTTGTTCTTGAAGATTGGCACTAATGTACTCCGCCTCCATTCTTCGGGCATCTTGTTTGACCGAAAAATGAGGTTGAAAAGTTTAGTTAGCCATACTATCGCTATGTCTCCAAGGCCTCTCCACACCTCGATGGGGATACCATCAGGGCCCATTGCCTTGCCTCCTTTCATCCTCTTCAAAGTCTCCCTAACCTCAGCCTCCTGGATACGCCGCACAAAGCGTCGGCTGGTATCATCGGAGGAATCGTCTAGCTCAATGGTAGAGCTCTCATTCTCTCCATTGAACAGGTCGTCGAAGTACTCTCGCCATCTACGCTTGATCTCTTCGTCCTTCACGAGGAGTTGATCCGCTCCGTCCTTTATGCATTTGACTTGGTTGACATCCCTCGTCTTCCTTTCTCTCGTCTTCGCCATCTTATAGATGTCTCTTTCGCCTTCCTTCGTGTTTAGACGCTGGTAGAGGTCCTCATACGCCCGACCCCTTGCCTCGCTCACCGCTCGCTTTGCGGCCTTCTTTGCCCCCTTGTATATCTCCATGTTGGTTGCGCTCCTGTCCAGGTATAGGCGTCTGAAACAGTCCTTCTTCTCCTTAATAGCCTTCTGGACCTCAACGTTCCACCACCAGGTATCCTTAGCATCCCTTCTACTTCCCCTGGTCACCCCAAACTCCTCTGATGCAATCTTCCGAATGCAAGTCGCCATCCTCATCCACATACTGTTTGCATCGCCTCCTTCCTCCCAAGGGCCCTCCTTAAAAACCCTCTCCTTAAAAGCTTGAGCTGCCTCTCCCTTTAACTTCCACCACTTTGTTCTAGCAACTTTTGGGCGCTTATCCCGCTGGACACGAATCCAAAAACGGAAGTCAGCCACCACCAGCTTATGTTGATGGACAACACTCTCTCCAGGTATCGCCTTACAATCAAGGCAAGCGCGTCTATCTTCTCTTCGAGAGAGGACAAAATCAATCTGGCTAGAGTGTTGGCCACTACTGAAAGTCACTAGGTGGGATTCTCTCTTTCTAAAGAGGGTGTTAGCTACGACCATGTCGTAGGCTAGGGCGAAGCTTAAGACATCCTCCCCTTCTTGGTTCCTGATGCCATAGCCAAAGCCCCCATGCACCCCTTCAAAACCTGTGTTAGATGTACCCACATGGCCATTGAGGTCTCCTCCTATGAAGAGCTTCTCACCAGTAGGTACTCTCCTAACCAAGTCCTCGAGACCTTCCCAGAACTCTCTTGGTGCTCTCGTTGTGGCCTACTTGCGGGGCATACGCGCTGATAACATTGAGAACTAAGTCCCCAACAACCAGCTTGACTAGGATAATCCGGTCTCCTTGCCTCTTGACGTCCACTACTCCATCCTTGAGGCTCTTGTTGATCAAGATGCCTACCCCATTTTTGTTTGAGGTTGTCCCCGTGTACCACAGCTTAAAGCCGGTATCCTCCACCTCCTTCGCCTTCTGTCCCTTCCATTTGGTCTCTTGGACGCATAGGACATCAACACGCCTCCTTATCGCCGTATCAACTAACTCCCGTAACTTGCCCGTCAGGGACCCTACGTTCCAGCTACCTAAGCGGATCCTCCTAGGCTCGGCTAACTTCCTTACCCTCCGCACTCGTCGAGTCAAATGCGAAGACCCTTGCTCATTTTTCACTACACCCGGGCGTCGATGCAGCGCGCCACTAAGGATGCGACGACCCGATCCTTGCTCACTTATCACCGTATCCAGATCAAGATACGGCGCGCCACCAAGGGGGTGGCGGCCCGGCCCTTGCCCATTTGACACCACACCCGGGTTCCGATATGGCGCGTCGCTAAGAGGGTTACGCCCCAACGAGGTTCTTTTGGGTTTCATCTCCATAAGAGTGGCTGGGTTTTTTCCGTTGGCTTGCCAAGCCTATCACAACCCTCCTCCTTTATCCGGGCTTGCCAAGAAGACAACACAAAACAAAAAAGTAACTACTTAACAAATAAAACCCATTTGTTCACTGAAGAAACATAATTATCATTCACGTACTTCACAATATTTTCCCCTTCAACCTTGTAGCAATCCAGTAAAAATGAGTGGCCTTCATTCTAGAGCAAATGAAAAGCCAGGAGTCTGCTTGACAAGGCAAAAGGACCACTTGTCAATCAGTTGCAGTTCTCTATCCAAATGATTTTATACCAACATATGTTAGAATATTTCATTTAACTTTGTTATCTGGCTATTTATAAAGTTACTGAGGGATAAACTCATTGTAGATGCATGTTCTATTAGGCAAGCCCCCTTATAGGTACTGGTGGCATACGTTGGGTGCGGGACTACCCACATATGCATCTGGGCCACACTGATGGGATTGGATGGCTTGAATTGGATTTGCGCCACATTGACAAATATAAGAGCACACAATCTGACTATTGACAATATACTACGCAGAACTGAGAATACAGGAAAAGTTCAGTATATTCAGCTACAACCCCACTAACTTCACGGAAGCATCTTACTGCCAAATCCAATTTCCTAAACTAATTTGAATTGCCAATGGTACGTTATTTCGCAAAAATGAATGGTAATTGTGCACGAGATACAAGAACAATATGCAACGGTTTAAGCATATGCACACCGAAATGTGCTTTAGGCTGTACCATAGCCATAGCATGGAATGACGGATTGTTTCCCCAGTTCAGCACCAGTTTTGGCAAGACAAGAAAAATCTAATTTGACATTTCCTTACTATGGTTGTCACTAGTCAAAAACATCCTATGAACTTCATATGGAAAATTTTGCTCCTAAAATGGAAGATGGTAGTTTACCTGCTGAAGCCAGCTCAAAGCAATATCATAGAAGCTTTCTTCTACAAGAAATTGTCCAACAGCATGTAAGACCTCATTTGCAACCTCGTTTGACAGCTGATCGACAACTGGTCCGGTTTGCTCCATTAACTTTACAAGTAATTCAGCATCTCCGATTGAAAGAACCTCAGCGTAAGCCGAATCCATGTCACCAACATGAACAGCATCCATCGCGCGAGTCCAGGATTCCCAGAGTGGTCCTCTTCCATCCCCTTGATTGTCATCATTCAGAGCCTCTCCATCCAATTCAGGAATAGCAACTCTTGCGGCAGCCCTTGAACTTCCATTATCTTCGCCAGCTACTCTAATAGCTTCCAGTGTTGCCTCATCTTTCGAGGCTCTCCATGCACTTCGAGCAGAAGGACCTTCCCCAAACCGAAATGGCCCTTGCCCCTTGTCCCATCCTCTCCTTGGACCCGCTTGATCATTACCATTTCTAGGCACCCTAGTGTCAGATGAAAAAGAATCTAAGCCTCTTCTTGAATTCATTCCGCTTCGTGATCCAGAATAAGCATATGAATCCCATTGTTCAGAATCTGGTCTCCAAGATGGGCTTCTTACGCCAGAAGCCATACCATCTGCAGAAAAATACCTATCTGCATATCCTATCCTTCCATCACCACCCCTACCAAATTTCGAATTAGAATACTCATGAAAACCATTGTATTTCGCAGATGATCTGCCGGGAGATGAACCACCACCTCTCCTGCCTGACGATTGTGATATATCCCTAGCCATTTCCTCGACGACTCTCTCAAGACCACGTACTCTGTTCTCCAGAGTAACCATGCTGTCATGAGATCCTCCCATAAAGTCCTGAAATGTGCAAAGCGGAAGTGGTATTAAGTAGCTTTCCCAGATCTAATAAGCTTAAATTATCTCATAAGTAGCACATCACAACAATATATGGTATCACTTGGATAAGTAACAACAAAAAGTCAAGTACCACCTAAAATGGCCGTAAAGGCAGTTTAGTTTACGTCCAGGAAATATAGAAGGTTGTTTCCAAATTACCAAATAATCTATGCTTCGGTTCATTTGTATTATCATGTAATGTCGTAGCACTAGTTTCTCCTGGATGGCTTCATGAAAACTGTCATATCAAGAGATTGGCAGCAGCTTGGCGCAAGCACCAACATAGCAAATGACAACAGAATTGAAATTTTACTTCCACTTACACAATTGCATATTTATTAAAAATTAAAGACTCAGAATATTATTTCTTATCGTCAATCTGGAAGTTTAAAAGCTGTGATATTTTATGACTATACTCTTAGAACTAAATACACAAATCAAAGGTCAGTGCTTCCTATGCTAAATAAATCAGTACAGAATAAAGCTGAAGAAAACTAACCTGCAACATGTTCATGAGACTTGTTTGTTGTCTCTCTAATTGTGACAGCTGCTTCTGTATTACCAACCAGTTTGTTTTATTGTTTATGAAAGGACCATCTCCTGGGATAGTCATTGGTGCAGAATCTTTTGCACTTGTTTCGCACCTATCTTCGACATCAGATACCCTAACCTTTGCATCTTTGTTTCTATTTCCTCTTTGGCCAGCCCATTTGTTTCGAACACTTTGAAAACCAGAGCTAGCACGCACTTGAGTCAGACTTCCTTCATCATCTGCTGATCCATTGCTGTTAGCAGGACCAATAGGATCACCATCTGCTTCTTCTGGATCATCTTCGCTTTGTAAATGAGATTGTAGAGTCTTGCGGGGAACTACCACCTCGACAGCCAAGTCATCTGTGGTTCTAGTCTCAAGCTTTTGGAAAAATTCAGGGTTCAGTTCCCTGTCAGTTAGTGTAGGTCTTTTCTTCAATAGAACTGCTGCCTTTTCAGCTATGCTACTGCCCTTTGATTTCTCATTGTTGCTAGGCGAATCCATCCTCGCTTCACTACCAGTTGGTTCCTTATTTTTGCCATCTGCTGCATGCAAATTGTTTAACATTAAGCATAAAATATGGATATACTAACACCCTAATAATAAGATAGTAAGATACACTTGTTCAAGAAAAGAAAAGGTTGATACCATTTGTATCTTCACCTGTCAATTGCTTCCACAGTTGTACTGCATCAATCACGCTATCTCTGACAGGCCTTACCTGGATTTTTATTTACAGGAACAACTTATCAATGCATTGTGTGTATGTGGGCATCTGAAAATGCATGGAACAAAAACAAATCCCACATTCTAGATTGAGCGAGCTGGATTGTTTATTACCTTATCAAAACGGCAAGCCTCGAGAGCAGCGATGGTTGGAGCAGCACCATCACCTATCAAGTTGCCTGAATGGGTAGCCAGGACACACAGTGTGTCAGCAGCTGCTTTTCTAGTAGCCCAATCACTGTTCTCAAGACAGTCACGGATACTTTGCAGTGTCTGTTGCATATTCTGGGGACTGATCGCTCCAACCTGAAAGGCAGGAAATCAATTAACAAAACTCAAATAAGAATGCCAGTGGCCGTATTGATAGTTTCTATCATTGCAGACTTGCAGTATGAAAAAAAACTATGGCATAGGCGGCAAGTTTACATGATAAGACCATATGAAGCTCCTAATTATAACTAAAAAGCAGTTCAGCATTGTGTCCTATGAATGAAACAGGATAATGTGTGTCGAACACTTGCCTAGGTGCGCAAGGTCATATTTAACGCATTGGAACCTGGTAATATCAACCAAAATAATAATTAACGCTCACAAATATGATCCAACATAAAATCTCCACAATTCCAGTTGCGACCTATCAAAATCCCGCGGCTCAAACAGCTAATGGGCAATAGGAGTAGGTCCCAAAAAAACATCCTACTACTTAGTATCAGCTAGTACATCAATGAATACATAGAAATATCCAGTATATTAGAACGAAAACTGCAACTGAAACTCCCAACATTTAAACCATATGCATATGGGGAGGTAACAGAAAATGTCTGGTGATCCTTTGCGAAAAAGGAAGAATGAAGAGTTAGTGGAAGCATCTAGAAGGTTAGCTAAGCTTCTATTTAAACCTTGTAAATCACAACAGCACTGTGCTTCCCATAGTTCATGCCTTCGTGGGGCCAAACTGTTGGCACTAATCTTGATATCGTGTATCCCATATTTAGTTTAAGTTTTGCATGTAGTTAGACGTTTGTGCAAGGCTTTAGTTGAGCGCATGCATGGCGAGATGCATGTGTACAAGGTGAGGTGCCGACGGCGTTGCCGTGTGAAGCGGTGGTGCATGTGAGTTGTGAGGCCAAGATTGCACAAACTAGTATCCAGTTAGCCGAGTGAATCAGCTAGTTAGCAAGTTAGTTGCTGCATGCATTGATTAGTTAGTGGATGCTGGAGTGGATCCAGGAAGTGAGTACGTGTGGTAGTGGGTCTAGGTAGTGGCGTGAGTTTGCATGGCATGAGTGTCAAACTTTGTGTATATATATGTTGCTTTGATTGGAAAAGGCAGCCGTGAGGGCACCGGCAAACATGTAGTATCTGTGTTCACCAAGGAAGAGTCCCCCTTGGCAAAGCCATCGTTTTTCCTCCTTGGTTGTGTGTGTTCTTTGAAATAAACTACAAGAAGATAGGAGCTGAGCGATTCAGCTCCAACACAGACAGTATTTAAAAGTAAACATTTAGCATCTAGCATTTGCTGTGTCAATTCATCAAGCATATAGCATGCAAGACAAAAATGAAATAAAGGAAGACAGTGTACTATACCTGAGCTAAGCTTCCGATGACATTGAGCAGTGCCCCCTTGGCCTGTACACCCTGCCCGCCGACGAGTTTGAAAACCCTGGAGCCAAGCTTACCAAACATCCCCAACACCCCAGGTCCAGGCCCTGCCCCCTCCACCGTCTTTGCCAAGCAGGCCGCAGCCCCACTTTGCACAGTCTTGCTCTGCTCTCCCATCGCCTCGAAGAGCGGCTTCACGAAGAGTGCGACAGTCCCATTTCCAGCCTCGCCAGCGGGTAAAGCAGCCAGCGGGCGGAGGTAGACCGCCGCCAGTTGCCCCGCGGCGTCGCGGCAGGCGTCGCGCACGGACGAGTCGGATGCCGGGTCCTTGAGCCGGCGCGCGAGATGCGCCATGACCTTCTGCAGGTGCGGCGCCGAGGCGTCAGGGTGCGCCGCGCAGAGCATTGCAAGCAGGCGCATGGACTCGCGGCGCGCGGGCGAGGCGAGCCCCTGGGTGTCGGCCGCGAGCGCGTGGAGGAGCATGGGCACGGCGTCGGGGGAGGGCGGCGAGCGGATAAAGCGGTCGAGCTCCTCGACGGCGATGTGGTGCGTGTCGCGGTCGGAGAGCTTGGCGAGCGCGGAGAGCACCCGCGACTTGAGCTCCGCCATGGCCGCGTTCTTGGACGGCGCCGCGACGGCGGCGGGGTTCGGCGTCGGCGGCGCGGTGGTGGGCGACCTGGGGTGGGACTTGGTGGCGGATTTGGAGACCGCGGTCGCCATTGCGGCGGATTCGCGTGGGAATCTGGGGAATGGCTAGTTCAGATTTGAACTGGTGGGAGATGTGGGATTTGGGTCACGACTGGATGCATCAAATCGAGGTAAATTTGTGGGATTGGGGAGGTTTTGAAATCGATCGATGTGTTTGGTGGACGATCTGGGAACGAGATGATGGATCTCGCCGGAGATGGGTGGGGGAAGACGAGGAGTGAGAGCCAACGAGTTCAAGATTCTTCCGAGACGGCGGGTGAGAAAGGCAGGGATTATTGGGTGAGAAGGAAAATGATGTGGAGTTGTTCGTGCCTTGGCCCACCTTTTCAGCGAACTACGACGCCGTTGTAACGGTACTGTGCTCATCCTTTATTCATTTGAAATCAGTTACATCACCTAGAAGAAAAGGATTAGTGGAGCAGATGGATCATCAATCCAAGTTTGATAAGATCCCTTGCCATCTTACCTAGTTCATGTGCTACGAAATTGTCCTCCCAGCACGTCAGCTTCTCTTAGAGAATGTAGGATTTTCGCTTAGTTGGAGGAGAGAGAACGAAGGAAGAGATGGATGTCATCCCTTAAAATTAAGAAAAAGGCTATTTTCTCCATTGTACCACATGACTTCCCTTATTAACACAAGTTCATACTAAAATTTAATTAATTCTCATTAATGGCTAGAGATGACAATAAGAGATAAGCATTGTACGAGCCTTATTTATTGTCTTCTCTAGATTACGTGGGGTGTTAAGAGAAGACCTGTCTTCCCTACCATTGTACATGCCCTAATCGGAATGAATTGTTACGAAATCCTAGAGAGATGATAACAATTATTAAAGACCATCGTTTGGCACCAATCATTTCATTTCATTTGGAAAGTGAATTGACAAGGTTAGGGATAGGAATTGGCATAACATACAATAGGTATTTCCTGGAATTCCAAATGAAATGACATGTCCAATTTCATGACAGCCAAACAGGTTGTGTATGGAATCATAAATGAATTTCATGATTCTATCTTGAAATGATGGGTGCCAAACGAGCCCTAATAGTAAGAACAATAATATAGACGGGTGTTGTCTACAAGATAGTGACATGTCATGTAGTCTCCGCTGACAAGCGCGTGCTAGGACGGCCGCCTCGCGCCGGAAGCGTCGTCGGCGTGTCCGCAGGTCGCCGCCGCATTCGCACGGCGCATCCGCCGCTCCGGCGACCCAAAAGCGGCGGCGCCGCCAGCTGCGGGTACCCCGCGACCAGCCGCGTTCACCGCGGCCACACGCGCGACCTGCCTCGCCGTGGTTCGACGCCGGCGCCGCCTCTGCCGCTGGTGACGTTGGCGTGACGACGCAGCGAGCCTGGGCCGAGCAGCTGGGCCGCCTGCTGGGCCGGGCTGGCTGCTGCGCAGCTGGTTCGGCCCTTTCTATTTTTTTCTTCTGTTTTTTTTCCCTGCTTTTCTTTTTTTAAAAACTCTTATAATTTTTTAAATACAACTTCAACAATTTTCAAATCTGCGCAACTTCAAAATGCTGACATTTTCAAGATTTGAAGTTTACCACATAAACGCATCACACAAATTTGAATATTTCAAAATTTTAGCTGCCTTTCAAATCTAACTATTTTCACCGACTTTCGGAATTTTCCCCTCTGTTTTTTTTCTTACTTTTCTTTTTATTAACTTTTATAACCTTTCAAATACAAATTCAATATTTTCCAAACCTACAGGGTCCTTAAATGCACATAAATCAAATTTGAAATTTACCACAAGAAAACACTACATCCAAATTTCAATAGTAAAAAATTTAACAATTCTTCCAAATCTTACTATTTTACCAACTTTTGGAAATTAAACAATTCATAAATATAAACCTTTTTTTGCTTCGATACAGCAAAATCTGAACACATTTTGGACATGGACACTTCCAAATTTGAATTTCCTACACCAAAAAAATATCAACATGAACACAGCAATAAACACTGACTATTAACGATGTCCGATCAAATTTCAAATTTGAAAGTTCCAACTTTTTTTGAAACCTTCACTACTTTTAAATGCCTTTTTTTGAAATTCTAAATTCACCAAACAAGCGCACCAGTTTATTAATTACAATAATGCGAAACATACATACAACATGCACAAAAAGAAAAACATTCACGAATAATTTCCTTGCAAGTTAAAAAATATAATTCAATAATTGACATACTCAATAAAATCTTCATTCCTATAAATCACAATAATGCAAATCATGTATACAAAAAAAAAAGAACACAAAAAACATATTTCCCCAAATAATTCTTTCTCTCCAAAATATTTCATTTGTTCCTAATTTTGAACATATATTTCAAAAAATCAGAAGAATTAAATTTATTGAACTTATTAGCTGCAACAATGCAAATCATAGATACAAAATGCAAAAAAAAAACGAATAGTTCTTTGGAATTCTTTATGTCACATTCTAATGGCTCGCATCTATTTTGTTCATATCATAAGTATCCATCTATATTTTTTTCTTATGGTACCACCGCCATAACTTGAACCATATTATGTCAATTTTGTTATCAGATGCCAAAAGTACAATGCATTACACCAAAACCTCGAAAACCTACTTACAATATACATTGTGCCACTAAAATAAGAAAACAAATCATACATAATGTTTTTCATGAGGGGCCACTACATTCAAATTAGAAATCAAATTCTAAAATAGAGCATGCTTTACATAATTTAGAGCACTTTATAGATATTGATTTACAGTATTTGAACAATTTTGCAAAACTATTAAATTCTGAAATGACTATTCATGTAATATGACCAAAATTCAAAAATGAATATTTCAAACATTCAATTCAAATGAGATTTTTTTTAAATAATACGATTTTATATAAGAATTTTGGACAATAGCATGCGTGGAGAGGGAATTCGAAAAATAGCGTGCCGTCGGCTTGGGGCGCGCCGAAACTCGACTTTCGGTCGAGGCCGAGCCGAAAGTAGGCCTCTGCGCGACAGGCCTCTGCGCGGCAGAGCGAGAAGCGACAGCCCTCTGCGGCCTCTGCGCGGCAGCGCGAGTTTCGGCCAGGAGCGGGCCGAAACTAGGCTGCGTAGGCTGTCGGCGACGGATGGGACGAGAGCTGCATGCGCGCGGCAGGCGGGGCCCGCAGGTTTCGGCTCCTAGCGAGCCGAAAGCTGCCGAAACCTCCAGCTCCGTCGACGCGCCTCCTTTCTTCTCCCCTTTCTTCTCTTCTTCCCTCTTCTTCCCTGGTTCCTCTTCCTCTTCTCCTCTTCCTGCTCTTCCTCCCTCCACCAAATGCAGTGCAAAAATTTGTGCTGCCAGAGATTTGATCGGTAAAAAAGAGAGAGGAGGGACGGGGCATGCAGGATCTGTGGATGGGATAGCTTATTGTGGAGTGGTTTTGAGGTGTGGAGGTGGAGGATTGGGGCAATGGTGGTCAACAACGGTGCCTAGTGAGAAGGTGGTGTTGTGGTGGAGCAGTGGTGGCGGTAGATTGAAGCCGGAGAGCAGCGCTGACCGGATCGACACGCTTCAAGGGTAAACCCTTATTAGTCACTAGACAATTATTGTTTAGTTTAATAATACTCTGTTAGTGGACCGATGCATATTAAGTATTTTGTTGGTGGTTGCGTTAGTAGTAGTGTAGACACTTTTAGTCAGTGGATTCGTTAGTATGACTGTCGGAATAATTTATTTGGTGGATGCGTTGTAGAAATGTTAAAGTACTATTATTTTGCGATCGGTTAGAATAAATATTATGGCAGTGGTCGGCATCTGATGATGCAATATATTTTGCGATCGGTTAGAATAAATATTGCGATCGGTTAGCATAAATTTTACGATCGGTTAGAATAAATTATGCGATCGGTTAGAATAAATATTGCGATCGGTTAGAATTTTTTTGCGATCGGTTAGAATAAATTTTGCGATCGGTTAGAATAAATATTGCGATCGATTAGAATAAATATTGATTGCGATCGGTTAGAATAAATTTTGCGATCGGTTAGAATAAATTGTGCGTCATATTTTTGAGTGAACGACATCTGATGATGCAATAAATTTGTTTAGGTCATGGAAGTGGTTGATGTTGTTGTGCACTATGGCGCCGGTAATGTCGGTGTAAACGAGTCAGGTGTTGATTTGAGTGAATTTGGGAATATGTTGATTCAGCTTACAGACCCAGTGAATTTGAGAATAGCTGCCATTCAGCAGTATTTCACGATAAATTTCCGGTTTGATCCTAATATCTGGGCTGTTAAGATTCAGTCTGTATGGAGCAAATCCCGTACAAATATTTTTCGGGAGTTGTTGCCGCTTGATCGGACAAGTCAGTGGACATCTTGGCTAGCATCATGCAAACGCCGAGGTACACAACCTGAAATCCTGCTGGTATTTTATCTGAAAGAGAACAATTTGGAACACGGTGGCGGGGGTCCTGAGCATGGAGAGAGTAGTCAGTGTACTGGCTCAGAGAATGTTGATTTGTTTGGCTCCATGGAAGATATTTCTGAAAATTATGAGCCGGCACTTAGTAGTCAGTCGGCAGGACCTGCGCAGGTAGGGGAGGCAGATGGGGATGAGTACGCAGGAACAGTGCAGCAACAGATGTTGGAGGAAGATGAGGATGGCCTTGCAGAAGATCTTGATTCTGATAATGAAAATGATGCTCATGATGAAGATGATGAAGAGGATGTTGACGATGTGCCTATTCCGGACTCTTGGAATGAGGACAAGTCGAACATGACAGTAGTGCAAGACGGAAACTCTTCGTCATGGGAGTATCACATGAATAATATTCAAGTCGGTGCTCAGTACAGCACAAAGCAGCAGCTTAGGGAAGCCGTGATTAAGTGGGCTTTGTCCACGCAAAGGGTTTTCCGCACTGAAGTCTCGAACAAAAAATATTTGACTATGAGTTGTGTTGACATTAACTGTCCAGGAAGGGTGCATGGTCACTTACCGAAGTTTGACGTGATGTGGGTGGTTTCAGGCTTCGAGCCGCACACTTGTGAAATAAAGAGTACATTGAGTGACCATCCAAACCTGACTTCAACTCTGATTGCACGCCTCTTGTATGATGAGATAGTGCGGACAAAAGACATGGTGGCGAGAAACATCATCGCGACAGTTAAGGCTAGATGGAAAACAACCATTAAGCTTGGGAAGGCATGGAGAGCAAAGCAGAAGGCTCTGGAGTCGAGGTTTGGGACATTTTATGATGCATATGATAATGTTGTCCATCAAATTCTCACATTGAGCGATAGGAATCCTGGCACTCATGTAGCTTTGCAAATACATAATCTTCCCGAGGAGCCGAACTATCCTGTATTTGCCAGGATGTTCTTCTCGTTCGCAATATGCATCGATTCATTCAAACATTGTCGTCCAGTGCTCTGCATCGATGGCACATTTCTGACAGGCAAGTACAAGGGACAGATACTGACCGCCATTGGTGTGGATGGTAACCAACAGATCGTTCCTATTGCCTTTGCCTTCGTAGAGGGTGAGAATTATGAGAGCTGGTTATTCTTTCTGAGGGAATTAAAAAAGGGGGTTGTGGAGGATCGGCCAAATGTGTGCATACTTCATGACAGACATCCAGGTATGTTGAAGGCAATCAAGGCACTACAGCAGCCTGCTGGGGACGAACCTGTACCATGGACTGACTTGCAGAGCCGATGGTGTATGCGTCATCTTGCTGCGAATTTTTACTCATGTTTTAAGAGTAAGCGGCTGATGAATCTGTTCAAAAGACTCTGCAATATGAATCAGGAAAGGAAGTACAATTTTTTGTGGGAAATACTCACTGAATTCACGAACAAACAAGTGAAGGAAAGAAGAGCTGCACAGGCAACAACGATCGCTGCGCAGTTGAGAGCTGCACAGGCTTTGCAGGCGTCTGTATCAGCAACAGACGAATCGGAGCCTGTTGGATTGTGTGACTTGCCTGGAATTGACCCCCGGGAACAAAGAGAAAGAAAGGAAACCGAATACGGAATTTTGTAGAGTGGATAGAAAAAGAGCCACCCGTGAAATGGTCTTTGTTGCACGATACAAATGGAGCACGATATGGCATCATGACAACCAATCTTGCTGAGGTATATAACTTCGTACTTAGAGGTAACAGGGGTTTGCCACTTACAGCACTTGTGGAGGGAATTATGCACGGAACAATGACATATTTCAGAGATAGACGTCAAGAAGCTGTCGAACATATTGAACGTTACCCGAACACACCATATTGCAGGAAGATCAGGCTTTACATGGAGAGAAAGACCAAGAAGGCACGTTTGCATGGCGTCATTAGGATTGGTAACGAAGAAGCCAGGTATGAGGTGCGCTTAACTACTGCGAGATTTGGTGCTGCTAATGAGATGAGAACCCACGAGGTTAAAATTACTGACGAAGCACCGCCATCTTGTGAGTGTACATGCAACAAGCCGAGGCTACTTCACCTCCCTTGCTCTCATGTGTTGGCAGTCTGTGCGCAGATGGGTTTGAACCCGTACTATTTCGTGTCACCGTATTACAGGAAGGAGGCAGTGGTGCATACCTGGACCGGGGAGATGGCAGGATATAGAGTTGTCGGTAACTTCAACAAGGTTGATCCTGCAAAGCGAATGTACATTCCTCATCCGGGTCTCAAAAGGACAAGTAGAGGGAGACGAAAGTCACAGCGCATCCGGAATGATATGGACGAGTCTGAAGCAGGTGGAAGGACTCGACAATGCTTACTTTGCACTCATTTCGGCCATAGGGAAAAGGATTGTCCTAAATATCCGCAAGGGGCCGGTCCTTCGAACCAACCAACGAGAGCTGTTCCTGCACGCGGTCAAGGCAACAGAGGAAGACGAGGGCGTGCACAACGTGGCTAGCACGTGGTTTTTATTTGAAATATGTAATATGTCGTGAAGACTATGTTTTTATTTGTATGTGTCATCACTATGTTCAAATATGTAATAAATCGTGAAGACTATGTTTTTATTTGTACGTGTCATAACTATGTTCGAATATGTAATAAATCGTGAAGACTATGTTTTTATGTGTCTTGCCGGGCAATTTATTATGAAGTACTTAATTAATCTATACTATGCAGATGGCTGGACGTGACTTGCTTGACGGCACGATTGATGCCAAGCATCGGGCTAGGATTTGGGAGTCTGGTACACAACCACCAGTGTTGCGTACTCGGACTCCAGGAGCTAATTGGGAGCTGCACCCCGCTTGGGTTGATCGGTACGTGAAACCTTATGTTCAATTATAAGCATCACTAGTACGCCAAAAATTGTTGACAGACTCGGGTCTTCTGTATGCAGGCTGGCTTGGTCTGGTCTGTTACCACTTGCTCGTCTAGTTGAGATGAGTCCAGAGCTGTCGGTTGTGATTCTGCCAGAGGCTGAGGGACAGGACCCCCAGCGCCTCCACCGTTGTGCTAGTACTCGTGTCGGCGTGGACAAGTCATTGGTGAGCTGCTTAGTTGATCGGTGGAGGCCCGAGACCCACACGTTCCACTTTCCGTGGGGGGAGATGGCACCTACTCTTCAGGATGTGTCTTACTTGTTGGGACTTCCTTTGTCGGGCGAGGTGATTGGACCGACGGACTCTCCAGTCGGTTGGCGTGACGCCATGCAGGCACGGTTCGCAGGCGTGCATCCGGACAATCCACAGTTGGTGTACAGTTCTCATGGTGTGAGACAGGCATGGCTGAACAATTTTCAGGTAAACCCATCGTTATTTGTAATGTTTAGTCTTTATCGATCGGTACGTCAATACTAACTAAAATTCTTATTCATTGCAGAGTTAGGGTACCCTGAGATGGCTTTGAGTCAGCCGCAGATTACTAGAAGTCTGGAGGCCTATCTACTGTGGCTATTTGGCAAGGTGATGTTCACCGAGACTCACCAGGACACAATTACTGCACGCTGGATACCTGTGGCGCACGAGATTGCAGAGGCGCAGAGGGAGGAGGACATTGTGCCCCGGAGTTTCGGGTCTGCACTCTTAGCCGCTACTTACAGAGCGATGTGCAACGCGTGCGTGAAGAGCGAGAAGACATCTTCACTACTTGGATGTCCACTTTTTCTGCACCTTTGGTCTTGGGAGAGGTTCCCTGTTGGTAGACCTGACGTGGATGCGCACATCCCCTGGGACTACACACTCGTGGAGCATAACCTAGCCGAAGCGCCTACGTTTGGCAGCACATGGGCACATCGAGAGGTAAAAATTGGTGCTAACTCATTTGGGTTAACCATTAAACATATTTAATTGTTTTAGTGCAGAAGGGTCAACTAACTAGTTTGTTTATGTACAGAGAAGATTCAGGGGAATCCAAGTCAGGAATTGTTATGGAGCATTCACTGAGTGGTTCGATGCGCTTGAGGACCACCAGGTTATATGGGAGCCATATGGGGATGCCGCAAGGCAGAGTAGATTCCCCCGCGGGATTTCTGACCTGTGCACGAGAGATCGGAGGTACTGGTTGACTACAGCTCGTATTGTGTTCGACGTCTCGGTGGAGCAGATGGCACAACATCGGATCATGAGACAGTTTGGAGGTCGGCAGTTGCCGGTGCCTCCTACTCGACCTCAGCTCCCTCCCCACGTGCACAGGTAACTCTCCTAGATGAAACTATTTTTTCTATTCTGTGTGTGCACTTAGTTGTTTTTAATTGCTCTACACGTATATATGCTACAGGTTAAGTCGTCAAGGAGACAGACCACTTGCAACTTGGCTACAGAAGCTCCAACCGTACATGGTAGAATGGGCGACTGCGACCGCGATTGAAAATCTATGGCTGGACAATGAGCCGTTTGTGCGTGCTGATTTTGATCAGTACCTCCAGACATACAGACAATCCACTCGCATACGGTTACTTCCGACGCTACAGCCTGATCAGATGCAGCCAGCTAGTGTGATCGACACGTACCCACTACACGGTATTGGGGGGCCGCGGTACTCGGCGGTACGTACTAAATTTATGTGCCTCCATTGCATAATCTATGCCTTCATACAAATTTCTAACATTTTTTCCTTACTAAACAGGCTGAGCTGATATCAGAGATTCAGCGTGATGTGAGTACATACAACCCGCCACCTGAGTGTGCGCCATGGTTCAGACGACTAGAGGACAAGCTACGACGTGCGTACAGTCTACTTACCTGTTCCCGTGTTGCCGATGTTGTGCCACGTCAGCCAGCTCAGCGTCCTCCGCGCCACTCTACACGTACTCCGGATCCACAGGTATCACCTTCCCAACAGTACACACATCGGCACGACCCGAGACCTCGTTTTACACCTCCTCAGCCTAGGAGCACACGACCCCAGTTCGAGGTCGGTTCATCATCTCACCAGCCAGAGCATTTCGAGCCGGGTCCTTCTCAGCCAGTTCCTTCCCAGCCGGGTACTTCGTCGTGGGTCATGCCCCCTCATATGATGATGCAGCAGCCTGGTATGCATCAGTGGGGCATGCCACGTGATCAAGGTTTCGGTCAACCGTCTTATGCAGAGATGATTTGGAGCGGGATTGCACCGCCTATGACTGAGCCAATGCTCCATCTCGGTTAGTATGTTTTATTTTTTCCACATATTACTCTTGTTCATCAACATCACATACTAACATACTATCATCTGCAGGTGGAGGTGGTTCGGCATACAGCTCTCCACGATTTGACCAGGAGAATCCGATGTACTGTACGCCACCGCCCGTCACACAGCCTACGCAGGACGAGGACGAGGAGGCGCCGCTGCAAGGTAGTGGGACGCAGCCGCGACAGGATGACGTGGAGTTGACAGTGCCTCGTCAATTGAGGGTAGCTCACAGGTACGGCAGATCAACGCCCGTCCAGCCCCCTCCTCGTCAGGCTCGGCCACGCAGGGGTCAGTGATATATTTGGGACATACTGGTACTTAGGTGTATGAGACATATCCGTATATCTATTTGTATGTGAGACATATTCATATTTATGTTCGTCTGTATGAGACATATTATTATCTATGTACGAGACATATTATTATCTATGTACGAAACATTCCACATTGCATAAATTAATTTAACATACAGCACTACACGTCCACGTTACAACTTCACTAGTTTTAAACACTGCATAGAACAACTACTGGTACAAATATTACATGCAACTCAATGATAACTAATTCGAATCAACGACTTCACTTCCCTCTGCCACGTGCTCGTGTTGGAGGCATGAAGTCGTCGTCACTATTTTCATCGACGACAGCCTTGGATGCACCAACACTCTTCAACTTACGTCTAGAGTTGGCTCGTTTAGGAGGCATGAAATCATCATCACTATCATCTTGAACGGCTTTCTTGGATGATCCACCACTCTTCGCCTTTGATATAGCCCTCTTCACTGCTTCAGCGTGAAGGGCATTTCCAGGACCATCACGACATGCGCCAAAAAGCATTTCCATCCAACCAAAATGAGGGATCTCTTTGTTCAGAAACTGTCCTTCGGCAGGCCAGTGCTGGACATTCACAAAATCAGGGGAAAAAAGTTAGTACGATAACACTAGATTCTAACATAATATAAATTCGGTACTCAGTTACCTTCACATGATATGCATAGGCCTCCGGCGAAAAATGGATTATCTTTGACTTAGGTGTCATAGGCATGTCCCTAAGCCCCGCCTCAATAGCTTTTAGCTCATTAATTCTCTGCCACTTCCACCGCCACCCATCAATTTCATCCCTAATTTCTTCAGGGGTCATCTGGATTTTGGTTTTTTTGGCTATAATTTCTCCCACCTCACGAATGTTCCCCCACTCACTAACTAGCTCCCTATAACAGCTCTTCGGCCTACCCTCCCTAATACTTCCTTCAGTCCATATTGCGGCGTGATACAAAACACACCACGACCTATGCTCCGAACTAGGACCCGAACTACCAGACATCGTTCCTATCTGACTGAGGAAATAACCACGCACCACACCCCTCCTCCATCACCAAATCTACTGGGGTATATATATAGGCTCACCCGGGAGAAGAAGAGCGGGAGAAAAATGGCGGGAGAAAAAAGTCGGGACGAAAATGGCGGGAACAAAATGGCGGGAGAAATATGGCGGGAGAAATATGGCGGGAGAAGAAGGGCGGAATAAAAGCCGGGAGCGCGAAACAAATTCGGATCAAAGCCGGGACCGCGAAACAAATTCGGATCATGACAAGGGAAGACGAAAGCAGGGACGACGGGAGCTGATACCTTTCGGCCTTGTCTGGGCCGAAAGTAGAGTTTCGGCCCGCTCCTGGCCGAAACTCGCTCTGCCGCGCAGAGGCCGCAGAGGGCTGTCGCTTCTCGCTCTGCCGCGCAGAGGCCTGTCGCGCAGAGGCCTACTTTCGGCTCGGCCTCGACCGAAAGTCGAGTTTCGGCGCGCCCCAGGCCGACGGCACGCTATTTTTCGAATTCCCTCTCCACGCATGCTATTGTCCAAAATTCTTATATAAAATCGTATTATTAAAAAAAAAATCTCCAATTCAAATGACTTCCAAAATTCACCAATTCAAATGATATTTCTCATGAGTGGAGTATGAGAGAAAACTCCAGTGGAAACGTAGATTACTTATTGAGTTTTTCCAAACCTTTTCCAAAAAGCCAAGAAAAGTAGCAAACAGAGGTACATGACATCTAAGCCGGTATTTGATCATTCAAATTTACCTAACATATTTGCAAGCAATGTAACTTAAATCCCTCTAATTATATAGTCCCATTTCAAAAAAAAACTTGATTCAATGAATATTTCAACAAAATGCAAACTCATTTACTCTAATTATGGATTGCTTTCAAATTGAATTTCAGCTAAGCACATTATACGATTTAGAACTACCGCCTTTCTTTACAATATATATAACTCAACTAAAAAAACACATAATATTTTCAGCAAGGGTGCGGTGTGACGCCGCACTAAATTTAACTAGTACATATACACATGTCACCAACGCCCACACTTGCGAATAATCGGAGTATAGTGCATGTGGAGAGACCCAAGGGGAGAGAACACTTTTTGCGACCGCGCTAGCCACTACAACACGGATATGGTAAGGAAGTATAATGGCGAGGATGCAAATATGAACGTATGGAACCAACAAGAGAGAAGGTGTGTGGATAGCGGGAACGATGAAGCCGAGGTGTAAGACAAGCACACCATTGTTGTCAGCAGGACCGGGCCCATAGTGATACCAAGTGTGCCGTCCGCACAGGGCCCAACAATTTTAGAGGCCCCAAATTTTTGCATAGCCTATATACGGTTAGCAGTTTTTTGCGTTGGAAATTGAAGGTAATTGGACTGAGGGCTGCTCCTGGGCCGCATCGCGCATGGCTCTATGCTCGCGGTTCAGACCGCCTGCTCGCTCGAGAAAAAGACGAATATCCATCCAAGGCTGCTCGCTCGGGACGTTTCGCTCGCTACGCGTTTGCTGGGACTTTGGATCCTGACACTGTATATATGTACGCTGCTGTATGTAGTTAATCAATTCTTTTTTTCAGAGAGAGAACTTTTGTCTCCCGAGATCCAATGCTCCCGCCTTATAAAAAAATTTGAAAGTGGCATTTCAAAGTTTCAAAAAATCCCCCAAAAAAATGTGTGGATACATATACATGTAACATGTTATCTACATATTTGCATAGTTTTGCTCAATAGTATGTTGTACTGTAGGCTACACAAAAAACATAAAATCATGGATTTGAAAAGGGTGAAAAAAAATCATTTTACTTGATAGATTTGTCTTTTTTGTGTACATCACGAATGAAAATATATTTCTCTGAATTTTTTTGCGTACATAGTAGACATGTATATGCACTTGTATGATTGTTTTTCGAATTTGCTAAGATGAAAAAAAATAAACTTTTTGATTTTTTTAAAAAACCAGGAGCACTGAAGCTCAAGAAGTGTTTTTTTTTCATTTTTTTTTCATGCCTATAATCCTTTCTAGCGGACTGTCTGCCTTATCCGTCGGCACGTCCGCCAACATCCCCAGACCAGCCGCCGGTGACGATTGACGAACCGACCGAAGACCCAAACAAAATTGATGGCATCCAGAGCGCTGGCGACGGGCGACAGTTCCAATTGATATATGTTACCGTAGTAGTTCAATAACTAAGTAACTTGCAGTTAAATAAGTACGATTCTCGATATATTTAACCGTTATGCAAAATATTATGTCATATACATTAGAATTATTTCTTAATTCAATTTTTCTTATGAGATAGGGCCCCGTTTTAGAGTTTCGCATAGGGCCCCGAATTTTGCCGGCCCAGCCCTGGTTGTCAGGTGGTGTAGGAACAGTATAATGGTAACAATAGAGAAAATGCACGAAGATTGCAACGTGTAGTATTAGGAGGGAACAGAAGGGGAGCTTGGGTTGGGGAGAGCAGCGCCGGGTTAGGCATAAAGTCTTAAATTGCATATAACATGAAATTTTGGTACGCGGAATGAGAATGTTTAGTACTATATAATTCTGTTGACAATATATGTAAGAGGATTTCAACATAGAAATGTAGCAAGCGGAAAATAGTGAGCTCCTATCACCCGTGCTAATGGACAACGAAAAAGCTAAAGTGGAACAAACGGGTTAGACGTAATTTTTCCGGATGAAATTAGTCTTAGGTATAACCCGTGAATGGTAATTTGTGAGCCTAAAACTTTTGCTGAAATTCTAGAAGCGTGCGTTGCACACAAAACCAAGCAAAACGATGGGTACATTTAAAATTGTTGTTAGACGATCTCTCCTTTAGATATGAATTCTTCAATCCTCGAGCAAGACATCATTTTTAAGGAAACAGTATTGCACCTTTATCACTTGGCGATAACGATGTTTGATCTTAGAATGGTATGCGCCGACGTGATGGTGCGATGTCATTTCAGGTGATGGGTTCCTTTTCGCGGCTCACAAGATATAAATAACACCAGGAATAGCTTCTTGTGTCATCAGTCCAAATCAAGTCTGGAATTTTTTCTATTGTTTGTACTTTGTACGCAATATGTGGATCTCCGTTTTGGGAAAATGGCTTGAATTCAAAAACATGTTGAAAGATAGTGGCACTGCATTTTACGAGGCAATCATTGATTATCGCACCGTACTGGGGACTGGGGAGTGCATATATGGCTTGTGCCTTGCGAGTTAAGGGCGCGTTTGGTGGCCTGCAGCACCCCAAAACAGGCCCGCCAGCTGCAAAGCCGGGTTGATTGGTTTCTCGTAGGAGGTCCGCATTGTGGCTGGCACGTCCATTGATGCAGCGCTGAGCCAGGCCCAGAAGGCACGCTCGATTCAGCCAGGCCCAGAAGGCACGCTCGACCGTGGAGCCAGGCCTGGCGGCTGCAAATTTCGGCAACGCCGTGCGCGCGCGGAGCGCGGTAGATGCCGAATCTCCGGCTCCTTTTAGCGCCCCCACATACTCTCACCTCCGCCTCTATTCGGTCATCGCCCGCCATAGAGGACCCCAAAATTCCCCACCCCAGATCTTCACCGGCGGCCCGTGTCCGTCCTCTCCACCGCCACGGGAGGTGTTGGACAGCGTGTTCTTCCCCATCAGCCTCCTCTCCACTTTTCTCCGACACCGGATCCGCGCCGTTGTCTCGAAAGCTGGCAGTTCATCTTCAGCAATGGCGACGGTAAGCCACTTCGTCTCTCCAAACTCGCCGTTGCGCTGTCGTCTCTTCTCTCCGGTACGCGCCTTCGTCCCTTTTCTCCGGTACTAATTTGTAGATCTGTACATTTAGGACGATGGGTTGGCTCTGATCAATCAGACAGCTGCTATCATAGCTGTCGTGCAGGCTTGGATCGTACTCGTTCGCAAGATCGTAGTTAGGCGAACTACGTACCCTCTAGTCCAGTACGACCCTATGTTCGTCCGGGATCAAGAGAGGATAGCAAATCTGAACAACATCTACAACACTACCGATGTGGAGGCTATGCAAATGCTTCGGATGGGCAGAGCCCCCTTCTATGAACTTGTCAAAAGGTTCAGAGAAGGCGACCTCTTGCATGATAGCATCCACACATCCATTGAAGAGCAAGTTTGCATGTTTCTTCATGTTGTGGGTCATAATCAAAGGTTTAGAGTGATCCATAGCACATTTAGGAGGTCATGTGAGACTATCTTGCGTTACTTTAAGTAAGTCATGTTTGCCATTGGAGAGCTGAGGGAAGAGATGATCAAGCCACCTAAAGCTCAAACCCCACCCAAGATCATCAACAGCTTCAGATGGTATCCATATTTCCAGGTTAGCACTACATTTGTTCATCTGTCTGTTCATGATGTGTTTGTTCATCTGTTTGATCATCTGCTTGTTCTTCCAATGACAGGACTACATTTGCGCCATTGATGGTACTCATGTCATTGTTAGAGTGCCAAGGTCACAGTCCGCAGCATACAGAGGAAGGAAGCATTACACAAGCCAGAATGTCCTTGCTGCTGTTGATTTCGACATGATGTTCACATATGTGCTAGCAAGTTGGGAAGGATCTGCACATGACGCAAAAATTCTAGCTGACTGCTTGTCCAGGCCTGATGGGATCAGCATGCCTGATGGTAAGTTCTACCTGGGAGATGCTGGATATGCATGTCGGCCTGGAATTCTGCCACCGTTTCAAAAGAGCAGGTACCATCTAAACGAGTTCAGTTCAAGGAATGGTCCGCAGAATGCCAAGAAATTGTTCAATCTCCGTCACTCTAGTCTTAGAGTCACCATAGAAAGAGCATTTGCTGCACTGAAGAACAGATTCAAGATCCTTGACCAGAAGTCATTCCACCTTTTTGAGACCCAAGTTAAGCTTGTTCTTGCATGTTGACAATTGGATCTTACGGTGGGGGATAGATGAACATTTCCCCCTCTGAGGAAGATGTGACGCCTGACGACACACCTCAGGGCGGCCATGGTGTCCCTCTAGGAGATAGTGAAGCTTGGAAGGCCAAAAGGATGGAGTGGGCTCAGGCAATGTGGGATGATAGAGGTGCCGCTAGAATATGATCTTCAACACAACGATATGCAGAAGAAGAAGAAGAAGATGAAGATGAAGATGAAGAAGAAGTAGAAGCCGAAGAAGAAGATGACCGTGCCCCTTTCCTCATTATCATCCGTGCCGAACCTTTCCTAGTTACCTCTGGATTGTAATGCTATTTCGTGAACTGTAATTCGTACTAGTTAGGGATGTACTGATGAACCACCATTCGTAGTAGCTAGGAATCGATGAACTGATATGACCCTCTATGTAGTATGGTAAGCTCACCATTAGCAACAACGGGTGAGCACAATCTAACCCGGCCGCAACCAAACACCTTACTTTGCATCGCTGCTTGCTTCTCTGAGACCCTGCTGGCTACCAAACACTGTGCTCAATATGTGCTCGCACTGCGATGCAGGCTGCCAAATGGCACGCAGAACACGGCCCAGAGGTTGGTCTCGCCAGACCAGGCCCTCCACAGCCTAGTCTGGCGGGGCGCAAGAGGGGCTGCAGGACACCAAACGCGCCCTAAGCGTGGTGGGAGAAGATTGCATGTGAACATCTCAATGACAATGCGCATCGCCCTTGTTGCAAAACAAAGAACACAATGAGTGGTTAGAACGTCCTAGTTGCTGCCCGTGTATATGCAATTCGTCACTAGCTAATTTTTTTGAGCATGTCACTAGCTAATTCTGTAGGCCGCAGTTTGGTTCGGAGGCCAAGGCCGGCTAAAATTACGGACTGGTCGAGGCCCGCTAAAATTATGGACCGGTTACGGCAACGCGGAAGGAAATATTTCCATGTCGGACAAGCGGGCCCTAAATCCTCTCGCGGTGTCGTAGACTACACAAAGGGGCAACATCTCTGCGCAGCGACATCGCTCAGGAGGTGATAACAGTGCTCTCTCGAATAACGTTTATCCGGTTTCAATTTTTTCTTGGCGACACTTGGCTAGAAGTTGAAGAGAAGGTTAGTTGCAATCTTCGTACATTTTCTCTGTTGTTACCATTGTACCGTTCCTGCGCCACCTGACAACAATGGTGTGCTCGTCTTACACCTCGGCTTCGTCGTTCCCGCTATCAACACGCCTTCTCACTTGTCGGTTCCGTATGTTCATATTTTCATCCTCGCCATTCTACTTCGTACATTTTCATAAGTGACTTTTAATCGACTTAGTAATGGTCTAGCAAACGGTACTCCATAAGTGGATTTGCAGAGGTAGATTTGAGATTAGTCTGGAAGCATGTTGTGTGGACAAGATGGGATTTGCCTCTTCACTCGGAGAGATATTCTCTATCCCCACTGGAGTTATCAGATTTGGAAAGTATGAACATTCGACTTGAGTTAAGAGTTAACTCGGTTTTGAGAATCTTTATCATGAGATGGAGAAGCGATATCGAGCTATTAACAAGGATGACAATTATTCGTGTTGATGTTGCACCGTATAACATGGCTAAGAGAATAGATAGATATATTACATAGTGTTCATTAGATTGATTTGATGCCACTTGGGAGATGACATTTTTAGCGAGGAGCCGATACCAACTATCGATTTAAGAGAAAAATATTGTATAATAAGTTATGTCGTGTCCTTACGCAAAAAAGTTAATTAAGCCGTGTCCAAATAATCATGACTTTAGGCTCTTGACTTGAAAAGAAATATTGATTATATATTCATAGACTAGATTATAGAATGCTAGTTGGACCATCATAGAAACATTGTTTAAGGTCTTATGCATGCCGCTCTAGAATGGTCCACTCATGTCGATGGGTCACCTTAGACAGCCTACATTATGTCATTGACTTTTCTTAACTACAAGATGTAATTACACCCTAATCGACCTCTCGTAACTATGGTACTGGCTTTTCTCTCTTAATTCACCTCTCTTTTACTTGCTTCCTACTTCCTTCTCCGCGAAAGAGTGTACTTCCAACTTTTTTGAAAATTCAGTTTGACCATGTTTATACAAAAATGCACCAATATTTAGGCAATTAAATTAGTATAATTTAATTCATGATGAAATATATTTTTATCTTATAGATATTTATTTTTACAAATATTGTTATATTTTGTGTAAACTCGGTCAAAGTTTGAAATAAGTTGACTCATCAAAATAGCTGGACGTACACTCTTTCGTGTACGGAGGGAGTATGTAATTATGGTTGATATTATTTATTGGTGTGAATTGTGCAATATAATGTACATATTATCTATTAAAGTAAATACATGACATATCCACGCATCATATAGGTATGACTATGTGTATTGCAGATGTAGAATTGGTAGTTGTCTAAAAGACATTTGTGAATTCCGAACAACACTTTCTCCTAAAAAAGATGAATTGAAACTTGGGAAAGTACAAGTGTATCTGATTACCGACCAATAAACTAGAAGGATACCTCGCACGTTGCAGCGAGGATCTTTTATAAACTATATTGTGTAAACAAAAGGGTATAAGAGCTATGATACATTATGTTGTCTAAACGAATATGTAAAATTCAATTGATCATAGTCGACAGACTAAATATAATAGACATGAGAAGAGCGTGTATTATAAATTATTAATGTGAGCAATTGGATAATTTAATAAATGAATGTTGTGTAGTTTACCATGTAGTGATTAATAAATATTAGTGAAAATGGCACGAACAATTGATTGGCTAAGAGAATGCATGATGTAAATTGTTTGCATGTTGGAGAAATCATTAATGCATATTAGTGGGTTTTGCATTATATTTTTGAAAAACTAGGCAAAAGACTTGCCATTTTCATTAAATAAGAAGAGAGTTTTAGAGTTTTTAGAAGCGTATTGCCTAGGCACACACCCTAGGACTTTGACAAAAAGTCTACTCTCCCAAAATTACATTGCCTAAAGAAATGGCACCGGCTAGTTTCCACAATTTGGCCTCCTCTTTAATCTTGTGGATGATGGCGTTGGGAGGGGAGGCATAGTGTCGGAACACTCGAGCGTTTCTTTCTTTCCAGATTTCCCAAGAGACAAGCATGATTAGAGAGGCCATGGCTTTGCGCGCTCTATCCTTTTTGGAGACAAGATTTAAGCACCACGATTTCACACTAGCTTCGTTTGACCAACTCGCCGGGGAGATGCCCTCAAAACCACACCAAGATAGGATAGCCGTCCAAACTCTAGAAGTGTAGCGGCACTTGAAGAGGAGGTGAGCCGCCGTTTCTTGTGTTTGATTGCAAAGAGCGCAATTTCCACAATTATCCCATCCCCTTCGTTGTAGCCGGTCCGATGTCCAAATTCTATTTTGCATCACAAGCCAAGCAAATATCTTGCATTTGGGAAGAGCCCAAGTCTTCCAAATCACTTTGTTTGAGTCGGAAACAATGGAGCCTTCAAATTGCATCTTGTATGCCGAGGAGGTGGACTAATTACCATCACTTGTAAACTTCCAACGAATAGTATGGCGAACACCGGGAGTGAGGGAGACGTTGGAGAGCAACTCCCAAAGTGTGACAAATTGTTGTATTTGCTCAAGGTCAAGGCCGGCTTGGATATCAAGGTTGCTCACCCAAGAATTGTTTTCAAGAGCCTTCATAACCGTAGAGTTTTTGTTTTTTGCAATAAGGTAAATTCTCGGTTTTGCATTATAGAAGGTATAGATAAATAGATTTGCCAATACACTTGCACAAGAGAATCACACAATTTAACTACTGCTTTTAATTCAGTTTGACCATATTGTAAGTAGTACTCCCTTTTTTTTCTCGAAAATACGTTGTATTCGCAAAGAACAAAGGAGGGTAGCGAGAGAATTCTTTCCGGTTTTATCCATGAATAATCGTGAAGCCAGGATTACTTATTCCTTTCCCTCTCTCCTAGTGAATGTTGCCCTCCCTGTACAGTTCTTTTGTTTTCTTTCATTTTCAGCACTTGTAATTTGTAATAGACTTCAGTTCGTTGCTTCTCTTAATAGAAAAGATCACAACGCTCGCTGTTATCGTCAAAAGATGTTGGTTCCTTGCATCATATTCCCGTTGCAGAGGTCTTTCCTCTCGACGCTCTCCTACCTTCTCCACCGCAGGCGGCTGCATGAGCCATGTGAGGCCAGTAGGGAGACCGTGTCCTCCATATCGAAATATAGCGGTATTAATTTTTTCTTGTGTTAAGTTTGACTAATTAACAAAATATGTATCAACATTACAAAATCAAATCAATACCATTAGATTTATCATGAAATATATATCTTATATAGCACGTATTTAGTACCATAGATGTTTACATTTTTTTTACAAAGTCTAGCGACCCAAACTTTATATAGGACAACTCCATTACACACAATGCATTATATCTTGACGTGAAGCGATTTATACAACACATTAGACACGTACAATGTCCAGCGGTATTCCCAGGCTCCCCGTACCTGAGGACGTTCACATGCTCTGGTACCTCCTGGCTCCTGTAGATTTGGCTTATGGTGGTCCGATCGAAAGCAACCCTACACCGTTGAAAGAGACACAGGACGGGAGCGCAACAAACAAGCAACTACCGGTGGTCGTTTAGCAGTATGAGTACCGAACAAACGGTACGTGCGTTTTGATACTTGATACTACACGGGCACCACACCGACGCACATGTGTTGTGTACTCCAGCTCTGAGTGTGTCACCAATTTGTGACCACCGTTCAACTGATTTGCATTCGCCAAATCCAAAATTCATTTGGATGGGGATATATTTGTTGATATTTTGATTGCCATCAAGTATATAAAGTAGATGTACTTACGTACAAACACACCCGCATAACGCTACTCATGCTCGGATTGTTAGGTTTTCAAGAGAAACAACTAAATTACACACAAGCATTATATAAAGTAGATGTACTTACGTACAAACACACCCGTATAACGCTACTCATGCTCGGAGTTGTGAGGTTCTAAGGAGAAACATCTCCTTCCCAAGTGACCGAGCCCACGCTCGACACGCCTCACCCTGGTGGGCGCACCCGTACGCCTCCTTCTCCCTCATTTTTTTTGATCCAGCCGACTCGACCTGCTCCTTCGTTTTCTTCTCTCACCCGTTGTTGCCGTCGACGCCATGCATATCCTTCCTCATCGGCGAGCCTTGAGCGAGCCCGAGGTGAACAACACTTAGGGGAAGGTGTTAGCAAAGTGAATGGATATGTCTCGCTTTGTCATCGAAATTTTAATTCATTTACATACATGCCAAGAAACAAAAGAAACCCTAGCCACTGTCATTTACCCCATCTCCTCTGTTTGCCGCTCTGACGGCGGGAGGGGGTGATGACGTTGGACCTGCGCTCGGCGTTGTACTTAGGTCACTAAAATTAGAGTTGGGTCAGCCGCCAACGACGTTATGATGGATATGGTGGCGATGTGTGGAACAAAAATAAGGTTTTCCCGTCTCATCGTCCACCTCGTCGACTGTGATCTCGTCGGCGGTGTTGAAGAGGACATGTAATTGTCTGGTCGTTGCTCTCTTAGAGTGATGGATCTCATTTTATTTACGTGTGTTCCAAGTTCCATGTCAAGAGATACGGATCGATTCAACGTTTTAATCGGCACAACTTCGGCTCTAGAAGCTGGTCTTTTGGGGGCACTTGAGGAGTGCATTCTGGTTATCATCAACAAAATCAGACCGCTTCCAATAGCGGAGCAGCAACAACAACGCGTCTCGCTTTATGGCAGTAGTCGTGGTTAGGTGGTTCATAAAATTCGACGTAATTATTGGCTTGGGGTGCCTTGTACTTGTGCTGGACTGTTATAAAAACATACTCCCTTTGTATCAAATTATCAATTACATGCACACAAAAATGCACGAATAGACACGCTAAAACACGTTTATATACATGTGTTTCGGAAAATCTAGAATGCTTTGCAGTACAACCATTGTAACTATCCTTATGGTCGATGTTATACTAAAGTTTTGAGTGAATTACAATATTTTTTACCATTTAGTTGCGCATTTGTGATAATTATTACCCCATATAGTGAAACAAAATCCGAAATACTCCATATATAAATTTTGAACATGATTTTACCCTCATTTGGCATTCCGCATGTTCCGTTAGAACAGACGGGCATCTTAGGGTGTGTTTGGTTCATTGGCTATGAAAAAGTGGTTGTGGGTACCCCCAACCACGTGGTTGGTGGTAGCCATTTTTCATGTTTGGTTGTGTGTGTTGGCTAGCCAAATTTTATGTTTGGTTGAAGGGATAAAAAGTTGGTAGGGACTTTCTTGTTATATTTAAAGGAAAAAAGTTTATTCAAATATTTTAATATATAAGAAAAGAAAATTTATTTGAATATTTAAAAGGTAAGAGTTTGTTGAATATTTAAAAGAGAATTTTTTTCTTATTTTCTTAATATATAATATGGGAAAGTGTTTTCATCAAATATATAAAGGGGTAAAGTGTCTTAACATATTTTAAAGAGAAAAGTTTTTTAAATATTTAAAAGAGGTAAAATTTATATTTTATGACTATGATGAACATGCCGCAAAATGTTTCGCAGGTGTTGGTAGGGACTAGCCCAAAGTGGTTGGCTCCAATTGTGGTGGTTGAGCTCAACCACTTTTTTGAGGGAATATGCCTAAAATTTGGCTACCCACACACACCCAACACCACAAACCAAACAGGGGGTAACCACCTAAAAAATGGCTACCCATAACCACTTGGTGGCTAGCCACCCAACCAAACACACCCTTAGACTATGTAGTTCGTCAATATATGTACGGATCTCAGAACGTCATCAAGGATAATGGCCAGTCATGTCTTAACCATCTGTTCAATTCATCGTCGTTGTACTGTTATTTTTTTATCCTCAATCATCACCTCACGCTTTGCCCAATAAAAATGCATCGGAAAAGGAGGATCCAACTTTTCTAAAATTTATAATCTAGACAAGTTTTCACTAGATGTGGATAATTAGTGTCACAAATACATATATATCACAAAAAGTGGAATTCACTCTAAATTCTAATATACTCTGTTGCATTCACGGATTCTATCGCCAGTTAGCCGCATCTCAGGCCACAGAATTCATCTCACAAGACAACCTCGCCATGGCGCCGGTGAGCACTGATTAGTCACAACTAGCTAGAAGCATCCTACCTAATTTAACATGGGATTGGATGGGATGAGATGAGGTTATGTATCGTTGACTTGATTAACTAGAGCGGATCAAAATAGATCGGAGGTCGTGCGAATCCGACTATAGGAAAAAGCGATCGATGGATAGTGGTGCAGTCATGCACTGTAAACATTACTCCTACTACTCGATCTAATCGGCTAATTTAATTACTTTAATCCAGTCATGTCTAACCCACTTGCCTAATCCACGTTTGAATTTACGCAAAATCTATTACGTGCGGGCGCACTGATCTCTCCTTACGGCGTGCTCACTCGTCGCGCCCGTCGGATCGAAATCCTGTGTCTCAGATTCCCTCGGACCGCGTCGACACGTCCGGACAAAACTCCACCGCGATGCAAACCTCAGGAGCCGTGTCGCCTCCTCTCATTCCGCCCCGCAGCTCTCTCTCCTCTATCCTTTCCGCCCCGCGCGGGGGATTCGCCCCCAAATCGCCGGCGTTGTCTCCGGCGTGTACACGAATCCAGCGGCGGGTTTTCCTCTCCGAGTCCTCGCTGTCGTCTGGGTGTCCGTCGATCTGACGGCGCGGCTCAGGTCGCACCTGAAAATCGAGGGGAATGTGGTGTCGGCGGACGCAAGGGAAACTGGGAGGAGGATCTGGAGCTGGGCTAGCTCTACCACCATCCTACGAAGCGAGCTGTGGATCGTCTCTGTGTGTTCTCTCGCAAGGTCAGTGATGCTCCACGCAAACCCTAGACTCTCGCTTCCTGATTTTGCCACTCATGCGTCCCTGCGTTGATGGTGCTTTTTGTGGATTTTGTAATCGCGTCCTTCTGATATATGTGTCGATTGTATTTTGAAGGTGTCCAGAGGTTCGGGTTGGAAGGGCTACTTCTCACTCCCTAGTTTCCATCGGTTAGCACCAAATCGTCCCAGCTCTCTTGAACCTAGCTTATGAACACTGGACAGAGAATACGCAGTGGATGTTGCTTTCTCCTTGAGTAGTTATTGAATCGATTAAACTACCACGCCTGTGTCTGTGTTAACATGTAAGTTGTCATACTTTTTGCGCATGTAATTATCACTTTGTGCCTGATGTTGGTCTGTGTTTGTTTGGAGAGTAACCCCAGATTTTTTTCTTCATGTAATTATGACTCTGATTTTTGTTTCGGTAGCATGTAAGTTACTACATTGTTGCTTTGTTTTTTTATTTCGTAGCATGTAATTTTCACAGTTGGTTTGCATTTGGTACTTGGTAGCACCTAGGATATCAGATGTACATATCATGCAAGTTCATATACATAGTTGATGTAGCTCATTGAATACTGGATGTACTTTTGGAGGCACATGCTATAATAGTAAGCCTAGATTGGGGTAAATCATCAGATGTATATATAATGCAAGTTCATATACATTACTGATGTAGCTCATTGTGTAGCATATATTCGACAAAATTTTTTGGGGTGTTTTTATACTAATGTAGTTTTATGCGTGGGCATCAGTGCTTTTGTTGAGGAACATCAGTTTTGTGTAGTCCTAGAAGTAGTTCTGCTCTTCAAATATGATTACTAGTCTCGAGGTGAATTACATGTATTTTTCCTACAGATATTTTTCAAGTGTACTGAACTATGTGCTGATTTTTGGTATGTGTTTTTGGATATTTTGTAGGTTTCCGGAGGATCGTGTTGAAGGGCTACTTCTCGCTCCCTAGTTCAATCGGTTAGCACCAAATTATCCAAGCTCACTCGAACATAGCTTATGAACTCTGAACCGAGAATACGTAGTGGATGTTGCTTTTCTAATTGAGTAGTTACTGAACCGATTCGACTACCACACAGTTCGTGTTTGTGTTAGCATGTAAATTGTAATAAATTTTTGGATAGTTATCACTATGTGCCTGATTTTGGAGAGTTAACATAGATATTTTGTTCATGTAATTATCACTCTTAGTTTTGTTTTCGTAGCGTGTAAGTTCTTATGCATAATTAATGTAGCTCCCGGAATACTGGATGTGATGTATTTTTGGTGTATAAAGCACATGTATATGTTTGCAGACAACATATAGTTATCCGTGTCGGTAGATGTTTTAACTTGGCATGTAGATATATATTTTAATTAAAATACATACCACTATCAAAACAAGCACTATCAAACTAGCTGATATGTTTTCGATTGTAGTTTCCTCACCCATAATGTATAAATTAGATGAAAACTCCATGCATAGGCTCCATATGTATTTTTATTTATCTCCTGCATGATTTTTTTGGAGAGTTACATAATTATCACTCTCATTTTTGTTTTTTAGGGTTTAGGGTTTAGGGTTAGCGGAGCAGCAACAACAACGCGTCTCGCTCTATGGCAGTAGTCGTGGTTAGGTGGTTCATAAAATTCGACGTAATTATTGGCTTGGGGTGCCTTGTACTTGTGCTGGACTGTTATAAAAACATACTCCCTTTGTATCAAATTATCAATTACATGCACACAAAAATGCACGAATAGACACGCTAAAACACGTTTATATACATGTGTTTCGGAAAATCTAGAATGCTTTGCAGTACAACCATTGTAACTATCCTTATGGTCGATGTTATACTAAAGTTTTGAGTGAATTACAATATTTTTTACCATTTAGTTGCGCATTTGTGATAATTATTACCCCATATAGTGAAACAAAATCCGAAATACTCCATATATAAATTTTGAACATGATTTTACCCTCATTTGGCATTCCGCATGTTCCGTTAGAACAGACGGGCATCTTAGACTATGTAGTTCGTCAATATATGTACGGATCTCAGAACGTCATCAAGGATAATGGCCAGTCATGTCTTAACCATCTGTTCAATTCATCGTCGTTGTACTGTTATTTTTTATCCTCAATCATCACCTCACGCTTTGCCCAATAAAAATGCATCGGAAAAGGAGGATCCAACTTTTCTAAAATTTATAATCTAGACAAGTTTTCACTAGATGTGGATAATTAGTGTCACAAATACATATATATCACAAAAAGTGGAATTCACTCTAAATTCTAATATACTCTGTTGCATTCACGGATTCTATCGCCAGTTAGCCGCATCTCAGGCCACAGAATTCATCTCACAAGACAACCTCGCCATGGCGCCGGTGAGCACTGATTAGTCACAACTAGCTAGAAGCACCCTACCTAATTGAACATGGGCTTGGATGGGATGAGATGAGGTTATGTATCGTTGACTTGATTAACTAGAGCGGATCAAAATAGATCGGAGGTCGTGCGAATCCGACTATAGGAAAAAGCGATCGATGGATAGTGGTGCAGTCATGCACTGTAAACATTACTCCTACTACTCGATCTAATCAGCTAATTTAATTACTTTAATCGAGTCATGTCTAACCCACTTGCCTAATCCACGTTTGAATTTATGCATGGGTTTACAGCTGTAGCCAAGAAAATCTTGTATCCAGTGACCAAAAATTCTCTGCCGTAGCCAAGAAAATCTTGCCTAACCCACACTCTCTCAAACCACCTTTATTAAAGGAAGATTTATAGGGCCTTGGCTCTCCACGAAATTATCCATGAACTAAGAGCATCTTCACCGGCGCGCCCAATAGAGTGTCCGGCAAAGTTGCCGGACAGGTCCTGTTAGGCGCGCCGGCAACGGTTGCCGCCTATTGGGAGCGTCGCGCCCCACCGGTCGCTCCCAATAGACCGTCCCAATAGATCGACCCCACAAATTCAAATTAAAATGACCCCACAAGTTTGAATAGCGTTGGTGCGCACACCCAAAAGTGTCGCCAGGTTCAGCGATCACACCCAAAAGCATCGCCAGGTCCGGCGAAAATATTACATAACGTCGATCATGCCGAAATCAGTCGATCGTCAACACCGGCTCGACCGACCCATCCTGTGTCTCGGCGTCTTCCCAGCCAGGGAGCGGCGTTTGTCTGGGGAATGCTTTCTGGATTAACCCGCGGCCCAGTGCGACTTAACTTACTCGCACGGACAAAGGCCCACTTGGGAGCAAGCCCAATATTGAACCGCCATAAGGGGAAAGATCTAGAAGACATATCCCGGAGGACGTGAAGACCAAGTAGTCTCCGAGTAGGCCTCTGTGGACGTATTCCTTATGGGGAAGTTTCCTTTTGTAACCTAGCGAGCCTCTGTGTATATAAAGAGGACTCGCAGGACTTAGAGCGGGTCAAGCTATCAAGCCCTAAACCCTAGCTCATACGGCGAGTACCAGATCGGATCGCCTCCATTGTAACACCTCGATTATCATATCAATACCAATCTAGGGTAGGCAGGAAGTAGGTCTTTTACCTCACATTGAGGGGGCCGAACCTGGGTAAATCTGTGTTGATCTTTGTTCCTGCGATCCCAAGCTCGGAGATGCTTGACTCGCGTAATCCCACACCTACGAAGTCATCTATGACACCTGACGTGACAAACCCACGACAGTTGGCGCCCACCGTGGGGCCTGCGGTCAAGAGCGTCACGTTCCGCGCAGGATCCATGAAGGGAGCTGAAGATCTTGTTGTTGGCCATCATCACGGTCAATGGCACACCCCTCATCGACGATTCAAGCTGGGGACCGGAAGCAGATTACTTGGAGACCGGCCACGTCATCCCCTTTGGATCCATCAACGTCTTCGTCGGCTTCATTGGCGGCGAGTCAGAGGATCCATCGCAACATGGCGACTCAGAAGAAGGAGTCGCGGTAACAGTGGACCAAGAAGAAGAATCTATCAACTACGAGTCGCTGCCTCTTGAAGACGAAGAAGGCCAATCCATTGAGTATGTCCTTGAGGAAAGGCTATGCGAAGGCCCTGTGGATAGTGGCTCGCCCTCTGTAGAAGATCGGCATGTTGAAGGGGTCTACAGGACCACAGAAGCGGACGAAGGGCTGGGCATGCCACCAGGCAGCTTAGCCCCCACACCGCCGGAAGCAACAGAACAAGCCGCGCTAGACGCATCTGGAGTCGCGGCATCCGCCGCGATGACGCCAGGAGTCGCGGCCTCAGGAGTCGCAAACAGAGAAACTCCACCTGGAGTCGCGCCTGCGGAATCAGGGTCAAGGGTAGCCCCCAATGCAGCGGTCACGCCGCCACAAGGAAGCGTGTTGCTTACGCCGATATCTGCGGTTAACGCGGCTGCTAGGGTAACAGAATTGGAGGCTACCAGGATCGGGCTATATGATGAAGTCCAGAGAATCGCGGATGAGAGAGCCAGGCTGGCGCGAGAGGAACAGCGCCTCCAACAGGAGCAACTGCGACTCATCGAGGAAACCAATACTCTGCAAGGAATACAGGCCACCTTGCCACACAGACGCCACGCGAGTCGCCTGCAGCCAGGAACAGTAAACCCTATGGAGTTGTTCCAATCGCCTACCGCTGAACCAGCAATTGCGATCCCATCAGTCGCCACCAACACAGCGCACCCGGTCGCATGGTCAGGGGTCGCACAACCTTCAGTCGCGGTACCCACACACATGGCACCATCTGCCATGGTTATGCGGTCCGTGGCCCCGTTAGCTGCGCCCGCGGTTCAAGCAATCGCTGTACCATCAATCGTACCAGCGGTTCCATCCTTCGCAGCACCAAGAGCAGCAGAGATACCTGGATCAAGGGCCATAGTGCAGGCTAACAACAGGGCCATGATGCCCCCGCCATTGACGCAGCCAACCTTTGTTCAGCAGTCGCCACAGCAGCCTCAAAGGTTCCACACGCCGCAAGGGCATTATGTTAGCCCAGTGGAGAATCTCTTTGCGGCCACAAACATCTTGGCCAGGTTAGCGCCAGCAGGAAACACGCCAATGGACAGAGAGGCACGGCGTGCCATTGAGATGCTGAGCACAGCAGTAATACAGCAGGCAAATATGTCCGAACACGCAGGACGGCTGCACTCCACCCCTTACAATAGCAGAGCAACGGCGGAGAGAAGCATCCACGCGGAGTCGCCACACGTTGCGACTTCGAGTTCGGCTAGGCGACAAAGGGAAGATCAACCTGCGGCTCAAAATCAACCTCAGCAAGTTCAACCCATAGAGGTTGTGCAGCCGCGCGCGGCGGCTAATCAATAGGAAGACCAGCTTCGTCCAACCTATCGTCGCGACTCAAAGGCCCAGTCTGTTTCAGCGAAAGAATCAGGTCTGAACCGTTTCCTGCAGATTTCAAAGGGCCTCGCAAGGTCGCCAACTACAACGCAAGCATGGACCCTGTTACTTGGCTCAACAATTACGAGATGGGCATGAGCATCCTAAACGCATCCGAAGAGATCTGCGCACGTTACCTAAACATGATGTTAGAAGGCGCAGCTCACATATGGCTGCAAAATTTGCCACCAAATTCAATAAACTCTTGGGATGAGATGAAGGAAGCTTTTATCAAGAATTTCCAAGGAACATGCAAGCGACTCTGCAGCATAGAGGACCTTGAGCGTTGTGTACAGAAGGAAGGCGAGTCGAGTCGCCACTGGATGAGAAGGGTCGCGAGATCATACATTCCTCAGATAACATACCACCCAGTTCAGCAGTCCTTGTCATGGAGAAAATTGCAAATTTGAGCCGCTAGTCCACAAACTAGGTCGCATGAAGGATAAAGTCAAGAGCCTAAGCGAGGTAATGGCGGCGGCCAACAAGTATGCTAGCTCGGATAAAACCAGGGACGCATCTGATGGGGAGGAAGAGGAAAACACTGGCAAGGGAAAGAAGGCCAGTAGCAAGCCTCAACAACAGCAAGCTAGCAATGCCAATGCGAGTTATAACAAGCGCAAAAACGAGGAAGGAAACTCAGGGTTAGTCGCAAATACGAACACTCGTTACAAACAAAGCAGCGGCAGAGGAAGGAATTTTCACCCAGTTAATTTGGAAGAGGTTTTCAACCGCCCCTGCGACATCCATATAGGAAAAGATGGGAAACCACCCAACCACACGAAGGCACAGTGTTATCATTACAAAAAGTGGAAGGATGGACAACCACTCAACACAAACAATCATCAAAACAACGAGGAGGTAACCACGGCGGAGGCAACAACAGCAACAACGCCGTCCCAAATCCGCAGCCAGATCAGCCACAGTTCCCAAAACAGTTGGGTCAGTATCATACCATTGTGGTGAATACTTCAAGGAGGGAACAAAAGCTGCGACGACGCAATCAGGCTGTTAATGCCATAGTACCAGCCGTCCCACAGTGGCTAAAGTGGTCCGAGCAGCCAGTGTTTGGAGCCGCGAGGATCACCCAGGAGAAATAAATGAAGAGGGAAAACTCGCGCTGGTGGTTGCCCTCAAGTCGCAGGGTACAAGTTGAGCAAAGTACTGATGGATGGAGGCAGCAGCATCAATATATTATACTATGAAACCTTCAAAAGAATGAACCTCCAAGAAAAGCAGCTACACCCATCAAGAACAACGTTTCACGGTGTCGTGCCAGGCATATCAGCTCAGCCATTGGGGCGAATCAACTTGGAGGTCGCCTTTGGGACACAAAGCAACTTCAGGAGCGAGTACATTTGGTTCGAGGTTGTAGATTTCCAGAGCCCGTATCATGCGCTGTTTGGCAGAGAAGCATTCGCAAAGTTTATGGCTAGGCCGTGCTATGTGTACCTAAAGCTTAAAATACCAGGCCCTAGGGGAGTCATCACCATCAATGGCGACAAAAGAATAGCTCAAGAATGCGAAGAGGCGACAAGGCCATGGCCAGAGCAGCTTGCATCGCAGAGAGCGCGCCCATGCGCGAGTCGCAGGAGAATTTTGATGACATCGTGAAGGCTAAGAGGCACCTGCCTGACTTGCGACTTCAGATTACGGCCGCAAGGGAGGCAAGGAAGTCAAAGGCTACAAGCCATTGCCAATAAGGACACATCCCAGGCATCGCGAGTTGCCATCAGCAGCCGCAACAAAATTATTAAGAGTTTACATCATCAAGCTGGCCACTCAGGGCTAAAAAACTTCACTTCTGATCGCCACCTAGGCGCGATCGACCCAATTCTGGTCGCCACTCAGGCGCGACCGACCCAATGTAACAATTCTGATCGCCACCTAGGCGCGATCGACCCAATTCTGGTCGCCACTCAGGCGCGACCGACCCAATGTAACATTCTGATCGCCACCTAGGCGCGATCGACCCAATTCTGGTCGCCACTCAGGCGCGACCGACCCAATGTAACACTTCTGATCGCCACCTAGGCGCGATCGACCCAATTCTGGTCGCCACTCAGGCGCGACCGACCCATGTAACATCTCTGGTTGCCACCTAGGCGCAACCGACCCAAGCATCACTTCTGGTCGCCACCTAGGCGCGACCGACCCTATGTATCATATAATGATTCTGAAATAAAGCATCTCAAACTACCAATTGAGCTGTGAGTCTTTTATTTTTTAATCATTGGTCCCTTGGGGGTGCGGCAGCTTTTTAGCGCGGCCTATTCCTTGGGATCGCCAAACAAGTGGCATTTATCGTGATTATACTCAACCTCTCTTGGATGCGACTTGCACTATGCGGCCAAAGTACTGGGGGTGCGGCGTCAATCGAGTTTGATTGCCTATCATGGCCGCTCTCGACCCTGAACACGCACTTTTTACCTGGGAAATACTGAGCCGCGCAAGGGCCTAAGTGAGGAAAAACCGAGACAAATCATAAGGACCAGCCTATTGGTCGAAACATGTACTGCTGAGAGTACTTAAGCAAACCATAATATTGTCTTATGACACATAAATTCTAACAATTATTACAGGCCGCTAAGGGCCAAGATCATCAAACCATTGTTTTCTCTTCTTCACTTGTGCGCAGCTTTTGGCCGGTGGGAAGGAGGAACAGGCGGCTTACCAAGCTTGCCAGAAGGAGCAATCGCAGGCTCGCTGGAGGGCTCTTCAGTCGCGGGCTTGGGGGCTGCAGAGCTGGATACGCCTGGAGAGGGGTTCTTTTCCTGCGGAATCACCGCACTGGATGACGGAGCGGGTAACTTCTCCCATCTGCTTCCATCTGCATTATACTTGCCCATATAGGTCGCAAGATCTATCCCCTCCACCAGTTCAGTCGCGTGGCCGCGCATATCCTTCCAAGTCGCGCATATTCTGAGGCCGTCAGTTCGGTGCCATCCACCTTCTTCGAGGGCCTACCTTTTGCAACCTTGGCAGCATCAAAAGAAGGATAGTATGTCTTGGCCAAAGCAAGAACATGAGCCGCGCCGGTGCGAGCTGAGGACTCCTTCCAGTCCAAAAAGAACTGAGGCGCCCTAAGCAGTCTTTTTAGCAGCCCTTCAGAATCACCGGGGACTGGCTTGGTCGGCAGCAGGCACTTAGACAGTGATTTCATGGCATCACAAGTTCTTCGCGAAAAATCGCGGATATACTCCAGCTGTTCTTGAGTACTGCCGCGCTGCTCCTTGGCATCTTCACCTACATCGAGGCATGTCTCCGTCAGCTCTACAACATACAGGCAAAGATAGTAGAGAAAACAGATGCAGATATGAGTCGCAACACATACCAGTTAACTCTTGAGTCATGATGCACACTTTGGCGTGGACAAGGTTATGGGCATCAGAAACTTTCTTCAACTTTTTCTCAAGCTCGCCAATGGAAACAGCCTTAAGCCTTGCGTCCTCGTTGGCATCAGCAATGGCGTCTTTCTGAGCACTGACTTGGAGGTCCAGCTGCTGGACCCTCTCTTGGAACTTCTCTTCAACAGTTTTAAGCCGCAGCTCGGTGGCTTTGGCTTGCTCAGATAACTTGAAGCTTTCATCAGATAGCTCGCCCATCCTGGTTTCCCTCTTCTTCAGCTCAGCGTCACGCTGGCCAAGGAGCTCGCGCAGCCTCTCCAGTTCAGAGGGAGTATCCCCCAGCTGCTTTTCCAAGGCGAGTTTGGCAGCTGTTATGGAGCTTAGTTCCTCCTACAAAGGGTACATCAGTTAGTAAGTATATATCAACAGCTAAAAGAGAAGCATCAAGTCTCCCTTTACAGTCAAAGAAGAAACTTGATCCTTGGGGGCTAGAGACAGATAACTGGAGATAGAAGTTTACCTTATAAGCCGCAGACAGGTCAGACAGTGCCTTGCGGAGCTCCATGGCTTGCTTGTCATTTGAGGCAATGATAGCCTCTGACAGTCTCTCAGCGCGGCTTGTGGAGGAGGAAGAAGCAACCTCAGCACGCAGAATTGGCGACCGCAGGCTGTCTGCCGCTGGCGACTCAATCACTGGCGCATCAGCATCCTTGGCCATTACATCTATGGAGGAGGGGTTGACCTTCTCCACGTCCTGGATCATAAGGGGATCCGTTCTATCCTCCAGAGCCACCTCTTGGGTGGCTGTGTCAAGAACAGGGACCGTGGCCAGGTCATCAGTGGTGGCCACGCCCTCTACCATGGCGGTATGAGCCGCAGGTGATAAACGCGGCTCAACCGCGGTTCCAGGCTCAGCCGCGGGTTTAGCCGCACTTCTGCAAAAAGCAAGGGCATTGTGTGAAGAAGAAGCACATAAGCCAGAATAAAAGTATTATAAGCACAGGGAAAAGTCACTAACTCTGGAGCCATCTTCACAAAGGCCATAAGTTCACCGCTTGACGGTGAGGACAGGCCTTGGGTCCCAGAATCTACGAGCAGAAGTTTTGCGTGTCAGTAGAGGAAAAAGAATAAGCATTCAAGATGACAAGACAACAGAAATTACCAGAGTGGGGACCCATGTCTTCTTCAGCAGAGGCGGTGGCTTTGAAACACGCCTGGCAGCGGAGGAGGTCGCGCCCGTAGCAGGTTTGCGACGCTTCGTGGCCTCAGGGTTTTCCAGAGCATCAACCTCTGGTTCCTCACGAGATAGCCTCTTGGAGGCTCTACGGGGAGTTGGTCCAGCCGCGGCAACAGAACTCGCGGCTGGCACTGGACTGTCATCCTCGTCCAGTTCAGTCTCTTCACCTCTGAGGCCGCAGAGGCGACAGAAGGGATATCAGCAGTTCGCTGCCCTCTAGAGTGGGCAGCAACTTCTTTCGTGCGGCACGCTTGGGAGCAGCAGTGCCGGACGGTCGCAGGCAGCGACCAGTAGTTCTCATCAGCCTGGATCAGGAAGATATAAGTTGCAGTATTAAGAAAAGGAATGCGACTCAACTACGAAGGCGAAAAGACAGAGAAGAGGAGTTACCTCAAAAGGCTTGTTGTTAACACTGAAAGGGGCAAGCCCCACCTTATCGAAGGAGATGTCCTTCTCCTCAGTCACGCGGGTGACAAATTCCACCCAATCCTCAGGCCTCCAGTCCGAAGCCTTGATACGATCGACGTCAGCAGAGGTGCCTGTGCACTCAAGGAAGGATCGCTGTCGTGGACTCACGGGCTGAATGCGCCATTTGGTCCAGCAAGAGAGAAGATCAAGGCCAGTAAGACCATGACCTATTAAGGCGCGGACCTTGATCAGCGACTCATTGATGAAGGGCATGGCCGAGTCGCGGGGTTTTGATTTCAGTGCCTCGGTAGGCACGAAGAGGGTGTTAGACCAGGAGGGAAGGCGAGTTTCGCCCTCCGGTGAAGTATCTTGGCAATAGAAGAAAGATTTTTGCCAAGCCCTGGGTCGATTCGCCAGGGCTAGCTTGGGAAGGCAAGAGTTTCTATGGCGTTGAAGAGAGATGGCGCCGACCTGAACGTAGGCGCCACCCTTGGAGACAAGTTGGCTGTTGCAGGTGAAAGAGGCCAGCCACAGATCGATGTTGGGGGCTATGCCAAGATAGTCCTCGCACAGCACATGAAAATTGCTCACCTGGAGCATTGAGTTGGGCCCGATGTCGTGAAGACGGAGGCCTAGGCGTTGCAGCAAATTGCGGAAGAAGGGAGAACCTGGCGGCGTGAATCCACGCTCCACGTGCTCCACGAACATCACCAGCTCGTTGGGCTTGGGGCGCGGCTCGATTTCATCGCCTGGCGCCCGCCAGACGCCGTCCTCCTTCGGCGGCAAGAAGCCAGCCTCGGCCAGATCTGCAAGAGTTTCCTCCGTTACCCAGGATCCTTCCCAGTTGCAGGAGATCTGCGCTTATCGTCAGATGGCTTCGCCTTGGGCGCCATTGCGAAGGGGAGATTGGATTGGGGAACTAGGCTCGGGTCGAGGAAGAAGACGGCGCGGCTAGGGATGAGGAGATTGCAAGGGCAAATGGATAATGACCTAGGTGGCCGCAGCTTATAACTGAAGGGGCCCGCAACTAACGGCACTATCTGCGCTCGCAACCAACGGCACAATTTGCGCCCGCAAAACGAGTAACGGTCCGCAATTAAAGGAAACAGAATATTTCCAGAAGGAGAGATGAGTCGCGCAGATAAGTCACAGCTCTGAATCGCATAAGTCAGGAGATTGGTCAGAACGTTTGCAGTGCGGCTCAGAGACCATTTCAAGAGGTCAGAAGATTCTCACCGTAAAGTCCTAACCAATCTTGGGGGCTAATGTCGGGGGAATACTTTCTGGATTAACCCGCGGCCCAGTGCGACTTAACTTACTCGCACGGACAAAGGCCCACTTGGGAGCAAGCCCAATATTGAACCGCCATAAGGGGAAAGATCTAGAAGACATATCCCGGAGGACGTGAAGACCAAGTAGTCTCCGAGTAGGCCTCTGTGGACGTATTCCTTATGGGGAAGTTTCCTTTTGTAACCTAGCGAGCCTCTGTGTATATAAAGAGGACTCGCAGGACTTAGAGCGGGTCAAGCTATCAAGCCCTAAACCCTAGCTCATACGGCGAGTACCAGATCGGATCGCCTCCATTGTAACACCTCGATTATCATATCAATACCAATCTAGGGTAGGCAGGAAGTAGGTCTTTTACCTCACATTGAGGGGGCCGAACCTGGGTAAATCTGTGTTGATCTTTGTTCCTGCGATCCCAAGCTCGGAGATGCTTGACTCGCGTAATCCCACACCTACGAAGTCATCTATGACACCTGACGTGACAAACTCACGACAGCGTTGGCACTGCGTCTGGGTCTGCGTCTGCGTCGGCTGAGGTCCTGCTCGTCGGCCGCTCACCCGTCGTGTCCATCGGCGCGGTGGTCGTTGCCGTGTCCATCGGCGTCGGCTCGGGCGGAAGAACCCCCATCTCACGCAAGATGCGCTGCTGGCGGAGTTTAAACCAAGCCCTCACCTCCGACGTGTAGGCGGAGAGGTCGGCAGTCAAGATCATGGAGTCCTCCTTCATCTTTCGAGTGACGGATTGCGACGCCTCGGACATGGCCTGGATCCTTGCAGTGTCGGCTTGCATGACAGTCGCTTGGGCCTTCTCCCTCTCGACATCCAGCCGCTCCTTCTCGAGCTTGATCTTCTCCTTCTCGAGCACGACCTTCTCGCCATGCTTGCTCATATAGGACGACCAACTCTCGGCGAAGGTGCTTGCATTTTGCTTCGAGATGGTCGTGACGTCGGCGAGGCACTTGTCGATGGACGCTTGCACGGACGCCGCGGACTCCTTGTCGCTCTTGGCCTTCTTGTTCCCAACAGGGCGCCCCTCGGACGCTGGGCACGCCGGGTCGTTCGCCCCATGCACGCCGTGGCCGCCGTTGAGGTCGATCCACGTCTTCTCCCACTTCTTGTTGTTTTGGAGCTTCACGAAGCAATGCATGAACTTGAAGTCCTTGTGATTGTTGTTCTCTCGGTAGAACGTGGTCGCGTCGGTCAACAAGTCCTTCACGGTCTTGCCACTCTCTTTCCTTCTTTGGATTTGCTCAAGGTCGCCGTGGAACTTGTTGCACTCGGCTTGGATGGTCCGCCACCTATGCGACATTGTATTCCAATTGCGATCCATATGCACTTTCGCATAGTCACCGTACCACATCGTCTCATGGAATTTTTCTTCGACCCTCTTACAATACCTACCATATGTTTGGTTGCAGCCGACGGTGGCGTCGTTCATGACAAGTTTCCATGAGTCGACTAGGCACTCGTCCTTCTTGGTCTTCCACCGCTTGCCTTTTGTGCCCTTCTTCCTAGTCTTCCGGACCTTCAGGGCCTCCACATCGCCACGGTGGCCTCCACATCGTCATCGCCAACCTCCATGTCCTCACGGTCGACCTGTTCCTCCTCACCGTCGCCATCTTCCTCCTCACCGTCCTCCTCTTCCTCCTCACCGTCGCCATGTTCCTCCTCACCGTACCATCCGGCCTCCACCTCGGGCTCACCGACGTTGGTCCCCGACCCATCACGGATCATGTCATGCAACACTTCCGAGCCTTCGATCTATTGCAATCAACAACGCGCACGTCGGTTTCATGTATTCAACACAATGATCATGGGGGTAAAGGCCGTAGATTTCATACCATCTCGTCGTCGACGTCAATTGGCATTCTGTCGAACATTTGGGCATCGGAGTAGCCGACACCATCGCCGTCCGTGCCAAAGAGGCATTACCGGCCGCTCACATCGACGCGATGGCGACGCCGGTCTCTCTGGAGAGCCGACGAGTCGGTGAACGCGTGGTTGAGGTCGATGGAGACGCCACGGTCGGCGAGTCGGAGCGGCTGCTTCTTTCACAGAATGGCGAGGCCCGTGCCCCGGAACGTGGGGTGGCGCCACCGCCATCAAAGAATGCTAGGTTCGACGGCGATGCGCCGCCCGCGCGTTAGTGCTCCCTTGACTTGCGTCGCCGGCAGTGGCGTAAGCCATCGACGCTTGAAGATCTATGTCCCTCTGCCTAGCCTCCGCACTGACGCGCAACCCTCTCCTGTCTACGGTGGTCGCCGCTCGACGCGCCAGCTCCTTATCCCAGGCTTCATCCGTCGTGTTCGGCGGCCGCGCGCGTGATTTGCGAGGAGCGATGTAGCCGCGAGCACCGCCGCGAGCAGCGCCACCCCGAGCAGCACCGTCGTCCTCCTCCTCCGCCACGAGCGCCGCCACGGTTGCGTTTGATGGGCGACATCGGCGGCGGACATAGATCGCCCAAGGTGGGAAAAGGCGGGAGGGAGGAGCGGGGGAGGCGAAATGGCGGGAGAATGAAAATGGACGGAGGGAGGGGAAAGTGATATCGAGCGTCCCGTGTCGCTGACGCGTCGTCCCCACCCGTCAGGATTGGACGAGGCGCGTGTGGCCGCGGTTCCCGGCGCGCCCGGTTGCGTCCCTAGAACCTGGGCGCGAAGCGGGGTTGCCGGACGCTCTATTGGGACGTGCCGACAACTTTTGGCCTATTGGGCGCGCGCTGGGGGCCAATTTCGTGCCAGCGCGCCCAATAGGCCTATTGGGAGCGGAGTTGGGCGTGCCGGTGGAGATGCTCTAAAGACCAAAAACCAAGAAGCGGTGATCCTTAAACTGGATTTCGAAAAGTCCTACGACCGTGTAAGTTGGCCTTCCTTCCTGAGACGCGGAAAGACTTTGAATCTGGATTTCATCCACGGAATCCTGCAGCTTGTTGCTGGTGGTCAAACATCAGTTAATATAAATGGTGAAGTTGGCCCTTAATTCAGAAACAAGAGGGGGCGCGCCAAGGGGATCTAGTTTCCCCCTTTCTGTTCGACTACATTCACTAGTACAGAACGACACATCGGAAACGGGCCGAAAACCCCTTCGGCAACGGAGAAAGGGTCCGTGTCCACGACCCTGTCACTGATGTGAAGGCTCTCATCGGCAACGACACGAAAAACCGTCACCGATGAGGCTTGATTTTGGCTACGGTTGCCATCCAGTCTCCGTTGCCGATGTATCTGGACATCAGAAACGGATATTCTGTTTTGCTCGTTTGCATTGAGGTTTTTTCATAAGCCTACAGCAGCAATATAGTTGCCAATTGACATTCAAAATATCACAGCAGAAGCACAAAGTTGCTAGCAAAACCGTTCATAACTTATATAACAATTGTCACCATTACATAGCATCAAAAGATGAGTTACACATGCTTCGCTAATCCTATCATTCTCATGCCTCCCTAAACTGCAGCTAAGGCTTGCTCCCTAAACACACATCCACAAAATAGCCGGAGAAACTAAAAAAACAGAAACTACACCAAGCCAAATTGCCAAATTCTTCGTACTGAGAGTTGCTCCATCTTGGACGGTGTCGCCGAAATATAATCCCACTTTATAAGTAGCACATTTAAAGTTTGTTCGGATCAACTTTGTGCTTCTGGATAAAAATACATGGATTGATAGTTAGAGAAGAGCCAAAATATGATGCTACATGACATAGATATAATTTAATGTGAAAACAGTTCACACCTTTAAGCGCCTATATCCGTGTGCTTGCAGTCCGATCCAACGATTTGGAGGCATAACTTGAAGGTGATGTTTCCTTCAAGAGCCTCACCATTTTTTATACAGTGTCGCCGAAATACTATTACTTCATACACTAGCTACACAAAACAATAACGAGGATTAGCACATTGACAAAAAGTTGTGACTGGATCTATTCATCATCGGTAGTACTACAAAGAGTTGAAATTAATTTACCCTACTAGACTTTAAAATAGTGCAAGATACTAGACAAGTTTTCTATATACTAGACAAGTTTTCTATGCTAGACTAGAAAACTAGACAGAAACAATAAAGTGCAAGATACTAGACGAGTTTTCTATATACTAGACAAGTTCTATATACTAGACAAGTTCTATATAAAACCAATTGATGAACTAGTTCATGAGCTGAGCGATTTAGACCTCACATTTTCTTCTCCGTGGACGGCGCCTCGAGATCGGCCACCTCCTCCTCCGTGGACGGCGCCTCCAGATCGGCCACCTCCTCCAACGTGGACGGCGCCTCCAGATCGGCAACCTCCTCCACCGTGGACGCCACCTCCTCCACCGGGGACGTCGCCTCCAGATCGGCCACCTCCTCCTCCGTCGACGGCGCCTCCAGATCGGCCACCTCCTCCACCGTGGACGGCGCCTCCAGATCGGCCACCTCCTCCACCGTGGACGCCACCTCCTCCACCGGGGACGTCGCCTCCAGATCGGCCACCTCCTCCACCGTGGACGCCACCTCCTCCACCGGGGACGGCGCCTCCAGATCGGCCACCTCCTCCTCCGTCGACGGCGGCCTCCGTCGACGGCGGATCCGCCACAACTGCTGCATCACCACCCAATGAATGATCTGATCCAGCTCCGCGTGGCCCAGAGGACGCGGGGCATCACCGAGGTGATGAGCCTGACGCGCTCCCGCACCTGCCGCATCACAGCCGCCTCCAGATCTGCCCTATCACGAACAGATGCAGCTAGATCGGTGCGGCCGCTAGAGCCGCGGCTGCGATGGCGAGATCTAGAAGCGCCGGCAGAGGAAGCCATGAGAGAGTGAGGAGAGTAAAAAGCTACAATGTGCGGCGGCTAGGGTTGAAAGATGGGCAGTGAGGGATTGAGAATGAGACTGATGGGGCTTGCTTCGCCAGTACATTTATAGGCACCCAATTGGCAACGGACATTTTATATAACCGTTTCCATTGGATACAAGTTCACAACTACTATGTGCTACTGATTTCCGTAGCTGCATACGAACATAATACATTCTAGTGATTTTCAAAGTGCATACGAACCTAATACATTGTACTGATTTGCATAGCTGCATACGAACCTAATACATTCTACTGATTTTCATTGCTGCATACAAGTTCACACCTAACAACAGCACACAAACACACAAAATCATTCTAGCAATGCTCACAAGAACATTTAACTGAGCTATTTCTGTTCGTTTATGCCGCTCCTTGCGCACAGCAACAACATGGTCAGATTTAGTCGAAGTGTTTGTTGGGCTCCATGCCAAACCAGCTAGAGCTGCTGCAGTGTGCGGCTTCATCTCCATGTTCGCCTTCTTGACTATCAAGGCTACATTTTCCAGCTCTGCAGCTTCCACTTCGACGCCATTAGCAAGCAGCATCTCAACATAATCTTCAATCCAAAAAAAAAATCACAGCTCCCAGAATACTCTTCGCCCCTCCCCTGGCAAATGGTAAATCGAATCCGGAGGCAAATCAGCATCACACATAGAATAGAATCAATCAAAACTGGTCGAAGCGTCGAACTAACCCTGTGATTTGGACACTTGAAGTAGATCCGGACTGGGTTCAGATCCGAACGCGACACTCGACGAATCGCGTTCCGACAGCGGCAGCAAACGCACTTCACAAGCGGCAGATCTGACCCGGCCCCGGCGGCGCAGGAGGAGGACGCATTCGATCTCCCCGACGAGCTCATGCTCTTGGCCATGGAGGACACGAGTGCGGAGTAAAAACAAGCTGGAGCGGAGGAACAAGGGCGAATCGACAGTCTTTTATAATATCCAAGATAGTGCTAAAAAAGGAATTTTATATAAGCAACCTCGCCAACGGTTGTATACAAATGTCCGATGCCATTGAAGAACATATCGCAAACGGAGTCGAAAGAAACTCCGTTACCAACATATCGGCAACGGTTAATAATTCGCGACCGTTGCCTATGAAGGCGGGACGCGGGCCAGCTTGCCTGGCGGGGCGGGTTTTCTCACGCGGAAAGCGCGATTCTCCGTCGCCTAACTCGTGCCGTTTCCATAGAGGGGTATCGGATGTGTCGTTCTGTACTAGTGATTGATGATGCCTTACCTCTCTTGATGGATAAAGCAAACCAAACTGGTCATGTTAAAGGTGTAGTGTCACACCTGATTCCAGGGGGAGTGTCCCACCTACAATACACATATGACACGATTCTGCTGTTTGAAAAGGATGATCTCACCTTAGCAAACCTAAAATTTATCTTAATCTTCTTTGAGATCCTTTCTAGCCTTAAGATCAATTACCACAAGAGTGAGGTAATTATAATGGGAGTGTCCCACAGGAGCAAACAAGGGTGGCCAATCTGCTAAATTGTAAAAAGGGTTCATTCCTTCTTACCTACCTTGGCCTTCCAATAGTAGATGGAAAATTAAATATCAGTGATTTTGAAAGCCTTGTGGGTCATATTGGGCATAGAGTGGACCCATGGCAGGGGAGAATTATGTCCTCTACTGCTAGACTTACCCTGACCACTACCTCCCTCTCTATCCTCGCAATCTATACAATGAGAGCTTGTATTTGCTTGCTGATGGCACACATGCTGGATTTGACAAGCATCTTGCTAGAGGTTTTTGGGAAGAAGTGGGTGAGAAAAGAAAGCACCATTGGCTCAATTGGCCAGTAAGCCCAAATATCAGGGTGGTCTAGGAGTAACTAACTCAAAGCTCTTGAATAGTGCCCCGATGGTCAAGTGGATTTGGAGACTTATGACAGAGGACAACCGAGCTTTGTGGGTGGGTCGTAATTTTGGCACGCCCTCCACAAAATAAAGGAATACTTTAAGCTAGGGGCAAGGTTTGCACCGGGGAACGGCCAAAAAACACTGTTTTGTGCCGACTGGTGGTCTGGCCCTTCCCCTCTCGAAAATAGATTCCCAAGACTCTGATATATGTGCCAACCCCAATTTAACAGTAGCCCAGGCGCATAACGGTGAAGGCTGGCCGCTGAGACTTCAAAAAACGTTTGGCCCTGATGAGATCGCACAGTGGGGCATGCTCTGGAAAGAAATAGAAAGCCTTGAACCCTCTTCTGACCCCTGACACTATTTCCTGGGCTTTAGAACAATCTGGGTTCTCCACTAAATCTCTCTATGCAAAGCTAGGTCACAGTGATAGCTGGCCGTTTGCGCAAGCTATCTGGAATGCCAAAATTCCTTTAAAAATCAAGATCTTCACTCGGCAGATGGCCCTAGATAGGCTCCCAACCAAAGCTCAATTACATCATAGGCAGAAGATGCAAATCACATCTTTTTAACTGCATTTTGGCAAAGTTTATGTGGAGTGGGGTTCGATAGATGCTTCGTGTTCAGTGGAACCAAACATCCTTTGAGCAATTCTTTGGTATTTGGCTTTCTTTGGCTAGAAGAGCTAGGAGAATTGTCTGGCTTCTTTTTGCTGCACAAAGTTGGGCTCTTTGGCAAAGTAGAAACAAGTTCTATATTGAACCAATTTTTCCAAAACAGCCAGCTGACTGTCCATCAAAATGTTCTTCTTTATATAGCACTGGCGCCCGCTATCAGGAAGTGAAGATCATGCAAGGATTGATGAACTATTGCAGGTAGTCAAGTCGCTGCTAGCTGCTGCCTACTCCAGAAGAACTACGGCTACCTAGTTGCCCTGTTGCTTTTTGAATCTTTGTTCATTATGTCCCTGGCCGCCTATGGCCCTAAACTTCCTCAACCCTGAGCTTATTCCTATGTAAGCTGACAACCCCAGTAAATGTCGCTTGTGAACCTTGTTTATGCAAGGCTATATTAAATTAAAGTCGGGCTAAAAAGCCTTTTATCTAAAAAAAAGAGTTTACCTTTTTGAGCGATGGTATCTTCTAGATGTGACAAAAAATTCTAGTAGAACTTCTTTTGCGAAAATCTTATATACACAATAACCTACTTAGGCCCACTTCTTTTTTGCTTCTCCAGTGGCTTATAGGAGAAGTTTCTCCACACCAGGTCCTCCCAGAAGGTTGGATCTCAAATTTGTTCTGACTAATAATCTAGTTTGGGCCAGACATGTACATGCCCCCCTGGAGCTCCTAACGGGCAAGCTACTATCGTGTCCTCACTCCTCCATTCGCTATTTACTAAACCAGCGCCCCTGAGTCCCTCCGTCAACGCACATCGTGCCATGTACGTTGCAAAGTATGGAGTCGAATATATGTATCGATGAATGTGAAATTGTGAACTATTACATACCATTGATATATCTAGTGGATAAGGGCAGTGGCGGATCCAGAATCCAACCAAACCCCGGGCCAATCTTGAATTTCAGTGTTGTAATTAGCCTAAGTGCTCAGCAAAATCATCAATATCACTAATATATAGCTTAAAAAAAGTTCAGCACCCCGGGTCATGGCCCCTGTTGCCCGGGGTGTGGATCCGCCCCTGGATAAGGGTACCCTCCGAATATATGTGCGTGGGTTAATATTTATACTCACGAGTAAGGGTATGGGTAGAATTTTCTAACCACGAATTGTAAGGGCATGGTATTTTTATACCCATATCATAACCTGCCCATAGTCATCCTTGATTATTTATTCCAAATTGTCTATGCTTAGCTACCAAAATAAAAATTTCTTTTACCAAAACTATCAACAACAAAAAAAACTCCCTCCAATCCGTAAAGGTTGTCGTGAGCTATGTAGAAACATGTAATAGCTTAGTTTGTTTCCACGACAATTATTCCTGGTGTCGGAGGTAGTAACAAAATACAGGAACTCTGGTGAAACCAAGGTATGTGAGCCAACAGTGGTAAACAGATACAAGGTATTGAAATGCAGCATTATGGGTACGATCCGAAGTCTTACTATTTACTCAAAAAATTGGCTCAAATGGTTGACTGAACTTCACAAAGGACTAATAATGGCTACTTAACTCTGACAACCTATTTTTGAATCATAAGGACGGAAAGTTGGGACTTTACCAGAAACATAGATTAGAAGTTCAACAAGCCGATACTTCCCTCATAGGCGGAGGAAGACATACAATAGTTCCAAGTTCACCACTTAAATGCTGGGAACTTAAACTCGACAACCTCTTTCTACCAGAGAGAAAAGAGTTATATCATATGCTTCATTCGAGTTCATGCTTATTCTGACGAATGTTTTGCTAGCCTGGTTCGACTTCAACAATTTGTCTGATTCATGAGAGGTATCTCATTATTTTAGTATATACTTTATGGAAAGGAGTACATCTCATGTGACTAATGGATCATAAAAAACACATGTCTTATTTAGAGTGCCACCCAAACAGGTAAAGATACCAGTACACGACGACTCTATGGATATAAGTCAAAATCATCATTATCAGCGGAGATAGACTCCGTCAGTTGAATGTTGTCACTGATCTGGGGATCCAAAGGAAAGATCGAGTTCACTAAACCGGTGCAAAAACAATTATCCGTGCAAAATAAACATAATTCAATCTCACAATAACTCTATTCCTATTAATTTCATGGAAGCACACATATCAACGTGACTAAAAATCAAGCATGTACTATCAATTAAGTAGAGAACTAAGCATTACACTTGCAAAAAGTTCATAATTAAAATAACCTCACAATACTCTGTGTGTACTGTGGAAATATATCATCAGCAACAAGTTATGGTAAAAAAATCGTTCTATCATTTCAAACCTTAGGCTAGTCATAGTATGGAGTAAGTTAGAGAAGTGTCACACATATATGTAGATCATACTCTATCCGTTCTGATTTAGTCTACATCTTGCCCCTAAATTTGTTCCGATTTAGTCTACATCCTGGTTTGGTGTAAAGTGGAGACACATGATTTTTAGCACAAGCCTGGCATACCATCTAATCAAACTGCATGCATGTCATTTATTCCTTCTTGGGTAAAGTGGAGACTCCCGTGATAGATTAAGAATAAGTAGTACTAATAAATGTCTAGCTAAACTGTATGATATTTTTTCAAGATATAGACTAAATCAGAATGAAAAGGAAGGGAGTATATGGTCTCATTTATTAGTTTGTAGACTTATTTTCTCCCCGGAAGCGTTACACTAGCCATAGTGGGGTAAATATTTATAAAAAATCTAATGATAACTAGCTTATATTTATAAAAAAAATCTTATACATCAGTGTCCAATCTTTCTAATATGTCATATCTTTACCCGTGAAGGCAATATTTACTCTTATATATTCAACGATTAGGGAAAACACATGTAAGTTGCATCCTTGTAATAACCACCTCATACGATTTCCTAGGAAATGAGATGCTTGGAGCTTGGTTATTCACGACATTCAAAACATTTTATTCATTTGAAATAAGGACCTCTTTGATTTGGAGGATTGCCGAAACACGTGAATATGAAAATTACTAGATTATAATGGCATGTTCTCTTGAAATCTACAAGAATAAAAATATAGAAATGTAGATGAAAGAGTGCTTACCACCACAGTAAAAATAAAGAAATTCTACCAACAAGAGGCCTGAATGTATGGAAGATTTTCTAAGAAAAGGAACTTAGACTAAATTCTTAAGACTGCTATATATTTTTTGAATCAAATAATTATGATTTTTTTTATAAAGAACCAAATCCTCAAAAGAAAATCTTTTAAATTAAGGCACCAACCCAGCAGAGTTCAGATCCAAATTTGACACCCGTGTGAAGCTTCAGTGGGAGGCGGTACACAAGGGGTGAGATGGAACCATTCACCATATGCGGTCGGGATGGGACGATTGGTCCACTTTCGTGTGTTTGTTTGGTTCCGGGGATAGGAGAGCCTGCAATTAGCTTAGGATGGTTAACAAAAATTAGGTTTGTGCGGTGGCCTCGGCGGCTCTGGCGTCCTCAACCTCGGCGGGCTCGGCGCGACGGCGGCCCTCGGCGAGCTCACGGAGCAGTGGCCCTTGGCGGCTCTGGAGTCCTCAACCGGCGCGGCGGCGACCCACGGCGATCTCACGGAGCGGTGGCCCTCGGCGGCTCTGGCGTCCTCAACCTCTGCACGGCGGCGGCGGCGGCTGTGTGCGACGAGACCATGGGCAGGGGCGGACTTGGATGCGGAGACCACGGGCGGCGGCGGCGTCAAGGGCTGGCGGCGCGGCCAGACCGAGGATTAGCGATGGGTTCTGGCGACGACAAACATGACGCGAGGGTTGCATGCGCAACTAGCGATGGGCAGAGAGATTAACGAAGGTGGACCATTGGGTTCGGCCGATTTGGCCGGGCCATCTGATTCAGCATCTTGGCAGCATATTCACCAACGTGGGCCGAACCACCCCAAAGCAGTAACAACCAAACGCATAGAGAAACGGGGCCATCCCACCCCATTCACGTTGATTCCATGGACCAAACACACGCTAATTAGAGCATCTCCACTCGCGGCGTCCAAATGGGCGCCCAAAGGCCGTCCGGACAGGCCCTTTGGGCGCCGTCCGGACTACCTTGCCCATTTGGGCGCCCTCGCTCCCCACTCGCGACGCCCAAATCTTATTCAAATATGAAATTTTGATACGAAAATGCATATATTTCATTGAAATTTCATTCAAACTAACATAATTCATTCAAATTTAAATCTAGACCTAGACTAGATCTAGTAAGTAGGGTGGCACGCCGGGCACCGGCAGTTGGGGCAGGCGCCGGCCCTTGCGGCGGCGAGCACAGGACCTCGGCGGCAGCTCGAGCAGAGGCAGTAGAGGTAGCCGGTGGTGGAGGTGGTGGCAGCGGAGCTGGAGGTGGTGGCGGCGGAGGCGGTGGCGGCGGCGGTGGCTATGTCGGCCTCGATGGCGAGCTGCATGTGGCCGGGATCCCACTCCGGCGTCGGCGGCCAGTCCTCGAAGCCGTCATCATCACCGTCAACCTCCTCTGCCTCTTGTTGAGGTTGCGGCGGAGGAGGTTGCACGCGGCCTCGTTCCGATCTTGCACGACGAGCCTGCTCCACCGCCTCGTAGCGAACCCGCCCCCGTTCCATGCCCGCTGCGAAGTCCTCGTCGGTGGTGTTGGTGAGGCCGTTGTCGTCGTCGGAGTCTTCGAGCCAGTCCGCAGGCGGCTTGGGGGCGAAGAAGGAGTGGAGGCGGTAGGCGTGCTTGAGCTCGACCTGCTTGTCCCAGTACGCTGAGTTCGGCTCGAACCTGGGGTCGTCGTGCAGCTCCGGCGCCATCGTCCCCATGCACGAGGCGACGTAGTCGAGCCGCGCCTGGCCGGCCAGCATGGGTGCAACGGGGACGTGCACTGGGTTCGTGGCCCATCCCTCGGGGAGGACGCAGTTCGCCGGCACCGGCGTGTTAGTGCGGACGAGCTCGCGCGCCTCGGCTTCCGTGAGTTGGTTCACCGGTGGCGGAGGAGGCGGTGGAGGAGGTGGCGGAGCGTTGACGGCCGACGAGCCTGCCTCCTGCGATGGCCAGCCGCGGCGAGCCATGGCGCTCTGCCAAACCTGGCTGTCACGGCGGCGACGACGGGCCTCCGTCTGCGCTCGTCTCTCTTCCTCCGTGGCGCGCCGGGGAGAGGCCATGGCTAGGTGTGGGATGGAGATGGCTGTGTGAGGTGGAGACGGCGTGGAACCCGCTCTATATAGCGGCCGGGGAGACGAACGGATGAGGTCGCCTTAACTCCGGCCGTCCAACGGCTCGCCTGCCACACCATTAACGGCTCGACTGCATTGACGCCGCCGTGGCGCAGACGCTTCCTCGCCGCAGAGCGAAGCGACGCATCGCTGCGCCCGGCATTAATGCAGCCTCTTGTCTCACTGCCAGGCGTGGCCCGCGCGTCGGGAGCCGACGTGGCGTTGCGTTTCCTTCTGTCCGGGGCCGCCCCAAGCCTACCCAAGTTGAGGACGTGGGCTGGGTGTGCCGGACACAAAACTGGGCCGCGCCGGACCGAATTCGCGTTTGGGCGCCGCGAGTGGGGACGATTTTGTGTCCGGCACGCAGGGCCGGCTCTATCTTTTTCGGGGCCCTTGTGCAAGGTTGAAAAATTGACCCCTATAGGTACTATATATTTAAACATATGACGCAAAATATTAAAAGTTTATATCCGACCACACATTCTTATTCTGAGACGTCCACAAATAATTGATATAAGCAATTAATCAATGTCATATTAGGACACAAAGTCTAAAAAAGTTACAAAATATAACAAATAATATTCCCTTCTAATTTGATTACCTCAAATAAGAACAAAAAAATTTAAAATTTTAATAAGAACAAATTTTCAATGAGTTCGTCGTCAATAATGCTTTCAATGAGTTCGTCGTCAATAATGCTTCACAAATTTTCTACCGGAGCAGAGAAAAGATTGGACAGACGTACCTGAGTACCGAACACCGTCGCCGATCTACAGGCGGACACGGGCAGGGTGGTCTCGGTGGTCCGATTTTCTCCGGCGGAACCAACAGCGTCAGCCGTCGCGCTAAGAACACGAACAGCTAGGCGAGAAGGGCTAGCAAGCTGATCGACTGATGGATGGATGGATCGATCGATGGATTGGCCGAGCTAGGTTTTTTTTTTTTTTTTTTTGAGAAATATTGGCCGAGCTAGGTGCGTGCGTGCCTAAGCGGCTAAGCCTTTCCTCTCCCCTTTATGGGCTGCTACTCTTGGCCTTTTTACGTTTTATTTTTTCAGCCCAACAATACCCAATATACATAGACATGCATACTGTGGGATGGGCCCCCTCTGGCGATGGGCCCCTGTGCACCGCACCAGGTCGCCTAGGGCCTAAACCGGGCCTGCCGGCACGCTCCAAACGCGTTTGGACGGCAGTGGAGATGCTCTTACGTTTCCGCCATAACCCGGCCTACACAAGCGTGTTCACACGCACATGACAAGAGACAGAGAGGTGAGGGAAGAAGAACAAGGCAGGCAATAAATGGGGTGAGGTAATATACGTTGCAGTCTTCAAGGCACACAGAGCATTCGGTGTGACCCCATTATCGGATTCTCCTCACCCTTCCCTTGCCTTCTTCAATTCAGTTCTTCCCAGAAGCTGTCGGCCCCCCTTCTCTTCCTTACTTCCTCTACCCATCCCTCTATCCTGGTGTGCAAAGATCTTCGAAACGGTTCAAGATTCAGAAGTTTGGTAGGTATGTCGCAGCCTCCTATCCTCTTTCTTGTTGCTTTGTGTGATCTCTTCAATCCTCTTTCCAGATCTTTTGTTGTGTGTAGAATTAGTCCTTTCTTGTTTTATTTGTGCCTGAACTTGCAAGATTGCCGAAGCAAAGAAGTTCCAGTTTCGAAAAACAGAAAACAAAAAAGAAGTTCCAGTAATTATAACTCTTTCTATCTAATCGGGCGGCATGATCGACTGCTTTAAAATTCAAAAAAAGAACTTGCAAGATTGTGTTATGGTGCAGTAAATCTTTTGGTCATTCAAAAGTTGTCCTACATGCCGGAATGGAAATGCGAGCTCCTGTCCATATCTGCTCGGATGTTGCTTCCTTTCTAGGGAATCTGTTCCAGTTTTGTGTTCTAGTTCTTGTTTCTTCCGTCCCAGAATTCCTTAGATAAATGGGTGTGGTGGGCGCTGCCACACGACTTGGTGCCGGATTTGATTTGTCCATTTCTAGACCAGTAGCCTAAGGAATCCAAGAATAAATATACCGAAATAAAAATGCGGAGGAGTAGGCGGCGGAAGGGAGTAGTAGATTCTTTACTTCGCCCAGTTGGCATCCATCAAGTGATGCTTCTGCTGCTGTTGGTGGCAAACCATTATTATTAGCACGACTTCTCTCTTTTTTTTAGAAAAGGGTCACCCCGGCCTCTGCATCAAAATGATGCACACAGCCGTTTTTATATAAATTTAAACGTCCAAAGTGTAAGTAGCCAGCTTATTACAAATTATGGATCACACAAAGTCGCAACAAAAATAAGCCAAACGAAGATCGCAAATCTACGCATTTAGCCTTCTAGGATTTAACCAGCCTCCCGGGCACAAGATAGAGCGGACAACCGCCAGCATACGGGTACATCTGGTATCCATGAGCGCCCTCTGGTCGACAGGTAGAAGTAGGGACCAAGTATGGATCCAGTAGATGGCCCTGTTGATAACCTGCAAGTAATGAGCAACATTTGATTTGTTAAACACAATATCATTTCGGCAGTTCCAAATTGACCAAAGCAAAGCAGACACGCCTATACGTATTCTAGCTTTTGTTTTAGAGTCAATTCCATTCAGCCAAGAACCAAACATATTCGCAATGTTGGTGGGAGGCGAGATATTAAAGGTAAAATGTATAAGTCTCCAAATATGCGGGCAAAAGAGCATGATATGAATAGATGTTGCACTGTCTCATTCTCATGGCAAAACACACATTTAGTACAACCTGACCAACGTCGTTTAACCAGGTTATCCTTAGTGAGTAATACCTTCCGATGAAGGAACCATAAGAAAATCTTAATCTTTAGTGGTACTTTCAGTTTCCACAGGTATTTTGAAAAATATCTTGTATGTCCATTCAATAGATCAGCGTATAAAGACTTGACTGTATAAACCCCAGATGTTGTTAAATCCCATTTAAATGCATCTGGTAAGCTATTTAGAGTGACTCGCATTAGTCGCTCAACTAGCTGCAACCACGCATCCCATTTGTCTCCAAGTAGAACTCTTCGAAACTGAATGGTTTGCGATAATGGTGTGTTCATCAGTACATCCGCAACCCGTACATTTTTGCGCCTCACAATACTGTACAAGGAGGGATATTCGTCCGCTAATGAGTTTTGTCCTAGCCACACATCCTCCCAAAACCTTACTTGCATTCCATTCCCAACGGCAAACCTACCACGTGAGAAAAACACATTCTTTGCCCGCATCAATCCTTTCCAAAAAGGGGAGTCTGATGGCTGAGCCTCTACTTGAGCTAACGTTTTCTCGTATAGATACTTGTTAGTCAAGAGCTCCTGCCATACTCCATGTTCATTGAGCAATTTGAAAATCCATTTGCACAATAAACATGTGTTCTTTATATCTAGTACTTCTATGCCAAGCCCACCTTGATCCTTTGGGCGGCATACAATGTTCCACTTTGTTAATCTATACTTTTTCTTCTTTTGGTCGCTCTGCCAGAAAAATCTTGATCTATAAAAGTTCAGTCTTTTTAATACCCCTTTAGGTATTTCAAAAAAAGAAAGTAAAAACATTGGCAGGCTTGTAAGAACGGAATTGATAAGAACAAGACGGTCTCCGTATGAGAGCATCTTTCCTATCCAGGACCCCAGTTTGCGCTCAAACCGATCCTCTACGGGCTTCCATTCTTTATTCAACAACTTTCTATAATGGATTGGGATACCAAGGTACTTAAAAGGTAAAGACCCGGCTTCACATCCAAAAATCTGCCTATACTCATTTATATCATCATTAGCCTTGCCGAAACAGTATATCTCACTCTTATGAAAGTTGATTTTTAATCCAGACAGCTCCTCAAAAAACGCAAGTATGAGTTTCATATTAACTGCCTTGTCTAAATCGTGTTCTAGGAACAGAATAGTGTCATCCGCATATTGGAGTATTGATACACCACCATCCACTAGGTGCGGTATTAAACCCCCCACTTGGCCATCCTCTTTTGCTCTTGCAATAAGAATTGCCAACATATCAGCCACCAAATTAAACAAGATGGGTGATAACGGATCTCCTTGCCTTAAACCTTTTAGAGTTTGAAAATAATGACCAATGTCATCATTAACACAAACTCCCACACTTCCTCCTTGAACAAACCTAGCAATCCATTCACACCACTGAGGTGCAAATCCTTTCATGCGTAGGACTTGTTGTAGGAACGACCATTTTACCTTATCATATGCCTTTTCAAAGTCAATTTTAAACAACACCCCATCTAGCTTTTTATGATGTAACTCATGAATAGTCTCATGAAGCACTACCACCCCTTCGAGAATATTTCTACCGGGCATGAAAGCTGTTTGCGTTGGGCGGACCACTCTATTCGCAATAGATGTCACCCTGTTTGTTCCCACTTTAGTGAAAATTTTAAAACTAACATTCAAAAGACATATAGGCCTATATTGTTCAATTCTACTTGCATCTTCCTTCTTAGGCAGCAAGGTAATGACACCAAAATTTAGTTTGAACAGCGGCAAATCCCCAGTTTGCAGCTGAGCAAACATAGCCATAAGATCAAATTTAATCACATTCCAAAACTTTTGATAGAACTCTGCAGGAAACCCGTCTGGTCCTGGTGCTTTATTGTGTTCCATTTGAGATATCGCATCAAAGATCTCCTTTTCAGTGAACGTTGATGTTACGACTTCTCTCTGGAAGGAGATAAGAAGGAACAGAGCAACATGGCCTACATGTTGCTTTGTAAGCTAAATAGTTATTTTAGGGAAAGCTAAAACATTTTTGTCTGAGTATGCCTACATGATATATGGTCTAAAGGTAGGCATCAGTAGATGCACTGAGGAAATTAAGGCAGAAAATAAGGAATAGAAAGAGATAAAAATGTTTGAGAGTAGTGCATCTGTACACCTCGGACTCGGTGGTTGGTCAAATTGTCCTGAGGTAGGCATCATTTAGAGGCTTAGATCAACACACATGGCACATCCTTTTCAAAACCATCTTGGAATAACTCCTGTTATAATAGTAGTATGAAAAAACTGTAAAGCATGTTGACATTTGTTAATCCTTGTATTGTTTGTCAACAATGCATTGCTTATAGCAAAAAGTTGGTTCGTCCATTCGCTTCTACCTTCTGGTAATCATGTAATGTATTATAATTTCAGAATGTTGGTACACAGTTGCATAATGTAATTCAACGTGTGCCTTTTAGCACAAAAATATGCATAGAATGCGCTGCGGTGTCATTCTTCAGAACATACACATTTAATTTATTCGAACTATGTATGACTTTTTATTGATGTCAATAATACCTGAATTAGAGAATAATTTCGTTAAATTTGTTGTGTGGGCAAAATCATTTTTGAACTAGGAAGAGAACTGATTAAATTTGTCTGGTGGATATAATTTTTTTTCGAGAGTACGCGACCGCGAACCTTAACTCTGGTGGATATAATAATTAGTGAATTAGGGAAACAAACTGGGTGGATTTGTTGTGTAGATATCATAGGAACAGGAAGGGTTTGATGCCATGCCATGCATGTTATCCTAGTGGTTTAATCATTGCACTCGTATCCTTCTCCATGTTTTCTCAAATGGCAATCATGTCTGCTAGATGCACCTCTCATCTTGCATGGTGAAAACACCATCATGTTTATTCCAGTTGTCATGCAACTTTTTCCCTGGCTTTTCACCTTTGCGGTACACTGCCAATGTTCCTCTTGCGGTCTTGTCAATAAACCTTGCTTCATACAATTGTTGCATTAGCTTCGTCGCCTAACCAGTTACTACTCTTTTCCCATAAACAGATCATGCCTTGCGTTGCCCAGCTTGTCAATGGTGAGGGCGGCGCGATCAAAGTGGGCACAACAGGCACCATCGTTCACTCATGATAAGAGAACTGGAGGCCAACAAAGTCACACCGCAAGAAGCTGCCACCCCTCGTCTAAGACGCCAATGTAGTCCAGTTTCAGTCCCCTGTGGAGCTAGCCCTCGGAAGACCATCCTAAGGAAGAGTTCATACAATGTCTCTTGCAGCAGCAGTAGCAGCAGCAATGGCAGAACTGATCGCGTGAGTGCTGAAGAAACACGCAAGACAAGGATCTCTCAGCGGAACAAGTCCAACTCTCCAATGCTGCACTCAGATGGTGTGCTAGTCGACAGAAGCCCAAATGTTGAAAAGGCGAAGAAGAAAGGAAATTTCCGTGTCGTCGAGGTAGTGGATGTTAGGTGTAGTAACCCGATGAGCAGCCGCCTTAGGAAGCTCGGTTTCTCCAAGCTGTCCGAGACTTTTGCCTAGCCCTGATGGAATACGACTGAAATATTAAAGCTTCTGCTGGTTGCTGCCCTTTCCTTGAGGTTACCTTGGGTTCTTGCAAGCCTTTGGAGGGCAAAACCATGTGATGTTTGGTGAGCCAATCATCCACCTGACTGCATATTTGTATGTCGTGAACTCGTGATCGATCTGGTTTACGTAAGTTTTCCTTACTGGTTGTCTCCATGGAAACTGCTCTTGTGCTCTGTTAGTATGTATGAAACGTTAATTCATGAAAAACATTTTCCATCAGAAGGTAGATGTCTATGGATGATATATTGATACTGATATAATGTAATGATCATTCCCCTGTTTCCTTTTCCATCGCTGACCTGGCTTGTTTGGCGCCACCAAATCTCGACCAAACGTTTGGATTTTGGCAACAAGTCGGTGAGGGGTGTCTTTCCATCTTGGAGTGCAAACTTAATGGAAAACCTTGCACTTCTGGAATAACATATGAGATTCAGACTCTTACATTGAGTTGTTGTCCCCGGTTAGCTCAACCCAACCAAAGAGTCCGCAGTTTCCTTTTTCTTCAAAAAAAAATAGAAAAGAAAGAGAGAAAACATTGCAGTAACTGTCACTTTTAGGTTCCTCTGAATATGTGATAAAGACGGACAGAATGTATCATTTCCCTTTCCGCAGAGCCTTACTGCCACAACTCGAATGGAAGATTGGAAGAACATGCAAGTACATTAACAACAGCTTTACCTTCACTGAACGAACAGGATCAGTGTTTTGTGAGGCAGCAACGAGCTAGAAAAAATACCGGCGTGGAACCCTGGTTGCCAGTGCGACCCCACCACCCGTCTATTCCCTAGTTTTCAGTGAGAAAGCAAATATTTGAAAATTTAATTTTTGTGACAAGTTTTTGTTAACCATTATCTATGGCATAACTCGTCAACTTAGCCCAGATAGTAATGAACTGCTGAATTACAGTACGAGTGACAGTCCAGATCACTTTCTCTACAAAAAAAAAAGTGCCTGAAAAAAAAAAAGCCCCCACGAGCGGCCCCAACATGGGTAAAGTTGCCAGATGGGTCCAATAGCGCGTCCGACAACCTCATTTCCCGCCCAGTCCATGGGGCGAAGTGAGAGTGCCGGCAATCGCTGCAACACGAGCCACGCCGGATCCTGACGGGCGGGTACCACACGGCAGCGACCGAAGCATCCTTTTTCTTCCCCACCGTCCCTTCCATGCTCGTCTCTTCCCCTACCTCCACTGAATCGCCAGCGCTCTTCCCCCCCCCCCCCCCCCCCCCCCCACCACCACCTTTCGACGCTGTCCCGCCCCGCGCTACACTCTCGCCACTGTCCTCCCACGCTACGGCCGTCGCTCTCGCCGTCGTCTACTCTCCTTCCGTCCAAAGTATTGGTCGCCGTCGTCGAGGACCACCTATGGCACAAGGTGTTCGTCGCATTGCCAAGGTCGGTTTTTTTAATTTTTTTGCTTAGTTAAAATTACATAGTGGGTTTTTAATTACCTAGCTTATTTAATAGATGGATATGGATAGCGACGACTTGCTGGAGATGGCCGGCGCAATGCTCCAAGCCCAACTGCCAGGGTTGATGAGCACTTGGCGATCATCACTTGTTTTGTTGGATTGCTAGGCCAAATCAATGCCGCTCCTCGAATTGGAGGTTCAAAGATGGGGAGGAAGATGAACAACGATCGTAAATGGATGGAGGGTTATTTGACGTTGTTTCAAGACTATTTCAACGACGATCCAACTCATGGGCCGAAGGAATTTCGGTGGCGCTTTCGGATGAACAATGATCTCTTCATGCAAATTGTGATGGGCGTGCGGGAGTATGATGACTACTTCAAGTGCAAGAAAGACTGCATCGATTTGGTCGATTTCTCCTTAGTCAGAAATGCACCGCTGCATTGAGATGTCTTGCATATGGAGCTCTTGCAGATACAGTGGACGACTACCTACGCATGCATGGATGAATCCACATGCATCAAGACCATGTATCGGTTTTGCAGGGAGGTGGTTGCAGTGCTTGGACCAATCTATTTGAGACCACCAATGAAGCTGACAATGCTCGTCTCATGGCACAAAACGCTGCTAGAGAATTTACTGGGATGCTTGGAAGGATCGATTGCATGAATTGGAATGGAGGAATTGTCCATTCGCTTGGAAAAGAATTTACAAAAGTCATATTGGATAGTGCAACATCGTACTAAAAGTTGTGGCAGATAAGGATTTGTGGATCTGGCACGTTTTCTTTGGTATGGACGGATCTCACAATGATATCAACGTGCTGCAATGCTCACCATGTTTGCAAGACTTGCTAAAAGAGCATCTCTTATTTTTTGTGTGTGTTAGGTAACAACACTAGGATTACACTAATTTGTTGCCAAGTGATGCAGGAGTTAGATGATATATTTATACATTGCATCGAAACATTTGTGAGGGAAAAGGTTGCTGCAGGATCTCCTAGGCCGGAGTTTCCGGTACCCCTAGGCCGGAGTCTCCGGTGTGCCCTCACCGGAGTCTCCGCACTCAGGGCGTCCGGAGTCTCCGGCCCCCGGATTTGGAGCTCAAAGCCCCCGAGGACGGCGCTCTCGGCATAGGGGCCGGAAGTGCCCCGGAAGTGGCCCGGAGACACCGGTCAGGCCGAAGACTCCGGCCTCCCCAGACCGGAGACTCCGGGGTTATTTTTCTGCAACGGCTACATTTTGTGAAGGGGTATAAATACCCCTCCACCTGCCTCTAGCCAGCTAGCTCGCCCAGAATTGATTGCCCTCCATTGTTGCAAGCTCAAAGCTCATAGATCTCCCAATCCCTCCACCCAAACTCGTTGATCTTTGGAGGATTGAAGGAGAAGGCCCCGATCTACATCTTCACCAAGTCGTTCTTCATTTCCCCCTCATTTACTTGAGGGACCATTTGCTAGGGTTTCCATTGGGAAAACCTAGCCCCTTGTTGTACTCACTTGTTGTTATTGTTTCAGCTTGTTGATTTGGGAGCCCCAAATTTGGTTGTGGGTGTGTGCCCCAAGATTGTTGTAAAGGCTCCGGTTTCCACCTCAAAGGGAATCAATAGTGGAAGGTGAACCAATCCTTTGTGGTGCGGTTCATCGGAGAATAGGGTGAGTCCTTTGTGGTGTTGAGCAAGCCTGTTGTGGTGAAGCTCACACCCCTGCAACGAGACGTACTCCCCTAAAAAGGAGGAACTCGGTAATACATCCTTGTCTCCGCGTGCTTCCCCTCGGTTACCTCTATCCTTGTTTATCGCTTTTACATTGTGTATCTTGCTTAGTTGCTAGCTTGTCATATAGGTAAATTCACCGTAGTTGCATATCTAGAGAATTTACTTTGTGTCAAGCCTAAATTGAAAAAGAAGCTAAAATTTGGAATAGCACCTATTAACCCCCCCCCCCCCCCCCCTCTAGGTGCCATATGATCATTTCACTTGCTGAAGGCCATGCTCCACCATGCAACTATGAGATCAATGGTCATGCCTACAACAAGGGGTACTACCTAGCAGATGCCATATATCCAAAATGGTCTATATTTGTGAAGACAATCTCCAACCCTTTATGTCAGAACCAATCTCATTTTGCATCGGAACATGACGGTGCCAAGAGGGATGTCGAGCGGGCATTTGGTGTGCTCAATCTCAAATTGCTTTTGTCAGGTATCATCCTCTAACCTTGTCGAAAGAGTAGATGTGGGAGGTGATGATGACTTATGTTATCATGCACCACATGATCATCGAGAGTAAGCGCGCTGCTCCTCCACTGCACGATGATCAGCCGTACTATCATCAGGACCCTCTTGCCCAGGTTGATCATGATGTGCCTACAGAGTATGCCAATTTTCTCGTCATGTATGCCAATTTTCTCGGCATGAATGACGAAGACACTCATAACCAACTGCAAAATGATCTAGTTGCGCTTATGTAGCACACAAAGGACAAGCAGCCAACCTCAATTGAGTGAGCGATTTAATTTAATTTGAATTAATGTATGACTATTTTATTTCTTATCATGAAACTATTTTATGTGTTCAAAACTATGCTATATGATTTTACTCTAGATATTTTAGATAGAAATGTCTTCTGTTTACGAATAAAATTGGGTCAAAAGCTATTGTGACCGTCTATTGGGAAGCACAGGTGGGGGGAGACACTCCCAATAGTCCGATAACGTGTGCTGGCGCTCCCAATAGCACTTGTCCGACACGGTTGCCGGACACTCTATTGGGAGCGCCGGTGGAGATGCTCTTACATCACGAGATTGTGAGTCTGGGAGGGTGGTATCGTCTCAATTTGCTTCACAATCTTGGGAAATGCCATGAGACAAATATTGCTGGTATGGAGGGAGACATTGCCCTCTTTAACTTGATACAGTAATATATTGAGGTCTTCGGACTCCGTTTCAAAAGAAAGGAGTGAGAGAGAAGATGCAGAAGTGAAGTGCCAGACGCAAAAAACATTTTATGTGAGTTTTAACCTGTTGAATATATAAGCAATTTATCCATTGATTTAATCCACGAAAACAGGAAACACTTCATGACTAGAATAACAAGTATTAAAATAATGATGTGATCTACTAAAACAGTAGACAAACAAATTGAATCTAGAGCAGATACTAGAAGCATCAATTCTAGTAGTATCTCAAATAGGAAAATATGAACATGTACGGTGCAGCCGGAGTGGAACCATTGGCGTTCTGTTTGTCGGTCATGTCGTCGATGAAGAGGTTGCCGATGACGGGAAGATTTCAATGAAGAGGTTGCCAGTAGTCGCGCGAGTGTGCTCCCCAAAACCTGACCGCCCCTCTCCCGTACAGGATCATAAGAGGCGGGGTTTCGGAGGCCTACAGTCCCTTCAACCAGTGAACGCCGGAAGACGGGATGGAGAAGACTTGGAAGACGGCGGCGCAATGTTCTGAAACGAAGTGGAAGCATATGTTGTGTAGTGGCAGCTAGAGTTCGCCCGACCTGTATATATACTGTGGGTCAGGTAAGATGTGGGTGCAGCCCCACGTAGACGTCGGCTCAACTCATTCCCGAAACCCGACGCGGCGCGTCGTGGCGAGGCGAGTGCAGGAGGAGGAGCGCGCGTGAGGCTCTCCTCTTCTCATGCTCATACAAGTGCTAGAAGAAATCACCTTATGAGCTGATGCAACTCTCTACCAAATAGCAATGTGGGACTAAACTTTAGTCCCACTCACAGCCATATGTATGAATGCGCCAAATAAGAATTTCAAAATTTAGTTGGGCATTGGGTTGTGACCCAAGTGCAAAATTCCAACATAACCTGCCACAAATCCTGTGAAATTGAGGTGTACATAAGCTATCCATTGAGTGTTCCATTCGTTTGCCAAATGGTCTAAGTAGAAGAAAAGAAATCCATATGAACTAAATCTTTCAAAATTCTTCAATCCAACAAGGAGGCCATAGATTGTTGGTTGATCTCGGCTCAGACCGGTAAAAGCAGGACGTTAAACAAGAGTCAACGAACCAACGTTCGTGGGCCTCCATCCTAACGGAAGCGCCCTGATCGGGGGCGTCCAAACTAACGAAGGGTTTTGGTCCCCTGTCGTACAACAACTAATATAAAAGGAAAAGGAGGGTTATGGATACGTTAGTTGACTAGTTCACATATCGTTTCCTGCCCTCAAAAGTTCACCCCAATCCGATCTGGGGAGCTGCTGCAGCGGTGGGAAGACCAAGACCACCGCTGGCCACCTCCAAGGGGAGTGTCGGCGTCCATGGGCCTGCTCCACGACTACGGCGCTCCGGCGACGACTACCTCGACCACTCCTTCAACCCCAAGTAATGCCTGCACCAAGTAGGCAACCATGTCTTTCTCAATTACCCGTAAGTGCATCCCCTAATCCCACTGTTAAGATCTAATTAGGTGTTCTACTAGCAATCAGCTTAAGTTAATTGTCCTCCCTAACGAGGAATTAGTTCTAACATTGGTATCAGAGCCAGGTCTGATTGTGTTAGAACCCTAAGTATGATTAGGGGAATGTTTAGCCTCGGCCTAATTTTGGATGTGCATGTTTTTTTATGTAAATAAGTGCTAATTGGAAGTTTTATGATTTATCTTGTACTGTTAGCACTTAAAGAATATTGTTATGCACAATCTTTTTGTGGTTATTCCCTAAAGTTCCTATTTTGGGCAATTTAGATGTTTTATATCTCGGTATGAACCCAATTTGCATGATCAAGTGGTGATTCTGTCTAAATTAGCTTCGAAACAGTGCACAACAATTAAGTTCATCAAGTTTTAGTTAACCAAAATCACATTTTTGAGTTCAAGTTGAAGTTCTGGTTAATTAATCTTGAGTACGCAGTAGCCCTGTTTCGAATTTGCATGCAATTTCTTGAGGACAGGACGATTTTGACCACAGAAGCAAAATCCCCAATTATTTCCGAGCCCAAACCCTAGAAAAATTCCCAACTCGAATGAATTTGCACACAAGATGTGGATTGGGCACTCACCGTGGTGATGCCGCGACGCTGTCTTCTCCCGACGGAGAGGACGAGCGGAAGGAACGCGCCTCGGCGTGGAATGGACGCGAGCATCTCTGGCCGTCGTGCCACAGGTCGCCGTCGTCACCAAATGAACGCCGCGACGCCGTTCCTCTCCATCGGAGAGAGCGCGCGTGGAAGGACGCGATTGCACGGAAGAAGACGACGTCGGGCCTCTGTGCTCGCCGCCGTCGCATCAAATGGCCGCCGTGGACGAAGACGAACACCTGCTCGACCATCGGTCTTGCTCGCCACCGTCGCCTCCGCACGCCACAACACGGCGGCTCACCCCGAAGCTCCGCTCCGCATCAAGGAAACAGCGCCAGTAGCCAGGGTCGACGGAGGAGCGCGCGGTCCGCCGCACGCTGCTCCGGCGAGCGCAGCCACCGCGCCGGAACGAGCTTGACGAATTGGCCATCGCCATTCTCGTGAGCTCACTGAGCTGAGCAAGTCTGCAAGTGACTCGGGAGCGAGAAAGAAACTGAGATGAGGATTAGGGATTTTGACCCAGCGATGTTTTTGTTCCGAGAAAATTCAGCAATAGTCATTGAAGTTGAGCGGTGGTCTCACTTTGGTCATTGATGTTTCGAATACCCTAAATACGGTCATGGAAGTTGTTGGAGGGGTTCAATATGGTCACTGGTACAATTTGGTGTACATATTTTGCTTAGCTGGCATACGGTTGACCGATTGACCGCCATCGTGGCCTTAATTAGTGCAGCCTACGTGGTAGAATATTTAACAAATTATTCTGGTCCCACCTGTCTGCTGTAGAAGCAAATAAAAAATATAAGAAAAACTTGTTTTGGTGGGGAATCGAACTCGAGACCTCACAAAAAATACCAACGCACTCTAGCCACTCCAGCCAACGACACTTCATGCCATAAATAGAGCATCTGCATTGCCACTAAAGCGTGCGTGCTGTGGTGGCCATGGCCATGCCACGCACGCTCTCCGACAAGGGCGTGGGCGTCGCCGCCGTTGCTCTCCGATGAGGGCGTGTGCGTCGCCGCCGTTGCTCTCCGATGAGGGCGTGTGCGTCGCCGCCACGGCCGCGATTCGTGGCCGTCGCTGCTCGACTTGGCGCGGGCGTCGCCGCCGCTGCTCTCCGAGGAGGCGTGTGCGTCACCGCCACGGCCGCGATTCGTGGCCGCCGCTAATCGGGCGTTGCCGCCACGGCCGCGATTCGGCGCCGCCGCTGCTCGACGAGGGCGTGGGCCATCGTCTTCGGGAGGGATCTCAGGGTGCTCGTCACCGGGGAGTTCAGCGAGAGCGGCTCCACCTCCGTCAAGCTGTCGTGCTCGTGCTCAGAGGGAACGGAGCCGGCCTTCTCCGGCGAGCCCCCTCCACCGTATGCCAGCTAAGCAAAATACGTACACCAAATTGTACCAGTGACCATATTGAACCCCTCCAACAACTTCCATGACCGTATTTAGGGTATTCCGAATATCAAAGACCAAAGTGAGACCACCGCTCAACTTCAATGACTATTGCTTAATTTTTCTCTTTTGTTCCAATCGCAGCGAATCGTGGCTGTGATTTTCATCCAACGGCCCCAGAAGCTGCGGGCATGTTATTGGGCCTCGGGAGGTTATTTGGGCCGAATCTGAAGCTGGGCTGCTTCCGAATTAAGTAAGCTGTTGGACTGCAGTGGGATTTTCTGTCCGAATTTCCTCTGTTTTAGTTTCTGTTTTTTATTATTTCAGTACCTATTAAAGTTATATGCCTAAAGTTTTATGCACTGTTTTAAATACAAAATATTATTGCCTAAAATATGATGTTTAATGTTGAGTAACATTTTAAATATCAATGATTTGTGAGAATTAATGTTGTAAATTGATATTTATTATGAGAATGATGAAGTATTTAGCATTTTCTAGTTTTCAGTGCATTTATTGAGTTTAAAAGTTTTCAAATAAGGTTGTATGCACTGTTTTACGTTGGAAAATGTCTGAATTTTAAGGTGGATATAGTGTTATAAGATTAATGTTGATGCCATTTCTTTTACAGCACTTTAAAGTTGAGTTATGAATGTTGTGAGATGAAGTTTAAGTTAATGCCATGTATATGGCGTTTTATTAATGATGTGATCATCTCTAAAGGGCCGAGGCCACCTTAAAGAAAGTTTTTTATGGTTGTGTGGTTCGTTTTTCCGCAACGCACTATGCAGCCAAATAGTGATGAGCCATAATGCTAAAGTATTATGTCAGATGCATTTATGTCTTTTGATATGCACTGATAGAAGGTGATGGAGGCTCAGCATGATGATTCTCTAAACAAGGAAGTTTATAGAATTTTAATGTGATATCATGGCCATAAGTTTTCATTTATTGACTATTAAAAGTTTAATTTTTTTTGGTGAGACCATGATGTAATATCCAAATTTATTTGGAGAATGTTTATAATGTCATTTTCACTGAGGATGTCAATCTATTGTTTAATCAGTGGGATGTCATGATGAGAAGTTCAAAATGAATGATACTTTTGTTCTCATGTCATTGAAAGTTTTAATGATAAGATTTGACATGTTTTAATGATATTGAAATTATGATGTCGAAGTTTAATGCAAGATGATCAGTGATAAATTATGATTCTTTGTGTTATAACACATTTGGAATACATCATGTATTGGTGTTTTAGTGTTGGCTATTAATTTAGCAAAAGAGTTTGCTGATCATTATGTGTTTTAAGTCTCTATGGTCAAAAGGAGAAGTTTTGATTTGAGTTTCCATTTATGAGCATAAGTTTTGTGGTATATGACAGTATTCTGACCAACGTTGATTATTGTCATGTCCCATTTTTGTATGAGTGCTTTTTTTCGTTTTCAGCCCAACGGTGATATAGATTAGAACACGATTAGCTTGTCTTGTTTTAATCAATTCAAGTTTGATGAATATTATTGATGCTCATAAAGATGTTGTCCTTGTTTCAGCAATGGACCACAAAACATGGTTTCATTCAGTTGAACACTGGGCTGATATTCCAAAAATGGAAGGAAAGGGCTCTTCCTTATAGAGATTTTTGACTTTCACATTGCACTATATGATGAGGCTCCCAGAGTTCCAATTATGAATTATGCTGAGGAGAAGGAAAAGTATGACCAAAAAGCAGTTGAGTGGGAGAAGTCGAACAATATTTCACTCCTTATGGTCAAGATACCATCTCCTCTCAGATAAAGAATGCAATTCCCGATTCGGTATATGCCAAAGAGTATTTGGCCTCTATTGAGGAACATTTTAAACATTTGCTACCCGTTGAAAATGGGCTTTAAGGGGTTTTGCTATGAGGACAATAAAGAATAAAGCATTAGAAGACATTTCTTTATTCATATGAACCTTTTGTTCTTTGTAATGCAACTTTTTGATGTTGTCTTACCATGTGTGAGAATATTTATGTCCTCTATGAATGAATTGTCTAATGATATGTGCCATGGCGCTCTTAAGATGAAAATGAATATGAGACCTTGTCGAAATTGTGGTCTCGTTTACCACATTTCGAGGGGGGAATGGAATGTCTCATTGAATATGGGAATAGTTAATGTTTTAATTCTCCGAGTAGGATGGAACCAACGAGAAGTCTTACTTTGGAGAATGAATAATTATGAGTTAATGCGGATTTATTCCAGTCTAAGAATTATGAATCACACATGAATGTCAAAGTGACAAGCCTGCTAATCTAATGTTGATGAGGCTCATGGTTATATTTCTGACCAACGTCGCTTATAATCATTGTCACACACTTCACTCAAGTGACAAGTTTGTCAGTATCATGTGGCTCATGGTTATATTTCTGACAACGTCGTTTTATGACCATGTGTCATAGTTCATGAAGTTCTTTTCCATTTCTGCCCAACGGTGTTGTGGTTTTGAACTGAAGTGATTGTTATCGAGATTTTGGATATATTTTCCATCTTCTGAATAAAGTGATCGCCAGGAAACCTGGAGCGTATGAACATGAATCTTATGGATAACTCCCTTAATCTTTGTTCATATGCATCAGGTAAGTTGAGAAGAAATACCTAATGCAACACTTAGTGTTGATACTCAACAATTTCCTTGTGATTGATAATATGTGTATTAATGGTTATCTTAGAGGCTTCTGGCTCTAATGATGTATAGGACTCAATAGAGTTTCCTCAGTGAGTTGTTATAAAGACTTGTGTTATTATTATAACATGCTTTTGTGTTGACGACCAAGTTAAGAATGCATGTATGACTCAACCGTAAAGTTTTGTCATACAGTTGAAGTTAACATAAGGTATGTTGCCTAAAGAATTTTAGTTATGAAATAAGACGAGTGTTATGACACTCATACCATAAGACGAGGGGAGTAAGTTTACTACCTTACAAAGATGAAATATTTGTTTGGTTAGCCAAGAAATTTCTATCTTCTATTTAAGACAAAAGATCTTGGTGATGTCTCATACTTTGTTTGTATTGAGTTTCGCCAAGATACAAGTCCAAAAGGAGTATAAGTTTTATTATGACAACATACGTCGATAGAGTACAGAAGAAAAAAATTATGCACTAGTACTCTGTCGCACCTGCTAATAAAGTTAAGGGCAATAAAGGTGGATACTTTAGTGTCCAAGGAACCATTATGAGCTGATCAGATAATGCGGTTCCTTATGCTTCGGCTGTCAGAAGCAATATAAGTATTCAAATTTGAATGTGCCCTATTTTTGACCGGGATATTTGGCAAATATACAAGAAAGTCCATAAGTGGACCACTGGAAAGGCCGCCAAAAGTCTTGCAGATATGCAAGGCAATAGAGTTTACATGCTCACTAATAAGAAGTCTGGTAACCTTGATATCGTGGGTTATTTAGACATTATTTCTACGAGATGTGTGGATATTAAGGTTTCCACGTTAAGTTACATCCACACCCTCGCATATGGAGCTTTATCGTGGAAAAGCTCCAGAATGATTTTATTGGCAATAGTAATGATGCAATTTATCATGTGGCATGTTAAGAGGCTAAAGGGCAGGTTGTATGTCAAGAAGTAATATTCCCGAAATTACGGTGGTAGACAACATTTTTAAACCACCTACTGCAATATGAACATGCAGTCTTCTATGCGAGTAACAACAAGTCCAATGGCATTGCCAAAACCATTGACAATATGTTTCGTGTTGTGAAAGATAGAATCCAGAATCAAGCTATTGATGTTAAGCATATAAATAAGATTTGTGTATTTTACGGATCCGTCATTGAAGGCTTACCACCAATTTTAAGATTATGTTGCCGGCATGGGTTGCTGGAAAGCCTTTTGATTTTGGAAATGATGACCTTCTAAATAAACCACTCCCAGTAAGTAACATGTTTTCTATTTCGAAGTAGGATGATGTATTATAAGTATTGAGGTTCAGTGGCATGCCATTAGCTATTGTAACACCTTACTTTGATATATTATTCCTATGGAGAATAGACGAATGAAGTTGAGCCTAACGATCAAGGGGAGAATGTTGGTTGATCTCGGCTCAGATCGAGTAAAAGCAGAACGTTAAACGAGAGTCAACGAACCAACGTTCGTGGGCCTCCATCCTAACGGAAGTGCCCTGATCGGGGGCGTCCAAACTAACGAAGGGTTTTGGTCCCTGTCGTACAACAGCTAATATAAAAGGAAAAGGAGGGTTACGGATACGTTAGTTGACTAGTTCACATATCGTTTTCCTGCCCTCAAAAGTTCACCCCAATCCGATCTGGGGTTGCTGCAACGGTGGGAAGACCAAGACAACCGCTGGCCACCTCCAAGGGGAGTGCCGGCGTCCATGGTCTGCTCCACGACTACGGCGCTCCGGCGACGACTACCTCGACCACTCCTTCAACCCCAAGTACTGCCTGCACCAAGTAGGCAACCATGTCTTTCTCAATTACTCGTAAGTGCATCCCCTAATCCCACTGTTAAGATCTAATTAGGTGTTCTACTAGCAATCAGCTTAAGTTAATTGTCCTCCCTAACGAGGAATTAGTTCTAACATAGATAAGTTGGCTGCTAACCAGGTGATACCTGCTGTCTTACAATTACAAACAAATTGACTAAAACCAGACATTTCCACTTGTATAAATCTCACACCAACTCTTACAAACTTGAAGTGCCCTGCCAATCTCTCACGTGTTCCACAACAGTACAAGAAATAGCAGCACTTTGTTATATATCTACTGCACTGTCATCTAAACAGGCAGGCAAAAGATACAGAAAATTCAGGCCAAGCTCTTCGCACACCCAGTTCAGTTGTACTAGTACTACTTATCCGTTCCCTACATATATCTCTCTGCACATCTCCACCTCTCGCTCCCAGACCTGCTCGCACTCCAAGAAGCAGCAAAGCACCATGGCCTCCATCACGTGCACCATCCAGCTCGCGGCCAGGACGGCGTCCTCGTCGCCGAGGTGGAGGTCGCCGCGGGCGGCGCAGGGAGTGGGAGGAGCAGGGCTGAGGACGCCGCTGCCTGAGCGGAGGATGCAAGGGTGGTCGCTGCTGAGCAAGGCGGCGCCGGCGAGGCAGAGCGGGAGGGTGGGGTTCTTCAAGTTCGGGAACAAGGACGCCGAGGGCGCCGGCATCTACGGCAGCCAGGGCAGGGACGACTTCGACCGCGACGACGTCGAGCAGGTGAAAATCCGCCCGTTCCCTGAATGAAACTGTCTCCGGATTCCCGTTTGCTACGCTCATTGTAGTGCTCGTCGTCTAACAACAATGGCCGTGGGTTTTTACGCTGCCGCAGTACTTCAACTACATGGGGATGCTGGCGGTGGAGGGCACCTACGACAAGATGGAGGCGCTGCTGAACGAGAACATTCACCCGGTGGACATACTGCTGTTGCTGGCCGCCTCAGAGGGCGACTTGCCCAAGATCGAGGAGGTGCTCAAGGCTGGGGCCAAGTACGACGTCAAGGACGCCGACGGGAGGACGGCGCTGGACCGGGCCAGCGCCGAGGTCAGGGAGTTCATCACCGGCTTCGCCACGGCCAAGGCCTGATCGTTCACGTCTGGGGTGTAGATTCTCGTTTTGCTGCGTCTGGTAGAGTGAGTTAGGCCGGGAGATTCACGAGCTGCTCGAGAAGGTGCTGTACGGCCTTGCGTTAATGAACCTGACGAGCGAGACACTCGGATCGAACTCGAATTGGTTGAATGTATTTATTGAGGAACAGATTAAAGAAGCTGATCGAATACGGAGTAGTCATCCTTGAACGGAGACCTTTAATTAACAGCAAGAAATGTCAGATTAGTCGTTGGTGCATGTTTTCATTTGCATAGCTCTGTCTTAACTAAGAGCATCTCCAAGAGCTATGGTATTTTGGATTACTATATTTTGGTTATAGCAATTGGAGAGAGAGGGTATAGCAATCCAAACACACTTGTGCTTTACCAGCATTGCTAAAACTGGATTTGCAAATTCGTGGGACCCACATGTCAGTGGGTCATTCTTTCCTCTTCCACTCCTCTCACCTCACCCACCTCCAATTTGCTAAACCAAAAACCAAAGGTTGAAAGAAATAAAAAAATGAAATAAAAGAATGAAATTCAGAGCAGAACAATCAAACTTCAGGCACTTGATCTCGACTGAAGCAATTGGCAGTACAAAGCTTCATCCTTTATTTCATTTGCTATCAGTATCCATAAGTAGATCATCTATGTACTACAGTTTTACAATGGCAATCGCCAAAAGATTCAATTGGGGTACATTCACATATCTCCGCCTGCACAATGAACACTGGTATACTCTATAACCCCTCAGGAAAAAACCCTCTATAACCAAATCCACCCGATCCTTTTCCTTCCCAGTATTATTAACTTCATAATTTGTATGGCTTGTGGATGTCATTAACTACAACCATTAGGTAAATGGCAAGTGTACTTCAACCTAGGATGTGCGCGGAGGGCTTGTCGAAGCGCGGTGTCCACCGTGACACCCTCGCGGAACAACTTGTCATATAAGAGGCAGATAAACTGAGCCAAGTACTCCTCTTCATCAATATCTTTGTTGCCTTCACCGTTTTTCTCAGCATCACTGTCTTCCCAGTCACTTATAGGGCTAACAGGTTCAGGCTCTGACTCATCAGCTTCATCGTCCCCAATGACAAACTTCCCGTTCTCTAGGCTTCCATTAACATCCATCCCATGGTATGCAATTGCCTGGGAATCTGGAGGCTCGACAGATGATGAAATGACTGCTTTGGCACCAGAATCCACGAATGCCTTTACAAGGCCATGGGTAAGGCCATACTTACCACTGCACACAATAATCCTCTCCCTCCATGCTCCAACCTAGGGCAACAATATTTATTTAAGGCATCAAGAATCAAGAGCGCCCTAAACTATGGATATGCATTGTAACAAACATGGTAAATAGGCAGAAGGCACTATGATATGGCAGCTAACTGAACCGTGCCTCTTTGCTACTACATTGCCAGCCATCAACGTTTTGTTGCCATTTGGTTCATGACAACTCTTTTGAGTCATGAGGTTCATGCCGTGCATTTACAATCATAAAATTTGTTAATGGCACCACAAAAAATGCATGCTTTAATCCTATACTCCTAATCAACTGGCAGTAATGTACTATTACAGATCTAACTTGGAGTGGTTCTTGCATTTTGGATTTCACTACGTATCACTGTGACAATTTTGTACTGGTCACTATCTACGAACATATGAAGATCAGTTCAAAGGAAGTGCAGTCTGCCGATATGGCTTACCATCCATCGAACATCTTCGGGTGACATGTGAAAAGCAGGCACTGTCCTCCTGAACATATAGGCACCAATTTCTTGGTTATCTTCCATTACCTGCGACAAGGCAACTTAGTTTAACTATTGACCTGTCTAGGAAGCAAAGAAAAGGAAAAGGCAGTCCTACTTGTGTTTGGCGCCCTATATAGCGGTGATGAATCCCACCAATTTCAAACGATGGCCATTCTGCAACCAACTCAGACAAACATGAAATCTTTGAGACAGAATATGCACCCTTTCTTTTACACCCATGCAGCATGGTAGACAAGCTTGTTTTGACACACTGCAGAAACCTGTCTGCAAGTTCCCCTGGTTCAGCAACTACAAATACATCATTCTGCCAGCTGCAATAGTAAGTTTTGCATCACATATACAGAACTTACAGGTAAGTAAATGATTGTTTCACTAAATAAGAAATACAAACAGTACCTCAATATTGAACCAGTTGAATCATTTTGAAGAGCCAGGTGTATCACACCAACTTGAGGCATATTTTGCAGTTTATCATAAAGTGAACGAACATGTCCAGATGGCTGCCATGACTTTACTGGTGATGTTGGTGGTGAGGACTTCGTAGTTGGGTGACCATCCAGGCTAAGAAGCGGAACTAAGTCGATTCGACCAAGTCGTTGAGTGCCATCAGGACTATATAGAAGTGGACTAGATGGAAAACTCCCAGTAAACAAGGGAGAGGTAACTGGAGTTGGAAGTGCAGTAGTTGGTTTTCCAAATCCAGAAGTGCTATTCATTAGAGTAAGCCTAATACCATTCTGCGAGCAGAATGCTTCAAGCGAGCGGGTATGATTTATTTTCTTTCCAAAATCAGGATTGAATGAAGCCTCTACAAGTAAAACCACACGCCTCCATCCTAATGTAGGATTACTTTCACTTAGACCTGACAGGGTTATAAGTTGTATCAACCACATATTTCATAAAGTGTTACAGAATGGTGCTCAAATCGAGGTAATACAAACCTGAATTTGACGAACTCAATCTTGAAAACGACAGGGATTTGATGATTCCAGAGGACTTCTCTTCCTCTTGATATCTTGGAACTAAAAGTTCACAGACATTCTTGAAAGACTGTAAATTTTTCTGAATGTACTCTTCCGTTGCAGCCTCCAACTTAAGCCAGACAGCAGGATCAGTCTCATCTAGCTCCATGCCACACCGATCATCAACTGATAGCATAACAAGATCTCCGCTCATTTAAATATCCAAGATCAACACTTTAATAGTGCCGAAATTACTAAACAGCACTTATGGTTATGTTGACATTGGTCAAACTACGGCTTCTTTGGAAGTTAGATTACCTGGATTAAAACGAAAATATTGCATTTCAGGAAGCATAGGTATCAGCGTATCCAAAGTTTCTTCCACTCTCTCCACTGAGCATGCACTTTCTATTAAAACTTGCCCTGTGTCCAAGTAGCGCCATCCACCTCGCCGACTCTGGAGGAATATATGAAATGTCGCTATATGAGAACAGTTTGCAAAAGATGCATATCTCAGATCAAAGTTCACTGGAATCTAAATACAGTAAATTTATCAAGCAACAGATATTCATCTTGGATCACTTAGGTGTTTTTTCAGAGTAAATTTATGCTTGGATTTGTTGTTTCTGGAAGAGAGAGATAAGTGGCATTTCGATATAGAGCATGTTACATTGATAAACTTGTGATGCCTCAAAATGGAAAAGCCTAAAATAATTGAAAATAATTAAACCTTATCCATAAGATTTTACAAGCCTGGCACTATGTTGCTCGATATCCCAGTATTCACAGAATAAGAAAATGATAAATTTCCACAAGAAACGGAAGTACCACTCTAGTAAACTTGCACATGGACTACCTATTGCACAACTTTGAATTGTTTAAGGATGAAGTTGTTTTAGTAGCAAAATCAAGAACTTTGATGTGTATTACCTTAGTTGGAACTGAGCCACAACCTATTGAAACTAGGCAATCAATTCTCGTATCAGGCCACAAAAGTTGTGCTTCTCTTATCGCGAAGATCGTGGGATTGTTCGCTACAATAGCTCCATCTTGCCAACGATTTACATCTGAAAAGAAAAGAATAAGTAAACAAGAAAAATGAGGATAGAGGTACAAACTGTATCTTGAAGACTCACAACAGAGACATACTTGTCCTTACATAAATGAAAATCAACTAGTGAGTTTAGGAATATTTACCATCAGAATAATCATCCAGATAATATGGAGCTGCAGATGAAGCTCTTATGGCTTCCCATACATGATGCTTGCAGCTCCCCATAAAAGCACCACGTTTAATACCAACTGGTGCACCAGAAACAGCCGTTCCAACCGCGCCAATACATGGACTTTCTGCCATTCCTGGTGATACCTCCAGAGTGCCAGGTGGATACTGAAATACATTTATCATATCAGAATAGGCCGCAAAACTGAAAAAAAAAAGAACCAAGAGAAAACAAAGAACAGAAAATCGATGACAATAGCTAAAGTAATACTAAAAAGATACTCCCGCCGTCCCTATTTAGGTGGCGTCCTTGTTTTGCGTGCACCAACTTTGACCATATATTTAACCAACAAAAAATGTGATATTTGTCACAAAAATTATACCGTTTAAAACTTTGTTTGAATACGAATCCACTGGTACAGTTTCTTTAGCAAACAACATTTTTGTTGGTGAAAATTATGGTCAAAGTTGCTGCACGCAAAACTAAGACGCCACCTAAATAGGGACGGAGGGAGTACTTCGTTTATTTCCTTCTGGTTTCAATATTGAGAACTAAATTAATAGTCCCAGCATACAACTGTACAAACTACATTTCGAATTGCCAATAAACCAATAATGAAGGATAAAAATAACCTGATAGTTCCGAAATATATATGGTTGGGCAGGCATGGCACTGACTAAAGTGGATACAACAAAAACCTTCGGAATGCCTTTCACAGAAGACTCTATTAGGAGGTCACCATCATCATCAGCACACATTTCCTTTAGTAACCTCTCGAATTGATCTGCGCTGTGCTGCAACAAAAATTTCTTCCTTACTACCTGCACTACATTGTGCATAACATGAAACACCACACAGAAGTTCATTGGTTGATTTATACCTTTGAACCATGTACAACCACTCTAAAACTTTGTGACGAACTTTTGAAAAGTTGATCAAGCTTCTCCTTCCATGTAGCAGATTCGTCCTTAGGGACAGGTTCAGCAAATACAAGTTTCCCTAGAAAATCAACAATTCAATTGACAGCACGCAGGCATTGACAATTAAAAAAGTAACAAAGCATGAAGAACCAAAAGATATTCACCAAGTTTTGTGTATATTTCTTCACACTGATCCATATTCATCTGCTTGATTCCAAGAGCCATCGCAAGCATGCCACCTGTCGATGTACCACATATGAGGTCAAACATTTCATGTATGCGCTTCCCTGTTCCTTGTTCTATTTGTTTAAGCATTTGGACAGTTGCAAGGCCCTTCATGCCACCACCATCCATTGAAAGAATACGCAGACCCTTCTTTGCAACTGGCCTCCCTCTTACTGCCCGGCGCAAATAATCGTTCTCCCCTAAAAAGTTGGAAAAGATTCACAAAACCGATCAACACATGTCATGGTTACTGGATTAATAATGAGAAAACAAGTCAATAAGAACCGCAAACAAATATACCTAGAATTGCCAGAGCACGTGCAGCTGCCTTGCTGACACGCTTCTCTTGTGAAAAAGTAGAGCGAATTAAAAGGTCACGCAAACTTTCAGAGTGCATAAGGGTGCGACGAGTCTCCAAGCAGAAAGCCAAATTGCCAACTGCAAATAGAGATAAGCGTTGCACCTAACAAAAGGAAGCAAATAACAGTGAGCCTCCAGTGGTTATCCAAACAACACATCAACCATCAACCAGAGTGTAAATCCAGATCATCTTGCCTCAGAGTTCTTGTGTGCACAAAGTGCTTTCAATGACTTTAGCACATCTTTTCTCAACATCTTTTGAGCAACATGATCAGAAACAAAAGTTAATGTGACCACAACTTGCAATACTGATACTAATTCTTCATCATCAAATGATTTCAGCACAGCTTCTATAGGCTTCATAATATCACACTTAATCAGCTGCATTGCCGATGAAATATCTGATGCTAGTGACGAAAGAGCAAGGCATGCTTGCTCAACCTGAAAAAAGAATTTCCAATTTAGAAAATAATAAACAAAATGTTTATGGTTGAAATATACAAATATTTTCACAGAACTCAGCACATTTTGTCTTTTCAGGTTTGAGTAAGTACCACATGACGATTATCGCTGCTTATCATGCTGATAAGCTGCCTGACAGCATTTTCTTCTTTGCTAATGGCAACTTGATTGCTATGATCTTCCATTATTTTGGCCAAAGCAGAGGCCAGCAAAGGATGGTGACAGGAAGAGAACCGGAAAACAAGCGAAAAGAAGGCACTAAGTTTGTGCCTGGATGCAACGAAGTAGAATAATTTTCGGTCTGTAAACAAAACCCAATAGCAAACTTGTCAAAAAAAAGTTACTAGTAATGAGATGACCTAGCTACCAGAATGATAGAATGCCAAGATAGTTTTATCTACCTCTATTTGGACAGTGACAGACTTAAGACTTTCCAGTGCGTCAATTCTAATATTTGCAAGTGTGAGATGTCTAAGGTTGTGCAGCGGCAAGATTTCTGGAAGAAACTCTAGGGGATTTCCGAACAAGCGCAACACGCGGAGCTTAGGCACTGATCTGTGGAAACCGATAACGAATTGTGAGGAAATGGCATCAATCGAAATAAAATACAGAAAAATAAACAACATCTACGAATAATATTTAATAACCTGAAATCCAATAATGGGCGGACAAGCTTATTGTGCTCTAGTGATAATTCCTCTAGCAAAACGCACTGTCGCAGTTCTACTGCTTGTTAAAAGAGGGAAAAACTTAGATCATTGCACGGACAGTTGATATGCATAATGGTTGAATGGCAAAAAGTCTTGAGGTACTACAAAGCTGTAAACACGACTTTTATATTTATACAGAAATAGAAGGTGCTCACACTAACCAGGGACAGAAACTAGCAGGTTATTGTCAACGGTAAGCACTTTCAAGTTCTTCAATTCACCGACTTCAGGTGGCAAAACTGACAATTTATTGTTGTCAATATAAAGCTTCTCAAGAAATGGAAGGCGAGTCAATTCAACTGGAAGCACCTGCCAAGATTTTGTACAACATTTCATGGTTAGAGTTGCCTTTGGTGTCAATCAGTCTCAAATTTCATAGCCACAGATACAGCTGACAAAAGGACAACAAACATTTCAAATCGAGAAACACACAATAAGGCACATTTGACAATACTAAGGCAATAAAGGCCCAAGGGGGAACCCGTGGTGCAACAAACGGGAGAGGTAGAAAACAGGGGCCAGCAGAGACAAAGCCGAAAGGGTGCAGAGTGTGTGGTGGTTATGCACGAGACGCGGCATGCAGGAGAACAGAGAGGAGAGAGAATCAACAAGATTGATCGGAAGGGAAACTGAGAGAAAAACAAACCCTAGAAACCTGTTCTCAATAGTCAATACCATGTTAGGAATAGCGATCTATTCCCAGGGCTCTAGGACAAACATTCAAGTATAGTAGGAGATAAAGTAGGGATCGGACTACACAAAAGCAAATACAAGTGAGTCTCTTTAACGAGGCTCAGGATTACTACATAATTGGTACATTAGTTGACTACAGACTAAAAATATTAAATATGTCGCCCGTAAAACAAAAAAAAGATCCTGAAGGAAACAGCAGTTCAATCTGTAGAGAAGGAGCATGCGTTGTAGGTGTTGCGGTAGACAAATCACATGCCGATGAGAACCACCAGAGCTCTACCACTGCAGCCCGAAGCATTGGTGCTCAAACAACAAATTTGGTGGTCTTCAAGAATAACTGGTGCTCCATTCATGTTGGAGCTAGAGATTCTGAGGTTGATTGAGCAGTGGGGAGCATTGGGTCAGAGTTGCCAGTGAAGTTCTGGTGAAGTTTACAGAAGAAAATTCAGACCCACAGGATTATCTTTCGCTCTCTTTTTTCGTAAATAAATCTGGACGGATAGAATTTAAATCTTAATGGATATTTAACATGTTAAACTGCCGCTTCAATAAGATGAAGTGTGATCTCTGTTTCTTTAAAAAGTGCAGTAAATTTACAACAAATGGTAAACTGTAATTCAGAACTCACTAATCCTACTGCAAATGCTAAGTTTAATGGTTCAATACTGAATGCACAGAGCAATCAGTATTAAGCATCAAACAGACTCTACTGAATCAAATATGATTTCACACCATTAGACCACTACACAACACATAATGAAGGCCATAACCACTGAACTTCACACAGGTAAACACAAACACGGCATGATTTCCCTGCCTGTAAAAGTTATCAGCCCCATAGCCTTGACAAGCTACCAGCCTGTGCATAGAGCAAGCATGGCCAAGGAATGTTTAGAAGCGATCAGCATGCTGCATGTGTCCCACACAAATCAAATCACAATAACACATAACGCCAAGCTACACACCCTGTGCCCATGGTTAAACTTGAGCATATTCTCTAGGACCAAAAGCAGAGCAATGCACATGAACCAAAAGCAGAACCCGTGTGAGCTTTTACAGAATTCCCTCGGAACTCAAAACCACGAACGATTACGCCTCCAATATGAGGAGCGCTACCGGAATTCCACATTGGTCAGGCACGCCGCATGGAAACCGACGAGGAATTCGAGTGAGAATAGAGAATTCATGGATGATGGAAAACTGACCATGAGGCCGCAGTTGCAGAGGCTGAGCCCGGTGACGGAGCGCCAGTGGTCGGCGAGCACGGGCACGCCATCCGCAGCGGGCGCAGGCGCGAGGTTAGATCTGATGAGCCGCGACAGAACGACGGCGCCGTCGCCGGTGCTCTGCGTGGAGCCGAGCGCCCGCGCGACGCGGACGGAGCGCAGCGCCTCCCGCCTCCTGACGACCCGCATCTCCACGCCGACCCGGTCCCCGCCCTCGGCGGCCTCAGATCGACGGCGACGACGTCGTGGGGCGGGGGCAGCGCGACCATGAGCTGGGACTGCAGGCGCAGCGCCACCTGGTCCTCGTCGTCGCTGGTGGACCAGTCGAGCTCGATGCGGAAGCCGAGGTCGCCGTTGGTGGTGGCGGTGGGCGAGAAGGTGGCGGTGGTGGAAGCCGCTGCGGCGGTGGGGGACTGCGGAGGCGGCGAGGCGGGGTCCTGATCGCCGGGGTCCTCGGCGAAGTCGCCGTAGTCGAGGGTGAGGTGGAAGATCTCGGAGCTGCGCTTCCAGCCCAGGCCCCAGGACGACATGGCGGGCGCCGCCGCATCCAATGGCGACCAGGCGCTAGGGTTGAATCGCGGGGAGATTTGGGTGTGAGGAGGAAGACGAACGCAGATCAGAGGAGGAAGGAAGGAAGGGGGCGGAGTGTAGGCGTTGTTGCGTTTTTTGGTTCGTTTGGTTTTGGTTTGGCCCTCCCCTGTGGAAGGAATTTTCCGCGTCATTCCTTTCCTTGCGTTTTGTGCTTGGGGTTTTACCTTCCAAACTCCGCTACCGACACACTGTACGGGTCCACGGGACAGCGTCGACCCTAGATTTTCCTCGATTGAGCGGCCCGGCCCAATATTCTTCACATTTAAGCCCGGCCCATCGTGCATCTTCATCCAAGCCGAGGAAAGCCAGGAAGAAAGGCAGGCGCCGTCGTCTGGTTCGTCCCCACATCGCCACCGGGCTTCCGATCTCCTCTCGCCCCGCGCCGCAACAAGGACGAAGGTAGGGATCATCCATGTAATCCCCCCCTTGCTTCTATTGTTCTTATCCGTGCTCCTCGTTTGGGTCCGGTGGTTCTCGATTTCTAGGCTGCCGCGATGGCGAGCGTTAGCACGATTCATTCGGATCTTTGCCACCAGACTGTGTACCAAGTTAAGGCGAGGCTTATCGCGAGATATTTTCTGTCTATTTACCTGTAGTGATTTCGCGTTCCAAACCCCGCCGCGAACCTGCACACCGACGCGAATCAGATCGGCGGCGAACATCCGATCAGATCGCATGATCGGGATGGCGGTCCAACAGGGGGTTGGCGTTTAACCAGCAATCTGCTTAGGTTCGAGGTTAACTGTGAATTCGCCCCAAGTGCATCACTTCATCTGTATTCTAGAAAATGCAACTCGGTGGATTGGATGGATGTTGAGATTAAGAAGCGTGAATATGAATCTAGTGTTTCTCAAACTCGTTACAAAATTGAATCATATTATTTCTCACTGAAGTGTGTTGATGCTGATGTGTTAGTGTTTTTTTTTGTGTGTGTGCAGGAATGGACAAGCACCACGGCAACACTCGATTTGCGCCCCTGAGAGACGCTCCATTTGCTCTTCGTGGTAAGCACACTTGGATGAGTTTGCTATGTTATTTGTATTTCTAAGTTCTCAAGTAGTTTGAGATATCAGACAATCACAACACAGGTCAGTTGTGTAGGTGGATAGTGGGTGCACACAAGCACCTTTCAAGTGCATTCTTGTCGTGTAGGTTCGTAAATTGGTTTGTTGATTAATGATGAAGAATAGCCATCTGTTTAGTTAATAAATCTTTGGCATGAAATTTCTAATATAAAAAGACACATGCACAAAAACCTCCTATAGGGATACACAAGGAAATAATACAATTGGTCAAAATGGATAATGAGGATCATCTCCATATCATTTTGCATTTCTCGACAAATATAATATGTTTGGCTATTCTAAGTGGTTCTTTTTTTCTGAGTAAAGAGACGAGTTTGCTATGTTATTTGTATTTCTAAGTTCTGAAGCAGTTTGAGATATCAGACAATCACACCACAGGTCAGTTGTGCAGGTGGTAGTGGGTGCACACAAGCACCTTTCAAGTGCATTCTTTTCGTGTAGGTTCGTAAATTGGTTTGTTGATTAATGATGAAGAATAGTGATCTCTTTAGTTAATGAATCTTTGGCATGCAATTTCGTTTTTCTAACAAGGCTTGCACATTTGTTGCCTACGATCTTTCAGGAGCCCTTGGTAGCTCAAACTCGTCCTTCAACAACATGGGTGACCTTAGACCTTCCTCAACCATTGGGCAAGCAAAGGGCTACGCATCTTCTCCCTTAGGAGCTCTACGACAGAAGATGTCTCCATCTGGAAGCCGGTCCCTGCATACAAGTCGTCCCCTGTCGGCTCCTGTTGCGAACCGCCCATTGTCTCCCCATCTTCCTCTGAAGAAGCCACAGCTGAGCGCTACATTCTCCATCTCACACCGTATATTCGGTGTGGCACTGGGTGCTGCCATCATATCCATTCCTCTCGCTACCAAGTTCAGCCTCATGTTTGATGTCTGAGTGGAATGCATCCTGCGATGATCAGAAGTGACATTGCCGTGTCTGTTTCGTCGTCTGGACCATGCAACTGTAGGTGCAGTTGTCATATCATCGTATCAACCCTGCAGAATTTCTGAGTAATAAGGAAAAGTACCCAAATGATCAGTGTAAAAAGATTTCATTTCGAGTGTTCTACTTCTCTGTTATGAGGTCTGCAAATCTGAACCAGATTTTTTTTGCTTTGGCTTCAATCATTTCCTAGCTCATGCAGAAGGCACATAATGTGATATTTTTCTGAACTGATATCTCTTGGCAAGTGTTATTTCCACTCAGAGCACGTTGCTTATATTTGCTGTTCAACTGCTGTCACCTTTTATTTCTGCTCTCTAATTTAATCTCAGAATCCACGGATTTCTGATGCTATGAATGCGAATGTGCGTATCATATCCTCACTGCCTCCCTCAACACAGTATGAACTGATACTTTTGGCACGGGTGTTGGTAGTAAAGCAACAAAATGTTAGCTAGAGACTACGAAAATGTGAGCAGCAGTCTGATTGAGTAGTATTATTTCCGCTGGAACCGTACGATCAGACTTTCCATGCAAAAGGGGAAGATTATCTTGCTATGACGGTTATCAGTAGTTGACAAAAGTCACATGAGCCATGCCACTTTTCTTTGTACACAAGGCATGTAGCCCAGGTTTACTGGGAACGTTGGTAGCTAGGTTACCATAGCGTGCACTGGGGTATTCCACTTCTACAAACACAAAACAAGCATTTGGGTAACTGGGATGGGGCACACAACTTCGAATGCAACTCTACAAAAACCTGAACGGTTCACAAAATAGTATACTACTAACAGCAGGCTCCAGGCAAAATGAAAAACGAAACTGACATAGCAAGTTTCTTACCGCAATCAAAAGCCAGAGCAAAAAAAGAGAAACACGTGTCTTCTGTGATAGACCATAGACGCCACATAGAAATTGGACAGGACTAGGCATCCCAGGGGATCGGGAAAAAATCCACTAGGTCCTCCTGCTGACACCTGTCCCCTCCCTGACCCAATATCCCACCAAATCCCGCATTTGCTTCAATGAAGTAAAAACGGTTCGCGCGTAATAAGAATTTTGTGCTATTGTAGCAAAAGTCCGATTTTAACCAAAATGCCCCCACAAAGGGTTCATGAAGCAAAAACGGTTCGCGCGTAATAAGAATTTTTCGCTATTGTAGCAAAATTTCTAATTCTCACCGAAATCCTGCAAAATGCTTCTATGAAGAAAAAACGGTTCGTTTGTAATAAAAAAATTGTACTCTAGCAAAAGTCTAATTTTCTCTCAAATCTCACAAAATGTTTCTATGGAGCATAAAGTTTCACCCGTAGCAAAAAAATTGTGCTGCTTGTAGCAAATGCTTCTACAGAGAAAAAAAGTTCTATTTTTAGTAATTTTTTGCTAATGTAGCAAATCTGAGTCGTGCGTCTCCACACCCCGACACGACGTCGCCGCTGCAGCAGCACCATGGTTGCCAGAGAAGATCGTCGGAGAAGACGTGGTAGCAGCGCCTCGCTCTGTTGGGAGCATTGATGCGCACCGTTGGTAGCATCACCGCGGTAGCAGCGCCGTGCTCTGTTGGGAGCATCGCCTACCGTCGGTAGCATCATCGTGCATTGTTGGCAACATTGGAGAACACCCCACCGCGATCGGTAGCATCGCCGTGCACCGTTGGTAACAACACAAAGGTAGGAGCGCCGTGCACTGTGGGTAGCATCACCGTGCACCGTGGGTAGCAACACCGCACCCGTCGGTAGCAAAGTCGCGCTTTTTCGGTAGCAACATCGCACGCCATTGGCAGCATCGCCGCGTGCCGTCGGCAGCAACGTTGGCTCGTCGGTAGCAACGCCATGCACCGTCGGTAGCAACGCCGCGAGTTGTCGGTAGCATTGCCGCCATGGATTGAAAGCCCTAGAAAATCTGTGCTACAATTTTTATGTGGATTTGTAACGGAAGAAGAATTTTGCAACAAAACCTTGAATGCACCTCGTAAAGATAAGTAGCATTATATAAACAATTTTTTGCTGCAATCGTTCTATGGATTTGCATCAAAAGGGGAAGTTGTTTGCTACAAAGCTTATAAGTATTTGCACCACATAAAAAAAATTGCATAAAAAAAAACTCTGACGTGAGTCGAGCCGATGCGCTGCCCCGGCCCTGCCGTCCGCCGGATCAAGCCTGCAATGCCGCCCCTCGCCCCTGGACCTAGTTCCTCCACCGCACCCTCCCGACCTTCCCTCCGCGCAGCCGACGGGCCATCGGCCTGCCTCCCCGCAGGAAGCGGTGGAGCCACGGCGCGCCGGCCGGGGCTGCGCGCCGGGCAGCCGGCGAGTGGAGTTACGGCGCATGCGGCCAGCGGTGGAGCCACGACGCGGGCGGCCGGCGTGTGGAGCCCCGGGCGGAGGGCCGGGATGGCGGGCTGGGAGGCCGGCGGGTGGAGCCACGAGGGAAGGCGCTGGCGTCGCCGGCCCTATGGCTTGTCTGTGAGGGATACAAGGGGCGCATGGCGCGACGGAACACTGCGAGTCGCCGGCCCTGCGGTTGGCCTTGTCGGCCTCGATGGATACGAGCAGGGGCTCGGGCGCCATGGCAGCACCTTGCAGTTCGCGGCACCGGTGGGGATGGTCGAGGCGCACCGAGCGTGGAGGAGGCGGGTCGGAGGGGATCCGGACCGCGGCGGTGTGGCTCAGATGACGAGGCCGGTGGCCGGAGCGCGACGGTGGTTGTGTGAGACGGCGAGAAGAGGCGATGGAGCTGGGATGAGAAAAGAGAAAACGAGTGGACGGGAGAGGACACGAGAGGATAAGGTAGCTGACGTGGGGTGGCCACGGCAAATCCCAGAGTCGAGTACCCCAGGTTGATTGAGAGGGAGGAAGATGGTAGTGCTGGTGGAAACGACGGCTGCCAAGCGAGGCGATTTACCCAGGTTCAGGCTCTCGGAGGATAATACCCTACTTCCAGCTTGTCTGTTATTGATATTGGTGGTGTTACAATGGCGATCCGGCGAGGTATCGATCTTGCTAGGGTTTCTGTGGTGGAAAATAACCTGTTCTAGATCGGCGGCCCTCCTAGCCTTTATATTGGAGGCTGGGTATCGGGAGTTCGCAACCGATTAGGTGCAGAGCTTCGCCTTCCTTGGGACGCACTCTGTCTTCTTTGAGCCCCCTTCATGGGCCTTGAGCGTTGTCTCCTAGTAGGCCGCCAGTTGGACCCTAGTCCTTGCGTGTACCAGGTATCTTCATGGTGGGGCACCCGATAGGTAGACCCACGTCAGTAGCCTTCGTTTTTTTACGCGTGGGACGCGTGGCGTGCGCTCGACCCGGGGGACGCGAGCGTGCGATCCCCCGGATGATTAGAAGCCTTTTCCATAGAAATTTTGTTGAACTGGAAGATGGGAAACGGAAAAGATGGAATACTATCTTCACTTAACTTTTAGTTAAGAGAAATAAGTTAGAAGACTTTTTTGTTTATTTACCAGGTGTTATCGTTTAATCATGCTTCCTCCGGTTCATTTCAATCATCAGAAAATTTTAGATAGACGTAAACGTTAATTGCTATATGTAGTACCAAGAGATAATCTATTGAATAGAATGTTTATTGTCATCTCTAAATAACATGGAGAGCTAAGAAAATGTTGCATTCTCATCCACCGTGTGACATTGTAGGATCCTAACAGCAGAGCTCTGCCTTGAGTTCTTATATTTTGCTCTGTTCTTGAAAAGAAGCCGCACAAACTTATTGGGATTTTTTCTTTTTGCCAAGCATTCGAGAAATAAAATGTGCATTGCGTGCCACAAGAATTAAACCATTTAACACTTTTTTCGAATATGAAGGAAATGGTCGATTCTTCATAATATATATCATATATTTTTGAAATAATTGTTGGTGAAAGTAGATTTCAAAAAGCATGTGCCCTTTATTTTTGGGAAAGCATGCATGGAGTCTAACATAGCAGTCCAATAAAAATAAAATAATTAATTATACACTACATGGCCGTCCTCGACATTAGTAGGTGTGAAGTGGGACCTCACTTGCATCGTACTTCTACTTCATTGGAAAATTCCTGTTTCAATTTTTCAGTTCAAATTTGGGAAAAATAAATAAACTAGAAATCTTCAAATGAACTAGAATTGGGATATAAATGTATCAGCCGAGCCTACTCATCTTGCCAAATATATCTCCACCTTTCACCTAAACACTTTGTGAGTCTCCGAACGGCAATCTCCATCCTATTAATAATCTCGTGGATGAATGATGTGATTTGTACACCTGTACAATTTTACAAAAAACTAGCCCAATAAGCCAGCACATAGTTGCTGACCCAACACGCTCGACTGAGATCTAACTGCTTCCACATGAAATACAATTGACTAAGATCTACGTTAACGTAGGGCAAGTTCAACAGCCAACTGCCCATAGAAGTTTGACATAGATTTGTAAGTAATTATAACAAGGAAAACACTTGTCTTAGACTCTTAGGGCGACCTATCCCGCCGCGCGATAGGTTGCTCTCGCTCACGACGACATCCAAAAGTAGATGTGTGGAAGTCAATTAATTTGGAACGGAGTGAGTACATGGAAGAGAGAAGAGCCCTGCCGGGTCCCACCCACATCCCTATCCCTCCATCTTATCCTCTCGATTCGGTCATTCTGGACCTTTCGTTTTCGTCGCTGACTCTTTCCTCTAGCAACTCGCACGCCGTTGCTGCCGCCGACGGCCTAGCTGTTCGCGCTGTTTAATCGCCTCCTCTGGAAGCCAGCCACCGGCACTGGTGCTACAAGCCACATGTGCCGCCTCCTCTGCTTTGCTGCAAGGGACATCAGGCTGGCCGGTCGGCCGCGCTGGTGCTGCAAGCCGAGGCGCCACCTCTGCTACCTTGCTACAAGGGACGTCCGGCGCCGCCCGATGCTGCAAACCACCGTCGCCGACGACTACAAACCACCATGTTCTCTGCAACGAGCTTTTTTGGTGAACTAGTAATGTTGTAATTGTTACATTTTGTTGTTGGAATTGTTGATGACTTCCATTGAAATCATTGGTGTTTATTGTTGCAAAATATTTTTCCGCATTGTGAATTGTTAATGTTGAAATTGTCATCTAATTTTGTTGAGATTGTTGGTATTTTTTTTGTTGAAATCATGTTTGTAATTTGTTGCAAAGTGATTTTCCTCGGAAAAAATTCTAATGTTGTATATTTGTTAATTTTTTTTGTTGGAAATATTGATGATCTTTTGTTGAAAGCATTGATGATTATTGTTGAAAATATCTTCTTAATTTGTTGTTGCCAGAAATTCAAATGATTGTTGTTACTTTTTTTGCTGAATTAGTGGTAATTATTGTTGAAATGGTGATTTTTTGTTGTTTATTTTGTTGGTAATAGTTTTTGAAAGTATCTTCTTAATTTGTTGCAAAGGGTTTTCACGGGAAATTTAAATGCTGAATTGTTACTTTTTTGCTGGAATTAGTGGTAATTATTTTTGAGTGATTTATTGTTGTAAACATTTTTTGAATTTTGTTGCAAAGGATCTTGTCAACACGTGTGCTTGTGAGAGGAAAAAACCGAGAGAGAAAGGACGCTTGCTGGATCCACGCATGCGGGAAGGAAATCGACGTTTTCCCCGACAGCGCGCTCATGAGATCGGACAAACGCCCGATGCGCATTGCGGAGAATCAAACGGCTCGGAAGGGGACCTAACGGGGGGATTTTTAAGGCGGCCTGCGTTTAGCGTGCGCCTTATAAAAAAGCTGGATCAATTTAATGCACATACATTCAACGCAGAATTAAAGATGAGTATCGTAAACTTGCACCACAGGGAAATCAATATCCAAGGAAACAATCAACATCTGCCACATATAATAGGAAGAACAAATATATGGGGTTGGCTTGGCAGCCCTAAAGACTACCGGCCGACCGATAAAAGATGGATCCGTCCCTTTATTCAAACAGAAGCAGCCTTCTAGCAGCTACGGCGGTGTGCAGCCTTCTAGCGGCTACGGCGGTGTGCAGCCGCCTAGCGAAGAGTTGCCAAGTGGACCTCGGAGAGGAGGGAGAGGCGGGATAGGCGGGAGCGGTGGGATTGGTGGGAGTAGTGTAAGGGGCTGTAGGAGCCCTCTCCGTGGCAGCGCTCTCGCGGCCACCGCGGGGGAGCTCAGCTGCATGATGCCCCCGACCATAACGATGAAGAGGATGAGGAGGATGGTACTCTGAGCCATGATCACGGCTTGCTAGATACAAGTATCAATAGTAGGATTGATTTGATTCGATGGAGACTCGGCGCTTCTTGCAATGGCAACTCTTAGAGCATCTCCACCGGGGGCCTCCAAATTCGTGTCCGGCACCCCCCAATCGAGGCCCAATTGGGGGGTGCCGGACATGTGTCCGCCCATGTTTTCGACCGCGCCCACAGCGGCGCACCCCAAACGTCCGCCCCCAAACGTGAGCAAATCATCCAACACCTTGCGGGCAGATTTCAATACGAATTGATGTAATAAATATTACAACACAAGTTCAAATTCGAAATACAAAGTTTAAATACGAATTCAAGTTTAAACCATGACCTATCAAACAGCCGCCGGCTGAGTCGCTTTGATGGTCCACAGGTGGTGCACGAGATCATCGTGCAGCTGCTTATGCATTGTTCCATCACGAATTTCCCGATGTATGGCAAGGAATTCTGCATACTGCGTCGGCACGCCCGGAAGTGGATGGGCCATAGGCCCCTGGAAATCAAACACTTCGCCGACCAGTTGCTTCCTCGTATCACGCTCGTCTTCAATGATCATGTTGTGCATGATAACACAAGCATTCATGATCTCACACATTTCATCTAGCGACCATGAAAGACAAGGGTAGCGAACAACGGCAAACCTGCCCTGGAGCACACCAAAAGCCCGCTCCACATCTTTGCGAACTGACTCTTGCCTCTTTGCAAAATGACAATCTGCCTCGGCGGGAAGCCCGTAAGCAAGGCACCGTATGGCCGCCGTTCATTTCTGAAGTGATAAAAACCCAAGGAGGCTGGTGCAGTCTCTCTTCAGCGCGAAGTAGTCGTCGTATTCCCGAACTCCATGCATCGTCCTGAACAATGACCTGCTCATCCTAAAGCGCCGGCGAAATTCATGAGGCAAGTGTGGGGACCCCGGACTAGCTGTCCGAAATACCCTTGTGCCTACAACATCAGCGATCCAATGATCAGTGTGTCGCTGAGCACAATCAAACTGGTATCAAAAGAACATCCATAAATATCGAATGAATTTACTTACTTGATTGAAATCATAAAATTCAACAGGTACTTGCAGCGGAAATCACCAAACAACGTGGAGCCCAAGTCATTTGCCACAACCCTACAGGCACCTGACTAGGAAGCGCCCTAGTTCGCATTGACGTCATTGAAAACTTCTCCTTCGAACTGCTCCTCTTCAGAATCTGGCTAAGACAATAGCCAGGGACGAAACCAATATGAGTACATTTGATTGTACTCGCAAACTACCCCAGAAATGAGCAGGCACTACTCTTTTTATTGTTTAAATAAAACTTTGTTTGCTTTGAAAACTCTATATCCTTATTGAACAAGAGAAGGATAGACTTTTGTTTAATAAAACCTTGTTTGAAATCTCTATAACTTTAATTGAGAAAGGAAAGAAGAATTGTATAACTTTTCATAAGCCTTGTATTTTTAGAAAAACATCTCTATACCTTTGTTGAAAAAGGAAAGAAGGCTTTTAGAACTTTTTCCCCTAAATCTGTCTTTGTAAGAAGTCACCTTTAAAACTTTTTCCCGAAAATATATCTTTGTTGAAAAGGTAAGAATTCTCTTTTAAATTTTTTTCCCAAAATACATCTTTGTTGAAAAAGGTAGGAAGAATTTTAGAACTTTTTCCCAGAAAATCACCATCATGTTTATTTCTCCAAAACTCCTCCTTTTTCGACCATAGCAATTCATGGTCAATCATTTCCCCACAACCTCATACCGACCCTTTGGTATTGTTGTATAAAACATTTTCCACTCCATGTTTAAAACACAAAACTTTGACTTCTCGACCATAGCCCTTCATGGTCTTCCTCTTTTCCAGCAACCTCATACCAGCCCTTCGGTATAGTTGCATATATAAAACATCTCCATTTTATTTTCAAATCTCAAAACTTTGCAAAACTTGCACATAGGTCAGAGTAGGGCCTCCCAGCTGTCCATATCCGAGGACTCGGCTATTCGAATAGTTTTACACTCTGCAGAGTTAGCACGCTTTTCCCACATCCATCCGGCAACTCATCGTGTCAGCCACGTCCCGCCATACAAGGTGTATGCGAAGTTGAGTCACCGACCATAGCCTATCCTAAGTGTGAGGACTCATAGTTTTGCCCGGTCACCCAAAGGTGGCGTCTTCTATCCTCCTTCTCCAATAAATTCATACCAGTCCGTCGGTATTCTCCTTTTTGAGGACCCAGGTCAGGGGGTAGGTCACCGAACCATCCCCTCATGCATAACGGAGTCATCTCCGTCGATGAGGCATCCCATACTAATATGAGCAAATTATATGACTACGCCCTTTTCCCATATGTGGGTAAATGTGGTCGCACAGGGTATCGGCTGGTCGACGTAAGTACAAAGACACAATGTGCATTTTTCATCACAAACCATCATTCACCATTTCTCCACTTCAACACCGACATCTCAGCATTCCATATCCACACAAGTATTTTCAAAGGAGTTTTGAGTAAACAATATTTTTCCCATCCTATAGTTTGAAAAAGAATTTCCATCTAATACCTCCATATAGGGTGTCAAAATAATATACTTATATTTTGGAAAAAGGGTTTTCAAATCATAGCTTTAGTGGCAAACACCACATAAATTACTTATGCTCTTTATAAGTAAAACATGTGAACCAAAATAGATGTATATAGATGCAAGCTCAGAGAGTAGCTTGCCTTGCTCAGCAAAGTGACCCTGGTCTTGTTCTTCTGGTTCAACGAAGTTCCATTCCTTGTTAATCTCGGCAACACTCTCGTCTAATCGTCGTAAAATACTGGAGCATCAGAAACAATTGTTATTACTACACAATTGTTATTACTCTAAACAGAGCATCAGAAACAAACAATTTGGTGATTTGAACCTTCTGTGGCATTTTAAATACTACACAATTGTTATTACTCTAAACAAGATGAAACCAGTGTGGTTGGATTAACAATTTCATAAGTTATCCCGAGAATTTTGGTTTGATTTATTTGGAGTTATATTTCTCGAGTTATTGAATTTTGAATAGGGCACAGATTTAAAAAGGTTTCTGTTAATTCCTTAATTCGAAAAGGAAAAAAAAAACAGAAACGGACCGAGAGGGTTTCAGCCCAACGGGCTCGGCCCAACTTATTTTTTCCCGCGCGCAGAAAAGATAAAACGGCTGACGGGTGGGGCCTGCCCGTCAGCGGCTGGTTCTAAACGAACGGGTATGGCACCGTTGGATCGAGATCCAACGGTCGAGGAAAGGCGCGCCGGCGGTGACCAATTTCAGGCGGCGCCGCCGTGGCCAGAGACGGTGGCGAGGACGCAGTGGCTCACCTAGGGGTCCTGGAGGTGCGGTGGACGGCGGAGGTGAGTGCGGGGAGCGTGGGGAAGACGATGGCGTGAACGGCGTGGCTCGGGGGCGTCTAAATCGTCGACGGCGAGCTCTCTGAGTCGTTCCTGTGCACGAAACAGAGGGCAAACGGGGGCGGTGAGTTTCGGGTGGTGAGGCGGAGAGGGTGCAGGGCAGAGAGAAGAGAAAGGAGAGGGGAACACGGCACGGCCGTGGTCGACCTCGGCTTCCGATGGAGTGTGGCCGTGCTCTGCCGCGGCAGCGAGGCTGTAGAGGCGTGCAGGCCCTCCTGGCGGTGCACGGTGAGTGAGTGGAGTGAGGGGAGAGCAGAGAGGAGAGCGGTGGTGAGGTGTGGCGAGAAGGGTGGCTCGGGGGCGGTTTTTATTGCTGATCTCCGGCTCGTCGTGGACGAGGTGCAGGAAGGGGACTGGAGGTGGGAGAGCACGCCATTGGTGGCGTTGCTGTGCAGCGACGGCGTGGGGGGGGGGGTGCTCCGTTAGGGTTTTGGGTCCGAGTCGAGCGAGGGAGAGTAGGTGTCCGTCGTGCGCACGGACGGCGTCCATGGCGCATCCGTCGGAGGTCGTCAGCGCGGTTGCATCACGGTGGGGCAGGGTGAGTGACGTTGGCGTGTCTTAGGGGTCACGGCGAGCGAGGAGGACGGCCAGGATGAGCGGCGCTTGCCGAGGAACTGAGGTGGCGGAGATCGGGGCCGGCGTCGATGTGCTCTGGCCGCGCGGATTGGGCGAGCATGGCAACGATGGGGGGAAAGACCCACGTGCTCTTCTGCTGGTCAATGGTCGCGGAGGAGCAGGGCAAAGGGCTGGCGCGGCGTTCTTATCCAACTCGGCAGCACGGCGACGGTCGGTGCGACGGCGAGCTAGCGGTGCGGCTCGGTCGCTACAGGGAAGACGAAGGTAAGTTTGCAGAAAACCCCCTGCATTTCTCTGAATTCCTCTGTCTTTGTTTCTTTGTTTAAATCCAGAAGCATTTTAGGGATTTAATTGAGGCATCTAAACTATTTCAAAAATTATGAAATTATTTGAGTAAGCTCCCTGATGGCTACGTGTTGGTGAACCCCAAGAGGAAGGTTATGATGTAGACAGCAGAAGTTTTCTCTTGAATAATCTACCCAAGGTTATCAATCCAGTAGGACTTGACGATCAATTGGAAGGTTGTTGATGTTGACTCCCCCTGGCGCTAGGGAGCTTGCACCAACGTGGAATCTGCACAGACACAAACCAGAACTTTGCCCAACACGAAACAGAGAGGTTGTCAATCTCTCCGGTCTTGCAGAAACAAAGAGTTAAACGTATGGTGTGGAAAACAGCAGGAAACACAGCAAGTAACAGGAAACAGATGATTGCAGCAGGTTGTGTAAACAGTATGAGGAAATTGGACCAGGGTCCACAGTTCACTAGTGGTGTCTCTCTCAGAACAGATAACTAGCATGTTGGGTAAACAAATTACAGCTGGGCAATTGACAAATAGAGAGGGCATAACAATGCAATACATGCCAAGATGTCTACTATGAAATCTAGTTGGGCATTACAACAAAGTACATAGACCGTTTTTCCAACCGCATCTATGCCTAAATAATCCACCTTCAAGGCAGCATCCGCATCCTGTTCAGTATTAAGTTGCTAACAACAGATTATTGCATGAAGTAAAGTGTGTAATGTAATCAATACAAGTGCCCTTGGACACTGCACCAATGTTTTATCCCTAGTAGCAACAGCACATCTACCATCTTAGACCTTTCTGTCACTGATCCAGATATCTAGAGACTGAACCCACTATCGAGCATAAATACCCCCTCTTGGAGTCACAAGCATCTACTTGGCCAAAGCATCTACTAGCAACGGAGAGCATGCAAGATCAAGAGCACATAGATAAACAACTTGAATAAACATGGTATCAATATTCATTGAATCCCAGCAAACACAACATCTAGCATTACAATAAGATGATCTTGATCATGTTAGGCAGCTCACAAGATCTAAACATGGAGGCACAAGGTAGAGAGACAACCATCTAGCTACTGCTATGGACCCGTAGTCCAGGGGTGGACTACTCGCGCATCACTCCGGAGGCAGGCATGGTGATGTAGAGCCCTCCGGTGATGATCTCCCCTCCGGCAGGGTGCCGGGAAGAGCTTCAGAACTCCTCCGATCTGAGATTGACGATGACGGCCGCGACGGAACTTTTCGTGGAATATGATCGACCGTAATAGGGTTTTCGCGTCGCGGAGAATATATAGGTGAAGAGGCGGCGTCGGTGGCCGAGGGGGGCCACCACGCCATAGGTGGGCGCGGGCCCACCCTGGGCCGCGCCCTAGTGTGGCGTGGCCCCCTGGTGGGTCTGCTCCGACTCCCCTTTGGACTCCGTGATCTCCTCGTGATATTATTGACGATGTCTTTTGTTTCGTCCAATTCCGAGAATATTTCCTTAATAGATTTTCTGAAACCAAAAACAGCAGAAAACAGGGAACCGGCACTGTGGCATCTTGTTAATAGGTTAGTCCCAGAAAATGCATAAAAATGATATAAAGTGTAACCAAAACATGTAGCAATTGATATAATATCAGCATGGAACATCAAAAATTATAGATACGTTTGAGTCGTATCACTCCCCTTACCATGAATAGCCTCCACAAAAATTGGTGTTGCCAAATAAAATGTTTTGAACCATATTTGTTCATAGGGTTTAGATATGTTATTTTTGGAAAAAACCAATTTGATACTCTTTTAGTATTTCCAAAGCAAATGAGAGATATTGTTTTGAACTCTTGGAACTTCCTTGGCAAATATATGATGCCAGAGTACTTTTGTTTTTGCAAACTTGAACTCTTTCATTGAATTGAATTTTTATTAAGGCAAGTTTGGCATTTATTTTTAAATGGTGCCAAACTAATTAATGCATTGTTTCGTAAATTATTATGGATGCCAAGAGGCATTGAAACACAAAAAGTGGAAATACCAGTTTTGAATGGGAAAGTATATTTATTTGAGGAGGGAGTGATATGGAAGTGAGGGAATTATTATCTCCTCCCATTCCTAGAATTTTATAAGATAAAATAATTATTATGACAAAACGTGGAAATAGGGAGAGAAAGAAATTTAAATAAAATCATCTCTTTTAATTAGGACTTTATTTTAAGTGTGTGAGAAGTTTTGGTTTTCTTGTTTTGTTTTAAGTCACATTCCAATTTTGTGATTAGTGGGTTTTCAACTCAAGGTTCAGGTATAATTATGTAATTATTCACCCAATCAAAAAATAATGCAAGAAAATAACAATCAACACAAACATAAGTCAACATGCAAACAATATAAGTTTTCAACCAAATTTCAAATATTCAGATATGTGGGGGGATGGCAATCAAGCATCATCATGCCAAGTATGGTGTTGAAACAAGCTTAGTTCAAAAATTTGATACTTTTAAAAAGGGTTGATAAAATATATGGGTAGTATATTTCCCCCTCTTATTATTTCCAAAAAGAATGAAAATATGAGTTTAAAATAAGAGCTACAAATACAAAGGAGATATCAAGGTTGGAGATAGGATATAGATCTCCATATTTTTGGGAACACATAATTTGGAAGTATTTTTATTTTCTCAAGAGTGGGTATTTTGGTGGTTGCCAAACCAAGCATCATTGAAATGGACTTTGGCCAGAAATAAGAATGGAAAAGATATATGGAATATTTTCTTGTCATGACATGATCACCAAAGTTTAATATATATTTATACTTAGGTTAGGTTCTTAGGTTAACATTTACTAGTCAAACAACTTAAACAACATGTCACACAAGGTTCAACAGATCAATAGAAAGGAAAGCACAATCATTAGTGAAGCATTTCAAAAAGTTTTTGTTGGTTCTGAATTTTGGGTCTTGTAAAACTAAGTTTTTTCTTAGTTCCAAAATTTGGGATGTGACAGATCCTTCCCCCCTAAAAAAATAAATCTCGTCCTCGAGATTTGCTAGGTGGGGTAACAGGGGAGTACGGGGGCACGGTTGTTGGGCTGGCTATAATTCCGAGGTCGATGTTTCTTCAGTGAGGTCGCAATGTGAGATCTTGACAAATTGATGTTGCGAGGTCTTTCCTTGCTGATAACCTTCTTTGATGAGTTCAGATCCTTGATGATGAGGTTGACTTGACGATCAACGCTGATGGATAGTCCTGGTTGGCTGTTTCCAGACACTACAAGGCTAAGGCGCAAGGAACTAATTATTACCACATTTTTGTATACCTCTTGCAGGTCTCCCCCCCCCCCCCTTAAAAAGGGGTTTTGAAGGTTCATGCTGAAGGTTGCATCTGGGGTTGACTTGGAGGCATTGTTATTCTTGGGTAGCTTGACGATCTTCGTCGTGGGTGTCACTCTTCGGTGCTTGGGGTTGGTGCAGATATCACTTCCTGATATTATCGCCTTACGAGGGTCACAGGTGGGGACGTGTTGTGTCCAGGACGCGTCGAGCCTGCGTACTCGACTCTCTCTGGTTTCTAGTTAAAAGAAGGATGTTATAAACTTCTGAGTGCATCTGGACTTGCTTGGCAGTTGATGGCGTCAACAGCAGGTGCTTTCGTCGTTTGATCCTTCTGGGTATTTTGTTGGTTGGTTGTCTTCATTTTTGGTCCTTCTTCAGCTGAGTAAAGGAGGAACTTCCTTGTTGACTCCCTTGGTTCTTGAGCTTCACGGAGATTTGGTAAGAATTTTAAGAGGTACAGTCTAGGTACCGAGCTTCCAGAGGAGTCTAAATGTCAGTTTAGGTGTCCTGAGGTAGGTGGTTTGGGGTGTGGATCGATGATTGTTCAAAAGTCACGGCTTAATGGACCTTAGAAAAAGTTTAATGAAGAACCTTCGCACCAGTTGTTTTCTAAACGGGTTGTCGATTAGTTGAGCCGGGTTGAGCTAAGATCGTTGTTCGGCAGATGACGTTGATGGCATCCATTTCCTGGGGTAACTTCATGTTGACGATCTTTAAAGTTGGTTTCCTTCGGGTTGGTTGGTGGCGATCTCCCTTGGATGAGTCTTGCGCTTGAGGCTTCATATAATCTTCAGAAAACCAGCGACAGGCTAGGGTTCTCGGTTAGCCCTAAAAAGTTAGAGCAAGAGCTTCATGTCAGCAGTCGCTGTTCGTGCTTTCTTGAATCCTCCTTCGGTGCGATTGGTCGAGGCAAGTTGAAAAGGATGATTGCTCGACAGGTAACGTTGATGGTGCTTGCTTCCTGGTTCAATTCCGCGCAGATGGTCTTCAATGTTGGTTGACTTCGGCCTTGATGGTGTAAATCTCCTCACTACCAGCAAGAAATGGGGCTTCCCATGTTGCATCCTTCCTTACGAAGGCTTTCAGACCCGAAAGGTTAGTCGGTACTATCAGGGACTTGGGTCAAATGTTAACTTAGATACGAAAAGTTAGTGTGGTATCCTTGTAATTTCACATATTAATTATACGGGGTAAGGCTCGTGTTAGACATGTTAGCATCTCTCTTCTTTAAGAGTCTAAAAAGGATTTTATTCAAAGTGAAGGATCTTACATTGAACCCAATTACTGCTCACTATATAGGACCCATACTTCTGCTAGGAGTCCGCCTAGGAGTCACCATGGCTCGAGGTGCCGGATTGAAACTCTGTTGGGTGGGGAGGACTTCTAAGAGTCTTCTTCCTGAGAAGGGTTCTTCCAGATCGTAGGCACAACTTGTGATATGTTTCTAAGAGCGGTGTCGGCTCCTTGTGTTTTCTACCCTTCCGACGCTTCAAATTCCGACATGGGCTAGATGCTCTGGTGGACTTCTTTCTCGGGGCGTGAATGGCTTCCTGAGCAATCTTCTCATGGGCATCATTTACTGCATCTACTAGGAACTCCATAGGACACTTAGCCGGAACATGATCATTTCCTTCGCATAGGTAGCAAGTGACGCTAGCGGTTGGGCACTTGCCAAGTGGATGCGCATCGAAACAGTGTGGGCAGCTGCCAGGGCATTGACTCGCCTGATGTCCACCCCTTCCGCACTGACTACAAGCCTTTCCTCGTGGTGGTCTTCTCTTTATGGTGTACCTAAAGGGGCACTTCCAGCTCTGATGTCCGCGTTCCCTACAGATGTGACACCAGCATTTTTCTATGGCGTTGGGGTCCGGTCCTCTGACTTCGATGATGTCGTCACTAATTTTCTTGGGTAGATCTTTAGACGTATGGGACTCCTCCCTTTCAAAGGGTGTCGAGTGGTTGTCTGGGGTGGCTTCGATTCGATGGAGCGAAGGACTTTGTGTTGCTTCAAAACCGGGACCGATGTAGGTGTGCTCCCATGACATTTCCGTATGGGAAGCTATGGTTGCCGGAATCGAGTTAAACAAATCTTGTAGAGGTAGTTAAAACAAAATTTAAGAGCGCAACAAGACTACTGCGGTCAAGATACCTGATTACTTTACTAAGTAAGTACTAGGGGTTTGTTGCCAGGGCGCGATTTGCGAAACACACAGGAGAAGCAACACACAAGCAGAGAACTCACAAAAAAACAACATACAAGGTACATCTAGTACCAATGGACGCCTAATACTCGTGGTAATCGGTTAGTACAACAAAGGTTCCTATCATATGTTTTTCCTATGGGCCCTGGTGAGACAGGACTGTTGAAGTCTTTACTTTGTCGCCCTAGGTTTCAACTGGAGAAATTGAGATTGTCGAAGTTGCAACTGGTGTAGAGTTGTTGATGTTGAGCTGAAGTCGTCGGAGGTCTCTTGCTTTGTTGACATCGACAGTATTGGTACTTGCAGATCAATCACCTTGATGTTGAATGTCGAGTATTTGGGATGGAAGCTTCTTCTCCTTCTAAGTACTAGCCAATTAGGTCTCATTTGGGTTTATCGTCGGGTATATATGAAGGTTTGAACGGGTAAGAAGAAGTAGAAAAATCCTTGGAAAATCTTAAAATAGAGGGATAAGACTCAGAAATATTTGAGAAGGTGAGAAGAGTGGAAGCTATTTTTTTTTTGTACTTCCCTAGATAAAAATATACCTTTGGTAGTAATAGATTTTTAACAAAATATTTCTATCTTAACTAACGTCCATGCTAACTAAGGTCTCCTATAGTCATGATGGCTCTGATACCAAGTCTGTGGGGACCCCGGACTAGCTGTCCGAAATACCCTTGTGCCTACAACATCAGCGATCCCATGATCAGTGTGTCGCTGAGCACAATCAAACTGGTATCAAAAGAACATCCATAAATACCAAATGAATTTACTTACTTGATTGAAGTCATAAACTTCAACAGGTACTTGCAGCGGAAATCACCAAACAACGTGGAGCCCAAGTCATTTGCCACAACCCTACAGGCAGCTGACTGGGAAGCGCCCTAGTTCGCATTGACGTCATTGAAAACTTCTCCTTCGAACTGCTCCTCTTCAGAATCTGGCTAAGACAATAGCCAGGGACGAAACCAATATGAGTACATTTGATTGTACTCGCTGATCAGTGGCATTTGTATTTAAATTGCAAGCATAATTCACTCACATTTGAATCTTTCTTGATTAATTATGCCACTGAAATAGTAGTATAGAAACTATATTCATCACTTGAGCTATTTTATAGCCTTGCTTTAATATTTGCAGGATTGGTGCGCCAAGGCACCAATTTTCTACTCAAGGGCTGGACAAGGACCTGCTGGCAACATGTGCATAGTAATCAAGGGTCTGAACAGAAAATAGCAGGGATGTTCTTGTGAAGGAAGAAGAGAAGTGGAGGGACCTTGCGGCAAAAGAGCCAGAACAGCTTGGGGTCAAATCCCTAGCTGTTTCCCCATCGAGAGCCAGGGCCTGGCAGTTCTTCTCCTCGATCCCCATCTCCATCGCCATCGTCACCGGCCGCCGCCGCGGCTAGGCCAGGCGTGGCGACGTGCCACCACCCATCCAGTGCCACCACTACTCCATCACCTCCACTACGAGCTGCTGTTCCACCACCACGAGCCATCTATCCTGCGGCCTGCTGCCCGTCATCGACTCCGGCGGAAGCGACGGCGACCACCGCGACCTGAAGCTCCTCTTCCACAAGCGCTGCAACCAGAAGCTCTCCTTCAACTCCATTCGCTGCTGCTCTTCCCCAAGACCTCCCCGACCTGAAGACCTGCTCCTCTCCACCAACCTGCAGACCCTGGGTTGACTTCACTCAATCCATCCTCTTTCTCTGGATTTCGTTCAAAACATGTGTTGTGCCGTGTGTGGAATCAAACCTTGTGCTAGACCTGTGGTTGTTTGACTGTGATTTGTTCAGATTAAATACATGTGTGTTTAATTCTTGCTTATTTCAGTTGTTACAGTAAGTTGAGTGACACAACTAATTGTTGATTCTGAGATTTTGCTTGTTATGCTCATGTGTAGTTTGATCTGTGGCGTGTATGCTAGTCCCTGCATGCCGGTTTGTTGCAACATCCATCCCTTGCCTCCAACTGCTTGTTATCTCACAGTGATCTGGCCTGACAACCCAGAAAGTTGTGACCTTTGTGTTTGTATTTTCTCCTTCTTAAACCTGCTAAAAATCCTCGCTTGCATGACTAGTCTCTGCAAGTTGTGACCTAAAATCTTGTTCCCTGTCTAAAACTTGCTCGGATCCTTGTTAGACTCTTGATTGACAACCAGGAGGCTGCAAGTTAAATTCTGAATTTGAATGTTGATCTCACCTGTCTGAACACTGCTTAAACCCTGTCGTCAGTTAAAACTTGCTGCTTAGACTTCCATCTAGCTTTAGCCGAAACTTGACTGTTGATTGCCTAGTCTCTGTGGGAACACGACACTCGCAGTTTTGGGTGAAATACCTACTGCTATATTTGCATCGATCAAATTGGCGCCGTTGCCGGGGACTAGCGTCGAACAATTGAGTTAGGCTATAGACTAGGTCTTTGTTTTCTTTTTGTGCATATTTTTAACCTCTAACCCTTGTCCTAGTTATTTTTGTGTTCCTCTTTGTTTCTTTTCCTTTTGTGCAGATTGTAGTTGAACAATTTTCACCTTGATATGACGTACTATTCAGATCATCATGGACAGGTGAATGGTTGCTCCATTACTATGGAAAAAATTCAAGAACATGAAAGAGCTTTCTCAAAGATTGCATCAGTTAGCGCTGGAGCGAGGTATAGTTTTAGATGATGGGCCTATGCATTCTGATCATTATTCCTATGGTTATCCTCATGTTGTCCCTATATGTCACATTTGTGGTATTCATGGTCATACACCGGCTGATT